>VBSM01003176.1:53984008-54009297 GCA_008086735.1 Cheirogaleus medius
AAAAATATATATATATATATAAAAATTAGCCGGGCATGGTTGTGCATGCCTGTAGTCCCAGCTACTCGGAGGCTGAGGCAGTAGGATTGCTTGAGCCGAGGAGTTTGAGGTTGCTGTGAGTTAGGCTGACGCCACGGCACTCTAGCCCAGGCAACAGAGTAAGATTCTGTCTCAAAAAATAAATAAATAAATAAATAAATAAACCATCAGAAAATTTAAGTACTTAACCATAGAGAAATGGTTAAATAAATCAGGATATATTTATACAATGAAATATTACATTGCCATCAAAAACTATTTTCCATGATATTTATAGATTTGGGAAAATGTCTACCAAAATAAAGTTAGCTGGGGAGGAAAGAATGTGAAATATTAATCATGAGGTATCTAAAATAGTCAAACTCATAGAAGCAGAGTAGAATGGTGGGGGAAGGGGGAAATGAGGAGTTGCTATTCAACAGATATGAAGTTCTAATTGTGCAAGATAAATCGTAGAGATCAATATACAATATCATGACTATACTTAACAATACTGTGTTGTATATGTAAACATTTGTTAAGAACGTAGATCTCATGTTAAATATTCTTACCACAAAAAATAAACTTAGATTAAACATATGATCCCAAATTTGTTTTTAAAACTTTTTATGTATACACAGAAAAACATGGAAAGAATTCAACCAAAATGTTTACTCTGGGTGATAAATTTATGAATTTTTTAGTAAACAGTCTTATATTTTCTCAACTTACTACAAAGATGAATTTGTAAAATCTGCAAGAATTTTTAATAGGATAAAAAAGCAAACATTTATATTTAGAGTTAAATATTTGGAAAGAAACTAATAGTCAATGATAAGGTCAAAAGGGTTAGACAAGAAGTGATGAACAGGACTGACATTCATTAGTAGATTGCATATTCTTAAATTCTACAAAATCTCATGCTGTACTGTTCTGTGTTTAAGTAACTCTTAATGGTCATTTTTCCCCCCTGTGATCAGTCCCTAAGTGTTAAAAATTTAGAGGGGCATGAGGAACTTCCCAGTGAATTAAACTAATAGGGAAAACATGGCTGGAAACTTCAGCTGCTTCAACTGATTTTCTGCTTTAATATCACTATTCCACCTTCTTCGTCCCCCAGCCAGCCTCATAAATAATCAGTTATCAAATCAACCTAAATTAATTCTACTTATGGGAGCAACCAAAAATTTCAGATGCCTCAAACCATTAAATAAGCCCTTAAATGAATAAATGCAATGAAACCCCACTTGCAATATTAACAATTGGTTATAAACTTAGAAATAGCTACAATCCAATAGAGCTCAGTATTGCTTATACACAATATTTTTAAAAATGTTAATCAGCACAGTTTTATGTTTCCCCAAATTCTTCTTAATATTGTAAACTGCTGCTGTTGCTGTGGTTTCTATCCAGATATGATAATGAACTGGATAAAAATGAAAATAGCCTGTTGTAGTGAATTCTTCCCTTTTTTTCTCTGATTTTATCTACTGTAGCCTTGCTGTGACATATTGGACCAATTCATTCTCCCCTAATGGACATAAATACCATGTCATACAAGGTACTTTGTATCGGATCACATAAGTGTTGTGTTAAATAGTTAAAACAACAATAACACAAGTACCTTAACAAGATGGACTTTCAAATATTTTCCCAAATATCTTGACATACATCATAGGATGCCAAAATTCCAAAAAAAGTCAAAATTAAACTATAGCTCCTTACAGGCAAAAATAATACAGGAAATAGCCGAAAATCCTGGCTTTGAAACTTTAGGTAGTACATTTAATTTCTCTGGTCTTCAGAAATTATGCTTGACTAGACAGTAGACATTCAATATCTCATTTTTTATCAGAGCAAGCTATTGAATATGAGTCCGTCGATGCCATAGGGGACAGGTTTGTGTGTAGAAGAGACAATTTTGGAGGTAATTTGCTTTTAAAGAATAATATTCAATTAAGGTTAGAAATTTAAAAACCTAATTCTTACTTAAGCTTTTAAGTTTATTTTACAAAATTTACTATGCTGTTTGTAAATCTACAGTGACTTTTAAGAGCCTTTGAATAGCATTTGGGTCTATTTGCATGTGTATATACACCTTTAAATCATTTTAATTTCATTAATAGATTTAACATTTTCTTTTCAACCGCATCATTGATATGGCTGACAAATCTCAAGTATTTAAACATCTTATGGATAAAATTTGATTGCATGTAGTTTATTGGGAAGTGCCTGCAAGAAAAATGGGGGAGTGGGGTAACAAGTTAGGGGGAGATAGATGGTTAAGCCCCTTATCTCTGTGGACAACTGAGGCTCAATTGCTTTCCACTAAGAAGTGAGGAATATGTGGAATGTGTCTACAAAAACCCTTTCTGTGCTTGGTTGAGGGCTCTTTTTCAGGACTTCCATGCTGTCATTTCTGCCTCGCCTGAGTATGGGCAGAGTGTGCTTCAGGCACTTGGGCAGAGAGTTGCAGCTGTTCACAGTTAATCGCCTTCAACCAGTGAGTGTGGAGGAAATGTAAGCAAGGCAATGGCACCATCAGTTATACTTTTTTATTATATTTATTGTATTTATCCTCTGAACAGAAGGTGAGGTCTATGAAGACCTCACCTTTTCCTGTTTTGCTAATTGATGTATTCACAGTTCCCCAAACAATACTTGGCACGTAGCACAGACTTAATAAATACTTGTTGATTGAAAGAATGAATAAATGATTGCCTTAAATATCTTACATGTAATTCTCTATTTGCATGGTTCGAGCAATGTTTCCTTTAGGAAGTGCAATTTTGTTGCTTCAAATACTTTCAGGGTGGCTTTCTCAAGCCATGCTTTTGGTTGTGGTTGCCTTTGCAGTTTGCTGACGTTATTAATGATCAGTGGTTCTGGTCAAGAAGCAACTACCTCTTTATCTGTGATGTGGACTCCTATTGACTCCTATATAATGTATATGACAAGGATTTTATATAACTTAAAGCCACAATTAATCATATAGCCCACAATTCAGATTACTCTATGATCAACTTTCAGGTGGCTATATCTATGGATTGGATTTTGCATCTCTTTGACTCATAATGTATCCAGAATATTTTTCCTTCCAATATTAGATACCCTTGAACTTAACAAAATTGTGCATTTTTATTATATAGTTATAATATAATATATATATAATATATATACTTGAGTTTTAATATCTCAACTCTTAAGAATAAAAAAAATCTCACACGGACATCTCATATGGCTTCCAAGGTTATTCTACTAAAAGAAATCTTTTATCAAATAAAATTTCATTTGAAAGCCCTACAAAACAAATAAATTCTGATATTCTCTGATCAAAGGAATGGGAGGTTTGTGACCCTATCTTCTTGAAACCCCCCATCACTGTAGAATTCCTGGAGGTACAAAAAAGGTCGGCAGAAATGGAAGATTGGCAGATACCCTACCAATCCCAACTGTCAGATTTTCTGTGCAAGAATCTGCTGCTTTCTTTTGGTATCTTCTTTGGCTTTCCAATGACCTTTAGCATTTCATTAAAATACAAGCATAATCTTAAGAGCTGTCATTCACTGGGTACCTGCTACGTGCAATATACTAAAGTAATTTGATTTGACCTCTAACTTTCATAGTCATGCTGGCATCAGAAGTAAAATTATTCCCATTAAACATGCAGAAACAGGTGCAGAGTTAAGTTGCCAATTTCTATGGCTAGTAAGTGGCAGAGCCAATACTTGAACCAAGTCTGTCTGTTCTAAATCTGCCTAGGTTTGAATAATGCTTTATCATTAATGAATATTTAGTAAAGAGCAATGAAAAAACCCAGCATTTAATGTAAACAATGATGCTGTTTTTGTTTTTCTTTTTGTTTTGAGAAAGCTCAGAATCTAGGATGCAGAACGAAAATACTTTGTTTTTTAACTCTAGTGTTAAATTCATAAATTCACCAGTATTATATGTGATAATTAAAATTGTATTGGACAAAAGTTTTCATCTCCAACATAGGAGTTTTAATGAAAGAATGACTTCAACAAAAAGGGGGTGGCTATTTCTCTATGCAATTTTATGCACAAGGGACAAATAAATGAACTCATTATGGAAAAAAATACAATGTCATTTCAAATGTCCTTAATGGTCCCTAGATAGTGGGGAAGAACAGAATAATGGAGCAGGTGGGGAAAGACCCCCAGTAGCACTTGTGCTATTGTGGACATGTTCAAAGTGGTAACGGAGATGAGAACTGAAGGACAAAGTCCCATATTAACTCTAAGATTATGGTTTTGTCATTTATTCCTGTTATTTTGGCCAGACATAAAATATACTTTCAATGAGAACAGTTCAAGTAAGGGGAAAAAAGAAGAGAAACAGAATACCAAAGCATCGAGATATCTGGAAGCTATAAGGGCAAGAGGAAATTAGCTATAATCACTGTATTTTTATAAGAAGCAATATGAATGCAATACCTGTTTTTCAGCTAGATATGCTTTCTTATATCATGAATGCATCTTTGAATAATGCATCTGAATTGAGAGTGCTTATACCATAAGTGATACAATTTAGGTAATTGTCATAATCATGACCATGTTCTGGATTGCTTTCCAATTCCCATTTCTAACTGCCTGTTCTTTATATGGGACCCAAGAGATGCAAAATTTGAGAATGTGATTTTTGTAGCCAGCTGCCCCTATTAATGAGATTAATCTATATTAGACAGAAATTAAATATTAAATTAATCTATATTAGACAGAAATTAAATATTCCCTTTGAAATCCTCTAGTGTGATGTTTCCAAAGCAATGCTATGATTTATGTAAATCATATGCTATAAAAGAGTTTGGAGAACTTAATTTAATACTCTACATTCAGAAAAAGTTTCACAAAATCATTACAGCAAGATGAAAATCTAAACTGTTTGGAATTTTAGAACGTCTCTAGACAGAAAGTCCTTAGCCTTTCACAATACGTGCTCTAATATTGATACCATTCATTGAGCATAAAATTTTCTTTATGCCTATTCTAATTTTCTCCTTCTGCCTCATAATGTTATTTCTTTACTCATCGACTACCATTACCTACTGATACATAAACTGTCCTCCTAGCCCATCCTACTTACTTCCTTTAGACTCTGTGGTATATTCCTAGGTAACTGAGAGGCAGGATACCTACTAGACCTGCTAGAGTTCAAAATCCTGATTTTGGGAACTCGTGGGCAAAATTACTTACCATTCCTATACCTCAGTCTCTCATTTGTAAAATGGAGATAGTACTAGCATACAGCTCTTAAGAGGGTTTGAGAACTAAATGGGATTTTATAGGTAAAAAATGCAGAACATTGCCTGGTATATGGTAAGTTCTCAGTAAAACTAAGTAAGATTTTTCCTACCTTTCTAGCCTAAAATAATTTATTTTTGACGAAGTGGGGATTCTGTGACCCTTGGAATTTGTAACTTTAAGCTGAATTTTCCCAGACGTTTTTTCCAATTTTGTTCTTTTAGTAATCCGTCTAGATGTCATGTTGTACAGACCAGGAAATGACTATAAATGTTTGAAGGTGTCTTCAGCCATGTGTTCATTAATCCAAATCACTTTTGAAAGACTGAGTATACTGATTCCTTTGAGTGTATCCAATGCCTAAGATCCCAGACATACCATTGACTTCTTATATGCTGGAGATTTTTCTTTTTCTTTAATGTAAATCATTATCTGAAATAACTAGAATCCATTTATTGTTGGTTCTACCATTGCATGATAAAAAGTGTGGGTTCTTACCTTCCTTTTAAATCTTGTTCCCTTTATGCATCTGGTTTTGCAGTAATTATGTCTTCCTTTAGTTGGATTTGCGTTTGACTGAACATAGGACTGACTTCTCTTGATCTCTGAAAGCAAGTCTGGTTCTCTAGATCTTCGTTTGATAGTTTCTTTTGCCTATCTATCAATCATCTATCTATCTATGTTTATTTATTTATTTTTCTTTGTGTTTGTTTTTTATTCTCCTTTGAATTCTATACAACTTTCGGTGCAATGATTGTAGCTCAAAGTACAGGCACTTTGCCAATTTTGGCCTAACCAATAGTCTTGAGAAATGCTGCTGTTGAAAAATTACCTTGCTTGTTTTACATGATATGTCTATTAATGCAATCCGATATAACATTTGCCTTTTGGTGACAGTGTTACACTGCTGAATCATATTCAATTTTTCATCCATTATTTCCTCCCCGGTGAATCACAGAACATTTGTCTTTATTAGCCCTCACAGTATTGATTTCCGCCCTTTCCTTCTTCTATTGATATCAAACCACATTTTAATCATATCTTCCAAACTAGATTCTTGTGTCTTAACATAAAAAATTTCCAAGTGGAGAAAAAAATTTAATCAATTTTCGCAAGCTATGTTGTGTTGTATTACATTGTGGAATACTGGGTACGCAAGATCTTGGGGGACAGCAGGAAGAGCTTAATAAATGATTGTCAGGAATTGTTTTTGCCCTAAAGAGATAGAAATTACCAATGGCTATTGGTTTAGGTTAATTTACCATGGAAAACTAAGTGAGGATTTTATGCTTGCAAAGTTCATAGAATGGGCAGAATTGTGCTTATCAGCAACCAATATTTATTGAATGCCTACTGTATTTATGGCTGTGTCCTAGAAATGATCTTGAATAGAAGGATTTTCTTTTTATGATGATTTAAAAACATACTTCCAGATTATATGAGTGTAATGGGGCAATTTGGGTATTTATTTGCAGCCAGTTAAATGTTATAACTATACAGCAATTACAGAATGCAACACTTATTTCAAAATATAAACACAATAATGTCCTATTTCATGCTTCAAACTATTTTCTTTGAGTTTCTATATTTTAGAAAATAATTCATTTCCCATTTTTTATGAAATAGTTGGCTATTTATAACTTTGCCATTAGAAACCTCCAGAACTCAGTCTTGTGTGAAAAAAACCTTTATTTTAACAAGCACCACATATAGTCACTATCAAATTGGTATTAACTGATCAACATTTATGTGCACATATAGTAGTAACATTCATTGGGTGTCGGGCAGGGGGGAGGGGGAGGAGGGGATGGGTATATTCACACCTAATGGATGTGGTGCACACTGTCTGGGAAATGGACACGTTTGACTCGGGCGGGGCAGAAGCAATATATGTAACCTAAACATTTGTACCCCTGCTAGATGCTGAAATAAAAAAACTAAAAAAACTAATATCACATTAAATAACTGAGTAGGCACCAAATTACTAGCTAGCAGTTTACATCTCAATAGAAACAAAACGTTAGAAAGTTTCATGACAGAATTACTACAAAGAATGATTAATTGGATCAGGTTTCTTTGACATATGACTTTGCTTTCTTTATGGCCTCATTTATTTGTGGCCTCTAAAGGGGTGTTTCAGTCATAGTAGCTATAGGCAATTCATTATTCCTTTTAAGAAAAAAAAAAACACGACAACTCTTTATTTTTAAACGATCAACTGCATTGTCCTTGCTATTTCTAATGATAGCTATTTGTTGGAAGTGACTGTAAAAGCTGGCATAACCTAAAAAGAATATTGGGTGTATCTATTCCAGCTGTGAAGATTTTTCAAATAGAAAAGGCCTAATTTAATTTGGTTCTCCATTTTTGATATTGAAATTCACAGGAGAACTCTGCAATAGTCTCAGGTGGGCTCAGTCAAGGTGCACTAGTTTGATGCATCATTGTAAAAATTCCGACACCATCTCACAGGGTTGCCACGGTGCAGGCAGTCTGCACTTCACAGACAGAAAACATGAGGCAAAAGTCTCTGTCTGTTTCTTTTGAGTATAATTTACAGTGCAACTTAAACTCTGGACCTGTTTAATGGTCCTAACAGCAGAGTTTCTAGGCCAATGACTAAATCAGCTGCAGTGCTCTGCATTTGCAGACAAGCCTTATGATTTACAAAATTTAATAAGCTGGGCCCTCATGACATTTCCCCCCCAAGATTCTGCTTTTATTATTGCTGCCAAGAAGGTTGTCAAAGGAGCATATACCCATTGGCATAATGAAACTTTCCTTCCTTTCTTTTTTATTTTTTTTGCACAAAAGCATATAAATATGCTTCTACTATTGTTAATTCATTAACAATGAATAAATTCTAGAGCATTCCCCTCGCCGGATATGATAATACATTAGTGACATTTTTTGCATTGCTTTATGGAAGTGATATTTCTTGGGTAGTATTTTTGTGAGTGTCTGCCAGCTAAAGTACAGATGAAGGTCAGATGACTTAACAGTTTCTCATCTATACTCTGCTACTTTAAGTAAGAGTTTGCTGTATGTCAAAATCCCTTGTCACAACTTGAAAGTTTATCTTTTGTATTGAGGGAGTATGCAATGTTTTGTTTTGGTTTCTTTGTCTTTGTTTTCTTTAAAAGATACAACCGTTTGGCAGCTTTGCCAAAGAGGCTTCTATATATCAGCCTAGGTTGTGTTGCTTTGTTATATCAAGATGCCTCGTGGAGGTGAAATTTGGTTTTCAAATAGGAAAAAAATAAAAAAAGCACTGGATGATTCTATTTCATTAAAACAGGCTCTACTCTCACTAACTATACTTTGGTGGCTTCTGGTGCCCTGGCCTGCCCATTGTGTGATGTCACTAAGTGAGAAGGCTGCAAAAATTGCAATCTATGGTAGCTCTACTTTTAGCTCTTTGAGGAATCTCCATACTGTTTTCCATAGAGGTTGTACTAGTTTGCAGTCCCACCAACTGTGTATGAGTGTGCCTATCTCTCTGCATCCACACCAGCATCTATTGTTTTGGGACTTTTTGACAAATCCATTCTCACTGGGGTTAGGTGGTATCTCACTGTGATTTTGATTTGCATTTTCTCATGATTGAGCATTGAACATTTTTTTCATATGTTTATTGGCCATTAGTCTGTCCTCTTTTGAAAAGCTTCTGTTCATGTCATTTGCCCACTTTTTAATGGGGTTAGTTGATTTTTTTCTTGCTGATTTGCTTGAATTCTTTGTAGATTCTGGTTATTAGCCCTTTATTGCTGTGGTCCCCAAACCCTGGGGCCACGGACTGGTACTGGTCTGTGGCCTGTTAGGGACTGAGATGCAGAGCTCCACTGCCCCTGCCGCCCCTCAACCTCATCTGTGGAAAGCTTGTCTTCCATGAAACTTAGGAACCTGGGGCAGGGTGGTGTCAGTGATGGTTGTGCCAGACAACACAGCAGGAAATGAGTGGCGTAAGAGCAAGCAAAGCTTCGTCTCTATTTACAGCTGTTCCCCATGGCTCACATCATGGCCTGAGCTCTGCCTTCCTCCCAGCCCCCTTCCATCTAAAAACTGTCTTCCATGAAACCAGTCCCTGGTGCCAAAAAGGTTGGGACTGCTGCTTTTTGTATGTATAGCATGCAAATATTTTCGCCCATTCTGTTAGTTATCTATTTGCTCTGTTGATTGTTTCCTTTGCTGTGCAGAAGATATTTAATTTACCGAAAGGAAAAAAAGCCATTTTATCAAAAAGACACTTGCATTAGAATGTTTATTACACCATAATTCACAGTTGCAAAGATGTGGAATCAACCCAAGTGCCCATGAATTCATGAGTGGATTAATAAAATGTGGTATATGTACACCATGGAGTACTATTCAGCCATAAAAAATGAACGAATACCTTTTACAACAATCTGGATGCAACTGGAGACCATCCTCCTAAGTGAAGTATCTAAAGAATGGAAAAACAAACACCACATGTACTCACTATTAAATTGGAACTAATCTATCAGCACTCATGTGCACAAGTGGAAATAAAACTCAATGGAAATCATGCAGGTGGGAGGGGGCAAGAGGTGATGGGTGAAATCATACCTAATGGGTACAATGTACACTATCTGGGTGATGGGTACACTTATAACTTTGACTCAAGCAGTACAAAAGGAATCCATGTAACCAAAACATTTGTACTCCTGTAGTATGAAATAAAGAAAGAAAGAAATAAAAGCTTTTAAAAAATTACAACCTAATCTATGTGGAATATCTGGCACAGTTAATAGTCTCTTGGTAACTGACACACTGGTAGTATTATTTGCTATTAAATAAAATTATGATATTCATCAAAAATGAATTAGAAGTAACCATGAGGTTACTCTTTTGAAGGGATGTTGTTTCTGTTGAGATTGTGTACAGAAAATAATGTATCTTCCATTGTTTTAAGCATATTCAACTTTCCTTTTAAAGATAGATTTCCTGATACCAAAATAGACACACACTCCAAATCTTTAAATCAGTTTGTCTTCTGTGTCCTGTTTCCTGTCTTCCATTGTTCTTGTCTCTTTTATTTCTACCAATCAAAGTCTTGTTTTCCCCATTACATGATTCAAGTTCATGCAGATCAGTTCTGCAGCTTTTTTTCCCCATTCAACTCAGTCCTGGGGGAACAGTATCTCTATTACAAATGTATACATTTCACACTGTTTGGGAAGATTGGCTTAAGTATAATGATAAATGTGAGAAAAATAGATATATTCTATTATCATAACCTGCCTGCTCTATTTTCTTTCCACTACAGGGAGTTTTCATGGGTGCATGGCAAAACAAATTGCAGTCACCTGGGTGTTTTCCACTCTGATTCTGTCATTCTGAATGATAAATGTATTTATTCTTTAGCTGAGAATTAACATATCTCTACATCTATCTCTCTCTATACACATATCTTTATACATGCATGGGCAGATGATAACACAAAAACTGAGGAGAACAGGTTGAAAATTTTTTTTTATGGGATCAATGAAAAAATGTTTTATGTTCACATTTAAACATTTAAGGCCTGGGGTAAGACAGCTTTTAAGGTCAACCAGAAAGGAAGATTTTCCTCTCCTGAGCATCTATCAACAGTCCTTGGAAGAGCAGTCAGCACTAGCATAATTTAATATGCCTTCTCTGCGAAGAGAATGCCTCTTCGACATCACGTCCCAACTTACGCTTCAACTGAAGATTTTCAGGTAGTCTGCTTGACTGCATCAATTTCCTTTTACCATTTGAGTCACAGTTTCAGATCCTTTTTTTTCTTGTGTGTTCTAGAAACAAGGAAAATAAAGACGCATAAAAATTATGTATTCCTCTGGCATTCTCTTTCTACACTGAAAACAAGAAACAGTTGCTACCCTGCAGATGGTAGGCAGCCCCGTTGCAGGATCTGCCGGACCCGGAGGTCACCTGTGGCTAGACTGTGGCTCTTTGGGGAGTAAGACTTGACAAACACAGCTGAGAAAGGACAGATAAATTAGACAATGTCTTTTACCAGCAGGGGCTGCTGAAGAGCAATAATGGTTGGGATTTTTTTGTTATTAATACAAATAGAACACGTAAGAATGTTAGTTCTGTTGGGGCAAGAGATTTGGGAGAAGGGAAAGTGACAGGAGATAATAAATGCAGTTGAAATCAATCAGGGAAATAAAGTAAGCTTTTAAAGAGTCTTTCCAGAACTACATGTTGAAATAAGAATGTAGATTTCGTGTGTGGTATATGCACACATATGTGTGTGTGTGTGGCAACATATAATACAAAATTCTCAGGAAAAGAAGAATGAAGCAATATCAGAGGAGTTCAAGATTAGTACCTGGCAAATCAAATTTTTTAAAAAACATTTGGGAATTATAAATATTTTTGGAAATAGAACAGTTAATACTACAGAAAAACGACTCCTCCTTCACCCTCACCTTTCTTCCCCCATGACAAACACATACCTTGAAGATATTGCAGTACATTTTTTTTTTCTGGAGAGGTCCCTACTCAGAGAAATAAATAAAGCATTCGTATACTTTTCCCATTGTTTCTTTAAAGACACTTTTCTGTGAATTGTGGTGCTTTAAAGATATATGGTAGTTGCACAGATGGGTAACACAAATTATATGTATAGTGAAGAAAGTTATCAGGAATATGTGGACTCATGCTGGTATATAATTTTGGAAGGGGAAATTAAGCTATATTTTCTTAGGGTGGTATTTTTTTTCTCTGTTTTTGGAATACTGAGAGTTGTGAATATAAAAATGTTGTCTTGGAATTTTTTTTTTTTTTTCAAAATTTCAGAGCTGAGTGAAGGTGAAGGAAAGAAAACACCAGGATACTGTCTATTGCCCATACATTATGCAATGCCAGGGAATGATTTGTCCTCAAAGTTTCATTCTGTGTGTAATCCATAAGCACCTCATTTATTTAAATAGATCTGGCCTTTTCAGCAATCACAGTAAATTCTTTTGTTCTAGTAATATAAAAAGTAAGAGGGAAGTGTACATAGGATGAAGAAGCTGGAGCACCTGTTGGCAGAATCCCAGGAGAGAATTTTGGCTCTAATAGAAATGCATTTGCTCTATCCAGCAGGTCAGGAATATCAGTGAAAATGTCACGCCAAACGAAAGAAAGGAAATGGAAGAAACTGTTAAGTTTAGCTTTATATAAATACAGCAAACACTTATGTATGCATTGGATTTTCTGATATCTAATTTAAACTAGTATTGATCAGAATTCTTTTTAAATGACATTTGCTACCTTGAAAGTGGTCCAGAAACTCTTTATGAAATGATATGTTATCATTCCTTCCAGGTATGAACAGGGATTAGCTGAAAAACTGGCTGAAAGCTAATGCATGAGTGAATCAGGTTATAAAATTGATACCATCTATGAAAGTCTTCAAGGATTCAGTTCATTTTGACAAAAACTTATTTAGCATCTACTAAGTGCCAGATACTATGTTAGGAATTAGTAATCATTAGAAGAATAAGACAATGCTACTGTCCTAAAGGAACTTAGGGACTGGTGGGAATGATATCAGTGAATTTTGAAACAGTGAGAGTGCTGTGAAACAGATATTTCCACAGTGCTACAGAAGCTCAGGTGTGTGTGTGTGTGTGTGTGTGTGTGAATACTGAACTCAGGCTGGGGAGTCAAGACAAGCTTTCTGGTGGAGATGATGCTTGAGTCGATTTTCAAAGATTAATAGCAATTAACTAGGGAAATAGAACTTGAAATCATCTTTAAAAGACGATTTTGCATGTTCCACCAACTCGATTTTTAAAAATCATTTCATATATGAAACTCTTATTTTTCGGAATCTTTAATTTAAACTCCTCTAAGAACAGCCTGCCACTTCAAAGAATGCGATTTAATCATTCAACAAATGTGGTCAAGAAATTTTTCTCTTAAATGAACTTATTTTAATAAGAAGTATATCTATTTATTCACAGACAAGCAAATAGTGAGCATCTTCTATGTGCCAGGCACTGCCCTGGGCACTGGGGTTAGAGTTGTGAATAAAAGACTTTCCCTGCCCTCATCAATCTTATATCAGACTAGATAGGCTTAAACCAAATCTATGAACAACAGATTTTCCAACTTATAAAACATTTTCACATGCATAGCTTTATTTAAGTTTTACAATAGTCCTTTGAGATGGTGACACTATCTGCCTTGCTCCCTTTCTTTGAGGCAGCCTGATCCACCTATGCATCCATGAAACATTAAACGTGAGGCACAGAGAGCCCCAGGACCACCTCTCCTCTAGTTTGACCCCAGTGTGATCCTGAACTTGAGTTTTTGAACTGTAAGCTGAATCTTGTCTATGACCTCTTGGTCAAATTTAATAAGTCAAATTCAATAAATATTTGTTGTTACCAAGAGCCAAACCCTGTTTAGTATTAAGAATATTACTTTAGGGAGCTTCGAGCGTAGCCAGGGAGGAAAACAGCTCTACAATCTTAAATAAATGTATAATTACCTACTGCGATAAAGCTGTAAAGGAAAGGCACATTGTGCTATGAGATACAATGGGGGGCTGATCCCCATTATATCTCATAGCATGTAGAGGGAGGGACTGGTTATGAAGGTTTCCAGTAAGAATTTGTTTATAGGAGTATTTAGGAAGAGTGTTTTTGAGTCAACAAAGAGAAATTGAGTGTGCATGTATAAATGCATGTTTGTGTGTGTGTGTGTATGTGTGTGTGTGTGTGTATGACAGAGAGAGAAAGAGAGGGACAGAGAGAGATCTCAAGATTAAGGAGAGATTGATTCCAGAAAAGGAACAAATACAAGCAAAAGCATAAAGGAAGATAGAAGGAGGAAGGAGAGCAGGGTCAGTGTAATCTGTGTTGAACAACCAACAGTGAGAAAGTGTGTAAGATGAGGACCAGGCTTGAGAGGTAAGCAGGCACTAGGTCACTCAGGGCCTGGTAAGATCTTAAGAGCCATGGGAAGCACTAAAGCATTTTAAATTAGAGGGTGACAAGATCACTTTACAAATACAATGCCGGTTGCAGTGTGGAGAACCAACGGGAAAGAGTCAAGAATAGATGTAGAGAGACTAGTTCGGGATTAAGTACAGCAATGTGAGGGAAAGATAATTATAGTTTGGACTGGGATGATGGTTTGGGAGATGAATAGAAATGGATAAATGCAACAGATATTCATGAGGTAGCATCTCAGGGCTTATAGATGAATTGGATATGGAGGCATAAAGATCACTCATAAATTTCTAGATTGTATGAATTCCATTCACTGAGGGAAGGGACACTGTAAGAAAATCAGGTTTGGGGTGAGAAAAGATCTCAAGTTCATTTTGGAGTATGATGAGCTTGAAGGGTCTTCATGCTAATGGAGATTTTAAAGTAGAAAGTTGGGTTTGCAGGACCAGAGACAAAAGAGAAGACTGGAGTGAATATACACCTTGGCAGTCATTAATACATAAATGGTCATTAAAGGTGTAGTTCAGGGAGAGAGAGTAGACTGAGAAAAGGGCTGTCAATGATGCTACCAGCAGCCAAATATTAACAGCTAAGTAGAGCAGGATGAGTCAGGAAAGAAGACTGAGTAGGAATAAACAGAACAAAACAATACAGGAGAATGTGAATCCTGTTACTTGAGCCAAGGAAAGAGAGTTTCTAGAATGAAAGAGTGACCACCTTTAGGAGTAATTTCTAAGAGGTCAAATAGGGTGAAAACTGAAAATGCCAATCGAATGTTCGCAAGGTGGGAATGACCATAGTGAGAACCAAGAACAACCACTTCAGCAGAGTATTAGGCTGGGAGTGAGTTGGAGAGGGTTAGAATTAAAGAAGCTGGTGGTAACACAGGGAGGTTGAGGCCAGACCTCTCTACTGAGAAATCTAGCTGTGAAAGAGAGGTGAAAGACAGATGGTAATTCAGGGGGACACAGGTCTAGAGAGGGTTTTTAAAATTAAAAGAGAGCCTCGGGCATTTTTAAGGATGAAAAGGATCCAGTTGAGAAGGAGAAGATGAAGATATAGGAAAGAGAGGGTGAAGATGAAGATATAAGAAAGAGAGGGGGAAGATGAAGATATAGGAAAGAGAGGGGGATAATGAAGATATAGGAAAGAGAGGGGAGCAAGAAGAATAGGATCCAAAATGCACATACAAAGATTGATGTGAAATAAAAGACAAGACCCTCCTGTAACGTAAGAAGAGAGTAGCAAGGGAGGAGGGTGAATGGGAGGCAGGCAGTTGGAAGTGATGGGGTTTCCATGTGACACCTTCTTTTTTCTCTGTGAAATGGGAGAGGAAGCTATTAGCTAAAACTGAGATGGTGGTTGGTGCTGGTGATGGTCTTTCAGTGTTTTTAACCTGTTTTCCCCCTGTGGAGTTTGACATGCTTTGTCCTTCCTGCTCCAGACATTGTGTGCTGCTTTCCCCTGTCCTAACATGGCCTTGGAAGTTGGGGTGGACTTGGGATGGTCAGATGGCTGGGAGACCCAGAAATATCTGAATCCTACTCCAGACCAAAGTCAAATTACTTGATAAGGGAGATATGAAAGCAAGGGGGGGAAAAGTGACATTCTATTGCTAACTTGACTTGGGCCTCAGATCTCATCAGGAAGAGTTCTAGTAGGCTGGATTGCAGCACATGATCCAGAGATCTAAAACCCTGCCCTGACCAACTCTTCCACCCGTATCATCATAACAAACAAAACAGATCTTCCCTCATTATAGCTGCATGAGAGGGTCATAAGACACTACATATGTCCCTAGTCCCTTGGATAAGCTGGCTCCAGGCCCAACATGGGGCAAAAGTCCTAGCTTAGCTGCTGGAGCATAAAGAGCCTGAGCTCTTCTGTTCCAAGACAGCCCCATGTGCCAGGGGAAGCATCCAGAGGGTGCAGCCCTTATCAGCTGTGCTGGCCTCACAGATGAAATTAATCTTTTATACCAAGCACCCGTACCAAGATTTTCTTCCTGCAAATGCAGTGCACTTTCCTGAATCACATGGAGCAAAACTGCCCACAAATCCAGTGAGTGATGGACATTTCTGGGTTTGGGCTACATTCTTTGGTAGGTAATGTAAATTGTTATGCCTTCCCACTTAGTGTTGGCCAAATACTCCAATGACAGTAGCAACACTTTCTGTTGACCTTGCTAATCCAGGTGCTAACATTTTTCCCCCCTTTCTTTCATTGCCAAACTTCTTTGAGGTCCATACCTGCTGCCTTCCTTTTCTCACTGCCTACATTAACTTCCTATCATCTGCCTTCTACCCCAGATAATACTCCCAAAACTCCCCAGTAACTTTCCAACTGTTAGACTCACGATTTTTCTTAGTGCATATTACTCTTGATGGTTGTAGAATTGGATTCCACTCATCAGGTTTCTGTGGCACTGTGTTCTCTTGATTCCAATTCTGTCTAAAGACTGCTCAGTCGTGTCTACCTGTTCTTTTTCCTTTTCCCATTCCACCTCCACGGACATTTATTAAAGTTTTGCCCTCAACCTCTATTTCTTTTCTTCCTTGAAGAGCTTTCATGACTCCAACTCCCAACTCCATGCTGATAATGCCAAAATTTATTCCTCTGGTCCTGACGTTTCTTCTCAGCTCTAGTCTCATCTCTGCAGCTGAATTTGAGCCCACTGGATGCCCTGCTGTTCTCTCAAATTCAATAGGTCTAATGTGGAATTAATTACCACTTGGACTTAGTTTCTTTTTCAATAGAACGGTTAGATGATCGTTGGTATTCCAGCAGAGATTTCCTAACTGGACGGATCATCAGAATAATTCTGGTGTGGCATGCTCCACTCAGTATTCGAAACAGCCCTTCGGGTGGTTCCAGCGATCAACCAAGCTGGAAGCACTAGTCTGGAGAGAGGATTATCATAGTAATTGGTCTAAGGTCTCACGTAGTCCTAGGATGTCACAAATTGATTCTGTATACTCTCTTCCCCCAATTGGCACTGATATTTAATAGCAATATGATCCTGGGAAAGCTATTTCATCTTTTTTTGAGCCTCAGTTCTCTCATCTGTCAAATGAATATCAAAATATCTGTTGTGATGAGTGAGTGAGGTTAGATGTGTAAAATACACTGTTTAGTGGTATATTTGGAGCAGCTTTCTAATTCCCTTGCCTGCACCTCTATCCTTTCTGGTCCATTCTCCACACCACTAACAAATTGATTTTTCTGTGTCAATTTTATTTTGTCACTCTTGCTCATAACCTCAGTGGTTTCCTATTACCGTCAGCAATGATACTCAGACCCCTGCTCTAGAGGCAAATGTGTCTCTTCAAGAGCAATTTGTGTTACTTAAATACCTTTAATTTCTGATTTAGCATCCATGTAATTAAAAGTTTCAAAACAGGATGCTTTCTAAAAGTATGAATGTCAGTGGTTTTGAAATGTAGGTCACATCCTCTCATTGAACAATATTAAAAAATAATTGTTATCTTTCATGCTAGTCCACAAAAACTCATTTGGCCCACTATAGCAGAAAACCATACATTTATAATGAAAATATTAAAAACAGTGGGAGTAGTAGAAAACAATTCTACTGCACAAGTAAATGAAATACTTTATCTACATATGTTTCTCTGGCCCAGTAAGTTCTGGGAATAGGCCCCTGAGCAATTCTGCCAGGTGTACCTTGGCTCTGAAACATATTCTCACTAAACTGTAAATGATTGATTTCAGATCAGCCTTTGAGCTGATAGCAGGAAAGGAGAGAGAGCATGAAAATTCTGGATGCCTGGGTGGAGTCAGAGGTAGTAGCAAAAATAATTTAAATGTCTTCCTGGCATGATTTTATTGTGTCGGCTTCCTTCAATCCATGCAGGTCATTTACTTTTTATATTGTCAGGTGCAATTTCACTCTGTTTTGTCCAATTTCCATTAATGATCAGGGTTGAAGAATGCAGCAGGTCCTCGAATAGCTCATTTTGTTCAACATCTGTTTCCTTATAATGTTGGTGAAAAAAAAAAAGTCGACTCCTGCCTGGGGCCACTGTCTGCGTGGAGTGTGCATGTTCTTCCCGTGTCTGTGTGGATTTTCTTCCAGTACTCTGGTTTCCTCCCACATCACACGGATGTGCATAGTGGGTGATTCAACGTGTCTAAATTGTCCCAGTCTGAGTGAGTGTGCTCCCATGATGGGATGGCCTCCCGACCACGGCTGTTTCCACCTTGCATCCTCAGGTGCCAGGACAGGCTCTGGCCACCCGAGACCCTGAACTGGAATCATTGGTCAAATAATTATCTTGTTTGTATGAATCTTTTAAACATGTATGTATAGTTCACATTTGCTTAATAGTAGAAATGTTTTGGTCTTTATTTAAAAGTTTGCTGATGTTTTGTGACCAGAAATCAGTCCCAGGAACTTGATTCTTGTTTATATCAGTTAGCCTATGGTAAAATTGGTTTTGTTATATGTCATTTTACTTAAAGTCACAGTTTCCAAGACCCTATCCACGATGTTAGGTGAGGATTTACTGTACTGTCATTGTTTGGGGTATAAAGAGTGAAAAGGCTTTGCCTAGAATTCTCTATCTAAACCTGAGCTTCACTCCCAGACAGGCACCAAGACCCTAAAGAGGGAGGGATGGTAGGCAGCTATTTTTTAACATTCTGGTTCTACATCTACCTTCTTATTATATTTTTAGTTGCTGTATATTGTTCCAAGTTATGGCCCTTCCACAATTTATGTAAGAACACTCCTACTGATGGGAATTTAACATTTTTTTCATTATTACCAACAGTGCTATAATGCACGTCCACAGATGTGATGTAACTGTGTACAAATTCCTAGAAGTAGAGAAGGGAGGTTCTGTTCTGGGCATGGGTCTTCTCACTAAGCCAGGAGCACCAATGTTCCCCAGGGTCACCTGTACAGAAAACATGCAGGTGGTAGAGTGGGAAAGAAAGTGGAGGTGAGAACTTCCTTCTTCTTGTAGTTTTTATCTACTTCTGCAAGAGTCACATATTTTAAAAGTAGCTTTTTACTGTAAGTTGAACTTTAAATTGATAATCAGCAGTATAGGACACTAACCATACTCTTTGGCAGGAAGAAGATGAAACCACACTGGCTCTTGCTGACCCTTAAGTGTTCTGGACGGCCTTTCCCTGAACCAACTGCATAGCACCGAGGGAGGAGTTTTTGGGCTTCCTCGCTCAGCATGAATGGGCCTGTGCGCACATAGACACTCTTCTATGTTAACCACAAATTTGTTTCCAAAAGAAGTGTTTTCCTTCAAATTAGCTTAGGATCAACACCTAAGTGGACATATAGGAATAACATTTGTCGGGTGTCGGGCGGGTGGGAGGGGGGAGGAGGGGATGGGTACATACAAACACAATGAGTGAGATGTGCAACGTTTGGGGGATGGTCATGCTTGAGGCTCTGCCTCGAGGGGGGAGGGGGGCATGGGCAATATACATAACCGTAATATTTGTACCCCCATAAGCCCTTCCTCTTCCTCTCCTTCATTCTCTCTCTCACTTGCAGATCTGGATTAGACCTGGCTCGTTTCTGTGAATTTTTATTTCAGAACTTACAAAGCTAGCTAAGAAACTTAACCAGCTACTAATGTGTTGTGCTGACCTGAGCAAGGGACTTAATTTCCCAGAGCCTCAATTTCCCCACCTAAGAAGTGGTGATGCAGAAATTCCCATCTGTAGCATTATTGAAGGAAGCAGCTGAGATCCTTTTTGAGATAAGAGTGATGTCTATCTGTTATCTAAAGCTTATGCTAGGCTCCTGGTCCATGCCAGGTACTGGAAACATGTTTTGATGATTTCTTATCAGTGTGTGGGTTAATCAATACCAAATTACTTTCCCTTCCGGTATAACTCATGCTGCTGAAGGAGGAGCAGCAGAAACAAAAGTAGATAGCAGAGATTGAAGATTTCTCCTAATTCCCCGAGGTGTGCTTTGATCTCTTTCCTTTGTTGAGTTCTTTTTTTTTTTTTTTAACTTTTATCTTGTAGGCAGGGAAAATAGATACCATTTACAAGATATCTGAGTTCCTCCAAGCCCTTATAATATTTCCTTTCACCTCTTCTTCACCAGAAAGGCCAGAGCAATGGTCAAAGTGGCTTGCATGAAAAAAGCTATCAGTGGGAAGCAGCCTGTGTCCTTGAGATCACCCAGAAACGGGCTGTCTTATCGGGGCATTGTTCTTTATGGGGACTCTTTATGTGTTTTGGTCTGTCCACTCTAAACATCAAATTCTTCCTCCTAAGGTAAAAATGTTTCCATTGCTTTTTTTTCTGATAGACATATATATATTCTTTGAAAAAAATTAAGAAATGAGAGTTAAGTGTAAGAAAGATATAGAAACCATTCACAAGACTACCATCTGGAGATTCTTTTAATTAATAGAAAGTATTTCACTCTATGACTATACCATAACATTTCTTTTCTTTTCTTTTTTTGAGACAGAGTCTTACTTTGTCTTGGGCTAGAGTGCTTTGGTGTCAGCCTAGCTCACAGCAACCTCAAACTCCTGGGCTGAAGCAATCCTCCTGCCTCAGCCTCCCAAGTAGCTGAGACTACAGACCTGCACCACCACACCAGACTAATTTTTTCTATTTTTAGTAGAGACAGGGTCTGGCTCTTGTTCAGGCTGGTCTCGAACTCATGACCTCAAGCAATTCTCCCACCTCAGCCTCCCAGAGTGCTAGGACTACAGGCATGAGCCACCATGCCTGGCCTATACCATAACATTTCTTTCCATAATCCTATTGATGGGTCTTTGGGTTGCTTAGAATTTGTTTGGTTTTTTTCAATACTAATACACAATGCAGTGATGTATATTCTTATATGCCCAGTTTTCCCCATATGCCTGCACTTTTCTCTCAATAAATTATTATATTTATAATTTCTCAATGAAAGTATGTATTTTTGAAATATGTTTAATGCATATTTTTAACATGCGCCCCATAAAGGCAGGTGCCAGATCACAAAAGACCTCATAAGTCACTTAATAGCATTTTAGATTTAATGCGAGAATAATGGTGAACAAGTGAAATATTTAAAGCAGGCATGTAATGTGGTGAGACTTGAATTTTAGATAGCTATATTGGTAAGGGTTCAGCAGTGGACAACAGAACACTCTCTGGCCAGTTTTAGCAGAATGGGATTTATTATTGGGTATTAGGCAGATTCCAGACTTGGAAGGGCTGGAGAAGCCAGCTCTAGGTTGAGTCTCCAGAAATAACAATTGCACAAGTCACCCTGCCATACTGGCTGGCCGAGAAACTGCTGTGTCTGGGGCCACCACCTCCTACTCAAGAACCACACTGTCTTGGCCACACTCAGGAAAGCTGCTGAATCAGGAACTGCTGCTGCTACCATGGCTTAGGCTCGGCAACTGGGAAGTTAGGAACCAGCTGGACATCAGAGTAATGTTTCCTAATCTTGGCTGCACATCAGAATCACCTGGAATGCTTTATTAAAGTACCGAGACTTGGTCAGCACCCCTAGAGACTGCATTTAATTGATCTGGAGCAGGGCCCAGCCACAGTTTTTAAAACAAAACAAAAAGACTAGGGGTGATGTTTGTGCACAGTCAAGATTGAGAAACACTGCAGAAGGACCTTCACGAAAGCTGCTGCAGGATAACCAATTTGCTTCCCCGCCAGTGCTTTCAGAAGACCTGTGTTGCTGCCATTACACCTCTGTCCTCTAACCTGGGAGATGATTGTGCTTGGAAATTCTGTAGGAAAAATGCAGATGGGAGACAGATTGGGAAATGTAGTCCTTAGGCATGTCAGCTTTGGCTCGTGCTAGAAGGAGGGGCTGAAGTGGTTGTTAAAGGAAGCAGTCTGTAGTATTTTCTGCAATAATTCAGTGCGAAGGTTATGAGCGGTGTTGACTCAAGGGATATAACATTTGATATGTGAAGACTTGTTGGGGATGGAATAGAGAGGCCTTTGCTATTAGTTTAGGTAATTCATGAACAGGGCTGACTTAGGACACTGATAATAAAGAGGGGCTGGAGGAACCTATTTGGAGAATTTAAGAGATTGAATAAGGTGGATTTGGTCATTTTGGATGTGTGGTTGATGGAAATGGAAAAGGAGGATGGCTAAAATTTGGGCTTGGGTAATTTGTTGAGTGGTTGGACCATTCATCTTGGGAGGAATGGGTTGGGGTTTAGGTGAAGAACAATGAATTCAGGTTTAATCATGTTCAGTAGATAGTTTGATAGCCAAATCTGAATATCAGGAGAGAGAACTAAACTGGAAGTAAAGATTTAGGAATAAATGACTTTCAGATTTTAACAAATGCCTAGGAGTAGCTGAAGACACCCTGGGATAGGATCTTGGGCAGAATGATGAGAAACATCAATGTTTAAAGCAAGGGCAGAAGAAGAGGAGCTCACATAGAAGACAGAAGAAAACGAGTAGAGTGTGATCTCGAAAGTCAGGGAAGAATAGACATTTCTCCAAAGAAGATACACAAATATCTAATAAGCACATAAAAAGATGTTCAACATTATTGGTCATTAGGGAAATGTAAACCCAAACCACAATGAGATATCACTCCACACCCAGCAGGATGGCTAGAGTCAAAAAGATAGATAATGGCAAGTGTTAGCAAGGATGCAGAGAAATTGGAACCCTGATACAATGCTGGTGTAGACACTTTGGAAAAACAGTATGGCAGTTCCTCAAAAGGTTAAACATGGAGTAACCACAAGACTCAACAATTCCTCTCCTAGGTAGGTACCAAAGAGAATTGAAAACAAGTCTAAACAAAACTTGTACATGAATGTTCATTGCACTACTGTTCACAATAGCCAAAAATGGAAACAATTCAAATGCCCATAAATTGATGAATAGATAAATAATATGTGATATATCCATGCAATGGAATATAATTCAGCCATATTAAGAAGTTAAGTTATGATACATCCTACAACATCTACAAACCTTCACAATATGCTAAGTTAAAGAGGCCAAATACAAAAGTCTACATATTGTATGATTCTATTTACATGAAATGTCTAGAATAGGCAAATCCATAGACACAGAAAGTAGATTAATGTTTGCCAGGGGAGGGGTTAGCAGAGAGTGACTGTTCATGGGTACAGGGTTTCTTTCTGGGGTAATAAAATAAAATATTCTGGAATTAGATGGTGGCGATTGATGTACAACTTTGTGTATATACTAAAACTCACTGAATTGTACTCTTTAAAAGGGTGAACTTTATGGTATGTGAATTACATCTCAATAATGCTGTTATTTTAAAAACTCAAGGAAAGAAAGCATTCAAGAAAAATGTCTAAAGGTCAAAATGTCAATTGCTGCCAAAATGTCAAGCTTCCATTGCCACAAGTAACATTGACAAGAGTAGTCTCAGTTGTGTGGTAAGGATGCAGATCATACGTAAGGTGAGAAAGTATAGACTGTGAATATAGACAATACTTTCAAGAACTTTTGATGGGAAAAGGAGGCAAGAAATAAGGTGATAACTGGAGAAGATTTGGGAAGAAAGATGCTTGGAGGCGTTTTTTGTTTTCATTTGGGCAGGGGAGAAACATGCATGATTCAATGCTAATAGAGGAGATCCAGTAGAGTAGGAGAACAGGAGTGGGAGGAAAAGGTACAGATTGCAATCCCATAAGGTTGGGGTTTGAGAAGGGTAGAGAGCATCTGAAATGATGGCTTTGTGAAAAAGGAGAGAGATGACTAGGGAGTAAAGCTGTTGGGCAGCTCTGAGGGTTCCATTGAGGCTAGCAGTCTTGAATTTTTGGTAATGTTCATTCATTCTATTCACTGAGCACCTGCTCTGTTCCAAGGACAGCATACCAAAATATCAAATTGTACATTTTCTTTTCTTTTTCTTTTTTTGGTGGCAATCTAGGGCTGGAGTTTTACAGGGAGAATACATCAGAAGTACAGTAGGGTGAGAATTGAGAGTGTTGGCAGGAGAGTGAGTAAAGTGAAGGTCTAAATTGTTTTCTCAGACAGGGAGGGAGGGAAATGAGTTGAGAAATGGGTTAACAAAAAAGGAAGCATTATTTGACCTCTTGGTGAGGACAAATAATAATAAAACCAAGAGTCCATCAATACATGAGTGGATTAATAAAATGTGGTATATGTATACCACGGAGTTCTACTCAGCCATAAAAAAAATGGTGATCTAGCACCTCTTGCATTACCCTGGATAGACCTGAAGCCCATTCTACTAAGTGAAGTATCACAAGAATGGAAAAACAAACACCACATGTACTCACCATCAAATTGGTATTAACTGATCAACACTTACGTGCACATATAGTAGTAACATTCATCGGGTGTCAGGCAGGTGGGAGTGGGGAGGAAAGGATAGGTATATTCACACCTAATGGGTGTGGTGCGCATTGTCTGGGGGATGGACAGGCTTGAAGCTCTAACTTGGGTGAGGCAAAGGCAATATATGCAACCTAAGCATTTGTACCCTGTAAGATGCTGAAATAAAAAGAATAATAAAATAAAGTATGATTTATTGCATATTTTCTCAGTACTGTCATGATAAATGTTATAGGTTATATTACCCTCCCACCACCAATTATTGTTTTCATAGAGAAAAGCAGAGGCTTAGAGAGACTACGATACTTGATCATGTTCACACATCTTTAACGTTGCAGAATTGCTCTTAGTCAAGGGCATCTGACTCCAGAGCACTTTCTCTACCACTGGAATACTTTGCAGCTACAGGTATTGTACACTGAATGAGAGAATTGCAAGGATAGGAGTTGTAGTTATTAGATTGTAATGTTTTAATTTAGGAAATCAGACCTGGCATTTCACGTGAAGAAAAAGAACCAGGACCTCTCCACGTGTGTGACAGAATTAGAATGGTGGGAATGGTCATTGAAATTATGGAAAAAAAGGAATTTTTGAGGCCAGTTTTTGGATGTATTGTCCACTTGTATGCTCAGCTTTCTGGGAATGATGGCAGAACATGGACTGGAGAGGAAGACTGAATTAACCTGCTCTTGGAATTGTCTTTCCTCCTCTTTCTATTTCTCTC
>VBSM01003176.1:54010613-54046740 GCA_008086735.1 Cheirogaleus medius
CTGTCTTTTCTGTAGAGACACTCTGTCTGGCGGTGTTTCTAGTCCGCCATCTTGATCCACCCCCCTAGTGTAGTGTTATATTGAATTCACACCTTCCATCTGAAGAACCAGGGGCTGCCCCAAGTGGGTTTTGCTCAGTATATTGGGGAGACCACAAGGTCAGGATCCCGGCACCAAATGGTAACCAGCCAGGCACAAACCAGACCAGGTCAGACAAGAACCATAAGTGTATCTGCCAGAATAAACAAGTTTCCTGCGTGAGGGACTCCCCTGGCCTTGGGTCTCACAACTAGGCACTAGGCCATCTGCCAGGTAAAAGAAGTATCCTGTGGAAGGCACACTGTGAACACCCACACCCAGCTCCCCTTCATTTCCTGATAGGGTGGGGTTGCCAGCCGCTCTGGTACTTGGAACTCGGTTCATGTGTCATTATCTGACACAGGGTTCCTTGCTGGCTTCTTCCCTTGGCCCAGCCATCTCACAGGTTGATGTGATCTGTGGTCTGTTCTTCATCAGGTTGGAGCCTCTTCTGCCACCTCCTCCCCTCACTGAGCCTATCCTGGCACTGAATGCCAAACCCAAAAGAACAACTTCTTTTTTTTTCTGGCCAGACAGGTGACAAGTTAACCCCTAGAATTAGAAAAAAAACAAGTCGACAAACTTTTGTTGTACAAAAACACACCCCCATATTTCTTCACTACATTATCTTACTTGCAATTACACTACAAATGAAGTCCAAGAATCTTACTCTTTGTAAGATAAACAAAGTGATTATTTAAGTTTTTACTCCACATCAATACAGTTTCCTCTCCATTACACCTCTCTTTCAGAATTTCCAAATAGTTGTCCCTCAGTATCTTTGGGGGATTGGTACCCGGAACTCCTGTGGACACCAAAATCCATGGATGCTCAAGTCCACAGATCATATTAAATGACGTAGTATTGGCATATAACCTATGCACACCCATCTGTATACAGAAGATGCTTGAGCAACATGGGTTTGAACTGCAAGGCTCCACTCACATTTAGATTTTCTTCCACATCTGCCGCCCCTGAGGCAGCAAGACCAAACCCTCTTCTTCCTCCTCCCTCTCAGCCTACTCAGTGTAAAGAAGACAGGAATGAAGATCTTTAGGGGTGATCCCCTTCCACTCAGACTCCTACTGGTACCACCTGAGTGGCCTTGGGTAAGATATAGGAGAATTCCCTGGATTATCAGGCAAAGTCTCTCACTCTCTTCCCTCATTCTTTGTGCTGAGCTGCTGAAGTTGGGGGAGGAGTGACTCCCTCATGGCCATCAATACCAGGTCACACCTGAAGCTAGCACAGTCTTCCCCAAAGCCCATGTTGACTGTTGCCTAGCTACTGCTGATATTATTCAAAGCCCGAGGGCTCCTGAGTCAGTAGGTAGTGAATTCTGCCAGGACTGAGTCCTTCCCTGCAGGGCAGCACATTTCCTTCTGGCCCAGGATGGGTCCAGATGCCTTCTAGGAACTAAGGCCTAGACTCAGGGACTTCAGGAGTCTGCTTGGTATTTTACTTTACTGTGGCTCCGCTGGTACTCAAGTTGCAAAATAAAGTCCTCTGAACTCTTCCTTTTCCTTTCTCCAAGTGGAAGAAGACTCCCTAAGCCACACTGCCTGGGGTTGGGAGAGGAGTGACACAGGCACTGGCTTGGCCACTACCACTGGTGCCTCACTGGGTCATGTGTACTCCCAAATCCACTGGCTCCAAGCCAGCATAGGCAGAGGAATTGTCCAAGCACTGCAGTCTTTGTGACCTGACTGCATTATAAACTTAATCCAGGCCTCAGGCTGCTTTTTGCGGCACTAGCCAGAACTCAGGTTTTGGGGTAGAGGATTTTTCTCTGTCCAGGCTGGTCTAAATGCTCCCTCCATGGACACTGGCAGAATTCTGCCCTGTGTTGTGTTTGCCTGAGCCAGGGCGGCCCTGAGTTTCAATGAAAAGTCCCCTAATCACTTCAACTTCCTTCCCCCGGCACACAGATTCTCTCTCCACTCGATGTGCTGGCACAGTAGTGTTGAGAGATGAAAAATAGGTGGCATAGGCAATGTAAGACTGTCTTTTCTGCCCTATTCTGTGCCTCTTTCCTTGATATAATGTTAAAACCAAACAGTGTGATCACTCACCTGATTTTTCGTCCTTCTGAAGGTGTTTGCTTGCATGGATAATTGTTGAATTTGGTGTTTGTGCAAAGGTGCAATCACTGGAGGTTTCTATTTGCCTATCTTGCTCTGCTCTCTTCTTGAAGTGGATGGATTTGAGAGATATTTAGGAGGTTTTAGCCATAGGTATTGGAAAATGAATAGATATAGGGTGAAGGGTGAGAGACACTAAGGAATCAAAGATGCATCTTGATTTCTGGTTCGGCAAGCTTTGGTAATGTTTCAATCTTTCCAATTCAAATGTTTTCATTAAAAAAAAGTCCACAAATTCAAGGTAAACTTTTATATTTGTTGGCTTCCTGCTTCCATTCATACCAACCTTTCAGCACAGGAAAGATTGTGATTCTGTGTCCCATTTCAAAACTAAAAGCAAAAGCAAAGCATATGGGAGAATTCCTATAATTTTTAAGACTTTTTGCAGCTTAATCTATGCATAAAGTAAACAATTGTTGATTTCTTTAATGATAAAGCAGAAACATTTTATTTAATTTTCATCAATAGAAAACTATTCTAGACATTGTAATATTGTTTGTTTGGTTTTTATTCCAGAGACAAAGTCTCGCTTTGTCACCCAGGCTGGAGTACAGTGGTGCAATCATATCTCACTGAAGCCTTGAAG
Source organism: Cheirogaleus medius (assembly GCA_008086735.1). Lineage (NCBI taxonomy): Eukaryota > Metazoa > Chordata > Mammalia > Primates > Cheirogaleidae > Cheirogaleus > Cheirogaleus medius. Next base: position 54,013,419 of record VBSM01003176.1, read on the forward strand.
TCCTGAGCTCAAGCCATCCTCCTGTCTCAGCTTCCTGAGTAGCCGGGATAACAGGTGTGTGCCACTGAGCCAAGTTAATTTTTGCACTTTTTTATATAGATGGAGTCTTACTATGTTGCCCAGCCTGATCTTGAATACCTGAACTCAAGTGATTCTCCTGTATTGGCCTCTCAAAGTGCTGGGATTATAAGCATGAGCCACTGCACCCAGCCTATAATATGGTTTTGATGTGATGATGATTGCATGCGACTTGATCATATACATTAAACAATATAGACCATTTGGTGTGAGATGATATTCTTGTACTACTGTAACAATTTTTAGCTTACAAAAACATATATCATTGGATCTAATGGCATCATCCGTCAACAAGGACTAATACCAGCAAATGATCAGTGTCTAGAATACTCTTTTCAGGTCTTAGGCTTGTAATTGCAAAACTGAGACAGCCCAAGGCCAGAATTTTTCTTGATTGGGAAAACTTTCAGGTCCTTTGAGGAATGCCTTCTTCACAACTGATACTGTTGACAGCTCTATGTTGAAAGTGGAGTTCAACCACTTCTATGCTTATTTTATTTCAAGCAAAGCCCTTTTCTGGTGCCTAATAAGAATATTGAGTTAACACGTCAGATATTGACATTATTTTTTGCTAATTCTTTTGCAAGACTACATGTTGCATAAAACAATGCTACTCAAACTACAGACTTGAAAAAACTCTCTGTCATCCACCATATTCACCAGACCTTGCACCAACTGACTACCACTTATTCCAGACTTTGGACCACTTCTTGCAAGGAAAAATATTCAATACTCAACAGCTGTGGAAAGTGCCTTTTGCAATTTCATTGCCACTCACTTTCCAGGCTTCTTTGTTGCTGGCATAAACAAGCTACCCTTAAGATGGCAAAACTGTGTGGATAGTTTAGGCACATACTTTATTTAATTGTACTGCTTCTTGTTTGAGATATAATAAACTAAACTTTTGATTTGGAATCGGGCATTTCATATTTAATGACCAAATAGTTCATAGACTTCACATTAGAACTTCTGTTTTCTAACTGAGGCAGGAAATGGATTGTTCAGGAAGAATTTGAAGCTGTAAAGATTAATCAGATTGGGGCTCCAAAGAACAAAGTTGAAAGATTTGGGACGGTGGGGAACAGTGGGGCCTGGGTTGTTAAGAACAAGTAGCAAAGAGTTTTGGGGTCAGAGGACTTGGGTAAACAAGAAGGCTTAGTTTGGTCACTAACAAAATGGCTATGTGTGTGAAGTGGCTGATTTGAAGATTGCCACAGGATTCATCTTAGCCATTCTCTCATTGATGGGGAAATGTATGCTTCTCAGAAGGTACCAAGCACTTGGATTGATTATAACCCTGAAGGAACTCTAGTAATCTTGTGAATGGGAAGCTAGCCCTGTGGGAGGAGTACGTAGGGTTCCATATTGATTACTTGGAGTCTTAGGAGAGCTAACACATCTTGGAAACATTTCAGAATGTTTGATACTTATTTCTTTTAATATTTCACCTCGACTTCTGTAGTCTCTTACAAGGAAAGGGAAGTACACTGCTCCTTGTTTTTACAAACTTGGAAACAAGAAAGATGGATTACTTAAAAGAAAATCAACTCGATTCCCCTTTCATATCTGTTACTAAAGTGCCTTATTGAATTTATGCCTCTTTTGAGAATCTCTCTTCATTCCAAACTCCTGGAAAAGACTGTATGTGGTTTGTGGAAAGGAACATTATGTTAAGTGAAATAAGCCAAGCACAGAAAGACAAATCTCTCATGTTGTCAGTCATATTTGGGAGCTAAATATATTTAATATTAAAACAATTGATCTCATGGAGACAGGGAGTAGAATGATGGTTACCGGAGGTTGAGGAGGGGAGGAAAAAGTAGGGATTGTTAATGGGTGCAAAAATATAGTTAGGTAGTTAGAATGAACAATATTTGATAGTAAAACAAAATGACCACAGTCAACAATAAGAGTGGAATTGGAATGTTCCTAACACAAAAAATGATAAATGCTTCATGTGATAGATACTCCAAATACCCAGATTTGATTATTACACATCGTATGCCTGTATCAAAACATCACATGTAGCATATAAATATATGCAATGATTATGTACTCATAATAATTAAAAATTAAAAAGTAAAATTTTTTAAAAGATCCAGATATTTTCTTGTCTCCTTCCTATGTATCGGCATATCAGTCACAGTGACACTGGGTTATTCAATTCCTGTTGTTTTCTTTTTTTTGTATTGTTTTCTAGAGATGGGGTCTCACTATGTTACCCAGGCTGGAGTGCAGTGGCTATTCACAGGCACAATCATAGCACTCTACAGCTTTGAACTCCTGAGCTCAAACAATCCTCCCACTTTAGTCTCCCAGGTACCAGGGACTATAGGCCTATGCCACTGTGCCTGCTTATTCCTGTTTTTCTCTTCCATAGTACTCTGTTTCTTTTCTCCAAGCACTTATAAATTAACAAGTTAATATTTGCAAAGTTGATTAGTATGTGTCTCATTAGACTATAGATGCCAAGGGAGCAAGAGTCATGATCATTTTACTTCCTCTTGTATCCACTGTACCTAACTCAGTACATGGCATGGGTAGTTGAACAATAAAATATTTCTTGATTGATTAAATATATGCTTGAGGAAATGTTTTACCTTTTTCTATCTTTCTTTATATATTCTTTATGAAGAAAACATTTTAATCCGTTTTTAAGGCAGAACATTTTTTCACTCACCATATCTATGAAGAACAACAAATTGTACAAGATGGTTAGCAGTGCATGTGTAAATGATTAATGAATTAAAAATATCTTTTGAGTGTTCATTCTTCAGTCAGATATTTACATCACTAATTCTCATTGATATTGTTTGATTTTTTCTTTGTTAGAAAAACTGAACTTCTTTGTTGCTGAAAAAGAGTTAGGTGTCATTAGATCTTGGTTTCATTTCTGGCTTTAGATGTGACTTTGGGCATGTCATAAACCGCAAGCCTAAGCCTCGGCAGCTGTAAAACAAGGAAAATCTCAGCTATATTGTTTCTCCACAGAATGTTGTGAGGGTAAAATGAAATAATTATACATGAATCTTTTTGATAAAAGTATCCAATAAACAGTATATGCATGTATACATACACACATATACAATTATTTCTTTTGGTCTGGCTGTGCTAAATTTTAATATAATATATAATTAATGTTTGAATGCTAGGGGATGGCTACATAAAAGTGATAAAAATACTTATGGCAAGTATTTATTGGTACTTTATAATGGCCAAGTATTGGGTTAAAAGCTTTACATATTTTTTCTTATTTAATTTTTACAAAAATATGTTAATTACCTTTTCCGTCCCTATTTCTACTCCTGTCATTCTTTCTTGAACCCACTCCACTGAATCTTTTCTTCTCAGGGTCACTAATAGCTTCTGTTTTGCCAATTCCAGTGATCGATTCTGCCCCCACCTCATTCAACCCCTCTGTAACATATGGACAATAGCAGGTCACTCCCACATTCTTGAAGCACTTTATTCACTTGGCTCTAGGACACTCCCCTCCCATGATTTTCCTGCATTGTCCTCATCTTCTTGACTTCTAAATATTGCAGATCCCCAGAGCTGAAACCCCGCATCTCTTTTCTTTTCTATTTTAACATACTCTTATAGGGATCTCACTCAGTCCTCTTAACTTAAATATAGTTTTATTCCCTGATAATGACCACATTTTAAGATCCATTGCTGACCTCTTTCCTGAATACATACTAATATATTCAATAGTCTACTCAATATATATCTCTAACTAAACTCTTTATAGTCCCTTTTCTTTTTACCTTTTCCTCATTCAGTCTTTCCTATTTCAGTAAATGGTACCTCCATTTATGCAGTTACTCAGACCTAAGAGTTTGGAATCATTTTTATATTATTTCTCATAACTCAAATCTATCAGAAGTTATGTTGAGTCTACTTTCAAATTCATTATGAATCTAACCACTGTTAGCTACTTCCAAGTGCCATCTTCCTATTGTAAGCCAGCACCATCTCTTGCCTGCACTACTGGAATTGCCTTTTCCTAGTCATCCTTTATCCGCTCCTGGGTCCCTAGCATCTGTTGTCCATGTAGGAGCTGAAGTTATCCTTTCAAAACATAATTGGATCACGATGCTCCCATACTCAGAAGTGTCCAGTGGCTTTCCATCAGAGTTAGAATAAAATCCTATTATGGCATATATATTCCTGTATGAGTTAATCCTTGGCTACCTTTTTAATTCAACTTATAAGTCACTGAGAACCAGCTTCACTGATCTCCTTGTTTTTCTCAAATCTACTAGAATATTTTCAGCCTGGAAGTCTATCATTTGCTCTTCCCTCTGCTTAAAATGCTCTTCCCCAAATATTCACATGGGTCACTGCCTCCCATCCTTAATGTCTCTGCTCAAAGGACACCTCCTAAGAGGACTTACCAGTCCCTACTCTTGGCTGATCACTATGAGCTTATCTAGAATTATTTTCTTTGGAACAAATATTGCTATCTCAGATCATATTTCATTTTAATATTTTTGTTATAAGCTGCATGCTGGTAGTTCATTATGGTGTCCTTACTGTGTAGAACAGTGTCTGGTATAAGATACTATAAAATAGAAATATATTTTTTTTAATTTTTGGAGACCCTTCTGTGATCAATCTGATTTTACTTGTTTTATAGAAAAGGTAACTGAGACTCAAAGTAGTCAAGTCACTTTGTCAAGGTCACATAATTAGTAAATGGTACAGTACAGTCTGGATTCAAATACTGATCTGACAATAAAGCTTACACTTTTTGCCACTATTCCATATTGCTTTCCTTTTTACACTGTACTGCCTTCACTCATACCTAATTAATTTGGAAATTCAGGACACTAAAACTTCCATACACATTAAAATTGTCAGAATATTTGTATGTATGACAAATATATTACATTTCAGCATTTGTTGCCTTTCTAGGATTCTTTTAAGGTCCACACACATACACACTCACCAGCTCATGTTTCAGCTTCCCTGAAGGAAGATTTAAAGAGGAGAAAAACACCTTCCAAAACACATCGATAAAAAAAGATTGTTAAAAACAATCAATGACACATCACTGACAATTGGATAAATGTACAGATTCTAAGAATTTCAGACTATAAAATGAAAGTGATATAGTCAGGTGACTTCTATCTCTTTGATCCCATGTTCAAGTTTAGCATAGGCCTGAAGCGGTACTTAAACCATAACACCGTTACAAGAGGAGCTATTGACTTCGGCATTAGAGAAGACCTAATGCCAGTTATTGAAGTCAGGTTTTACTGATTTTTAACACTGAAAAGATTTCTGTAAAAGTAGATTTGGCAATTGTCTTTTTAATATGCTCTTAGGAAATGCTTAATTTTCTCCTCTTTTAACCATTATTCCATTTTCATTTTATCCATATTTAAGGAAAAACTTGAGTATGAAAATCAAAACACACTACATTATCAGTTTTGTCTGGTTTTTGTCAATATTTGGATGAAAGTTGAAAAACCAGCCTTTCGTTATTCTGATGCCAAGAATTGGACATTTGAAGATACCTTAATAATTTTCCATGAGATGTAATAGTTAGTATTTATGGAATCCTGGTTCTACTACTACTAGTTGTGTGGCACTGTATACATTAAATTCTTTTTTTGTGTGTCAACTCCTGAATCTGTAAACTGGGTATAACAGTAGCACCAATATCATATGATTTTGGTGAGGGTTAGATGCTAAGCACTTAAACCATGTGATTGCTCAGAAAATGATAGTTATTATAATGTGCGTATGACTACTAAACCAAAGTTTCTCATCCTTGGCACTATTGACATTTTGGGTCAGATAAGTCTTTATTGTGGAATGCTGTACTGTGTGTGTAGGATGTTTGGAAGCATCCCTGGTCCATTAGATGCCAATAACATCTACCTCCTCTAAGCTGTGATAACCAAAAACATCTCCAAATATTGCCAGATGCTCCCCAGGGGAAAAACCACCCCTTGTTGAGAGCCACTCTATTAGACCAAGGCTTTGTATATGTTATCTCATTTAATTTTCACAACAAGCTTGTGGGGTTATTATTATTATTGTTATCTTATTTATACAAATGAGGAAAGTAGAACTTAAGAATATTGCATGTTTACCGTAAGATAAACAGCTGATGAGGAATGAACTATTACTAGAATCTGACTCTGCTTAACAACAAAGATTTGATGATGTATTGGTCGCATTAACCTGAATTTAGATTGTCCTTCATAATGTCTCTAGTTGATGGGTTGCTACTGTGCAAAATGCTAAGAAGTCAACATTCCATTGCATTTCTGCTATCCCCTAACTCGGGAGCCTATTCTGTCATTATAGCCCATATTCTTTCTCTTTACAACATGTTGCTGTTCTTCTCTTTTGTATTGAAGATTGGTATACCTTCCTATTAGTACTGAACTGGTAAGTGGGTCTCCCCAGTTCTCACAAGGTATCAGTTACACTCTTAGCTTGACATTAAAGCAAAAATTTCAACCCTTAACTGGTAACAGATACAATTTGTACTTCTGGACCTGTCATTGAGAATAATATTGAACTAGCTGTTGCTTAAAATTTATTACAAGTTTAATTGAGAAGAATGAATTCAAGAAGTATTATCTAAGGAATTTGTAGTGTTTTGAGGACAAGGTAGAGAATAAACAAACAAAATACACTGATAGACCTTTTCCTGCTTAAAAATTAAGGGCAGTTAGCCAGCACAGTGACACATGCATGTAATCCCGGGTACTTGGGAGGTGGAGGTGGGAGGATCAGAGGATTGCTTGAGCCCAGGAGTTCAAGACCATCCTGGGCAAAGTAGTGAGACCCTGTCTCTAAAAAACAAACAAACAAATTAGGAGTATACCTCCTAAATAACATGTGAATATGCTGACTGTGGCCTTTCCTAGACTTTTCTAGATATTAGGTTTCTAAATTCTATTTTTTAAATTTATTTTTTAATAGACAAGTAAAAATTGTATGTATTTATAGTGTACATGTTTTGAAATATGTATACATTGTTGAATGGCTGAGTTAAGCTAATTAACATATGCATTACCTCACAAGCTCTGTTTCTAATGATGCGGATTTGTATTCAAGTGGAAGGAGGCAGACAGGGAGATTAGGCGTATTCTTCCTTCTTTATCTTACTGAACATCTCAGCTGAATTTTTCACTTTTGTGGCTTTCATAATATTAATATCTTATGGGTTCTCCTCCTATCTCTGATCAACTTCTTACTGTTTTCACTTTTATTTTGGCAATCTCTTAGATAATTGTGCCCCAGAGTTGGGTCCTCATTCCACGGTTCATCTTGTTCTCTATATTCTTTGAGCAGTGTTATCCAGTCTCGTGGTTTCAGATGCCATCATTTACCAACGGATTCCAAGTCTGTGTCTTTAATTTAAAGCCGTGCTCTGAGCTTCAGACTCGTTTATTCAATTACCAAGTGAGCCTCTTGACAGGAATGTTCCACAGTCATTTCTGTTTCAACACACTCCCCCTAAATTGTCTTCTTGACCTCAATTGGTGGCACCACCATCCACCTAGTTGCTTAAACTAGAACTTGGACGTCATATAGAATTTTGCCATCTCTCATCTTTCCATGCCCAATCAATCACCAAGTGCTGATTACTTCCTAACATACATTCTATTCATCTTTTCTCTGCATATATACTCTCATTGTTATTATCTCTCATCAGAACTGATGCTCTCACCACCCGAAAGATCATTAAGACGGGAGAACACCCAAGTTGTTAACAATGGGTACCTGACATTTCTTGATGTGCCACCTGCTTTACTCTCTGTTACTCTGTGTCCCTGCTACCTGTCTTACTTACACTGAGCACTCAAGCAACACCAAGCTGCTTGTGATTCTCTGTACTTAATAGATTTTCACTTTGCTGCCTTTGCCCAGGTGCCCCATTTATAGGGAATGACTTTTTCCTAATGATCTCATTCAGAAAGTTTTTGGTAAACATTAACTTATTCTCTCCCTAATAACTCCCTCCCACAATCCTCTAATACTACTGTTCCAGGTGTCTATCATTACCTTTCCATATTGCTTTATAACCATTAGATTCTCTATCTGTACATCCACATTTCTTCCGCATACACACAGACAACTCTCTGGGGCAAAGACATAGAAAATACTTCATAAATGTTTGTTGAGTGAATGACTATGCCAGCTATCTCACTGAATTGGTAGCAATCTACTTCATTAAAAGGGCTTTTTAAAATAATGATCTCTCAGTGCAGTTAAAATTTTATGTGATTTACAGGTGAGGGTTAGCCCTGGATCATAAATTAAGTAGAAGACTATTACTTTTATTCATCTAACCACCCTCTGTAGAGTATGAGATGTTTTCTTTGCTTGTGGTAGAGATCCTGACTTATCAAACTAGATGTTGGTGTAAACCTTGCATGCAATAGGAAGAAGTATGTGGCCAGTGGAATTAGACTCTGTGAAAGAAAGCAGGATGTTGGATTCAGCATTCTTGATCAAACCTCTTGGCTACAAAACAGGCTGCCCTTGAAGCTATACTTCTCCGTATTACCTCTAGGGTAAGAGTGGGAGGAAAAATTCCGACAACAAATGCAAGTATGAGCTTTAAAAATTTTTATAGTAAACACATCATTTTAAAATCATAGGTCTAAAAAATAGAGTTACAAAACAGATATAGAGAGGATAGCTTTTCATATTACAGAAGTATTTCTGGTTTTACTAAAAGGATCATTGCAAAATTTATTTAAGCAATGAGGTCTCAGTGAATTAAAATACCATATGATTAAAAGAAGTATTACACATAATTTCTTAGGAGCAGATTACAAATATTAGAAGACACCTGTTTGCATCTCCTTATTAGTGCTTATATAGTTATATGAATATATATTCAATATCCCTTTTCAGTTATTTAAATATGATCATATTTATGATATATGTATTTATATATGTATCATGTACATACATAAGGTAACATGACTTTTAAAATGTCATTTTCTTGAATATTTGTAAAATGTCCTGTCCATGTTAAAAAGAATTTTAAATAATAGATGTTCTATGACATATGCCATAATTGTCGAGTACATCATTTAATGTCCATGATGAAATAAAATTGTTGGAACTTTAAGGGTGTTTCGTTATTGACCAGTTCTAACCAAAAACTCAAGAAGTTTCATTATCTTCTCTGTCAAAAATCTCCCTCACTAAGGGTTAAAAGACATCTATACAGTTATAAATAGTGTCATAAGGATGTCAAACTTCACTCAGGTGGATCAACAAGCCACTACTCCTTTCCTTTGCACTCATTTTTAATGGTTAGCACCTGAGCATGACAGTATTTTTGTGACACTTTCAATCTATAGGACTGAGAGAGCTACTGTTTATCCATATCTCACTGGAGACATTAACATTAACAAGCTGATTCCTGTACTGCCTGGTGCCAACTGTGGGTCACCTTGGGGTGGGCCATGCCATCTCTATTTTCCAGAGAACAGCTGGCAGAGAGATCTCACACTATTAACATCGATGTGAACGGAATGCCAGCTACCTGCATTATGACCTGAGGTCTAGGAAGGGAGGCATGGTGCTGTTAGCAGAGCTCATGCACATTACCCGTAAGAGGCAGAAGGAACTGCATATGTCAGGTGAACAAAAGAAGTCATTAGCCTTCCCCTTGTCCATGGCCAGTCAACTGACACTGTCCCTCACTATTCTGAATCAAGATGAACAAATTCAGAGCTACCAATAAATACACGGATTTTAGATTTGCATGGTGTTCTTTTCCAATGCTGCAAAACAGCTAGGGTTTATTCATTAAAACAATTACTTTGATTTTCAATCATGTACATTCTCTGAAATCCACTAGTATTAATAATATTTGTGTGTGTGTGTGCATGTGTGTTGAAGAGGGAGAAAAATTTTGCCATATTCTTTTCAATGTGAAAGTTCTCTCTGTTCTTGGTGGGGAAATTAAACTCTCAGAGCAAATATTACCCTCAAGATCTGTTCTTAACAGAAAAATATGTTATTGCATTAGTATTTATTAAAATTTTTAAAAAGTAGCTCTAATTGGCAGAACTTTGCATAATAAAGTGTTGGTAGTTTCCTTCTTTACTTTCTGTACATCTCACAGGTCTTTGCACTTTCAGTCTTAGATTAGGATAACACCTGATTAACCTGTTAATTGTTGATGGTCCAAAATATCTCCCAGTAAAATTTCTTCCTGCATTAAGCAAAAGATGAATGAATTTCAGAAAGAATGAAAGTGGCTACATAGTGGTAGAATAAATAATTGGAAATTGAAAACTGGTTATTTGCCTGATTTTAGGAAAAAAAAAGAAAAGGGAAAAATCCAATTTTTGAACTTAGTTTTTAAGATGAACTAAATTAGTTACTTATTGAGATATAAACCAAAAGTAGTTTGGAAATACATGCTTTGAGGGAAAATTATTCTTACTTCATACTTCTGAAAAAATAGGTGCATATCCAATTTTTCCTGGTGCAAATAGATAAGTTCTTGCTATTTTCATCATTTAGAATACAAAACCATAAGAATTACTTTTTTCTTCCTTTTTTGCTCCTCAGGGAAATAGTAGTTTTATCATTAAATTCAGGAAGTAGATAAATGCTGAAATAACATAAACAGATCACATTATATATAAATAAGCCAATTTAAAGTAATTTAGTGAAGGAAAGGCTCTATTGCTTTCTTAATTTTTTTTTCCAAACACTTTGTTTCATTGTAACATATACTGGGCCTACATGTTTTAATGTTCTTTTTCTCTTTATGTCCCCCTCTGGGTTTTCAGTCCACTAAATTCAAAAATCATTGCCTTTGGGGGATTTATTGGTATTTAAAAGCAGATCCTAACATCTTACAAATTGCAGTTGTAGTCTGTGTAAGGTATTGGTCAATAAATAAGGGAGAATAAGAACATTAAAGCTAGATTGTGAGGAAAGAAAGGAAGAAAGCTTACTACATTCTTTCTAAACAAACAAAACGACGTAATTGGAAAAATTCATTTTTATGTTTCCTTACATTAGATGGGACCACTGAGTGAAACATTCACTGATGAATTACTCCTGTAATCTGTGTAGGAAAAACAGCTACTGGCAAATTAAAGAGTCCTGGAACAGAGCCATGAGAACTAAATGGCTAAAAATGAAAACAGGCAAACATTTGAGAGTATTCTACAGAATACAAATCTTTCAACACCTCCCCTTTTTCACTGGTTAATTCATCGTCATGGAAACAGAATTTATCAAAATGTTCTTGCTCACTCCTAGTGACCCGGTGAGTAGACTTAGGGAGCTAGTGAAAGGTAACTCGGGCTGAAGCAATTTTTACAAATGATATGCTGCAGATCATAAATTGGTGAATTTTGAATGGTGCCATTATGTCGGTTGAACAGGTTTCCAAGTCTCAAAGGGTTCACCTTTTTTTTTGTTTGTTTTTAAAAAATCGGCCAGGCAGAGAAACCAGAAACCTTTGCTAGTGAGCACAGATGACTTACCCCATGGAAAATGGTGGATTTTAGGTTTTAACTCACCTTTTCCTCCCTCAATTTTTTTTTCCCCATCCTTCTCTAAAGAATGTTCAGATCCAGAATTTGGTAGCAATTCTTTGGTTCATTCATCTGCATTAGCAGCTCTCTTCCGCTCTGCAGCTCAGAGATGCAAACATCCTTCACTCCTCATGGCAACCACCTTCCCTTACCTCTAGCAGAATCTAGGTGTTGGTAATCAAAGCCTGACAGAGCTGGACAGTTTTCAGCTGACACCTTTGCCAGACTAGAATTAACCCTACAATGGGTAGCTTCTTGGTTTCAGGAAAATGACTTAGGGATTCCCTAAGGAAAAGTGCCATTTCACTATTAAAAAAAAAAAAATTAGACATCATCCTTGTAGCTGCCAAATTCAGGGAAGGTTGATTTTTTACTTTATTTTATGTTGGCAATTAGTGACTTGTTGTCATGGAAACCATGCTCCAGATGATTCTTGAACTTAAATGGCTGAATGTGATCAGGCAGAAGCCCTCCCCTTCTTTAGGCTCAGTAGTCAATGTCCCTCTCTTTGGTTATTCTGATAAAGGAATCACATAAAACATCTATAAACATGCAAAATAATAGCATGGCGCAACATCAATTAAAACTGAATATTCAATAATTCATTCTCTAATTAAGCCTCTTTCCTCTTTTCCTGAAGCTGTAACCTTTCAAGTGTTAAAACAGACATAAGAACTAAATCATTTAGTAAAAGAAATCTTTTCTAATTAGCAGTTTGCAATACACTAATGAAGAAAAACAAGACTTGAAATTCCTTTTTGGTTTTTACTATTTTTATATAGAAAGGAAAATGAAAGGGCTTCATTTGGAAAGTCTATTCAAGGTGAAATAACTGTGGCTTGAGGCTGTAGCCTTTTTGTGCATGTGGTGTCTTTTGTCTCTGAGTGAGGGAGTGTTGGGGTTTATTACAGAAACAGCATAGCCACTTCGTGGTTCCTGGCAGCCAGAAATAATTAATCTATATTGAGACTACAGGCAAAATGTTCATGTTTGCATATGTGACTACTCTGTGTTGGAGCTGGGAAATGAAAACTTCCAACCATCAGAGCAGCTCATCTTTAAAAAGAAAAAAATCAAACACTCAGACACTCTGGATTTATTTGCTGACCTTTGTTTGAATACAGAATTCACTACTCTTCAGAGATACTATTATGCAGCATGTACACTAAGCTCTCTCTATGTGTGGGGCTTGCTGTATTCTCCAGGTGTGGGGAATTCACTCTTCTCACCACCTTCATTAATGCTCATTCATGGATAAGAGACCCTTAAGAGAGGGAACAAAGTAAGCTTGGTCAATTTTCTTTTTTAATTTAGGGGGCATTTTAACACACACACACACACACACACACACACATATATATATTTGCTCATGAAAAATAAAGTTGATTTTGAACTCTTTTCGATTCAAACAGAGGATATATTCACAACAGATTTTATGTGACAGAGGTAAAAACAAACACTTGCATTATGTTACATGATTATCTATCTATCTCATGCATCCCGAAGGCTGGCAATATTTGGAGCTGTTGGGTGAAAATGTAAGTGAATTGACTTGGCTGACAATCACTGAGCCCGACTTTTAAAAACCAATCTCATTTTTGCAATTATATTTCATTTCTTAATTTAGATAAACCATCTAACCTCTCTATAACTTCGTTTCTTCATCTTTAAAAGGGGAAAATTGTCTGATTATTTTAAGTTCCCAGGGACATGTATAATGGTCATTTATGAGCCTTGAGACACTCAATACATTTTGGCAAATGAATACTTAACTTGCTATTTTCCTTTGCAAATTGAACAGTGACAACAGTGATAGATTTTCTTTTTTCTTTTTCTTTTTTTGGTAAGATAAAGGAGTTATAGAGGGCAATGTTTCTCTCTTGTTCCCTAAAAATCTATCCTAAGGAACAGGTTAGAAAGAAATGCACTTTTTTTTTTTTTTACAGCAATGTAACAGTGAGGTTATAAGGTATATGGGACCAGAGAAGATTGGTAAGATGGAAACACTATGCAGCTACACATTTTGTGTCTCTTTCTTAAATACACATTTCTAGCAGGAAGCAGAAGTTATCACTCTATTTCTCACGGAGAAATGGTATGCACGGAGGGCAAAGATAATAGAAAAGATGTGATGCATGAGAGTACCTCTTTTGCTTCTGAGGCCAGAGAGGGTTAGTTAAAGAGAACTGGGTTCTTATCTTACATCTCATGGCCTTTACTCACACAGAGCCCCCTGTGCGGAGATAGAGCACAGCACTCTATTTCTTCCTAAGAAAGGTGTCCATGAAGGTCAAACACAGTAGAGAACTAAAAAGAACGATGCTGGTGCCCTAGTTCCTCTCCCTCCCTGCTGTGTGTCATATGTGTACAGAGGAGAAGTTAGTATAATATGATTCCTTGAAAACTAGTGAACAAGAAACACATTCATATTTAACTTGAATTCAAGTGAAAAGTAAGCCCTAATGGAATATCATGCTTTTTTCCTACATTGATTTTTATCTGTTTCAGAAAATTAACAGCCTATATTGAAATCAGGTAGGTGAAAAATATACTTTTTCAAACATATTGTGCTCTTGAGGGGAAAATTACACAGACATATGTACAGACACATGCACACACATTGACCCCCGCTCCCGAATTCTAGCCTACCTTTTCCTTTCTGCTTCTTGAAGCCACACATTTGGTAAAGGCATAGTTGAAAATATTTTGGAACAGGTAAGACAGTGAAATAACTCAAGGAATGGAACCCTCAAGGATGTGTACAGCTGCTCTTGGGAATGTCAGATCAATATCTTTCTCCTCTTTGCAACTGTCTGCCCTGGTCTGTCACAAGAGTGTGCTGGGTGATCTGGCCTCTGGTTCTGATCATCCTCAGAGTTTACCTTGGGGCTGTCACTAGCAACATTACATTCCACACTACCTGTTTCCCCATTGGTGATATCACTCTCCATTAGGGCATCCATTCTCAGTGGTGGATACCATTGGTAGGGAATGTGTAACATACTTCCAATTAGAGTATCTATAAGCCAGAAATGGAGCTTAAGAAGAAAAGGATATATTGACTCAAAGTTACCATTTTCTTTGGAAACTTAAATTTGCTTTTTGCAGCATGCTACCAAATGCCTGAGAATTCAGATAAAATTCATAACATATGATGAAATCACATTGCCAATAGTCCCTTCCAAGCATGAAGTAAAAAGCAACTTCCTGCCCTTAATTTCTTTTATCACATGACTTGATGCTCAGATCAAAGATGATTAGACCAGGAATTGGCACCTGAGCCAAATACAGTCATCTTATAGACTGGCCAGCAGCCTGGCAGGTAGTTTGAAGAATGGATTCTGTCCAAGTGGGATGCTTACACTGGAGAGTGATTAACCCAATCAGATTATCTCTTATGGAGTAGAAAAGGGACATATAGAAAGGGACACTAATTGATCAGGAGGCTAACAGACACCTAGAGAAAAGGCAGCAGGCCTGAGGTAGTAGAAGCCATGTAAACAAAGGGCATGAGGTAGAAAGAAGGAAAAACAATAGTCAGAAAACAGACTAGACCCACTCATAATAGAAGAAGGATTTATAGGAATAGTGAATGCTAGATTATGTTGTGTGAAGTTGCTATGCTGGGACAAGGCATTCTAATTCCTCATGAATCTTCTTCCCTTTACAGGTGAGACAGTTTCCTACACTTTCTAATTTCCACTTGTATGCTCACAGCAAGTTCCATCAATTGAAAATTCTTAGCCATAATGCTTCAAATATTTTTTTTCTGTTTTGTTTTCTCTTTCTTCTCTTTCAGGCATTCTTATTGTTTATAGGTTCCATCTTTTTTATTTGTTCCACAGCTCTTGAATATTCTGCTTCTTTTGTTTTTTCCAGTTTTTTTTTTTTTAAATACATCTCTTTGCTTTTCAGTTTGGGAAGTTTCAGTTGACAAGCTCACTGATTCCTTCCTTGACTTTATCTAATCTATGGATGAGCCCATCAAAGGCATTCTTAATTTCTGTCACAATATTTTTTATTTCTAGCATTTTCTTTTGATTCTTTCTTAGAGTTTCCCTCTCTCTGCTTACATTACCCATCTGTTCCTGCACATTATGCCTTTTTCCATTAGAACCCTTAGTGTATTCATCATAGTTAAATTCCAGGTCTGATAATTCCAAAATCTCTGCCATATCTGAATCTGGCTCTTGATTTGGGGTTTGTCTTTTTAGACTGTGTTTCATACCTTTTAGCATTCCTTATGCTTTTGTTGTTGTTAAAAGTTATACTTGATGTATTGGGTAAAAGAAACTGAGATAATTAGACCTTTTGTGTGAGGCTTTATGTTTATCTGGCTAAGAGTTGGGCTGTGTTTGCGGTTTCCGGTAGCTATAGATGTCACAGGCTAAAATTTCTTCCAGTGTCCTTGTTTTTGTTTTCTATATTGTCTCTAGGTTTCTCTAATGGTTCATTTGTAAATAGGGTCTGAGACTTGCAGTTCTTTTCAGCTGTAATCCACTGTTATTTTTCAGGAGCCCTTATAGATGTGCTAGTAAGATGTGGGGTGGTGGTGGTGGTGGTGGAATCATTCTATAGTCCTATAGTTTTATCCAAATCTTTGGTGGCCCTGTGTCCCTGGGCTGTGACCTTCACAAGTGCTTCTCAGTTTTGTTTTGTTTTGTTTTTCCCCCTTAGATGAGACAGGAAGGCTAGAGGGGGGTGAAGTAAGGTATTTCCCTTCATCTAGTTTTGTAAGTGTCTTGTAAAATCCAAGTCCGTTAGGTCTGGGAAAATAGTTTCTCTTACAGGAAGCCCTTGCAAGAAGAATTGAATTCTCCGGGCATGCTTCAAAGTGGTTTTCTCCTTCCCCTACTGGAAGCATGAAGAGAATTTTCTCTAATTTCTCAGTAAGAACCTGGTGGGGCCACACAAAATAAAACTCACAAAAATGTGAGAGCATCCCTAAACCTGGGTCTCAAGGCAGTCCATGCTCACTCTTCAGCAATTAGTCAACTACCCTTTAAGTATTTCTAATCAGTGCTGGCTCTTGCTGAGGTTTCTGCTCCTGGTAAGCTGTGATTTTCCGTATTTGCCTGTCTCTCAAGATTTGGGGCTGGTGATTTGCCCTGTGACCTCAATTCTCTGAAGGACCTAAGAAGAGTTGTTGATTTTCATTTTGTTCAGTTTTTTTCTTGTGAGGATGGGAGTGATGATTTCTAAGCTCTTTACAAGTTGGACTAGAAATCAGAAGTGACCCCTCTTACTTGAAATAACCTAAATTCCCCTCTGTCCTTTACAACCTAATAGAAACCTAATAAAAGCCCCATTGTTTAAACCCTGGCTGAAGCCCATTTTTTCTTTTTTCTTTCTTTCTTTCTTTTTTTTTTAACTTGGCCAGACATGACCCTTCTTATCATATTTGAAAATTCTCTTAATAGATGTTCAAAATCTTGTCTTTATTCAGTATGAGCTGAGGCAAATTATTTGACTCATTTCCTTCTCGATTTCTTTGTTGGAATAAAAGAGGGATGGAGAGAGAGATTTATCTAATTTATAATCAGGTAACCATAGAAGAATACAGCTAGGAATTCATGCATGGGTGGTATTTGAAAAATATGGGGTGCTGTAGAAATCTAAATAATGTAATCTTGCATGCCCTTTTTGACTCTATTTTGAAACCTCTTATGCAGAATTTTTTCAAGAAAAACATTAGAAGGTGATATATTTTAATGTTACTTGTTGGATTTTATTCCATTAAGTTCCTCTCCCTACCTTTTATTTTCAGACGTGCTATTTTTTCAGGTAACTCTTCCATATCTACAATGTTATAGAAATACTATAGGGTGGGTATACCCTTGAGAAAGTATTTCTTTATCAGATTTGACAATAGACCTGTTATATAAAGGCAGTCTTTGAAATATAAGTTATAACATCAATAATTATTTTGACAATATAATTCATATACTACTATAGAGCGTCCATCACTTTCTCTGCATTTTGGTTTTTTTCATACATTTTCAGTACCTATACTGTATTAACACCTGTTATTTGTTGTACTAATTTAATTGTTTTCATAAACTTATCCAATTTTATCTCTCTTGCATTAAAAATATGCTAGGTGAAGAAGAACAACTTACTAATTCAAGTTTAGAAAGGATGAAGTACTTTCCCTTGAATTTTTATTATCGTTACTTCTTTGTAGTGTCTTCAAAGAGGAAAAAAAAAAAAGCCCTTCAGAATAGCAATGTTTCTGTTTTTCTTTTTATTTGTTTGGCCACAAAGTAGCCTTGAGAGATCAGCTATCACATAATCCTGGAAACATTTTTCTGTTTATTTATTTATTTAATACTTTCAGGGGGGAAAAGTCGTGTGTGAAGAAAAATAATTGTGACAGCTTATTTGACAGTTTGCTAACACAAATTAACCTTCTTTTAAGACTGGCTGTATGTGAACATCTAGTTTTACTCCTCCGGCTTGGCGATGCAGTCGCAGTTTGTGGGACTGTCCTAAAGAATGTACAGTTTGGAGAGCAAAGCCGCTTCTGCCCTATTCCGAGCGTTGTGAAGCTTTCCATGAACAATGCGATGTTTTTGCTTGGCTTGGGATCTGTCTATTGATGATGAGTGCTTTGGGCAAGAATGCCGTTTTTGCCTTCTCATTTAATGGTTGAAGAAACTAATGCACAGTGAAATGGTGTGGCTGAGGCATGGCAGTAAGATTGAGATCCACCAGCACTCACCGTGCTCATGTTTGAATCCTGTTGTTTTGCCTCTGCCATCTTGCTTGTGGTGTTTCTGAGTTCAGGTTTCATCTCTCCTTTCCCTGAAACTCTGGGTTTCTTTCTGTCTTGCTTTTAAGGGACACACCGCTGTACAGATTACGTATGAGGTGTTATCTTCTCTCCTAGTCTGTGGGGACCTTGAAGACAGAAGAACCCTATTCTTACTCAAGCATGTAAAATGTCAACGCCAGGTCATAAGGCTAATAGTAAAAATAAGTTATCTTCCACACAATAGTTGCATAATTCAAGCAATTATTTTTGTGTACTACCTGAATGAGAATTCCAATTCATATCTCTTTAATATTCTGAAAGTAAGTTTATTTTATTTTATTTATTTTTTTATTTTTTTTGTAGACACATGCTTAAGTGAAACCCAGTGAAGGACATGAGTAAACTTACAGACCAAAATCATCTTTCCCTCTTATGCCTTGGGCATGAAATTTCTGGCACCAGAAGAAAACAATCTCTTGTAGCATTTAGCAGAGCAGAAATGAGTCCCAGAGCTTGTAGATACTTTATCTCCATTTTGAACATGCATTGCCTAGCCCACTACTTAGCCAACCCTCCCTAGGCACATCTGTCTCTAACTTCAACAGCACAAACCTCAAATAACCCAAATCTCATCTTCTGTTGATCCCATCCAAATTCATACTTATCAGGTGAAAAACTGCTATCACTGCAGTGGACATCATCAGCTTTCTTTTATCCAGCATGGCAGCATTGACCTTTCCCCTTCCTGACAGTCTGGTTTGAGGGATTTGAGGTTTAGACTATATTTTATCTCTGTACCTTCCTGATATTGGTAATAGAATAGGTTGGCTAGAAGACAGATTGTGAGTGAGAAACTATGTTTCTCCTAAACTGTGAACCTGGCTTTACACTCTTAAAAATCTAGCCTGAAAAATGACTTCTGCTCTCCTGGTATGAGGTAACTGTAGCTCCTGACCATTTTCATTTTGCTTCTTTGACATAACACCAGTTGTGGAAGCAGAGAAAAGTGGCAGAAGTTCCTTAAAGGATGTCTGCCCTTAGGTGTCAGACTCAGAGATTAGTTCCAGATTAAATTTACAATGCCCTTGCTAGTTGGCTAAATTTCGATTTCATTTTTTTTTTTCATTTTAAAAATAACTGTTTTAGGTTACATTTATTTTGGTTATTATTACATCCTGTGGGCTCAATATATATGATTTCAGTGGGTAACAAAGTGAATTAGATATCATAACACAGATGGTAAATATCTCATTGGTTCACCAAAGCTCAGTGAGCAGGGTACACTTGAAATATGGTAATGGGAGAACAGCTCCAATTCGGTAGAAGCAGATTTTATTTAGTGGAAAAAGTCACAATAGTATTCTGTGTCAATATCATTTATGCCTGCTGAGAAATCCAGAATCCTAAGAATATAATTTATTGGAGATCACTAGAGTGTGAATTAAAGGTGAAAGGACAAATGTAATATTATTCTGAAGATATACTAAATACCACTTGTACTAATATGACAAATAAATGATTTATTTCTGATTTTGGTCACACAAGTTGCACAGGTATGATACATAGAAAAAAGAGGAATTTTAAAAATTGGAGGATATGCAATAGAACTCTCACCTACCAATAGCAATGCAACATCTGACAAGTTAGATAACTTGCTTTGTTTCAAAATATATCTCCCAGAGTTATTGAAAACAACTGGAAATAATAATTCGTTGGTAGTTGTATTTGAGTAACAAAAGATAATTTTTTGGCAAAATGAAAGTTGCTATGTAATTGAGGAGGATGTGGAATAGCCTTTTAAGGTACGTAATGGCAAGGAAAGAAAGGAGTAGGTATAGTCATATATATTCTCGAGATTTTGGAGAAGTAGATTTCCACATGTTCAGAATGATCTCATGACATGAAAATTTGGAAGGGGCAGCTGTCTCAAGAAGAACATGATACTTGAAGGATTATCATTTAGAATGGTATTGAATATACTGAATATGGCTCTAACGATCAGAACTAGAATAAGTGAATGGAAGCTAGAGGAAAATAGATTTCAGCTCAATGTAAGAAACAACATTTTTACTTTCAGAACTGTCCAAAGATAAAACGGGCTGGTGTGGGAAGTAGGGAATTACTCATCACTTGATGTAGCCAAGCATAAACTGGATGGTTTCTTACCTAAGTATTCTAGAGAAGATTTGAGCATCAGATAGGTAATTGAACTGGATGATTTATGATTTTTTCAATACTGAAATGTGCCAATTGTTGACAAAAACACTTGCTAATGTGCAAGCTCTGTTGTTTAATCCTACAGTAGGTAATAGTGCTCTCATAATAAGTGGTACTTTAATTTGTACCTCACTAACAGCCAGTTACCCTGAAGTTACAAAAAAAAAAGTTGTGTTTCATATTTTCTCCTGCTCTATTAATAATTATTAACACTAAAACTTTCAGTTAAAACTTCTAATTGCCCTCTTCCTCCAAACACATATTTAGCTTCTATTGATTCAACGATACACACACTTCATCTAATGGGGCACAACACTGAAATTGTACTGGCTACTTACCTGACTATAGTCACTTTAACAAAATAGAAATTTGTTTTTCTGCCACACAGTTCGAGTCTGGAGATACAAACTCCAGATCTGGTATGGTAGCTCCAGAAAATCATCAGAGACCTAGTCTCTTAATATCTTTCTGGTTCACCATCCTCAAAATCACAAGAAGTCTCGTGGTGCTCCAGCCATCATGTCTTCATTCCAGGCAGAAATAATAATAAGAGCAAGGGGCAATAGAGATCCCCTGGAGCTGTCTTATAACTCAATGGCCACTTGTATTTACAAACGTGATTGGGATATACAGTTCTTCAGCTAGGCATGTTTCTCAGGGTTCTCTTATTAAGCATGAAAGGGAGAAAAGGAACTTCCAGTCTTTGCCAGAGGCATCTTATTTCATATTTTCATAGTTGGGTAAGCAATGGTTGCTTTTCTTAGTGCATATATAATTTTCAGTGACATACAGCCAAAGTCTAACAGATTTATAAATGTCCTGAGCACGTTTATGATTTGGCAACTTTCTTTAAAAAAATAATCATTCGTTATTCAACAAGTATTTTTTTTCCCTCCCTTTAAAAAAATTTTCAGAATATTATGGGAGTACAAACTTTCTGGTTACATAAATTGCTTTTGTACTGTTTGAGTCAAAGTTATAAGTGTGGAGACACTGAACACTTAATGAGGAAGAGGAAGAGAGAAAGAACAGCTGGTAGGTGCTCCCAGTCTTTCTTCTATAGACCTAAAAGAATCATCCCTGCTTCCTAATTTGTTTACCCTTCTCAGCAAGAAAGAATACTTGCAAGTAATAGGACATACCTTCTTTATGGAGGAGCTAAGCTTCATTTATCTACTAATCCAACAACTATTTATTGAAAAGTTACTATATACTAGGTAGTATTTTTGGAATATAGTACTGACTGAAATAGACAAAATGCATTATCCCTATGGTATGCACATATAATAATCTCCCTGAGAGGCATTCTGGAGAAAATGTTCCCTATCTTTACATTTCAGGTGATGTTTTAGCAGTCTGCCATTACAGATTGGCAGCTGTAGTAACTGATCAGATGGTCTACCCTTTTATCTGGCTCTTTACTCGATAGTGGCCTCCACAAGGGAGATGAGTCAAGGTGATAGTTCACACACTCCATTTCCCTTTCTCTTTCTCCATCAGAGTTCTTATGCACCCTTCTGGCAGTTCCAAATCTCTTGTATACCCCTGTAACCTCTGATCTCTTTTAAAGAGTCATATTCTCTAAACTCATCTCTTTCAGCTTTTTCCCAAAAATTCCCTTGAAAAGCACTCATCTTTTGTCAGGTAGTAGGCAAATTAGTATAGTGGAGTTATTTCTAAAGCTCATATTTATTGACTGTTCATGGCCCTGTGCTAAGAACTCATTGAATTTTTACAAGAAGTTTGTGTAATAGGTATTAATATTTGCATTTTAAAAATTAGGAAATTGGGCCAGGCATGGTGGCTCACACCTACAATCTCAGCACTTTGGGAAGCCAAGATAGGAGGATTACTTGAGCTTAGGAGTTTAAGACCAGCCTGGGCAACATAGTGAGATCCCATCTCTACAAAAGACAAAAAACAAAAATTAGCATAGCTACTTGGGAGGCTGATGCAGGAGGATCCCTTGAGCCTAGGAGTTTGACGTTGTGAGATATGACCACACCACCATACTCCAGCCTGGGTAACAGAGAGAGAACCTGTCTCAAAAAAAATTAGAAGATTAAAACTTAAAGAGGCTAATAGACATATTCAAAGTCATTGAGTAGTTTGCCAGATTCTAATTCAGATTTGCCTGGTTCCAAAGCCCTCCTCTTAACCACTGACTGCATGAATAGGTTTCAGTGTTTCAATGCCTGATGAATTTAACTCTCTCAGAGAGCATTTGGATTATATTTGTTTAAAAATGTTGCCTATTAGCCTGAATAAATGATTCCGTGTGTATGTGATATACCCCTTTCTTTCACCCACATATTGTTCTATAATGATTATTCTCCAGGTGAAGACAAATACTGTAGCTGACATCTGTTCTTTATTCTTTAGGAAGGTGGGTGTCAAAGGTTCAGAGAAAAGATGTATGTAAGCCTGGAATGATCTAGGCAAAAATTATACATGATTGGAGTTAGTAGAGAGAGTAGGCTTTAAATGGGACGAATTTTAACATCAGGAAGAGTGAGCTGAACTTAAAAAGAAGAAGGATGAGACAGTGGAGCGAGCATGGGTTTTAGAGATAGGCAGCTTAGAATTTCTGTCTTGCCTTCACTACTTAGTGGCTCTAAAATTATAAGTTACTATGCCATTCTGAGTGTCAGTTTCTTCTTATTTAAATACAGATAATAATATCTGCTTTTTAGCCTTATTGTGAGGACAAGTGATAATATGCTTAGTAAATCTTCATTTAATTGATCTATGGTAGGGACAAGGCATCAGCATTTTCAAAATCTCTCCAGATGAAATTTCAAATAATAAAAGTAGAAAGAAAGAGGGAAATAGAAACTCACCGTTAGACAAACACCACAGTAATTATTGTTATAGACAAGATCTATTGATGAATGTTAAAATTAGCTGGGTGCAGGTTCAAGGAGAAATAGGATTTGCAGCCTTTCAGAGTATTATCCCCAAGATATATACTAACTATAAAAAAACGAAAGTAATTTTACCATGGGGAAACCCAGTAAACATGACCTTAGCCAAGTGATTAAAGTTAACATCAGCAAGAATAAGACATCAATATCATGAACTCCTCAATCTGATAAACTGAGAAGAGTACATCACTTCTGTGGTATTCTTACAAAAATGCATCACTTCATTCGATCATAAGAAGGTATCAGAAAAATCCAAATGGGGGGAAATTCTATAAAATAACTGATCAGTCCTCTTCGAAAGGGCCACAGTAATGAGAGATAAGGAAAGATCCAGGAACTATGACAGACTGATAAAAACTATCAATTAATACAATACTGAATGAAGTAAAAAGAATGATAGTGAGACAGCTAGTAAAATTCTAATAGGATCAGTAACTTAATAGTATTGTACCAATCTTAATTTTCTGATTTTGATAATTTTACTTTGATAATATAAGGAGTTAATATTACATGAAGCAGGTGAGGGACATATGAAAACCCTTGGTATTTTACCACTCTTTCAGAAGTCTAAAATTAATTCCAAATAAAAGTTAAACAGAACAAAACAAAAATGTCTCCACTGATTCTAAGATTGAGTATCTGTGGCTTAGAATATAGTGAATATAGTGAATTCTCAACCAATTATAGCTATTGCCAAACCTGGCTACGATGTCACTTTTGCTGTTAGGGAAGCACAGTTCATCTTTTATGTTTGTCTGACCAGGGTGTGTCTTTCCTGATAGCGATAGTTGAACATATTCAAACATAGTATAGTCTTGAAAAATATAAATAGTCAAAGGGACTTTTGCATGATTCAACTTTAGGAATTCTGTGTTTCCCTAGATAACAAGGAAACACTCTCCGCTTCCCTGTCAAACATTTTACATCAAGAATGTGAGTGACCTTCACTCTTGCTTCAAAGCCTAAATTCTCTCAATCCTCCCTAATTTTTCATGAATAGGAAGGAATGCCTCTTTAAATCCAGTTTCTCCTATGGAGAAAAACAATTGTATCAGTTAGTCATTGGGCATTTTCTAGGGCAGAACCATTATCTTGGTTTGATTAGCAAGGAAGGAAGGAAGAGGAACTGAAGAGTTGAAACTTTTGTTTATGTTACATGCCCAAATTTAGAAATTCAGACTGTTTCCTTTAAGCAGAAAATGTTAAGGAAAACATAAATATTTTCTTCAGCATGTATCACCAGCAAAGGAGTTTAGGAGAGAAAGAGACTACAGTAATTATTTACTGGTTTGTAAAGTTTTCATAATTATTTGTATAAGCAAGATTGCTCAATTCGTAACCTTAGATAATTTGGAATAAAAATTTCACTCATTTTTTATAACAGTTTAAAGATCTTCCAAAAGAATCTCTAAATTAAGGAGTGCTTGTTTATGCATTAAAGTAGAAATAAGACATTTTAAATATCTTAATGGAAAAATATTCAGGTCCCCCCTGCCCCCAAAGTAATGAAGACTTTTAACCTGAGGAAGCAAGGATCTGTAAAGCCAGGAGTTCTGAAAGTGATTGGTTATCTACATAGGTTGCTTAACATCTTTGTACACTTTTTCCTCATCTGCAAATGGGGTTAATAATAGTGATTTCCTATAGCATTGATGTAAGCAACAGTGAGATTATGTTTTCAAAAAGTGCCTAGCGTAGTATCTGAGACATGGTAAGTACTAAATATGTTACCAATTTTTTGCTTTTTTGTTTTTTCTGAGAAGGGAAGGAATAATAAAAAAAAAAAGGAAAAAGAAAGAAAGAACAGGTTGAATATCTCCATCCAGGTTTGGTGGAAGCTCTAGACTATGGCAGTCACCTACATCTCCCTATCGCTTGGCTGGGTATTTTTGACTAGTTATTGTTATCTACTAGGAGTTCAATGATGATTACTAACTATAATCATGCTCTTGCAAATGTCCTCGCTCCTTTAGTCCTCCCATTTCTCCTCCATTTTGACCTGTAATCACTCGTACCGAGGTGAGTTGGCATAGCTTCGCCTTGGTTTTCCTTGAGTATCTGAGTGTTGCTGGAGAAAGTTACGTGGGTGGGCTGATTAGTTTCACTTTAAATTATCACAAACCTCAAATGGACCTTCTGTAGTGCTTAGAAATTGTTTCCTCAGTAACTCCGCTTCCCTACTCAACAAGATTTTAATTTCAAACTTGCTCGATTCTCACACCTCCCACCCTCTCATTCTTAGCTGAATACTTCACTTCATTTTTCATTCAGAAAATAGAAAACACAGAATGAAAACTCCATCTGCCCGCAACTAAATCTAGAAACCTAAATTCGTTTGCCCCCATCACTGTTATGTTCCCACTTGTTACTAGGGAGGCTAATCTCTCCACTGAGGCTCCGAATCCCATCCACCAACTGTCAGGGACACCACCTCTGCTGAAATGTATACATTGTCCTATATCCTTAATCTTTCCCTCTTCCCTCGATTATTGCATGAATATGTAACTTTGTCCTACTGCTTCCCTTCTTACAGTGTAATCTTCCATTGATCCAACATCCCCTGTGGCTATGGCTCCATTTTGCCATTGTTCTTCAGAGCCCAACTTTATGAATGATTAAGTCTTATTTTCCACCTCTACTCTTCACCATCTATGTGCTCTTCATCCGCTCTAATCTTGATTTTCACCTTCATCATTCCAGATAGTGGATTCATAGTTTGGTGGGTTGAGTGAAGTTCGGGACATAGGAGGAAAGCTGTTGGCCTTAAATCCAAGCCACGGGCTCTAGTTTAGATCCATCAGTAAATGATCATTTGATTTCTAATTCAGATTCCCATTTAGAACTTGGGAAAGGAAGAAAGAAAGGTCATTTACTGGCCCCTTGAAACCCCAGCATCTTTGTGGATTGGCTGAGAACAGTGACAAATAGAAAAGGACTGGAAATTTGGACTCACTATGAAGATAAAGTTTTCTGAATGACTGGTAATTTGGCTTTAGAAAGTGTGGATCGTGTTGGTTTGGGTGGGTTACAGCAGCTAAATATGGCTGGTGTCTCAGAAGCAAAGATAATTTTTGTTAGGTGAGGGCCTGGTAGGCACAGGCTTTATGGACAGGCTGGGCAGCAGATGCTGACCTGAGTCTAGCAGGTGCAGCTTCTACCTAAATGTCATAGCCAATCTGCAAATTAGTTTATATGGAGAATAATCTTTTCATCCTAATTAAGATCTGCCTCAAAACAAGCAGAGCTTTAACATATGGAGTGAAAGTAATTGGAGTTGAAGAACTCAAGAAATTGACAGAGAATGTGTCAGATGGCAGACAAAAATGGAGAACAGGATCCTGAGTCAAAATAACAATTTGCAAATTCGGTTGGAATTTTCTGCAGAAGAAGATCAAGGAATGTTTTGCACAATTTTGAAAGATTTCCATGAAAACAAGATTTTTAAAAAAGAATTTTGGTGTTTCAAGTGTAAATGTTAGCTATTTGGAAAATTTATTCAAGTGAATTACATGAATCATTCCACTCTCTAATGGTACTTTTGCTGCAACCTCTAATTCATATCTTGAATACAGCCACTTCTTACCATTTCCACTGCTTCCGTCACAGTCCCAGGCATCATCATCTTTTACCTAGGCTATTGCAATAGCTTCCTGGTCTCCCTCATATTCTTGCCCCTCTAGAGTCTTCCTCTATGCAGCAGCCAGAATGACCTTTTACAAATGTAAATCAAATCATACCACTCTCTTGCTTAAAATCCTACGGTGGTTCCCATAGCAATTAAGTTCAAATCCGTATTACTAACCGTGATTTACAGGGACCCTATATAATCTGGTCCCAACCATCCCTCATCATCTTCCCCCCTGACAATTATGCTCCAGTTACAATCCCATCCCAGGTCATTCTGTTTTCAGACTTTGCAAGTTTTATTCTTTCTGGCCTGGAAGACCTCCCCTCCTCTGTCCTCTGCCTCCTTCAGACCTTTGTTCAAATATCATCTCCTTAGAGAGGCATTTCCTGATCTCATTATCTAAAGCAGTGCCCAGCCTTATCTTGTTACCATCTTTTTCTCTTTTTCTTTTTGATTTAAAATTTTGTATGTTTTATGGTGGGCAGTCATCATTGGCCCCAACAGCCATATGAAGCCAACAAGTAAGTCCTGATTATTAAAAATTACAAAGTTATAAAAATGTTCTCCTTTTATGAAAACCATGTTCATTTTCTTTTCATGAGAGACGGCTGTCTGTAAAGCCCTGAATAAATAATATAACTCATGGTTACATTGGCTAACTTTGGCTCATCAAATTAACGACCCAGCTGTTCCAGTAGGAGACATATCTTCTCTAGAAGTATGAAACCAGTGATTATACACAAACATGTTTTGCCACCACTCTCCTTGGCCGAAGGCAGCAATGGGTTGATATGAAATTATTAGGCTCATTACATCTGCATGATGTCAAGCCAAAGGAAAATCCAATTTCAATGGCGTCTTTTCTTTGAAGGACCGGGATATTCTTTTATACTTATTAGAATCTGGGTAAAGTATAAACTCATCAAATCACTAGAAACAATAAATTTCATGATTTTTTTATGCCAGAATACTGAGATGAACAACTTTGAAGTCTGTTTTCTTCATATGTGTATTTATCCAGTGATGAAACAAACTTCCTGTTTGGTGGCAGGGCAATAGTATTATCTTCATTGATATTTGAATTTTATTTTAGTGCATAACATGAGCCCTGTAATTTTGTGACAGTGTGTCTCCATGAGATGCTGGTGGCATGACTAGCAGCAGAAGTTGGATTTCTGGCTGACCAGCAAGTGTCCCGGGGCCTCTTGCAGCCTATGCAAGGTAGTTATGGGTGCCCTGGCCTTCTAGGAGCTAGTGTGCCCCCACGCCCCAATCTTGGTATCTTCTAATCCATGGCTTTGTTTTCTTCTTTCCATAACACTTACACGGAGATCATCTTATTTGTTGATGTACTTGCTTGTTGGCTGTGTCTCACTGGAATGAAAGCTGTATAAGGACAGGGACTTCATCTGGTTTGTGGTTGTGTCCTTATAATCTAATGAATATTTGTTGTGCAAGTTATTAAGCTATTTGCCTTTCAACATCAACCTCATCTTTCTATATTCAGCTTTGTGTAGTTGGGGCCAGGAGCCTGCAAATCACATTTCTCCCTTACTGTTGAGTCCCTCTTAGGCTCTGCCACTCTGGGGGTGGTAGGGGAAAACTGCGAGACTAGGGAAGGACTGTATTCCTCCTTGTTTCTCTATTGTTCCTATCAGCACTGCTGCATCTTCACACTGGCAGGGACAGTTGATTCAGTAGCGATTGGTTCCCATTTGCAGATTTTTACACTGCCAGAACCAGCCTCATCATTCCCTCTCAGATACACCAATACCAACCTCCAGCACCTCTCAAAGGACTGTGTCCAGGCTCCATGGGGGCCTTCTGAGCCTATAAACCAGCACTGTCCAATAGAAATAACGTGCAGATCATACATGAAATTTTAAACTTTCCAGTAGTGGCATTATAAAAGTAAAAAGGATAACTTCTGAATCTGTTTCATAAAGATTAAAAATAAAAAGGAAATGATCAAATAGGTATATGTTATTTAACCCAATGTATTCAAAAATATCATTTCAACATGTAATCAATATAAAAGTTATTCATGAGGCATTTTACCTGCTTTTACAGATTAAGTCTTTGAAATCTGGTGCATATATTATGCTTTCAGCACATTGCAATTTGGACTAGTCACATTTCACGTGCTCAAATGCCACGTGTGGCTAATGGTTACCACATTGGACAATGCAGTTCTAAGTTTACTATTCCCAGCATCTCCCCTTGTTCTCCAGCCCTAGAGGAGGTAGTTGCTTTCTGCTCTTACTACCTCTGTGCGACCTTCATGTTTCCACTTTTGTAATACCTGATTACAAATTCTTTGTATTAAGTCCTCTGTATTGAAAGAACTGGGCTTTATCTGGATCTTCTCTGATACTTTTGTTGAATACATGAATGATGATGCTAGGAAAACAGGATGTTTATATCTTACAATGCTACATAGATGTTATGGTTTAAGTATACATTTGGAACAAAACTATACATTTTCCTTCTCTTCTTCCTTGGTATTCTGCTGCTTTTTTCCTTTTCTCCACTGTGAATCATGAATCTTTTGTTGTTTATTATACTCCTGAAGAAACAGCATGGCGGAATGGACAGTAATCCGAGACCTGCTCACACATAAGCTGGGGAAATTTTGCCTTTCCCTTGGATGGTGGAGCAGATTCCAATTTGGTCACTTACCCTCTCTACTCCCTGTTTCACTTCACATCACAGAGAAAGATGTGATTATCGTCTGATGGATTTTGGCCAAGGCTTTTACATAACTACAACATAGGTTTTGGAATTGTCTATACACAAAACCAAAGTGAGGTATGATATCTTGGCCCCTAGCAATTTATGTAAATTTTATAACTTTTGCAGGCTATATTGTCAGCCACATCTAAGTAACGTATAGGCGACTTCAATTAAAAAAACACAGACCAATAAACAAAAAAACCTCCTAACCATTTACTTGATTATAAGAGCCTAGAAACCAATATAATTATGTTCAACTTTTTAACTAAATTCTGTCAAATTGCCTTTTTGTGTGCAAATACAGCTTGTTGGTCAGTGTATTTTATGTTAGGAAATCTGGATGTGAATAAAATATTTCTTTTTGCCATATGCCAAGAGGCTGGACCATATTCTCCATTTGGTTGGGTCAAACCATTTTTGTATCATGAAGGTAACAGGTGCCTCTCTCCTGATCTATGTGGGCCAGCTCTGATCTCATAAAATCAGGGCAGTGATCCTGGCTCTTAAAATGGATGGGAGACTAAAGGACTCTTCTTATAGATCCTGCTATAGCACTTTTGAGTTTCATTCTCTATTGTTTTATCATGTTCCTTACCCCCTCTTAACATTTTTCCTTCTCTCATTCCCTAGTATCCTGCTGCTTTTTCCCTTTTCTCCACTTTGAATCAGGATTATTTTGTTGTTTAATGGGTATAATTCCCTTTAGGGCTTGAGGAACATACCCCAGCCAACACAGATGCAGAAAAAGTCTTTTTTTTTTTTTTTGACCACCTTTTCTATCCTCTATCTTTGTATTATACTTTGTGTCTGTTCTCTCAACTTTTCCTTAGACCTGCTTCAATTTATATTTCTCATTATAACTTTCTGTAACTTTCCATTCCTTTGCCATTCTCTAGTCTTTCCCCTCCCACTAATATAAATTTTCGGCACTTAAATCAAGACTTTTCTCTTCAAGGCAGTATGTGAACTTTAGTTAATCCTCGGCGCACATTCCTTTATTACCACTGCTATATAAGGCAGGAAGGAGATTGAGACTTCCCCAGATCCCAGAGGGGTCAATTTGGTGTCTGAACTAGCAGTCAGATAGGCCTTATGCTTAGTTCTTTATTAAGACCGGGAGATAAAGGCTCTGTCTCTCTCACATAATAGTTCCCTGGATTTATACAGTGCCCTTTTCCTGAGCACCCAGCAGCCTCTGAACACATTTTGCCCACAGTCTCACAGTGTCCAAGGAAATAAATGCTTGCCAATATACCTGTTTGCGAAATGGAATCAGAATGAGTCAAATAGGATTCAGGTGATGGGACTGACACAAATGTAATAGTCTCCCTCTTCCTCACTTTCATTTCTATTTGGATCTTCCAGGGAATCTCTGTTTATAAAAGAACTCTGTATTTGTATTTACTGCAGGCAGATGCTTGCTTCCCTGGCATAGCTGCATGCTATGCAAATCAGTAAGTAGCTCTGGGAGATACAAATCTCACGGGCTGAATGGATTTTCTGTGGGCCAAAGGGCATTTACAAATTAATTGCAAAGCTGCCCTAGGACACTGTTGTGAAGTAGGTTAGCAACTTGCCCAAAGTCACTTTGCTTATGAATGCTGGGCCCGTGAGAAGAGAGAAGAGTACCCTCCCCCAGGAGCCTTCCACACTGGCCTCTGGTTTCTTATTACCAGGGAGTCATACAAATTGACGCGCTGACAAAATGTTTCCAGTTGCAACCGGCAGCAGGGATTTGCATGGAAAGGGATGTCGTCACTTCTCCACCGCCTACCCCCTGCTCCTGAGTGGGCTCGTGTCTTCTGATTCCACAGAAATGTGCGTCTCCTCTGCTGAGGATTCTCAGGAGACTGCCTGTGCTCAACCATCTTCAGTTAAAGCAGTTACAGCTCTGCTTCTGTTATGAGGTTACGCGCCCCAGGCCCTGAATGCATCGTGTAGAACTGCTGAGGAGCAGAGTGAATGATGAGAAATTTCTCGGTTCTCTACTACACCCAAGGCATCTGCATTAGCTTCCTGTGGCTGCTCTAACAAGTTACTATAAACTTGAGAAAGTTATTCTATTACAGTTCTGGAGGCCAGAAGCCTCAAATCAGTATGTGCCGCTGGGCCTAAATCAAAGCGTGGGTAAGGGTACCTGTCCCTCTGGAGGGTCTAGGGGAGAATCCTTCCTTGCCTCTTCCAGCGTCTGGTGCCTCCAGGGGTTCCTTGGCTCCTGGCGGCATCACTGCAATCTCTGCCTCCAGTGGTTACATCCTTTCTCATCTTTGTATCCAATCTCCCTCTGCTTCTCTCCTACAATGACACTTAGCGTTGCATTTAGGGACTATTCTTACAATCCAGGATCATTTTCCCATCTCAAGATTCTTCACTTAATCACATCTGCAAAGACTCTTTTTCCCCATGAGGTGACAGTCACAGGTTCAAGGATTTAGGACTTGATATCTTTGGGAGCTATTATTTTTCTAAAATAGCTTTGTTCTTCCAAGGTAGGGAGCTAAATCAAGGTAGGGATTTGTCTAATTTCTAACTTCTCTAAAAAGACTTTTAAAATTTTTCATTTTAAAATTTTAAGGCAATTTTTTAAAAAAGTGTAGTGCCAGTGAATACTACTCAGTGGAATTTAATATGCCCATGCTTGTTGTACAGTTCATTTATAATGATTGGAGAATTTTCTGGTTTGGCCATATATTTGCTGGGCTATATCCGAGGGTTATAATGTTAGAGTATTGTTTTTTCCAGACTCAAACCTATCCACATGCATACACTGCATTTGTACTTTTGACCATCCAGAGAAGGAGCAGTAAAAGAATAAAGTTCTCTCGAGTATTATGTGAGTTGGCTTGTTATGTGGGGTTTGGGGAAGATTTTTCTTTATGTACAATTCCCTTGCCTCTTCTCCCTTCGTGTTATATAACTGATATTTTTAGTACACCATGGCATTCATATCTTCTCAGAAGTCTGTGTTACTTTTATTTCCTTAAAAGAGACTATCAGGGTGGTATGTTTGGATTTTCACTGTTTTTCCTCTATGTTTCCTCAAGGCACAAACTACTTTTTGCCTTTTTTATCTTTTGGCTCAAAGTTGATAGTTGATATAGTAAAAAGCAAAGGCTGGATGGTACTTGGAACAATTTGAAATTGGGTTACATTTATCCTTGGTTGGGAAGCCTCTTAATAGGGAAATATACTTACTATATAGATTTCATGCAAATATGACAAGGATTTCCATCTATTCTCAGATTTTTGGAGGAAAGAGAACCCTAAAGGCTATAATTAGATTTGAGATTTGCTTAAATTCTAGGTTCAAAGAAGGAATCATAGGATATGAACCCATATGAATGTGAAATAATAGTGTTAGAAACATCTTTTGATT
The DNA here is from genome assembly GCA_008086735.1 of Cheirogaleus medius. Taxonomy (NCBI): domain Eukaryota; kingdom Metazoa; phylum Chordata; class Mammalia; order Primates; family Cheirogaleidae; genus Cheirogaleus; species Cheirogaleus medius. Next base: position 54,046,675 of record VBSM01003176.1, read on the forward strand.
TGAGCAGAAATAGCAACACTACATTCAGAAGCACATCAGATTCATGGAAGCATTTATGGCTTTTTT
>VBSM01003176.1:54046840-54188323 GCA_008086735.1 Cheirogaleus medius
AAAAAAAAAAGACACAGTATAAAGAAGCTAGAGGGCAATTTCTTCTTTATTTAATCCCCACACCTATATAACAAGTCCTGTTGCTGCTCCCTCCTAAATACTGTTCCAGTTTATCCAAGTCTTTCCAAATCATTACCACTCTCTTGGTTTAGGCCATTATTACCTCTTATCTAGGTTATCAGAACAATCTAAACTGTCCCCAGTCTTGTCTTTTCCCACACTAATGGCCTATGGTCTTTCTAAAACCCAAATTATGAGATTCCTGCTTTAAAGTCTTCAGTGCAATTCACAGTCCTCAGAAGAAAATTCAAACTTTTAAACATGTTCTTTCAAACTTTGCACAATCTTGCCCTCTTTATCGTTTCAGCCTCATCTCCTATCTTTTCTTCCACTCGGTACATATTCCAAGATACTGGAGTGTTTACAAATCCCTTAAATATGCTTTTCCTTGCTTTTGTAGATGCAGTTCCTTCAGACTGTGAAATCCCCTCTCTACCTACTTCCTTAGTTTAGCCCTTATGACACTCTGATCTTCTGTTTGATTTTTTAAAAATCTGCCTGCTAAGCTTCAGGGCAAAGAATGTGATTTGATAACCATTGTGTTCACATAATAACAATGCAATAAACATTTATTGACCAAAGGAAGTGCCCTAGTCAAATAGGTTTGAAAATGAGAATAGACAAAGAGAAGACAAAATAGATGCTGAGTGGAAGTGTCAGCTATGTTTCATATTTGCTATCATTGAGAGGAATCTTAACTTCTTTGGTCTGTGTTCTCCAAAGAAGCAAAAATGTTAACAGCAGAACTTTGCAGGCTAAATCTTCTTGTTCTCTTACAACTTACTTATATAGTACTCTAAATTGGTCTTAATAAATGGTACCTGTTACCACCAAAACTCTTTCTCCAGCTTTAACTCATGTAAATTAACTGTAATGGTTTTATTTTTTCGAAAGTATTCAGATTTTCTTGTTTATTCCTGTAATAGTTTTTTAAAGGAACTTTGTATTTCATCAAAAAAACATGGACCATAGTTTAATTTTTGAAGTACTATATTTCATGATTTTGACCATGACCATCAAATGCTGCCTGGGGAAAAGGCAGCAACCAGGCAGTGTATTGGAAGGATTTGATACTCTCCCAGTGGCACAGAGAATTGCCAAGTGCTTCATAAATGTGGCTGAATTTTCTCTTACTTTGTATAGTTGCACCTTTTAACTGAGTAGTAGATATTTTTTGACTTGCATGACTCTATAGGCCTTAAGCCAAAGTGAAGAAAGTTAAATATTTAATTAAAAATGGTTCTTCCTAAAAGATTTGTTTTTACTCTGTCTCCTAATAACTCAAAGTACAATTTAGAATAAACCCTCCAGTTATTGAATTGTTTCTGAAAGTCTATTAAAGCAAAGTAATTAGCAGGAAGACAGAAGAATAGATACTCAACCTTCTGTCTACTCTACCATATGGATATATTGAACATTTCCCAGTGACTGTTCTGTTGAAAAACTTAATATGTAAATGGCTAAGCTTTTCTTTCTTTCTTTCTTTCTTTCTTTCTTTCTTTCCTTTCTTTTCTTTCTTTCTTTCTCTTTCTTTTTCTCCTTCTCTCCCCTTCCTTCTTTCCTTTCTTCTTTCTTTATTTCATTCAACATTTACAGAAATGTGTGTGTCATTCAGTCCAATTTCCAGAGATGAAGAGATGTTAGTAATTTAACATCTGTATAGGAAGAAATAAGGTAAATAACTATTATTAAGAAGTTTGATAAATGCAATGTTAGAAATATTCATTGATACTATGGAAAGAGCCTTCAACTCAGTCTTGGCCCAGTGATATGATAAAGAAGAAAGGATTAAGATTAAGAAAGTATATTTGGAGGAAGGAAGGCATGAGCTGATATTTTGAAATACAGTAATATATAAGAAATATATTTAAGTAGAAAAGAGGAAAAGAAAGAAGGGGCAAGGAAGTGTGCAAATGTGAGGAGAAAGAGCAGAGAATACTCAGGCACCTGCAAATAATTTGATAAACCTGGAGTTAAAACTTGTATGAGAGTTAGGTAGGAATTAGTGGGGCTGTTACAAGGCACAGAGTTATAGTCAGGGTCACATGTAGAAGGATCTTGTACAGCTGAAAATATATTTTTGAATGCAGTACTTAGATACATTGCCAGGCATTGGAAATATAATAGTAAATTAGAAAGAATCCCTGCAAAAAAAGAACTAGAAATTTAGTAGAATAAGAAGACATAGCAACAAATAATTATAATAAATACAATACTGACAAGTATTTGGATATTATCCTGGAGATGACTCGGAGCACTTAGAAGGTTTTAAATGGGAGGATAGTGTGATTACATTGCATTTGGGAATCTCTCAGCATTGTAAAGAATCAAATGAAAGGTTGTGAAGTCAGAGAACAGGACATAATTTACAAGGTTCTTCTTCACTGTTCTAGGGGAGATACGAAGGAAATACCAATGAGGATGGGCAAGTGGAAACAGAGTCGTATGGTATTTAGAGAACAGCACTGACAGGACTTAATGATTGCTTGACTGTTGTGGGAGAAGGGAATGTTGGAGAAGAAGATGATTCTCGGGATTCTGACTTAGGAAATACAGGAAGGAAGTTTTCTGTTCTTTTTACTCTGCTGCAAGTTTGGCCTTTGCAGGGGCCTCCTGGGAAGGAAGCTCCTGCCTCTTTCTCTGTTTCCTTTGAGGAGGGTTGGTTAATCAGCTCGGTCATAGTTTGATACCCCTTGGACTAAGATTTGTCAGAGGGAGGGGCTGCTGTCCTCTAAAGAAAGAACCAGGTAGGAAGCCTCCCTTTCCTTTGTGCTAATGTGGAGAGGTTTCCTCTGCATCCTGTCTTCACCCGCGTCCATCCGCAACAAGGTCTCTCTTCTTGGAGGGTGTGTTTGTCATTCCTTCTCTCTGTTCCACCTGCGTCTGGGTTTGTGAATCTCCTCCTTGATACTGACTGAGAAGGATACTCACGGTCTGTCTTGTGGATGCAAGACTCCGTTTCACAGACACTTGACATGGGGTGGAAAACAAGAGTGCTTTTGGTAGCTCTACAGTGAAAGCTCACTTTTTGTTGCTGTCCTTCACCAGTCATTAAAAAAGTTGTTGTTTTAGTCCCATTTGCCACTGATCTCTGCACAGGTGCTCCTAAGGGCCAGCAACTTGGAGCAGAGACTTAGCTCCCAACTTCTAATGAGTGATTGAGCTCTATTCACTAAAGTAGGAGAACACAGCATTACTTTATCCCTCTAAGTCTTTTCTTCATTCCTCTTTTCCTTTCTCAGGTGATGGGGTGACATCTACCTCCTTGATCATCACCTGTAATTCTTCTCTCTCTCTTACTACGTTGCAGCAATTTCATCCTTGAAACAACACTTGAATCCATCACTTCCTATTTCAGTTCTGGCTTAGGTTCCTATTATATCCAACTTAGATGGCTGCAGAAGTTTTTAACCAACCTTTCTCTAGTCTCTTCTCACTGCGTTCAGGGTTTTCTGTAGTGCAATATGTATATCTGATCATATCACTCTCCTCTCAGAAACTTTCAATTCATTGCTTACAAGAGCCACCTTCTACAATGTGATGCCAATCTACACAGGGTGGGGCTGGGGGTGGTACAGAGGAAACTAGTTGGGATGGCCCAGCAGTTGGGTTCAGTTCTGGCTGCAACTAGATATTCTTGTGGTCCTTACAAGCCACACTAGCTTTTTGTTTCTTCACCTCTAAAACAAAAGAATAGAATTGGATGGCTTCACAGGCCTATTCAGATGTACATTTTTAGGTGTCCATGTTTCTACTCTTCAGCCTTATATATATTTTGCAAATAACTCTTGGCCTACAACAGGATATGTATAGTACAATAAACAGACTCCGCACTTTCTTGTGCTCTGTGGCTTTACTATCACATTTGTTTGACATATGCTTCCTTTCCTATCCTTTACTGATTTCCCCTGTTGAAACCTTACTCATTTCTCAAGGCCCAGATCAAATTCACCTCTCCACCAACCCTCTCATGATCCCTTCAGTTGGAATTAATCATTCCTTTGTAAGTGCTCTCAGAGCACTTTGTTTATAAATCATTTAAGGGGTTGGAATTGTTCAAGTATCCATCTCTTTCTCTCCCCAATAGACTAAACTCTTAATGGGGAGAATCCACATGTATTCTTATTTATAACTCTCAATCTGTGCACCTTAAACAGGGCAATGTCTCTCAGTCAATAGATATTTGTTGCTTAAATAAATGAACATGCTAAACATGTTATTCATTAAGAAGTGAATGTTGGTGTTCAAAGTCATCACTCGGGACTCTCACTGACTGGAATTGACTGATGAATTTCCAAATAAATTTTGGAAGTTCTCAAATATAAGATTCAGTGCCAAAAGACAAATATACAGAGAGTGAATGCACTGTAATATTTATATTAAATTCCAAAACAAAGTATTAAAAAGGTCCAGTGCAATGGAAGAATGCTTGGATTAAGTATAGCCTCTCCCAGTAATACTAATAATACCTTTTGGTTGTATATTCTTTGTGCTTATTTTATGGAATCATTAATAATATATTTATTTAAACTTTATAACCCTCCAAAGATGATTAAATCACTTTCTTATTTAAAAAAAAATTCTTTGTGCTGAAATGACCTATTCTCATGGAGATAGAAAATTGCTTGGTCACTATATTCTGCATAAGCTCTTATTTTAATATTGAAGATGCTGACCATGTTGGTGATTCTTTACTCTTAAATACTCATCAAATTGGAGTTAGAATGCAAAGCTCTAATTTTGTCTTTGTATGCAGAGGAGAGTGATTAATTGCTGCCTATTCAAAAAGTCAGTTAATGGAAAAAAGAAGAAACCAGCCCCAGTGTGGGATTGCAATCCTCCTTTTCTCAAGCAGAAATGCTCATAGGGCACTTGTCTGATTTAGGCTCTTCAGATGCGGAGATAAAAACTTCAGCTAATTGTATCTTTAGAATGGGATAAACACTTGGGTCTTTCTCTGTGTTTCAGCAGAGAGGTTCAGTATCTATCGTCAATGGTGCTTGCCATCTGAAATTGCACTGTCACAATCAGAGTAATTTTCCATTTAGGAGCCTCCTGCAGCAGCTGAACGCTGGCAGAGCACTCCAGTCCCCTGTGCTTGATAACTTCGTGGCCTTTGTAGCGCTGAGGGTAAGGAAGAGGGTAGAGAAAATCTTCTTATATCTTAGCAACTAATTGATTTAGTGGGATTCATGACATTCAACAGACATCCTTATTACTTGCCTTGTCTTGTCCTAAATCCATCTCGGACCACTGTGACATAGAAATGCAATTTCTTTCTATGGAGCCACTTAAGTAATCCCACACAGTGTCTAATAATGTCCGGTGTCCAGTGTGTCTTCCCAGCATGCTCCTTCTTCAGTTTTGTGACCTGATTTGAGTAAATGACATGCATTTTGGGGGAGAAGGGCTGATGTGTATAGATGATTAAAAAAAAAAAAGAAAAAAAGAAAAGCAAATGAACTTTCAAAAGGAGATTCCATTTTAAAATGGGAGAAATGAAGCAGTGCCAAGAAGATTTCTGTATACAAATCAACCAAAATAAACTGTGCTGTAAGGTGTTTGACATGCACAGTGTCATTTAATGAGGCATAGTTATCCTAGTTATTTGAACTGTTTAAAAATCATTGTTAGCATCTGGTGAGAGACCGCCAAGTTTTACAGCTGACCTAAACACACACACAGAACTGCATATTAGGTACAAGACAGAATAAAGTATACTTGCTCATGTTCTTGCTTGGAATTCTTCCTCCCCTCTCTCCATCAGTTTTAAATTCAACGAATCTCAGTGGTGATTCTCTGATTCAGGAACTAGTACTTTGCGCCAAAGCCCATTTTACTCATGGCTCTGTATTTAAATGTTGGGAAAAGGGATGAGTAAGTACCTGAGAGAATGCTGTATTGAGACAGAATTAAGTAAATGGTGAGTAGGTAAGAGAAATAAAAGGGAATCAGATGTATCCAGTGGGATGACAGGGGACCATGGGGTGGGGCGTTTGGAACAAACATACATGCATCAGACGTCAGCTACTAGTGATACAATAATCATTCTGGCTACATTGTTGGGTGGGGTGAGATTATGGGGTATAGAGAGGATAAAAGGATTCTAGGTACAGGACTTATCGAGGAGGCTGTGTCCAATCATTCATTCTCATGAAAGACATATTTCTAAGTTGGTTTATAGTCACATTTTGGGAAGTTGCCACATTAATCTACAAATACAAATTATCCAAATAGCCTAATCTGTACGAGAATCTTGGTTTCCTTTCCTATATAAATGTCAAAAATTTTCACCACATTGCCAAATCAATTTCCTGTTTCCTAGAACATATAAAATGGTTTTTGAGAGGTTCCCACAAGTGGAGTTTGTTTGCAAACATCACTTTTTTGTCCTGTTGGCTGGCCTTAATTATTTTTTATTTTCCTCTGGGGGATCAGAGAATTTGGCTGCTTTTTCTCCTTGAAGATAAAGTGGGAATTTCCAAATGCCCAGGAAAATGAATGTGTTACTGACTAGTTGCCCAGTAGAATAATGTAGCTGAAATTATTGTTTTTTTATGTTTATTAATACTGAATTATGCTAGTGAAAATAGTCTAAGATCCTATGATAAGAGGAGCTGTGTAAATATGAAATCACAGTGTTAAACAACAGCTGCATCCTCAAAGGATATTGGAAATTCACTTATCTAGATTTAAATATGAGAAAGAGCATGAAATGTGTTAGCTTTTGAGATAGGGATGTGGATAAATTTGCAGGTTCATATATAGTGATTATTTGAAGTCTATTCTGATTTATCCAGCTGGCTCTTCCCTACTGGATTGATGGTAGATTTTAATATATGGTATTTCTTTCATCTTTCAGCACTCACATGACTTGTGCCATCAGGTAATATGACGCAGTGTAAGCTCTGGTAACTACTGACCTTCAATAATCAGTGAACATCATCTTAGCTCTAAGTAAATAGAATGTAAGTGGCAGCCTTAACACGCTGTTCTAAATCCTTTATATTTTAATTGGGAATTTTGAAGCATTTCATTAGGCAGAATCTTTTTCATCTTTCATCCTTCCTTTTTCTCAAATACCTATTAGGGTGAAAAAGTGTAGAATGTTTACTCAGGGCTTTACCAGAGACCCAGTGGAAGAGGCCAGTGCTGTGGCAGGCTCATAATGGGACAGGGATATTGTCCTAACGACTATTCCAGAGAGTCTCTCCTTTCATGTTATACCTATAGAATCTCCTAATCCCACCTCATTGTGGCTGCCAGATCCCTCCTCTTGTACTGCCTCTCTCTTCATTCCCTAAGCCTTCGCTTAAAATTGTGGAGACTTAGGAATAATGGAATACATAGTACAAAGCAGAGAGGGGACATCTTAGGTGACTGTTGACTTATTTAAGCTTTACCTATGTCTTTCCCAACTCCCTTTGTGACATGGGAAACCTAGAATGGGTAACTTGGGAGAGAGAGGCTTTAAGACCTTTCCACTATTTTTGAGGCATGTTCATTTGGGGTTTGTTACTTTAAGAGAGACCAAGGTTAGCCATCCCTGCATCTCTATTGATTTTTTAAAAATTCCTTTAGAGGTAGGCTTGTCAGATATAGCAAATAAAAAGGCAGCAAATAAAAATATTGCAGGAGACATACTTATACTAAAAATATTATTTGTAGCTTAACCTAAATTCAGATTTACTTGGCACTCCTGTATTTTATCCAGCATCCCTGTCTGGGAGACATTCTGGAGTTTACTACCATCCTCAGTTTCCTCAGGTTGGACTTGATGTGTTACCACTTGGAAAACATTTCAATAATCAAACATGACCAGCTAGACTGAGAGTAAGAGTCAGAATTTGTCTTTATCATTGGCTATAGGCCTCTCGATAGTCCCTCCTTCCAAGATTTTTTGATGAATATTTCATATACTCTACTGAAGATAACAGATGCATTTATTACCATTTAGGGTTTCCTTTCAAACTCTCCCTAAACTTCAACTATTTTACTTTCTGCAGACAACCTTGGCTGCCACTGCAGAGGGAAGCGGAGATGAGGAGGAGGCAGCATCATTCATTGTCTTTGCAGTCTCCGCCACCCGGAAGAGCTTGCCGGTAGGTGTCAAGAAGAAGCCAGAGCACTAAGGACAGCTACCCCTCCACAGCCCACCGCAGCAGGGTTTAGGAGAGCAGCTGTGCCTTAGGAATAAAGTGCCCTGTGTAATTTCTGTTTCCATGCCAGGAGGCAAGGAGGAGCTCCCCGAGTTCAAGCTCCTGGCAACAGCTCACTCTCCCCTGATGCTTCTCCTCTATCTTTCTTGAAACCCCGAGGACAAATCCCAGAATGACCTTTACTCCTTTTCATATCTGTGACCAAAAGAAGCTCAGGAATCCCAAATCATTCCAGACTCTCATCCTCATTTGTCTCACTTCTTCTCATTTCCTGAAATACTTCTTTTCTTTTCCTATAAAACTTCAACTTTTCTGGAACAAAGGGCCAACCACTCCCTATGGCTACAAACTTGATTTTTTTTCATTAGCAATATACACCCAGTATCTCAGTTTTCAGCAACCCATTAAGTGATTACCACTGCCTGCCTTTCTTCCCAGTTTACTCTCTCAATTACCTCACCTGGAGCAATCTTTCAATAGCCCCTCCCAGCCCGGGGCAGGATCCTACTGCATTTTCTCTGTCCCTAACCTCCTCTCCTTATCCCTTATCAAGTTTAGATCCTGCAGGCCCTCATTCCACTCATTAACTTGCAAATACGCTCAACTCCCTTGCCCCCTTTGTGCTTTTTACACTCACTTGGCTAAATTACAACCTTGGTTAAAACAAGCTTTCTGACTACTCTGGGTTTGAACTCGGGCAGCTGAAATAAATGAAACAAAATACACAAGCAAGATAACTAGTTTCTCCTTAAACACATGATCATTGATTCAAGGCAGGCCTTGAACATTGCCAGCCATCCTCCCAAATTTGTTTTCCCAATCTCCTAGATTAGTGCTATATACTTCTCTTTCAATCCTCCACCCATCCTGTCACCTGACAACACTGCTTTCTACTTCGCTGACAAAATAAAAGGATTCAGAAGAAAACGTCCACATGCTCTCATCTGGGTCTACCTGGGTCTTAACCCCATACCCTACCTTCTCTTCTTTGTAAATAAACTATTGTTATTTCTGGCTAAGGCCAAATACTCTATGTATGATTAAACCTTATCCTACCTTCCCTACTAAAGATGTGTCAGTAATTCTCCCTTTCTTTCCTAGCTCACCAGATCTCCCCTCTCTGTTGGATTATTACAATTAGTTTACAAATGCGTTGTTATCTTTCCAACATTAAAAAAAACCACAAACTTTTCAAGACCGTACTTCCTTCTGTAGATATTCTCCATTTCTCTTTGAAAGAGTTATGTATGTTTGCTAACTTGCTCATTTCAATTGCTCTTCTCCTTCCTCTGTTGAACTTGCTAAAATCATCTGTTTGTGCCTCCTCCCCACCGAAACCAGTCTTATCGGGTCATCTGTGATTTCCTCATTGCTAACCCTAATCAGAAGGATTTTATATGGGTAATTGCTCTACCTTTGAAATATTTTCTTCACTTGACTTCGATGACACAATTACCTAGCTTTCCTTTTACTTTTCTAGATATTTCTTCACAATGTTCTTTGTCTTCTCCATCTCTGAATATTGGAAGGACTCACTTCTTAAACTTTTTTTGTCTTTTCTATTCATTTTCTCTCACCACCCCCACTCACCAGGAGATCTCATCCTGTTTCATGGCTTTAAATTTCATCTATGTGTTTGTAAGGTCTCCTGCCTGGACCTCTTCTCTGAATTTCAATACTCAAATGTATCTAAATATCCCGTATGCATAATGTCTACTTGATGTTCCATGGGGATGTCTCTACATCACATACTTACCATGTCCCAAATAGATCTACTGATATTCCCCCACCTTGACCTCCACTCTCACATATCACAATTAATAAGAAATTCATTTACCTACTCATTCCAACCCAAATCTTAGTGTTATCCTGACCTCTTACATTTTTTGGCATTCTATATCTGATTTGTCACAAATTCTATTTATTCTACCTCCAAAATATATCCTAAATTTATCCCATCCCTGGTGCTTCTCTAACTTCACTTCCTACCACTATTGTCTTCATTCACTCCACTCTCACCATAAAATTCCAAGCTTAAAATCTTTTTTTTGTTGGTTGAAATACAAAAATGGCTCCACCTCAGGGCCTTTGCACTTGCTATTCCTTTATCTGGAATGTTCCTCCCCAGACATCCACATGGCTAGTTCTTTTGCTTCAATCAGGTTTTTACTCAGAAGTTATCTCTTTGCCTCCATCCTAATTCTTCTTCCTCTCTTTACCTAATTTATGTTTTTTAAACTATCCAGCATTCCATAAATTTCTTAATTACTTGATTTACTATCTATCTTCCCCACTAGAATCTAAACTCAATAAAGGGCAGGAATGTTTGTCTGTTTTATTCTCTATTATATATTCTCAGTATCTTTGGCACATAGAAGGTGCTCAGATATTTATTGAATAAATGAGTAAAAATATGAATATGAACACTTATATGGAAGATGTTTCAGAATCTGTGGGGCATTCAAAATGAGTAACATTGAGATCTTACTTTATTCTTTGATATATTATGGATGCAAACATTTCAGAAGACTAGGGAAAGAATCTTAGAAAAATGTGTGTATTAGGGATCCTTGTTTGGAGTGCAAGATTATTTTAAGTGAATAAAGATGGTTTTCTATGGAGTAAATAGCATTATAGGAGCTTAGACTATTGGGGAGAAAAGGCAGACCATTCTAAATGTTGTGGAACGTTTAAGTAAAATGGCAGAGGAAAGGAGTATTTGTGAATAAAATGACCAGGCTTGCTTAGCTGTAGTCCATCATCTTGTGTATTGCAAAGGGCCTGAAATGAGAAGATGCAAGCACTTAAGCAGAAGCAGAAATGAGGCTGGATGTTTCATTTTTCAAAAGGAGATGTGAATATCTGCTCTACGTTGACATCCTCCTGTGATTATCAAATGATATGCATACCAAAATGTACTGTAACTTCTATAATGCTACACAAATGCAAGGGGTTATTTTGGGCACCATCACCAAGAAATGATCCAGTAGGGAATGTGAAGCAATCACCAGTTAGCAGAAAGAAAGTCCTAAATTATCTAGAGGCTTATTGTTGGCTGTTAGGGAGAGGTAGAATGTGGCTATACCAGCATGTTCTGATGTATTATTGTGGTCTGCAGTGCATAAGAGGTTAAGGTGACCAATTTGAAATCTAATGGAATTTCTGTGTGTAGTTTGAAGTCTACTCACAGTAACTCCTTGGGGCTATAATGTGATTTGAAGTGGAGGAGGGCCTGAAGGCGTAAGGTAAGTTTCAGGAATCTGTGTACACAGTAAACAGCATCTGGCCAGTCACTGTGGTGGACCTGAATTCCAGGAAAGGGATCTCTGGAGAGTTCATGATAACTGCTTTGGCAATGTCATAATGTGAAAGACAAAAGATGGTAGGACAACATAGAGCAAAACAAAAGGTCCTGGGCTTTGAGGTTAAGCAGATCCCTGGTTTGGCTAATGGAAGTGACAAATTTTAATAAAGCTAAAAAATTGTGGCAAATCAAAATATTCAGGTTATGCCCACACCAGGATCTCAATTCTTTTGCAGTTATGAAGTTTTTTCCTTATTTCTAACCTCCTGCAGCAATTTAAGCCTGTCTCCTCTTTTATAGTGGTCATAAAATTATTCAGCCTCCTTTTAAAATACAGCTACTGCATTTGACTCTCTGATCTCCCGCAGCACTGAATTCCACTGTGTGCAGAAGTATTTCATTTTATTGGTTTTTAAATTTTCTTGCTGTGCCATTCATATGAGTACTTATTCTCATATTGTGCAATGGCATTTTAAGCTTGGAATTGATAACTTTGTTCCCCCTGTACCTTTCCTAATCTTAAATAGTGCAATTAAGTTTCTTTCTAACTATGCTCATTGTCAGGCTGGAGAAACCAGGTTTTTATAATCTTTCATTGTATTTCAGTCCTGCCAGACACTTCACCTTCCTCACAGGCCTAATCTGGACTTTCCACTAAGCACACTGCGCCCTACCCTATAATCACCACCAGGCAGCAATTGTGAGATACTTTGAAAATCATGAGGTCATTACCTGACAAAATCTTACATTTAGGTAGTGCTTTTATCCCCGAAGATACCCGTTGTTCTTTGGCAATAATCTCTACTCTCCAGACAGCATCCGTCTTGCAAGGAGGAATGGATGTGTCAGTGTGTGGATCCTGGAGAGGGCCTCACCCCATCTTCGTGGCCCCCACAAGACAGAGTGTATGAGGATTCACAGAATGGTCTTGAGAAAGGGAACGGTGTTTGCTGTCGCTGCAGGCTGTTCTTTTAGGGTGGTCAGCCAAAAGCCAGATAACAAAGCCAAATAAAATAAAACAGGACATTGAGTGGTTGCTAGAGGCAAAGAAAAGTGTTAGTCCAGCCTTTTGTCATGGCTCTGCCTTCAGCATCCGTGCATGTAAGAAGCCCTGGACTGGCGCTAGGATGATGCTGTGTAATTTGAAGCAGGCAAAGCACAGATGCTGGTTCTTATTAAATATCTGCAGGTTTTAGTAGTTCTACACACCTTCCTTTTAAAAAGAAGAAAAATCCCTCCAAAGGGGTTCACAATTCTTACCTTTTACTTGATTTTCAGCTTTTTAATGTGCCTGTGTAAATCCTATCTCAGGGATTGTTTGACCAACTCTATTATGAACCTGCCTAGCAAAGGTAGGGGACTTGTATTTTTGAGGACAACAAGAAGACTGCTTTGAAGTTATTTAATGCCAACTCTTCAGGGATCATACATGGCATGGGCTTTTCCCATTGTCATATAGCAATGCGAAGCAAAGAATCATCAGTGGGTATTACATTTCAGATATTCTAAGGTCCAGAAATGCTAATAAACTTGACAGGAGTCACACAAAATAGCCAGCACTAGATTCTGAAATGTAGACAAGGACTCAGGTGAGACCTCTAGGACCATTTTATCGATCTCCATACACCTTCATATTGACTGCCAATTTAAGGAGGAGCTAATGAGCTCAGTAATCAAGATAAATAATATTTTAATGTTATATTTAAAAATCAAAATGAGGGCAAAAAATCCATGATGGATAAAATATCAAAATTTTAAATAAAGGTAGCACCAGCATAACTGATTTTTTTTCCCCTTAGGTTCCAATATAGCTTGATAGGTTATTCTACAATGGTACAGACCTCCCTGTTCTCCCAGCTACTAGCACATGGTAACATCTAACTGTTCCCCGCTGAGTAAGGTTTATTCCCTAGTATGACTCTTAGAAATATCTAAGGTTTGGAATGTATGTAAAAACAAACAAACAAACAAAAACGCCTGGAGTCTGACTCTTGTTTCTCCAGGTGTTCCGTTCCTCTTGACATCACTGAAGACGTTTGCTCAGTGAATTGAAAATTCTGCTGTTTTGTGGTGCTTGTTCTTAAGCTCAGATGACTAATATGTAAAGTGGTGATGCTTTTGTGTGCTTTATTTAATGTAGTTTTAAAAATCACAGACCTAAAGAGAGGAAGAAGAAAAAAGAACATGATTTCTATGGAATTTTTATAGAATCACAGTTACTTAAAATGGACAAATATATAGAATTTGAGAATTAAGGGCCACTTGTGCTACTGATAGGATCTTGTGCTGCTATACCGTGAGGCAGCTCAGAATATCACTACTGAGGTAGACTCATTGCGTACTCCCCTTCCCCTCAAGACTCTTATCTAAGTTGATAACTGTCTCAGTAGGGCAGGATGGGTTTAAAATAACTGTTCTATTCACAGTTTAGCTCAACTGAAGACTTGGGCTTGGCCCTGAGGCCAAAATTGATCTTCCTTTTACATCCCCATTCTCTCTCCAATTATTGCACCCAGTTGTAGGAGCACTGTGAGCCTGACTTACCTTATTCTTTCTTGGGAATCTGAAGATTGAGAGTAAATATTCATTTTTTTTTTCTGGCAGACATAGCAAAGAGAATGGGCAAAGAATGAAAAGAGACCCTCCACATGTTAACTCCACCCAATAAATACATGTGGCTAATTCAAGTCAGGTTCTTACCAGAATTTATCACTGGAAGACAGAGCCTGAAAATACAGGCTGATAGAAGTATTTCCTGTAGAAGACAGAGATATTGATAAAAAGCCAATTTTGTAAGTCTGGCTTCTTTTCCTAAACAAGAATCATGTACTTGCTTGAGATCACTATCTAAATAACTAATTGTCAACAATTTCAAGGGTTGTAGATATTAGAAGGTTTCAGAAAAGATTAGGTTCAGCTTTTAGAGATTAAACAAATAAAACAGAACAAAATGAAAATTAACAGTGACTTAGACAAGAGGGAAATATATTTATTTTCATGTAAAAGTCTAGAGGTAGATAGTTCAGTTATGGTATGGTGTCAGAACTCAGATTTCTTCTGTCTTTTTGTTCTACCATTTTTTTTGTGTTTTCTATTCTTAGGATCATCTTATGGGCTGGAATGGTTAGTCCAGCTTCTGTCGCATGTCAGCATTCCAGACAGCAAGAAGAAGGAACAAATGAAAAAGGGACAAAGGTAGGCATCAGCTGCCTCTCAATTAAAGCATTTTGAAACTGGCATATGACTTCTCCTTATATCCCATTGGTTATAGCTGGGGCCATGGCCATGCCTAGCTGCAAGGGAAGCTGGGGAAGTTGAAATATTCTGAGTGGCCAGGTACCCAGCAAAAATTTGGAAGAAAAAGTAAGTATCAAGGAATAAGAAGAGAACAGCTAATGGGGTACAATTAGCAGTCTCCACATAAGAACAACTATTGATCTCAGAACTTTGGGAAATATGGAACAGTTACTTGTGGCATCAGCTCACAAGTCTTCATTTCTTGCTGAAGACTGAATAGCCTCATTCTCAAAAAAAAAAGTTATATCAATAGCAGTAATTCATTATATTGCGTGCAAGATTATTGAGATGGGGCCAGTGAGATTTTGGTCTTGCATAAATAAAAAAAATGTTTCAAAGTCATATTTTAAGGATAGCCCAGACTCTAGGGGGCTTAAGCAAGCTCCTTATATCTTGTGGATCTTATTAATGCTCCCTCTGGATAATTGCTGCTATATACACTGAATTTATCTGCCAGTGAGAAGAAACTAAATCAATACAATTGGCCAAAAGAAAGAAAGAATATGATGCTCTTGACTGTAGAATTCATTGCCTAAGTTAATAACAAGTAAGTAAATAATATTGAAATATAGCCAACCTCACACTACAAAGCAAAGAGAAATTGATAAAGCCAAATGATGTGAGCGAACTTTGGTGCTATGTTACTTGTTGCTTTGATTAACACTAAGCTTATTTTGTCAAAGGACTTAGAGGCTTAAATTAAAAAACTAACATTCCCAATAATATTAGCTTTGGTTCCAATTTTAAATTTTCAGAGCTCTTGTTTTTCTTCTTATTAAATGTTTGTAGCCTTTCTCTAATCATTATAAAATAGGACTGGTTTTGAATGTGGTTAAATAATGTTAATTTTGTGGATGTCTTTTACACTTTTGCTCTGTCGACATTTTACTATTTGTAAAGCAAATAGGGAATTTATAAAAGCGCCACTGGGGCAGCATGAATTTTTGTTTCCCTTGAGTTAAGAAAACCCTTATAATCTGAGATTGCCTCAAGCAGTGTTTATGATAAATCCTTGCTATAATGATTCTACCACACCTCAACAAAAGACTTTCTTACGGCACTATGAATATGCAGGGTCAAAAAATTTTTATTCTTTCCTAGCTTAGAAATTTCAAGATCTTTTCCTCTGAACACTTTTCCATTGCTTGGGGGAGTATATAGGAAGATTTCCGTATTTTTAGCTTTCAGAGAGTTCCCTTCTCAAAAAGCATCTTGTCCTGAGGGAATGTTTGGAGATCCATGACTATGTTATAAAAAGAAGTGCTGTGTAGTGAAAACACACTTCATAATAGCTCATCAGCTGGTGATGCCAGAAAACAATTTTAAAATATGAACATTCCTGTTTTGTTTTATTTAATTTTTCTTTGCCAGGGGACCAGTCACGCACATTCAAACTGCATCATTAGGGCTCTCATACACATGGACACACACACACACACACTCACATTCGCACACGACACTAATTGAAGATATAATCATGGTACTAAGTGTAATTTGCTATCCCCTTGCTAGTGTCTGTTAGTGCCCACTTTGCTACAGGCTATCATTTTTATTGCCAGTGGGAGTCAGTGATAGGCATAGAATTATTGCCTGATAATGACACCATTACTGCATGTCACTACTGTATTTGGACTTAGGGCTATTTGTAACTTGTTTGATCCCCAGTGCAGAGCAGTAACTGAACAGGCCATTCTAAATGTGCACATTAGTTATCCAGATACCATAGATCAGGGTCAGCTGGGAAGCACCAGACAGTACATTCAGGGCTGTTGTAAACTCATGTTGAGTTATGTCTGTGCACCCAACCCAACACCATTCACTCTTGGCATTTTCAGATGGCACCAGCCTCTGTACCTATAATTTGTGCATATTTGTGATTGAAAGTAGGTCCAGTAAAGGAAGCCATATGGTTTGCCGTTCAAGTCTGATGCATTTGCGAAGTAACAGATGCAAAATCGAGCACACCTGGAATTCAGAGGCAGAAGCCCTGACAGAGCAATCTGTTGTATAATATCATATATACTGGAGGATTTGTGGGGATGAAATCCCTGCAGAAATAACCTGCCTTGATATAACCCACATCTTAATACGTAACCTACATTGGCTATTGGGCATTTATTTTTCATGGCTGGCTACATTTATACTCTCATTAATTTTCTGTGATGATTGAATAAATGTGGTAGCATATAGCTTATTTGAGGGAATGAAAAGAATAGGAGGTATAATTTAGAAATGCAAGCACTGCCTTAGCTATATTGTTTTGCAATGTTGTATTAGGGTTTTTGTGAATAGAGAATGCACTTGTAGATGGTGGTTGGTATGTGTGGTCATTGCTGAGTTTTGTGTAACTAAATGTGGTTTCTTTTACATTATTTTTATGTTTTGCTAGTAGTGGGAACCCCTTTAGGACAACCCCTCAGCAGTGTTGTGAAATGTCCTATTAATTACACAACTGGATTATTTAACCCAAATATTACCGTGTAAATCTGGGCTCAAGGGGGAGTTGGGCCAAGGCACAATCTAGTCCTAATGCATTTGGCAGTGTAAAATCCCTCTCCTATCTCTATTGCATATTAGTGCAGTAACCCTGAATGACTTATAGAGAATAGTGTAGGCACATAGAGACATAAATGTTTTATGATCCAGGGATATAGAGAAAAGGCTCTTTTGGTTTGGGTGGTATGATCAACATCTAAGCTGCCATTTGAGGGTACATAAGCCCATTTTGGGAGAAACTTTAGGAGTTTTGTATATGAGAAACACTAGAACATAGAAAAAGAGCAAAGTTATCTATAGTGGTCAAAAGATGTGCTTTAGTAACATGGATAGAACTGGAAGTCATTATGGTAAGTGAAATAAACCAGACACAAAAAGACAAATTTCACTTGTTCTCCCTCATATGTGGGATTTAAACAAGTTGATATCATAAAGGCAGAGAATAGAATGATTAGAATGATGGTTAGCAGAGGCTGGCAAGTATATGTGGGTGGGAGTGGGGCTGAAGAGAGGTTGGTTAATGGGTACAAACATACATATAGAGAGTATAAGTTCTAATGTTTGATAGCAGAGTAAGGTGACTGTAGTTAGCAACAATGTATTGCATATTTCAAAATAGCTAGAAGAGACTACTTGAAGTGTTCTTAACACACAGAAATGGTAAATACTCAAGGTGGATGGGTACTCCAAATATACTGACTTGATAATTACATATTCTAAGCATGCAACAAAATATCACAAGTACCTACCCCACAAATATGTAAAATATTATGTATCAATTAAAAATTGTGCTTTAGTATCCAGCAATTGTGTCTGGTTAAAGGAATTCTACTATGTAGATTAATAAATCACAAGTGTTGACATTTTATGTAGTTTTTTTATAAGAATTATAATAAAAGTGGGTATCATTCTTCAACTAATAGTATATTCTAATAGCAGTTATAAAAGGTGAATAAAATAAACCAAGCAATTTTTTTAAAGGTAAAACTCAACAATGGGCTTTTTTTTTAGCGGGGAGATGAAATTTTAGAAACTTCTTCAGAGTGGAGAGCCATTGAGAACGTAGTGTGGGTCAAAGAGGCACATGTTCAGGTCGTCCAGACATTGAAGAGTGGTGGACAAGAGTAGGAGAGAAATGGCTGAAACGTGGAAGGATTTGCATTACTTTAACCCAAGTGTGAGGACAGTCAATAACCAGAAAAACTCTGACCAAATAAACTCAAGTTATTGATCAAAGTTGCACTGAAGTTTTCTTTGGCAATAAGATTTTTATTGTATGATAATGGAACTAGGAACAAAATGCGCACATTTTTTAGGGGAGGATGGACACTTAATAACCTCCATTTTGAAGGAAGTCGAGGGGGAATTTGGGAGGGTTTTATCCTATAAAGAATGTAATTAATGGAAAGAATATTACTTTTATATAAATAGATTAATGAGATTGTGTGCACAAGGGGGCTTCAAGGTACTGCTGGTCCATTGCTACTCTGGCTCACCCTTATCATGTCAAACAGTCTCACGCCCCATAATGACAATTTGTTCAATGAGAGATCACATACAGGATGGTGGTCTCATAAGATTATAATCCTATTTTTTTACTGTATCTTTTCTCTGTTTAGATATGTTTAGATACACAAATACTTGCCATTGTGTTACAATTGTCAACAGTATTCAGTGCAGTAACATGCTATGCAGGTTTGTAGCTGTGGAGCAATAGGTTACACCGTACAGCCTAGGTGTATAGTAGGCTACACCGTCTAGGTTTGTGTAAGTACTCTCTGTGATGTTCACACAATGACAAAATTGCCAAATGATGTATTTCTCAGAATGTACCCCTGTTGTTAAGTGATACATGACTGTATTCCATATCTACCTTACCTCCCTGCTACTCACCATCTCCACAACTCCTTAGAAGAAAAGTCAAGAAATGAGGAACCCGCACAGTGCACTGGAAGAGACAGAAGCTTATACTTTTGGCGTCCTGAGAAAGGTTCAGAAAAATCTAGGTAGTTGTTTAAGTTTCTCCCTCATCCTTTCCATTACAGACATAAAATCCCCACAGATCTATGTCAACTTAGTTCATTCTCTTTCTTTTTGTAGTTATTATGCATTTGGAATGTAGTAACTAGGACATATATTTTGTTCCACTAGTTAATTAGCATTAACATGTCTTGAGCAGTTAAGAAGAGGATTGGGGTTATTTCAAACCAGTTTATTTGTTTAATATATTTGTGCTCAGTATGTGCCAGGCACTGTTCTTAATACTTTACCAATATTATAATAATATATTGTAATAGATGAATAATTCCTGTAAAGACTAATTGAATTTATTTTGGCTCAGATCATTCTGATTACTGATGAATTTATTTTATTTATGTTCAAAGAGAGAAAGAGCAAACGTTCAAAATGTGGAGAAATCAGACCTAAAATCCACACTCACTCAGGTTTCGTTACACGTGGCCCATTGTTCTCAACGGACCCATGAATGGGCTTTCAGGGGACTGAGAGCTGCCTACTTATTTTTTACGGGAAAAAGGGTATATCTTCTTCATTAGACTACGAAAGGCATCTGCAACTAACTATGGTGGTAGTGGTTCACATTGCTTAGCTTCTATCATCATCTCTTCCTTTTAAGCTCGGTTTTACACAAACAAACTGAAGACAGAAATTCAAATATTTACTGTATAAAATGTATGCAGAATGCAAATATATGCACATGTTGGTGTAGAAGGATTTTAGTTAAATTTCCTCTCTTAAAATGCATCAAAGACACCGATAACAACAAAAAGAAAAATAGAGTTAAGCTCTTTAAAAATGTCCTTCAGTGCAATAAGGGTAGAGAAACAACCTTAATCTGCAAAATATTAAGTATACCTCCAAATTCCTTGATACCTAGCTTGAAACAAGGATGTTTTCTGGGTTCTAACACAAGCCTTCTTCACTCTAGAGCAAAGTACAGATTTCCTCAAAAGCGTCAAGAGTTCTGAATAGAAGTGGTGAACCAAATATTCCTTCTGCTATGCAATTTACATGATAGTGTGGAAAGACAGAAAAAGTGCTGAACAAAGGGGATTTCTGGTAGTGACAAATGTCCTAAAGAAATTAGAACAAAGTGATACGTTGAGTATCTTGAGGGTCAGTCATCAGGGGAGCCTCTCTGAAAGGATGACATTTGAGATGGGACCTGGATGACAAGAAGATGCCAACCTGGCAACTATTTGGGGGCAGAGTGTGTCAGGAAGAAGGAGAAGTAAGTAAAAGGAATCTAAGGTAGGAATGATCTTGGCAGGGTTAAGGAATCACAAGAGGGTGATTATGGCTGGCTTGAGCCAGTGGGAGACATGGTAGGAAAATGTAAATGTTATAAACCTTGGTGAAGTAATTGAATAAAATTTAAAAAAATTAGGAGGTGGGAAGCGTTGGAAGTGCACTAATTTCTTCACTTTTTATAGCAGGGCATCAGCATGTACTTCTCAAGTTAACACATATTAAATAGCACAAAAATTCTACCCTCCCTAAAAATTTAGAAGGAATTTTTCTTAATATTTAAGATATTAATATCTCTTATGGTAAAGAAAATTTTAAAGAAATTCAGCATTCTCTTTAGTCACATTTTATTTTTTTCTCTGGTAATGTTTATTTGCTAAAAATAACATTGGTATAGTTCCAGCTTTGTACAATTATTCCCTCTTATTTTTTTCTCTTCTTCCTTCCTTCCTGCATTTTAATTTTACCCAAGATCTTTAATAAATCTTTTATAAATTGTAGCTTTCTTATTTTTCAAAGATACTGCAATATGGACAACTTTATTAAAATATTTCCTAGTCTTTTCTGCACTCATGAATATGAACACTTTCAGCCCGTCATATTAAATAGAATCATTAATTTTTAATTACTTTTACACTAATCTTTAATATCTTTCTGCAGGTGAGACCTATAAACTAACACCTTATATTGGCTATTGATATGACAGGTTTAAAAATTAGTCTTGCTATTAATCAATTTTACTTTGGATAAGTAGTTTTGGAAGCACCAGGTCTATTTTTGATGCATTCTGTTTAATACTATTCTCAAACAGTTATATGTGCTTATCTTTAACTTTGTTAAGTAAATATACATCTCATAATAAGCACTTTTGTCAATAAACCAGTTTCAAAGGGTTGATCTAATCTATTAATTTTATCTTGTCTTTAGGTAACTGGATCCAAGATTGTTCCTTGAACTCAAAGAAGTGGGAATGCTGTAGTAGATTGGATTATTGTTCCCGATTCTTTACTCTCTTCATATTATAGGTTTATATATTCATGCGTTTTACTCTGTAAAACTGCAGCACTTGAGATAGTCACCTGAGTGAAATGTATTTCCTTGCTGCCTTGACACTGGACCTGGCCATGTAACTTGCTTTGGTCAATAAAATGTGAAAGTAAGCAGCAGCCATAAACGTGTTGCCACTTCTTGTCACTCGTCTTAGCCATTGTGCTTCTGCCATCTGCCTCAAGTAGGTCTTGCCCCAGAATGTTGATGAAATGAACAGACCTGAATTTGACATGCAGCCTGGAGGTCAAAGAAATGCCAAGATACTTATTTTTGTGAGCTACCTGTCGGTCAAGGTAAGACCTCATAATATTTCAGACCAACCCATAGTCTAAGGAAAACAAAGCTGGGTGGTGGGGACAGCAGTAGAGAGAAGACATGGATCATGGATTTATTAAATGTAAGTTAAGTCTGAACCAAGATAACAAAATTATCCACAGACAAGCATCAGTGACTACAAATAAACCATGTGTATGCCAGATAGTTAGACACAAATTTCTGTAAAAAATATCAGCTATATTCTGTGCTGTTGAGAAAGAAAACGAGTAAACTGATTAAGGACTAATGAGTAGTATCCAGAGTGGCTGCTACACTTGATTTCACAGGAGCTAAGTCATGACCTGCGTATGGACTTGAGTGGCTCCTATATATCACACACTGTTTGTGTCAAGCGAAGTGAATTGGTGAATGAGACACATATGGCCCTGCCTCCATGGAGTTTACAATCTTGCTAGGAGATACAAAGGCTGTTTTTTAAAATTGTTTTCTTTCAGTTTCACAAACACACATAGCTCTTTCAACTTCAGGTCAGAACCCTTCCACAGGCTTGCATTTGCTTTTATCTCTGCCTGGGATGCTCTTCTCTTTTCTCTTAACGGCCAACTATGTGTAATTATAGACTATGAATTGCTGCAAGACAATTAAATGAGTGTAGAGAAAGAGAGATAACATTTCTGCAGGAACCTGAAGGATGAGAAGGAGCCAGCCAGGCATGTGACATCTCAGAGAAAGGAAGGAGTATTGCCTGTCCCGGAAGTGAAAGGGGGTGGCTATGGTTGGTGCACAGAGAGCCACGATGAGACCAAGAGTCAGGTCATGCAAGGCTGTGGATGTTGTATGCTACCAGAAAGGGTAAGGACTTTATTTGAAGTGCAATGGGAATCAATGTTTAAAGTTCTGCTTAAATAATATTACTTTATGTGGAAAATATATTGGCAGGGATGGGGGAAGAGAGAAAATGGAAAGAATGATAAGGAGGCTATTGCAGAAATCCAGGTAACAGGTAACTGGTGCCCTGGAGTAGAATGCTAGTTAAGCAAACAGTAATGGAAGGATTCAGGGGATATTCTGGATGTAGAAACAACAGAACTTGGTGATGGATTGTACGTACGTAAGGAGTGTCTCAGAGGAAACACTTAAAGACAACTTCCAGATTTCTACATAGTTGAATAACAATGATGAAAGGAGATTGCAAGTTAGATTTGTAGCCCAGGCTGCTGGCTGGAGACATGCCAAGATGACTGATCAGGAATAACATTGATTTAAAGAGGGGCTTTGATCATAAAAACTAAAGTACAGACAGAGTGTGGTAGCAGGTGGGACTCAGAGAAGAGAGGCACAGACAAGCAAAAGTCTAGACAGGTCATGTTCACGGGCTATTCTTAGACTGGAGACCAGGTCCCAGCATCATGTTTTAAAACTGCTAGGCCACCAAAGCAGGGTGGGAGGCGGCATCAAGGGAGACAAAGTGATGGAGTGTAAAGAGGTTTCACAATCAAGCCCGTCTGAGAAACAATTACTGGTTGCATGAGCTTGAGTGTGTTCCTTGAATTACTTAACCTTTCAGAGCTTCAGATTCCTTATTTATAAAATAGGATGAAAATATTTACCTTGTAAGTTTGTTGCGGAGATTAATTCGACCAATGTTTACAAAATACCTTGCATACAGTGGATGCTAAAAATGGAATTCTCTTGGCCTCCCCACTGTGTCAATTAATTCATATCATTGAGAGCTCTCACTCATTCAGCTCCATGACTAATCAAATCCTGACACTAAAGGGCTTGGTTCTTGTCCAGCTTGCCTCCAGTGAGCAGTGGGGAGATAGGGATGGGAAAGGATGGAACTAACAATTATGGTATATTCTAACTATATGGTGTATTCTAAATCATACTACATTATACATCAATTTGCATAGTGTTAAATTCTTTAATTCTTATATCTTCAGAGCAACTCTGTGAGAAGACATTATTTGCTTTCTTTTATAAATAAGGACATACAGGCAGAAGTTGGGAGATGGGAGTAAGATTGTCTAGCTTCTGCCAGAGTAGCCAGGGTTGAAATGTGCTGGTTCTGATGCTCGTACACTTCTCCCTCTACATTGTGTGACCTCTGCCAAAGACAGGACTTTTTGAACTTTAGCTCTTAGGCCTTAAAACAAGTCCTAATTTCCAAAATAGGAAATTGTCATTATCTACAAATCTACAAAAGACCTTTTCTTTTTCCTGAAATGGACATGAGAGCTTTATTTTGGGGAGTGGTTTGGGAGGACTGATATCTTCTTCGAATCTGCTTACTTCTTTTAGAGATGGGATACTACTGAGACTCCAGAAGGTTGTCTGACACTTTGAGATCATTCAGCTAGTGGTATTTGAACTGTTTTAGTTCAATAGTCTTTAAGTACTTCCACGCTGCCTCAGACATCTTATCCTCAGGATGTTTTCTTTTACTCCATATTCAATCCTTACTAGCAGCAACAATAATTTCTCTCAGTAATGTGAGACCAATGGAAGACACACGCATGCACATATGCACCCCCTCCCCTTGGATATGTAATCGTCATCTCAATTTTGGTATGATCAAAACAGAACTCTTAAATTTCCCTGCCTCAAACCTGCCCCACCTGCCGAGAGACTACCCCTTTTCAGTAAACGGCAACTCCAGGATGGAAACCATAGTCATCCTTGACTCTTCTTGCTCTATGGGAACAGACCTTCAATCTGTCAGTCTCATCTTTAAGTTGCCACACTCTCCACTGCCACGTCCCAATGCTATCTTTGGCCTGCACGACTTCAATAACTACCTGGATAGTCCTTCTGCCCTTGTCCTTCTCTCCTCCCACTCGCTCTTCTTTTCAGAGGAGCCACATTGATCCGTTCAGGATGTGAGATCCAACATGTGCACAGTGGCTTCTCACTCTGCCTGATGTGGACTCTCCGACCTCATGGTCTACTTTTCTCTCCCACTCCCTTTGCTCCAGCCACACCGGCCCCCTTTGAGCTCCTCCAATGTGCCAACAAACTGTCGGCTCTGGACTTTTGCACTTGGTATTCTTTCTTCATAGAATACTCTTCTCCCAGATAGGCAAATTGCTGATTTCTACACTTTCTTGACATCTCGGCTAAAACAGTACCTTGTCAGAAATCCCTTTCGTGACCACTTGTTATTTAGTGGTCTTAATAATAAGACTTCAGATCTCTTTCCCCCTTCTCCTGCTCCGTAGCATTCATCACCATATCACATCACATATTTGTTACTTGCTTCTCTCACCACACCCTCCACCCTGCCTTACCCATGCAATTAATGAGGACAAGAGATTTTTAATAGTTTTGGTTACTGTTAGAATAATGCTTGGTTTGAATTAGGAACTCAATTCATGTTTGTTGAATGAATAAACTTATATTCATATTTGAAACATAACTTGTCACTCTTGTAGACTGGGTCAAAGTTCTTAAGCACGCTAATTTTAATTCTTTTTTCTTTGCTTTTATATAGCTGACCTCTGAATTCATTATAATTAAATATGACTTTGATAAGAAATACTCCCAATTTGGGGGAATAGCAATTTCTACAGCAAATTCTTACTACTGAATGGATAATATTACAGACAAGTCATTTCTTGCAACAAATATTGTAAAACAAAATACAACTCCTTAGAGCTCATTTTTTGTGCAGATTTTTCCCATATTCCCATGTAATACCAGATTCTGCTGCATATATTTCGTTTGCTTTAAAATTTAATGCTTCTTATATTTGGTGAGCTAGAGCTGAATAAAAGTGAAAATCTTTTCTAATGTTATCAACAGATATGCTATCAAGAGTTATTATCTATTTTTTGGTAAGTTTTAACATGTAGTGAGACCAGTCAGGATGCTTTTTTCCTGACTTAATTCCCATTGACTATCGTTCGCCCTGCAAAGATGAAGGTCTGCATTTTAGCTTGTCTTTCAGACAAACTAAGACTGTCGTATTGAAGTTCGAAACACATGCACTTGAAATTGGAAGTCCACCGTCAGTGAGGAGAACCTGCCGCAGCCACATCTTGCCGCCTCCACTGTGATGTGATACAGCTAATCTCAGCAGAACCACTTGAGATGCTTGTTACTGCTGCAATCTCAATGAATTTAGAGTGATAATCAATTAACAGTAAATAGGTTTCTTTGTCAATTTAGAAGCATCCCAATGAAGGTAAAGAGAGAGTGGAACAAGGTGATAAATAATTTATAGCTGGAAAGAATTACTAATTCCTTCTGCTCACTTAAAGGTTCTAAGTTATTTTTTAGGGGAAACATGAGACCAATAACCAGATATCTGGGAAATACATTAACTGTGTTTAAGAAAGAGAGATTTAACATTAAAGTCGTGCTAATTTTGCTGCATTACACCTGGATTTTATACAAATGCTATAACGATGAAAGGCCACTTGTCTCTGACTCTTCTGAGGAACTCTTTGCCATTTCTCTCTAGTTATCTGGCATTTTCTCTTGACCTCTCCTCCAGGAGTGTTTTGTAACTTGCTTGCATCTCAGTGTGTACCAGCAACGCGCACACGCTAGCGTACACACTTGCAATTGCTGTTTTTATCCTCCTCCGGTAACTCTATATGTGCATCTCAAAGTCTCATCTTGGCGAGATTTTGCCTGTGTTAGCACCTTAACAGCTTGGAGTTGGCGATTAGGATATTTTAGAGCTCTAAGGTTTGGATGCCCTATAGAGACTCCTGCTCAGCATGAATGTACAGTCAGTCCTCACTTAACACCGAAGATAGGTTCTTGGAAACTGCGACGTTAAGCTAAATGACATAGGATGAAACCAATTTTACCGTAGGCTAATGGATCTGAACAAGAGTCAAGTTTCTATGGCATGTTTCTGGTAACAAAAATATCACCAGGCTTCTAAATAAAGACCCAAAACACTTGTAATATTAACCATGGAAATAGATGTGAGCTATACATACATTTAAGAAAGATTAATCAAAACAAGAAAGATAATTACTGACCCAATTTTTGGTGAATCAGTGAGTGATGAACAGTGGTGGTGGCTTAAATCAAGGGATAAAGGTTTGCAAAGTGAAAATTGTAAGGAGCACCTTCTGCCACCCCACAGTTCCAAAACAAACAATTATATGGCATGCTCTCTGATGCTTTCAGTCTGCATTGTTTATTGTAATGCATCTGTGTGTTTATTGTAGAAATTACAAAGTATTTACTTGACAATAATCTGTATTCATTCTTTCATTTATTTCCAACCTGCTATTCCCATTCAGGGTCACAGGTGGCAGGAGTCTATCCTAGAAGCTCAGGGCACCAGGAAGGAACCAGCCCCAGACAGAACACCATCCTATCTCAGGGTGCACTCACACACACCCATACTCACTTGGATGTGGTCACTTAGACATGCCAGTTCATCTAATCTGCGCGGCTTAGGGTTGGGGGAGGAAACTAGACTACCTGGAGAAAACTCATGCTGCAGACATAGGGAGGATGTGCAAACTCCATGTAGACAGTGGCCCTGGCTAGAATCTAGTTTCTTGTTTTTTCTTTTTGAGACAGAGTCTCACTCTGTCTACCCAGGCTAAACTGTAGTGTCATGATCATAGCTCACTGCAACCACAAACTCCAGGCCTCAAGCGATCCTCCCGCTGTAGCCTCCCAAGTAGCTGGAATCACAGACACACACCACCAAACTCCGCTATTTTTTTTTTTTTGTAGAGACTGGGTCTTGCTATGTTGCCCAGATTGGTTTCCAACTCCTGGCCTCAAGTGACCCTCCTGACTTGGCCTCCCAAAATGTTAGGATTACAGGTGTGAGCCATCACACCCAGCCTGGATTCAGTTTTTTTTTTCCCTTCATCAATGTTGTACAGAAATGACATTGAACAAAACTGTGTTCTTTTAGGACTTGTCATAATTTCCCATTAATTACTTGTCTACTTGCCCTGCTATGCCCAGGTGTGGATAATAAAGGTCTGTCTTCATTGGCTCAATCCTTGAGGCAATGGGGACCCAGAGGTAATGCCTTAGCAGCCCCTTCCTCACCCATGATGTCTGGGGAAAGTGAAGTCACCATCAAGTTTGCCCATCCTCACTATGTACCAATGAAGTCAGTCTGCTCACCAGTAGGCTTGGCTTCCTGGGCTTCTCAACACTATAGTCCCTCTCCCAAATCTGGAGCATAGTCCTTTCCTCTTTTAGATCTTGCCTTCCCCTTAACTTGGTTTGGACCCCATTTTTTAATCTTTGCTTTATTTTCTTTTACAATGTCCCATATGGACTTTCCTTCTGGAGCTCTCATACGACCATATTGAGAACTGTCCCCACCTGGACCTTTCTCACGCCATATGCACCTGCCCTACCTACTGCCTTGAATTGGACACTTAGATATTGACTCCGACCCAGGTTGAAAAATAAGAGTTCTCTGGTCCCACTGAACTTAGTGATTGTGTATTCTAGGAAGGAGACAGCTCTTCCTTAATTAGCTGAGAGCTTTGGGGATTTAGGAGAAAAACTTGGTTTCAATGGTATCACTTGACTAATAAAAAGAAATCATCACTACTTTTAGAAGTGAGGTAGATTTGCATGAGGCTGAAGTATTTTAAGTTTCAGGGTCCTCATTTGCAAGGACCCCTTCCAATGTCCTAGCAGCGTGTCCAGCACTATGTTCACATAGACATATGTTTCTGTAATCTTGTACAACTAAGATACCTTATCTGCAATGGGTTAAGATCACTGTGCCTTTTCACTCTGATTTCCCCTCTGTCATATTTGTACTCATATCTGGTGGCACTGGAGTGGGTTGGAACATTTTTTTAGATATGGTTAAGAAAAATGTGCATGAGATATATTCAGTTGGGATTTTGGAATGGATTTATGTGCTCAGCAATTACTTCTATATGTAAGCCATGGCTAGTAAGCTGGCCATGGAGGTGCACAGCTCAGATTTCCCTTTGAGAAAACAGGTTGACATGCTTCCTCCAGCTGCCACACCTTTAGCTCCATCACAGCATCCCACCAAAAACATGCTGCCCCTAGCGTGTTCTCAGCTGGTGATGAAGCACGGCCAGAGTTCTAGAGCTGGACATTTCTGTCCGATGCAGGACTCTCTTGAAGGGCAATCTTTGCCCTCAAGCTGAGACTTTCTCAGAGCTGTACTGCAGCCTGAGGGTTTTCCGACACCGTCCTCCTTTCTCCCCACTTTCCTTTTGCAGCTGTCATATCTTCATTGTGGTGTAAAGACCTCTCCATGTCTTCTGTTCCCCCTCTTTTTTATCTTCCATGGCCATTCTTCTCAATAAATCTCTTGCACATCATTTTATCTTGGTGCTTGCTTCTCAGAGGATGTGAACGTGACATGGTTGAAGGTTTCAAAGGCTAGTTTGTGTCAGACCTAGGACTGAAACTGAGATGTGGCTGACTCTCATGCGAACGATGGTCACGTTACTCTTTCATGTGCCTGGTGGTCCGTCAACCGACCTTTGATTCTTTAACTCAAACTTCAAGTCACGGTTATCTATTCTCAGTCATTTGCCAGCATTTAATGATATTTTCCACTCCCTTCCTGACTCCAGGGCATTTTTCTAATCTTCTTATCCACTGTTGCCCTGCTTATATGCCACATTCTGCCCCAACAGACTCTTTGGCATTGCAGGGACAGAACTTTGAGGATGCTCTTCCCCCCGACTGAAATGGCATTGCCCAACTAGATATATGGACGTTTCTTACTAATTTCTTCCTCGGGTGACATGAAAATCTGACATGGATAATGGTAACATAAAACTCCTATCACTACAATAATGATATTCATGACAAACTGGTAAACAAGTGTCATTAATTTCATTATTTCAGAAAATTTGAAATGTCCTAAAATCTTGCAGGTAAATTATGAAAGAAACTTGATGTTTTCTCAAATTTGACAACCATTGTAAAAATTGACAGGATATTACCAATAAATGGTTGTGAAGCTGATAGAAACTTTTTCAAAAATATTCAATTTTTTTTTTTTTACCAACTATACTAGAAAAAAAGACTTAATTGCCTATCTGCTAGGGACTGAACTGTGTTCCCCTAAAATTTGTATGTTGTAATTCTAACCCCCATGAGAATATATTTGGAGATAGTGCTTACTAGCGATAAGGTTAAATGAGGACAGAAGGGTGATATGATAAGTGTCCTTGTAAGAAATGACAGCAGACAGCTCACTCTCTCTCTCTACCACGTGAGAATACAGCCAGAAGGCAGATGACCACAAGCCAGGAAGAGAGCCCTCACCAGAAGCCAAACCCTCCTGGAGCCTTGATTTTGGACTTTCCAGCATCTAGAACTGTGGGAGAATAAATTTCTTTTGTTTAAGCCACCTAGTCAATGGTTGTCTGAGCAGACTAAGATATTGTCTTTCTATTCTTTCTACAGAAGAGTGCTTCTCAACTGGGTGTGATTTTTTGCCCCCCAGGAGATGTTCAACAAGGACTAAAGGCATTTTTATGGTCACAAGTGGTGGGGAGAATGCTACTAGCATACAGTAGATGAAGACCAGAGATGCTGCTAAAGCTTCTACAATGCATGGAACAGCCTGCTTCCCTCCTCCCATCCTGCTCTCAAAAATTACCTGGATGAAAATGTCAATAATGCTGAGGCTGCAAAACCTGAGAAACACTATAGAAAATATTATAACATCTTGGCTTATGAAGAGGTGAAAAAAGAGTATATAGCCAATTTTGTGGAGAAAGTATTATAGAGGGATGCTAAGCAAAGCAATGAATAAATATCATCAATTTTCTGGGTTTTGTTTGTGATATTTTCATCTGTTAAAAATCTGTAATTGATCATTTTTCTATTACTAAGTAATAATTGATTTTTACATGCAATTTTGTATTTTTTTTAAAAGAACTTTAAAATCATATGAGCTTCAGTTCCTCAAAATTGTATAAGCTTTAGTGCCTTAAATCCTAAATTCATCCAGGTGTAGAATTACGATTAAAAACTTACAAACAACACTAGTAAATTTTGACTTCACTGTGATTTTGGACCTCAGCATTACAGCTTTCTTTTTTGGAGTATAGTCTGACAATCTAAAAATGCTTAGTAAAGTTTAATGAAACAGAACATTTTTATAAGTGGAATAAAATGCTGTTATTATTGTATATGTAGGCAGGAGATTTGGCCTTTCTCACTAAATCCTCTCTGCCCTTTGCAGAAGATTTTCCTAAGCTGTTAAATAATAGAGCATTCACGTCATGTATCCTGGGGTTTTTCTTGAGTGGTGTATGTTCACACGGGGGTCGTCCATAAGTTACCCACACCTTTCACCTCACCCCCAAAAAATTAATTACCAAGACATGCCAATTTTGTCTCAAAATCTTATAAATATTTACCATCCTCTTATTTAGGGCCTTCATCATTCCTCCCTCAGGCAGCTGAACGGCTTCCTACCTGGATTGCCCACCCCTACTTCATAGTCCCCACAGCCACCAGGATAGTCTATGTCAACTACCCCTCTGGCCATGTCAGGGCATGTTAAAGTCACTTTGTGATTTTCCAATTCCATTTTTAATTATTAAAACTTGATCTTTAGGAGAAATCTCCATGAGGAGCCCAGTGCATAACACTGAGTCAATTGAATCAGGGGAAGGGACCAGAGTCTTTCCCCCTTAGACTGACCTTACTCTTTGCCCTTGTCTGTGTTCCCAGGGCACCTTCCAGATGCCACTGATACCACTGTGCTGCTAGAGTGATTGTAACAATTTATCCTACAAATGAGGACATATTTGCAAGTGAATGGCGAGGTTACTGCCAATTATGCTGTGATAATAGATGCAAGGTGGGACTGTCCCAGGCATACTGGGATGTATGGATGTATGGGCACTCCTAATATATATAATATTTTATGTAATATATATACACACACACTTTTATTTTATTTTATTTTTGCAACAGAGTTTCACTCTGTTGCCTGGATAGAGTGCAGTGGCATCATCACAGCTCACTGCAGCCTCGAACTCCTGGCCTTCAAGTGATCCTCCTACCTCAGCCTCCTGAGTAGCTGGGACTACTGATGCCCACCACCATGCTTGGCTAGATTTTTTTTTTTTTTTTTGTAGAGATGAGGTCTCAAACTCCTGGCATCAACCAATCCTCCTGCTTTGGCCTCCCAAAGTGCTGGGATTATAGGCTTGAATCACCGTATTCAGCCTCCTGATGCTTCTTGAAGTGTAATTTGCAGATCCCATCTTCGAATCAACCCAATTAACTTGGCGTGAAGATTTCTTGGCCATACCCTACATCTAGAGAATCGTAATCTTGAGCACATGGTAGTAGGGTAGAGTATCTCTAGGAAGCACAGTTACCACTGGTTTATAGAATCCTTGAATTTTTGACTAGCCTTTGCCAACTTTGCTCCTGACCATACCTTGAGACACTTAGCTAAGTGTCTAAGAGCAAGTGTTTAAGAACTAAAGCACTCTCCAAACACGACCTCAATTTTTGAGATTGTGTCTTTATGTATACTGCCTCCTCTTTCTGGACAGCTTTCAGTTGCTACCACAGGGATCATCCTTCCCTTTGGGAAGTGATTCCTGTGGCCCTCAGGTAGATCTGGATGCATTCTTCCATAGTCCAACAGAACTCATTGCAATTTATTGCTGAACTTATATTAATGGATTAGTATTATGTTATTTTAGGCATCCATTTTATTCACTAAATTATGAGATTCTAGAGAGTAGAGGACATGGCTTGCTGATTTTGGAATATAACATAATATCTGGCACATAGTAGTTGCTCAATAAGTGGTTAATGAATAATAGAATTAGCAGATGAATGAATGAAGAGAATGTATTTCCTCTCCTAATCCCTTTTGACTTCCTAATAGCATTCTAGGCTCAACCTCAAACTATCTGACAATTTGTTTTTATTGAGTGGCTATATTAATATGTTGTTTAGAAAATTAGCCAAGTGGTTGTATGGATGGATATCACAGCTCTAAATCTAATATATATACTTGAAGTTCTCATCATATGGCATTTTATAATAGAACCAGAAAAGAGCTTAGAAATCTCTTAAAATAGCTCTCTCATTTTACAGATGCAAAGCTTAGAGCAATGTATCAGAAGCAGAACAAAAGTTAATCTCTAGTCCTAAGTGGCAACCTAGGTCTGTATTCTTGACAGATTTCTAAGTTCCTACTCCAAGAGGTAATGCCTGGCCCAAATGTTAGAGCCAGACACTGAATAAAATAACATCATTATATGTTATTAAGTATGAAATGTCTGATTTTCTTAAGTACTAAGCCTGACAGTCGATATCTCTGACATTTCACTTTGACACTTTTTGTTTTATTTTTATTGTGAAGGTACATCCTCATTCTTTCAAACATACAGTCTGGCTTGTGATTATCTTTCAACTTTTTTTTTTAGAGCAATTTTTGGGAAACCATGGATAAATCAAAAATTTGTGTTATTTTTGAATATGAGTTCCATTGTTAAATCAATGCTGCACAGACAGCTGGAAATACCAACAAAGTGTTTGGGAAGGACGTGGCTAGTGAACGCACAGTATGACTGTGGTTCGAGAAGTTCCATTCTGGTGATTTTAATCTTGAAAATGAGCCACGTGGGCGACCTGAGGTGGAATATGATGAGCTGAAAGCTGTAGTGGAAGTGAATCCATCTCAACCTACATGTGAATTAGCAGCAAGGTTTGACCATTACTATTCCAACAACATTGGACCATTTGAAACAAATCTGCCAGGTAAAGCAACTGGATAGATGGGTATTGCATGAATTAAGCGTCAGAAGAGAAATCATCTTGAAGCTTGCCTTTCTTTGCTGTCACGACATAAAGGTGAACAACTTCTACACCGTATTGTTACATGTGATGAACAATGGATTCTTTTTGACAATTGCAAGTATTTGGCACACCGTTTGGATAAAGATGAAGTGCCAAAACACAGTCCAAAACTGAATATTCATCCAAAAAAGCTAATGATGTCTGTTTGGTGGTCCAGCACTGGTATTATCAACTATAGCTTCATGAAAGCTGTTCAGTCGATGACAGTGGATGTCTACTGCAACCAATTGAACAAAATGATGAGGATGTTTGTGATTCAGCAATTGAGATTGGTCAATAGAGACAGGCCAATCCTCTTACAAGACAATGCTCGATTACATGTTGCACAAACAACACTGCTCAAACTACAGAGGCTGGACTTAGAAACTCTCTGTCAACCACTGTATTCACCAGACCTTGCACCAACTGATTATTTCTTCTTCCAGGCTTTGGACCATTTCTTGCAAGGAAAAATATTCAATTCTCAATAAGCTGTGGAAAACGCCTTTCGAGATTTCTTCTCCACTCGCTCTCCAGGCTTCTTCACTGCTGGCATAAACAAGTTACCATTACGATGGCAAAACTGTGTGGATAGTTTAGGTGCATACTTTTATTAATTGTACTGCTTCTTGTTTGAAATATAATAAACTACACTTTTGATTTGAAATCGGACATTTCATATTTAATGACCTAATATAATGTTTTCCTAGGTTGTTTTCCCTAGAAGGCAAACTCTGAGATGGAATTTAGCTTGCAGGATGTTTGTTAAGGAGCACCCAAGGGATGGACACTTATGAAATAAAAGGGAAAAAAGCAGGATGGGGCAGAGGGAGAGGCTGAGCTGCAACACAGTCCCAATAGTTGACTCAGCTGATTCCTAAGGGAACTCCAGAGCAAGAGTGGCCCTTCAGAGTTGTCTTGAATTGGATATGGGTCACCTCTGAAAATGTGTGACCCTGGGTGAAGCAGCTCTCTGCAATTGAGATATCCTTGAAAGCTGTCTGCTGATAGCACTCCAAACATCTGGGATCTGGGCAACAACAGTGTTAGCACAATAAGCTTTCATAAAGATCTATTTTCATATGGATATGAATGAGGATTCTGGTTTGAATCAAGTAACCTCAGCAGATGGTGGAGATAGAGTGGTTTTGCAGTTGTCAGTTGGGTCTCAGTTCACAATGCAGGCCATATATAGTGACACAGTAGAGCAAATTCACATTAGAGACCTCTGAAATTCTTATTATGATCTTTTGGAGATTTCCTGTGTCTGGGACATTTTCTTATTTATTTATTTTTTTGTTTTAGTCTTTGTTAGTATGTTAGGATATATGAAAAATGTTAACAAATTCCTTTTAGCATCTATTGAGGTAACTATGTTTTCTTTCTAATTATGCATTTGATATCTTGATATAACATATGCTTTTCATGTTACAAAACTAAATCTTGCAACAATGGTGAACAATTTTTAAAATATAATGCTGTAATATATAAGATTTTGTTTATAATTTTCAAGTAAATTATATGTATGTGAAATTGGCCTGAATTCCTTCTTTGCTTATTTTTATACTTGGTAGTAAGATAATGCAAAAAATTGTAAAATAAACTGAAAAGCTCATCATGTGTTTTTATGTTCTAGAGAGGCTGAGATAGCACAATATCTTGTTTTAATTTGGCACATTTTTGCTGAGTGATTCGCTGATTAACTTTTAAATTCCTTCCATGATTTCTACTTCTTCTGGTTAAACTTATGAATTAGATTACCTAGGAAAAATGTATATTTCATTAACAGTTTGAAAGCTGTAGCATAGGCTAGTAAATGATATTATTTTTAATTATCTCTGGACTGTGATATCCCCTTTCTAATTGTAAATTTGTATATTAGGATTTTATTTTAAATTATTCTTTTAAGGAGAATTGTTGTTTTGATTGATTTGTTTTCAAAGATCTACTTTTGAGATTCATTAATTCTACTTTTTAATTTTTACCTTAAATTGTTAACTTCTGCATTTAAAAAAGAATTGGTTTCTTTCTTCTACTTTTCCTAAAATTGCTTTATTGTGCTTTCTTTCCTAATTTATGGCACTAATGATTTAGTTAACATTCTTCTCCTTCCTTTCTTCCTTTCGTTATTCCTTTCATAACAAAAGCTTTTAAGGTTAAGAAGAATAGTCTTCTGAGAAGCTTTGGCCACTTCCCAGATATTTGGTATGCAATTTTATCATTAATGTTACTTTAAAAATTTTCTAGAATTATCATTTCTATTTTTTAACATAGCTATTTATGAGACTAATACTTTTTTCCAATATTTAAAATTTTTGTTTAACATTTTGATATTAACATGTAGGCTTGTTTTTTTTTTAGCATTAGTTTCAAAGAATGTAATTCATGGAATTTCTGGAATTTAAAAAAATATACTTACATTTTTTGTGGCCTCATATGAGAACTATTTTTGCAAAACTTCCATGGGCATTTAAAAAAACATTTTTCTATTTTCTGTATATAGTTCAATATAAATGTATTAAATAAGTCTTAAGTACTTAGATTTTTCATATCATTTTTAATCTTAATTACTTATCAAAGCCTATATATTTTGTATTAAATCTCTATCTCCTATTATCTTTCTACTTATTTCTCATTTTATTTTTGCTTTACATACTTTATACTACATTATATAATATAGTTGTTTATGATCCCAATATCATTATTACAGATTGTATCTATCTATACATTTAGCATATTTATATAGATAATAAAAATTATTCATATGTTCATTTTTGTTGCCCACTACTTTTCTGTTAGTAATAAGCTTTGGCTCTCTCTTTGTTTGGGGGTTTGACTGATGTATCTTTGTTGAAGTTTTTACTTTTAATTTTTCTTTGTCATTTTGTCTTAGCAAGGGCTATTATTTGTTAGATTTTATTGACATTTTGTAGCCAAATCTAAGAGTTATCTTTTAGCAGAGGTGTTTGTTATTATCATAACTGTTATTTCAATTTTATTCTTTCATTTTGTATGGAGATTTCTGTATTTTGTTGTTTGTATATTTTGCTTCTTTTTTAATTATGTTCATTTGCTCTTTTGGTCATATGAAATGTTAATTTGTTTTTTTCCCCTAATGATTTGGAAGAAAAAAATCTCTGAAAATGGTATTATAGAGTTTACCTCTGAAATTAAAAATATAAAAAATAACATATTTGAACGTGATTATCAATGTCATGGGTAAACCTGATACTGTTGCCATCCTCCTTTTCTAACAAGTACTCACTTTTAATTATCCTTTGTTCTGTTTCATAGATTTTTTCTTATGATATGTATTTTCAGAATGAATGGATATCATCAAATTACTAATTAGTCACAATAAGTAACGATTCTTTCAAACCCTTTTTCATATTTTGTTTTTTGTTTTACAATTATTAACACATTTACATGAGTCCCGTGCCATTTATGCGTTTGTTTATGCCACAGCTTTACCTTTTCTTGGTTCTCTTTTTACTGATCTTTTGAACAGTTTAACATTTTCAGGATAAACTCTGAGATATATCCTTTCTGAGCCATTGCATTACTAAGAATAAATTTCTCTCATTTTATTATTTGAATGATAATTTGGCTGAGCACAGAGTTTAGTGGTAGTGCTTTCCTTTTTCAAAACATCTTTAAGGTTTTTTTTTTTCTTTTCTTTTCTTTTTAAACCTTTTAAAATGGCTTTTAATGCTTTAAAGAAGCCTATGGCCAGCTTCAGAAGTTTTTTTCTGAGAGAGGGAACTCCTCTGTGTCCTTCCCCCAGCCTCAGGGATGCATGATTTGTTCTTTTTTTCTTGAAATTCACAACTTCACCAGAATATGATGAGAAAAAAGGTAAGCCCTTTTGATCCAAGACCTCAGATCTTTCTTGAGAAATTTCCTAGTTTTCCTTATATAGCTTAGGGAAAAATTAGGAATGTTTAAATCTGCTGGGGAAACATAAGATTGTTTTACTCTATTTTGGAAAGCTTTAATCATTTATGTTGTTCATTATTTATTGTCTTATTTGTTCTTTTCTTTTTATCCCGCCATTTCTTACATCTTTATTTTCTATCTTCTATTTTAATCCTTTTTAATCACACAATTTTTCTCTTCTTGTTCTTCTGCACTCTTGAAGTGCTTCTCAAGTCTGTTGTCTATTTAATTTTCTATGATATTGTTTCCTAATTTCTTGCTCATCTTTTTATCCTAAGATTGCCTAGCCCTTCATAAAGAGATATAAATGAATTATTTAATTTAACCGCAATTTTATGTCATTACAGACTTTCCTCTCTTAGAAAATCTAGTTCCCTTTTTATATTTGCCCAATTCAGTCCATTCCCTTTCATCTAAATGCTAAGGGAATTATATTATTTCATGGAGTCCATGTTTTTTTTTTTTTAAATTACACTAGGAATAAAAATCCATTTCCTGTAAAAATGAAGCTACTATTCTACCATTTCCTGTAGTAGATCTTTTTCAAAAGTATGCGTTTTATTTGTTTTTTTTTTTTGCATCTTTAGTACTTAGATTCTCTCTTTCTTTTAAAAGTACAAACCATTTTGCATAAATACCATGCTTATTTTTGTTTGGTCTTGTTTTCTTGTCCCTGGATGAATAGAGTTATGTTCTACCATGATATTTGCCGGCACACAGTGTTAGTGGTTTCCCTTGGGTTACCTTCAGGGTCCATTTGACAGATCTTGGATCATTCTCAGATTTTTAAACTGGAGGCAAGTGTTGTTGGTGTTCAGAGTCTCTGAAATTCCTGGTATTTAGATGTCCTTTGTATTAATATAATGTGGTTCAGCTGGCTTTGGAGGGCTCTATTTCCTGGTCTAACTGCATTATATTGCTGTGAATTTGGAAGTAAATTCCTGGATAATTGAAGTAGTCTTTAGTACTTCCTTTGCCAAAAGCAGTGAATAAATGATCAACAGATCCCTCAGGATTAGACGTTCTCTCTGCAGTTGCATTAATTCTCTGGAGATAAAGCACAATATTTCGATAGCTTTCCCATTCTAGCACATTTTTTACATTATACTATCTTGCAATGTGCTATGGTTTGGATGTTTGTTCCCCTAAACCTCATGTTAAAATTTGATCCCCAGTGTTGGATATGGAGCCGAATGGGAGGTGTTTGGATCATGGGGGCAGATCCCTTGTGAATGGCTTGGTGTTATCCTTGTGGTAATGAGTGAGTTCTTGTTCTATTAGTTCCCACTAGAGCTGGTTGTTAAAAAGAGTCTGGCTCCTCTCCACTGTCTTTCATTTCTCCTCTTGCCATGTGATCTCTGCACACACTCGCTCCCTTTCATCCTCTGCTGTGAGTGGAAGAAGCCTGAGCCCCTGACTGGAAGCAGATACTGGCGCCATGCTTCTTGTACAGCCTAACGATGTGTGAGCCAAATAAACACCCCCCCTTTTTAAATAAATTACCCAGCCTTAGGTATTCCTTTATAGCAATACAAAAATGGAGTAAGGCAAAGTGGGTAAAAAGAGTGGTACTGTATTTACATGGGCATTGATCATAGGAACGTAGGCAGATGTTGCCACCATGACTCTGGCTACATTAGAAAGCAAGCTGAAAACTGTAGATGGAGTCTTCTCTTTATTGGTCAGAAATATCCCCAATGGGGCAGAGGCAGAGATCAAGGTCTAGTAAGGCTGGTAGTGGCCTTAGCACTGAAGCAGGAACCTGCCAACATTAATCTTTTAATTATTGATTCCTGGAGAGCTCTGGAAGATTCCAGGGGAGAGGCTGGGATTCTCAAAGACTAGAGCCAGTAGCAACTAATCAAGCAGCTCAGAAGTATATCAGTATTTCACCAACCGGTGTGGCCATACTGGTACAGACATCTCCTACATACTTCCTGCTCCCAACCTAGCATTTTTCTGAGGAATGTATCTTGTTTAGATACAATTGCTCTTGGAGTCATTGATTATTTCTAGTTTCTAATGGAAATAAAACTTTGCATCTCTTTTTGAGTATTCAAGAGTACTTCATTGTGAAATACTATATATGAAAGAGATAAGTCATGGAGTACCATAACTATGTAATCCATTTCACAGAAAAAGAAAAAGAAACTCAAGAACTTTGCCTAAATTAACATGGCCTGTGACTAGAATCCATATTTCATTTATCCCTTTGCCTCCTGCCATATTGCAATTGTATATCAGGTACTTTGCTCTATGCAGCCCATCCTATAAGAAATAGAACTATTGCCAAAGAACCTCGATTAGAAACTATGGGTTTGAACTCCAACTCTGCTAATTTCTTAGCTGTCTGATCTTGAATAACTCACTTAACCTTTCTGAATTTGGTTTTGTTCACCTGTAAAATATGCTGCCCGGAAGATCAAATGAAGTAAGGCATATGAGAAAGCTTTATATATCATACCATTTTAATGCTAGTTGGTTTTGTATGTTTTATATTTCCTATGAGGTTTAAGCATCCCCGATGTTGTATGTTTGGTCACTATTTATTTAAAGAGTAGTGCACTGTGCATGGTAAATATTATAAATATTTGTTGACTAAGTGAGTGCATTTAGGGCTTGTCAGTCTGCTTTTAAATGACTGGAAATAGACTTTCTTTCTCCTTGCTTTTCAGATAAGTCCTATGACATCCAGAAAGAAACATTAAAATTAAGGTTTCAACAACTGTATGTATTTATTCTGAACAATATAAATGGCCTAAAATTGTTCTTGATTATTTTTTATAATTTGTAATAACCTTTATTATTTAAATTAGCATATGCTTATTTTATTTCAGTATTAAATGGTAAGTATCTTTTATTATACATTTTTTACTCTTCTTTCCTTTATTGAATTTTTAAGAAATGTGGACATTGTTGAATATAAGGGGAAAGGGTGTATCTTTTATAGAATGCCCAAATATTCTTTTTGTCTTGAGCATGTGGATTCCTTTTGGTAGGGGTATGACAAAATTTACTGATTTTATTTTTTTATTCTGCTCATGTTGGAACAAAAGATACCGCTTCTTTAATAAAACCAATTCCAGATGTTCTAATCTAAGGCCAGCAGCTAAGGGAGTGTGTTCATCGTGGAAGGGCTAGAGGAATTCACTGTCTAATTCTAGTTC
Source organism: Cheirogaleus medius (assembly GCA_008086735.1). Classification (NCBI taxonomy): domain Eukaryota; kingdom Metazoa; phylum Chordata; class Mammalia; order Primates; family Cheirogaleidae; genus Cheirogaleus; species Cheirogaleus medius. Next base: position 54,087,670 of record VBSM01003176.1, read on the forward strand.
CCTTTCCCCTTGGTGATCTTACTGTCACAGCCCTTTCTTTGGGGTGTTTTTCTCCAATTCCCCCTTCAGGCCCCTAGGTGGGCACTGGTCATTTAATTCTGCATAATGTAGCTGAGGGCACTCTGAGTACTGAATCTTTATTAAATGCAAAGGTGAGCGATGGCACACTGACTTCCACCACTTCCTCGTGGGCCCCATGCTGGGGTCTGTGCCTCACCCTAGGACTGTGGGTCTAGCAGTTCCTGGTCTCCTGAGCCTATGGCCTTACCCTGTGTACATCAGACCATTGCGGTCCTCTCTAAGGAAGAAAATAATGTCATTTATTCTCCAAACCAGGACACTTAATGAGAATAAAAAGGAGTGCATCACTAATTTCAGCAGGATAACAAGAACCAGCGGGGACTGTCTTAGGGCAAATTGGAATAGATACTTCCCCAAACCATAAGATAAATCATACACAGTAAGTAATGAGCAGGGGGGAAGTTGAGGGAGGTGTCATTTCTTTATAGAAGAGGTGAACTTTTAAAAAATATTCACCATTGTGAAAGAGTCAACTAACCATGCTTGGATTCCATCAGCCTTAAGACAGATTTTGATGTTCACATTTAGAAATAATTATTTTGTCTTGCTATGAGAATGTGAATCTAAAACTTGAGATTTGGCTTGCCAGCTATTCTTTTCCAGAGGATCACCCCTCCCACACACACACTCATACACATCCAAAAAATTTACATTAGATTTTAGATATTCCATCTGCAAAAATATTAGCTCATAGACTCAGAAGATACGGCTTCATATTCAGAGATCAAATTTATAAAGTGTTACACTTTGCACCCCACTTTTAGCTATGTCTGTTAAATAGAAACAATAACTGCCCTTGAAATGCTTGTCTCTGTCCTGGTTTATTCTTTAATTCCCAGACACTTTTACTGTTTAAATTGCTCATGGTACTTTTGAAGGAAACCTTACCTGAAACCTAAACAAAGCATTGAACTGTTCCCCTCCATTTTCTTTTTATCAAATACTTCCACTCTCTTCCTTCTTTCTTCCCCTCTACCATACGAAGACCTTTATCTGGCAGTAGAAAGAAAAACACATCTTATGAAAGCTTTGGAAAAGGATTCAATTCCCTACATCAGAGCTCCACCTCTCCTGGGACCTCATTATTTCTTTGAGGTTCTTGCCCAGCAAATCAGGGCTGTCCTATCGGCTTTCCCTCCTGCTTTCCCAGCCCTTTGCTCCCGGATCAGATTCTTCTAGATAGGTGGAATGCACTGTTTCCTCGGCTCTGGGCAATTCCCCAACAATGTAATTGTATTTCTAATGGTTAAAATAACATGTTAAAAATACTAGATTTTGTTTTTTATTATTTTCTAAAATAAAACAAACACTTGTGAAGACACGGAAGCCTGGAGCTTAAAGAATTTCTTAAGACTAAAAGATCAAGGAGGCACATGGATTTGGGAAAGTTTGATTTTCTGTTAAGTTCAAAACAAATGGGGGGGGGGGAAAGTGTCCTGATAAATGATGCCAGCAGCCTGAAACCAAAGAACACATTTAAAAATCCTGTCTGCTCAGGTGAAACCTTGACAGGTGACACCCTAAAGGTAGCCTGGACTTGCTTGGTGTGCTCTACCCTGTGGCTTGTGATGTTCCGTGACTCTTTCTCCTGCAGCCAGACTGGTCAGGTGCTGTCTGGACATGGCATACGGCGCCCTGTCCACTGTTTCTGGGGCATTAATACCTGGAGGCAGTCGGAGGCTCATTCTCCGTGGAGGACTTTTTTTGTGTGTGCCTTTTTCTTTCTTGTCACTGATGGCAAGGAACCACTTCTACTCATCATTCTCTTTTAATCTGGCCCAGCAATGAAAAAGACCTACTGGGGCCCTGCCTGGCAGGTGAAGCATCCAGATGCTAAGCTCCAAGATTAATTTTGCTGGCAGTGGCATCTGGGAGTCAGCTTCTTTCCCCTGGCTTGGCTAGCAGGCTGGGTTAACCCCTTGCAGTCCAAAAGGCTCATTTGATGCGTCAAATTAGCAGTCCTGTTCTCTTGGCAGGAAGAGCAGCGGTGATGCTTTTAAAATTCACGGATCTGTATTTAAACATCAGAGCCTTGAAGTTTTATCAGAGTCTTTGTCCCCAGGAGGGACAAAGAACAACAGTCCCTGGAGATGATAAGGAGACTGAGTGATGTGCATGCTTTTCTAAGCAACACCTGCAGAGTGGATTCTGAACAGGGGAGGCTGCCGTCAGTGTCCATCAAAGGAAAGGCAAGGCAGAGCTTAGGAAGAATTTCCCTACTAAGTGGGAATGATTCATGGATGGAAAGCAATTAGATTCCCCCCTCCTTATTGCTGCCATCACACACACACACACACACACGCACACGCACATACCCCACTCGCATCTCACCCTCTTTTCATTTGCATTTTGCTTTTGTTTGGTGAAACCATCTTCCTCATCCCCAAAAGTCAAGAAGAAAATTTACAGTCTGACTCTGCCTTCATGAAATCTTGCCTCTGCTGTCGCGTTTTTTGTTGTTGTTGTCGGAAAGTTTACGACTGAGTGTCTGCAAGCAACAGTACTTTTGAAAGGGGCTCTAAATATTAAACTCATTTCAAGTGTGACTTGAGACTCAGGCAGACTGCAGGAGTGGTGACAATTTATTACTCTTCAGAAGCCCTAAAGCAGAGTAAATATAGATTTACCAGTGATAATATGAGAACAACAGATCAATTTGATTTTAAGTAAATCCTTCCCCCCAAAAGCCAGAATTTGATGAATCCATCGAAGCTTTCTGGGATCACTGGGAACTAATTGAAACATAGATTAGTTCCTCTTCTCACACAGTTAAATGTATCCAACTGAAGAAGGGAATATTTTGAACTTTTTTCCGTCAGTGAAGATTGTCATTTTTTCAGTAATTACTTACCCCCAAGTTTAAGTGTCTAGTTTCAAAACAGTTGGGAAGCCTGAGATAATTTACTCATTATGTATGCAGGAAAAACAGCTTCATCCAACAGTTTCATAATGGAATTCTGAGACTCTGTCTCCAGCTTTGACCCCAGTCTATGTGTATAGATGGCTGTTTGGAACTGCTCTCAAGGACCCAGTAACACTCATCCAATTTATTCTGTTTGTGTCCTAAGGATAGAAAAGCCCTACAAATTCCAGAGAGATGCAGTAATACTTTAGTGTCATGAAAATCTAACTAGCACTTTGAATTTGCAGGCTGCTTTTTGCTCTAAGTCTCTTGGAGAACTTTTGAAACATTTATGTATTTCACAAATATTTGTGACTAGTAGAGATCAGCTCGGTTTTACAGGAAGGAAAACTGAGAAAAAGAGAGGGTAGGGACATATCTAGCAGTAGAAAGAAAGTCAATGCCAACGTGGTCTAGAAGTGACATAACTGTGGGATCAACTGATATCCTGCATATATAAGAACTCAAGGTTATAACGACTTTACAAAAAAGTGTGGTGATAGTGACCTAATATTTTATGTTTACAGAGGGTTTCTACTTATATTCTTAAATTTGATGTTCAAACAATACTAGGATGAATATTTGATTCCCATTTTCAGGTGAGGAAACCAAGGAAGAGAAAGTGACCTTCTTATGTCAACTAGCACATTGGTATATCTAATGTATCTGAGACTGGGGCCAAGGTGATATAGGAAGCTGAGAGATGGCTTTTCTTTTTGGAACGTGATTGTTGATTATATTGATTACGTTAAGATTTTTAGCTAGGGAAGTTTAAAAAAAGGGGGTTTTATTTGTTTTTGAGGCGCAGTCTCGCTCTGTTGCCCCGTAGAGTGCTGTGGCGACATCACAGCTCACTGGGCTCAGGAGATCCTCCTGCCTCAGCCTCCAGAGTAGCTGGGACTATAGGCACTAGCCACTTAGGCCAGGCTAATTTTTCTATTTTTAGTAGATGGTCTCCATCTTGCTTAAGTTGGTCTTGAACTCCTGGCCTCAAGCCATCCTCCTGACTTCTCAGCCTCCCAGAGTGCTAGGATTACAGGCGTGAGCCACTGCTCTGGCCTTTTTTTTTTTTTTTTTTTTTTAAATATTGAGACTTTAGCTCCTTTCACATTCACATTTTTCCAAGGACATGACCATTCTTCCATTTATTTTAAGTGAAAATGGTGGCAATGATATTAACTCCATTAAGTCAAAGGGTTGAAGAATGTTTGTATAATGGCAAAGTCTTCATATTTAGGCCGATTTTCACTCTAGGGCAGCTGTCCCTAACCTTTTTGGCACCAGGGACCGGTTTCACGGAAGACAATTTTTCCACGGAGGGGGTGGGGTGGACATGGAGGAGGGAGGCGGAGCTCAGGCGGTGATGCGAGCGTTGGGGAGTAGCTGTAAATACAGATTACAGATGAAACTTCAGTCCTTGCTCCCTCGCCTGCTGCTCACCTCCTGCTGTGCTCCACCTCCTCCTCTCAAGTTTCATGGAAGACAATTTTTCCACCAACAGGAGTGGAAGAAGTGGGAGGAGGCGGGGCTGGCGGAGCTCTGCAACCGGTCCCTAACAGTCCAGGGACTGGTACCTGTCTGCATCCAGGGGTTGGGGAGCTCAGTGAATTTGGTAAGCATTCTTTCGTAGGGTTATTCTTGAGAGTTAAGTGGGTATTTTCTGCAAGTGCCATGAAGTTCTGATTCTATTCATATGAAAAAAGAAATGATTTATGCACAACTGCATATAAATGATATGGGCACTATATTCCTGTGTGTCCTGAAAGCTCTATTGCTTTTTAATATTACTTAATAAAATTGAATATGAGAGTTTTTGAAAAATATCTTACTTTGGTTTGCAAAATAAATAATAGGTCCAGGTGGCTTTTGTTCTGCTATAAATTTCATCATGACTTTAGGAAATTTCCTTGAATCGTGATGCTGCCCACTTTTGTAGGTGAGATATGGAGGGAAGGATTTGCCTTTTTTTTTTTTTTTTTTTTTTTTTTTAATCCTTTCATCCTGGAATTTCTCAAGTGAGAAAAGTAATCGTCATACAGGGCTGAAGAACTGTGTGTTGAGTATTACTAGGAAGGGAGTGTCGGTGGAAATGTTGACTAATGAATTTTTCCCAGTGAATTATGAGGCCTGTAATCATGCCTTATCAGTTGGCTGCTCCATCAAATCTAGTTAACTAACAATTTTCACCACTATTAATCCCCGGCTGGGGTTCAGTGCTTTGGATTAAAGCTTTGACCCATATAGAAGAAATAAAATACAGAAAGGTAGTCTACTTTGAGAAAGATTCTGACTGAAGGTATTGGCATAGCTGGGCCTTCATAGACCAACAATTCAGAGAGATGTGGTGTCCCTGAGTTAATTTCCAATGACCTGTACACTTTGAAATCTCTGCTTCACTAAAATTTGTTAGAAGAAGTATTTGGGTTAAATTAAGCTGCCTAAGTGAGTGAATAAAATTGGAGAGCAGATCCTAAAACATAGCCCCCCTCCTCACCTCCTGCCAAATGTCAGAAGGTATTGATGACACACAGTAGGAAATTGGCAAGTCACATTACTGAGAGAACAGCTCTGCCTTGCTACATCGGGGAAACATTGAGGAGATGAGTGATCCACTTTGCTTATGGACTAGAGCCATGCCCATGTGTGTACTTCCCACCTGTCTTTCAAGGCCCAGGTTAAATATAACTGCTCTGTCATCTTTTTCTGATTTTCTTCAATTGCGATTTCTTATCCCTCAGATCTTGCATATCGTTTTATGTATATCTCTCTGATGCCACTTGTTATGCTTACGTTTTATTATGATTATACATTAAATTTTCTGTTTTTATTTTTAGACTTGAATGCAAGTGTATGTCTTAATTATTTTGGAACATTGAAGGCATTGAATCCTATAGTTTACATACAATATGTTCTCAATATATACTTGTTAAATGAATCAGTGTGTTTCCATGATAACTGAATTCTTATGATTAAACTGTCCTTCAAAATGAATTCCATGAGATCCAACCACATAATAAAATTTGAAAATAATCATATATCAAATGAGATATGACTACAGGCATGATATTTGCCTTTATAATAGATATTTTCTAGTAAATTTTGCACATTTTAAAGACAAGTTTAACTTCCTTGTTTTCATTTTAAAGCTAGATATAGAGTCCTATTGGGGAAATTGGGTCAGAATTAAAAATTTATGACTGAATAATGTATTTTGTAGTATATTATTTCTTTTGTAGCCATATTTTTACATTACTTTTTATTTTTTTACCCATGTAGTCATTATTATTGTTTGGGTGAAGTTTTTTTGCACAGGAGAAATCTTTGCAAATCATACATTTTACAGAAAAAATAACTTTCTAATGAAATAATAAAATGAACCTTTTAAAATAAATACTGTGCTGAAATATGGAAACTTAATGATTACATTAGATGAGGGAAGAGAAGTCTTATCCCACAAGAGGAAAATTCAGCTTGTAAGGGGAGTGGGAGGTAAGCTATAACTGCCTATTTTCTTTGTGTAATTTTCTGTAGTCATAACTTAGACTTACAGTCTGTACCATTCAGTGTGGTATAAGTTATTCTATGTTACCAAACTACTTGAAAAATCTCCGTGGTTTACACAAACAATAGCTATTTCTCACTCATGGTACATGTTCACCATGGATCAAACATGGCTGTATACCACATTTTCTTCACTAGGAAGTCATACAGAATAGCCACTATCTGGTCATTTTTTATTTCATATGTCAAAAGACAAGATCACCACTCAATATTTGAAACAAAAAATCTTAAGGCTGAATTTATTGTTTATTTAAGTGAGGGGAAGCTATGTGACATACACTCTTTAAGCGAAGCAGGGAACAAACACTTTGTAGGGCTTTTGGGAAGGGTATAGTTTGGGGACTGGCTGACTTTCAGGATGGGAGTGTGTTTCCATCAGCTGCAGATGCATGGTTACTAGGGTGAGACTTTCATTGACTCATTGACATTCAGAGAAACATTCCTTTCTTATTCTTTACTGGATAACTTTTTAAAGTAAGAGGCTATTACCTATTGGCTGATGTTCTTGAGTATTTCTGGTGATTATTATTGCCATGGCTATAGAACTATCATTGATTGATTAAATAGATTTAAAGAGTTGTGTGTTTACTTGTTATTATGGCTTCTATGCAGTCTTTTTCTAGTAGTGTGGAAACTTTTGCTATTTCATTTTTCCACAGAAGCCAGAAAAGAGAAGATGGTGGAATTATGTGAAAGCTTTTATGGCTTCTATTTGGAAATGACACATGTCACTACTGTTCACATTTTACTGGTCAAAGAAAATCACAGAGACAAGCTTAATAGCAATGGGAAGGAGAGGTACAATCAACCCACAGGGAAAGGCAGCAAATATTTCAAGCAATAATAGGATCTACTACACAGGTTGAAGTTATGGTTGAAGGGAAATGCAATGCTCTTATATTGACAGAAAAGATGTAATTTCTCTTTAAAAATATAGCCAAGCATTATTACATGAAAACATATCCATTTCTGATAAGTTTTTAAGACTATCTTCTTGTAAGTGCCTTCATTTGTGTCACCAGAAGGCTGATTGATAGCCAGAAAATCCTGTTCATAAATATCACAGTTGTTTTTTAATGTATATTTTCTATAGTAAATTCTAAGGGGCAAGAACATATTCTGTCGATCATCTTAATATGCTATCTCATCTGACTTGCAGGAAGAAAAACATGGCCCAGTGAAGACAAAGTCATACACAGCTGCAAGATCAACCCATTAAAACACCACTTTGATCACTTCACTTAAAATTTCCTCACTGACTTTCCATAAGCTAGACTGGAAAGTCCAACTTCTCTGGACTGCCATTTCTAGTTGTATTACTTTTTTAAAAAATCTCATTTTAATACCGTCTCTGACAATGAGTTTAATAATAAATTCTATTATTATTCTCTAGTTTTGAAGAATCTCAGACAGTGTTTTCATTTGCATCTACTCATTTAATATCACACAAACCTTTGCTTTACAGTTGAAATGCAAACCAGCTAACCCAACATTGAGGCTCAGGGAAGTTCAATGTTCCTCCTACATGCTGGGAAGTAGAACCTGGGATTTGTCTCAGGGCTAATGTGCTTTAGGTTGCAATCTGTTGAGCCAGACAAATTGAACTATTATACTTGTTATCCTCCCTCAATACCTTTTGCTTTAGTTGCTTCTTGCCTTTAATCATGTTATCCCATCCTTCGTAGGGTGCCTCAAATTGTCCATAAATGGGTAGATGAGGCATGCTATTTTATCTAGGCTGACAAGCTGAGAAGGTCTGTCAATACTGAGCAGACATTCTCTATCAAATAGCTGACCAATTGATTGTTTGGGCTGTGAGACATTTTTCTGAGTTTTATTTCACAATATTTTAAAAATAAAAATTAATAAAATTTCCCCAATAAAATTTCTAAACCTTTGCTAAGCCCACAGACCCCTAAATTTATTTACAAACCTAAAGATGCCTTCAGTCATACAGATGTACATTAATAATCAAGCATAAGCATGTATATAATAATAGTGATGATGATGATGACATCTGATATTTATTCACCACTTATTCTGTGCCTCAGGCTGCATTTTGCATGTATTATCCTCTTTACTGCTTATCACAATAGTACATATGAGATATGAACTATATAATCTCTATTTTACAGATACAGTTTGCACAGCAGTGAATGGTAAATCTGGGATTCAAGTCCAGGTAAGGACAACACTTTTAAACCCAATGCACTCTATGTTTTATAGCAAATAAATATGTGTGTGTGTGTCCCTTCACATGCAGTTTGTTATGGGAAAGATAGGGAAAAATAGGAAGAATGAATCCAGTAGATTATCTGAGGAGGTATCAGTGCTGTATATGTGGTGGACCAGTATTTGCATGTCATTGTCTGCAACTCTGCCATATAAAGTAGCATTTAACAAACTGGGTGGCAGGATTTTTAGATTTTATCATATGTTAATTAGTATCATCTTTTATTTTATTTTATTTTTATTTTTTTTTTTTTAGCCTGTCAAATTTAGCAGTGGGGAGTTGAATACCAACTTTAGTGACACTAATGTTAATAAGTTCTGATAACCCACTACTATCGGACCAGCCTAATCCATATCATCTTAATGGCAGCTATATTTGTCTGATATAAAGCAACTTATCCACACATTTTGCCCTTGCCTCTCTCCTGAATTGTTTTCCGTCTGGTAGCACAAATTGCTGAACAATCTAGTCTTTGCATGGTATGCTGCTAATATACTCCAGACACCACTATGTGAGTTTAAATTACCCAATGCCAATAAAATACTCACTTTCCATGTCAAATAATGTGTGGAAGAAACATGCTTCATTTCCACTTCTTGGTGGACATGATGTATTGGCTCTATAAACATAATGCTTAGCATAAAAAAACATAGTTTTCAGATAAACGGACTATTTTATTCTCTTCATTTTTCTTCCCTGCATATTTTTTCTCAAAAATGTGTGAAATATGTTTAGTTATTGCCTCGCTTGGCACTTTCAGGTTGGTTTCTTTTAGGATGAACATGTTTTAGATTTCCAAGCAGAACAATGAAAGGAAAACTGTGAAACCTGCCTTCTGCAACAGCCTAAGGGATGGAACTAAGTCAGTTGCCTGGTAGAGGCTGTCTTTAACTAAAGGTCGAATAAAATTGTACTGGAGGCTTTGAGATTAGCTTCAAGTGGCTGTTTTAGGTAGGGGGGCTGACCTTATGAGAACTGGAGAGGAAAATATAATATTCTAAAGCCAACGCTCTTTGTTCCCTCTGACTCTCCTCTTCTTCATTTTAGAAAATGTGAAATGCTGACTTGTCTGCAATGCTTTTTCTCTTGATTAGATTATACAAAGGCATAAACTAAGATATTTATAGTCAAGAAGTTTGTAATGAAGGGTAGTAGAATACACCCTCAAAATTTACCACTTTGGTATAAGGATTATTTTGAGTTAAAGACATTTGAAAAATAGCACATGCAATCAGGGCATTCTAATCACTCTTTCTTCCTGAAAACAGGAGATTAAAACTCTCATGTGAAAGATGCCCACCCCATACCAAGAGAAAACAAATATTCAATGGGAGGTTACAACTGAGAGAATTCTGTACAAATAGATTTTTTTTTTTAATATCAGGGAGAGCACAAATGCAGTCCTACAAATTATGCAGTAGAGTTTCCCACATTTGGGGAAATTGCAGGGATCAGCACATCCAGAGTGCAACGGATAAGACTCACCCTGGGAAAACCACCTTCGTGATCATGATATCTCCCCTGCCAGGTAAGTCAAAGAGATCTTATTAAAATAGCTCTTTTATTCCTCTAGCCTCCCACCTAATTCAGTTACTTTTCCACAATTACCTCTCCTTATTCAACCTAATATAAAAGCATTTGGATTTTGTCACTTCTTTGGGTTTTCATTTCCTTGTGAGGGCTCCCTTGTCACGTAAACCTTATATGGTTTTCTTCTGTTAATCTATCTTATGTCAATTTAATTCTCACTCCTAGCTGCAACCCTAACAGGGTGAGGTAAATGGTTCCTCTCTCCTATAGAAAAAGTTAGGAAGAAGTTAAAAGGCATATCCTAAGGTGGCTATAACACATTCCCACAAACTAGGTGGCTTCAAACAATGAACATTTATTCTGTCACAGTTCTGAAGGCTGGAAGTCTGAAATCAAAGTGTCAGCAGGGCCGTGCTCTATCTAGAGTTTCTGGAGGATGAGCCTTTTTTGCCTCCTCCTGGCTTCTAGTAGTTGCTGGCAATCCTTGGAGTTCCTAGCTAGGCTTGGAAAGGTATCACTCCCCTCTCTGCTTCCATTGTCACTTGGTGTTCTTCCCTGAGCATCTCTATTAATATATCTAGGTCCAAATGTCCTTTTTCTTATAAGGACACTAGTCATTGGATTAATGCCCACCCTTATACAGCGTATCATATTTTAACTTATTATATCTGTGAAGACCCTATTTCCAAATAAGGTCACATTCTCAGGTACTGTGGATTAGGACTTGAACATATCGTTTTGAGAGACACAATACTACCCACTACAAGAGGAAAAGCTACAAAGTGAAAAAAGCACTGGATTTGGAGCAAAGGTACAACCGAATATTTCCTTGGTGGGAGGAGGTGGTAGTTAGCGCTCTTTGTCACTTCCATCAGTCTCTCTGTCCATTTCTTTTAGGTGAACAATTGAGTTTTTTCCAATCTTATACTAAATGCTATCCAAATGCAGCTTTCAGAAAAGTCTGCTAGCTCCTTTTCCCAACCTGACTGTTAATCTTAAATCCTTGGAGTGTAGAAATTATGGAGCCACTGACATGGAATCAGAAGATGAGTCCATTGTGAACTCCATCATCTCCCAACTGTGTGCCCTGGTGTTCCTGTGCTTAACCGTTTCAAGGTCTATCTGGTAAGTAAAGATAAATTACAGTCAGATTAAATGATATAATAATAGGATGTGGAGTGGGAATATTTCTTTTGCTTCAGAATTGGCAACTATATCCCACAATTATGGTACAATAAATACTAATAAAATACATTGTTTAAAACAAAACACCAAACTTGAGGCCACTTTCTACAAGCTTTGAATTTGTACTGCTGTTCACACTCATTGCCAACATAATGCCTCATATACTCCTACGTCCTTACCACTCAAGCAGAGGACTGGGGAAAAGAATGGGACTGGGAGGGGAGAATTGTCTGAATGCTCTGTCTTTAGCCTAGTGGGCAGTGCTGTGACTTTTCTATTCTTTCTGTCCTGGGTTGCTTTATATCTGGCAGAAAGATTGCAAAATAATACCACTGCCCTGTCCATTGTAACCAAATCATTTACATTGTGACTTTTCAGATTCTTCTAATGACATGTGGAATCCTTCATATTTCATATATGGATTGGCTCTATGACCTACCTTGGGCAATAGAATATAGCAGAAGTGAGTTCTGAGTCTAAGCCTCAAGAAGCCGTGCATATTTCAGTCTCTTTCTATAATCCAGCCACCACCATGAGAACGTGCTCAAGCTAGCCATCAATGAATATTAAGGGCATGTGGAGCAGGGGAGACTAGAGTTGTACCAGCTGGAGCCATCATAGACCAGTCATTTTCCAGCTGACTCACCAGCTGACTGCAGATGCTTGAGTGATTCCAGATGAGTTCAGCTGAGCCTCAATTAGATTGGCTGAAATGCCCAGCCACTCTTAATTTTTGAAAGTAATAAATGGTGGTTGTTTTAAATCACTAAGTTTTGGGGTGCTTTCTTAGGCGGCAATATCTAAATGATACATAAATTGATACTTATAAGCAAAAATGTTGCCATAACAAAATCCCAAAATAGGTTGCTGTGATTTTGCAGTAAGATGGTAGGTGGGGGTTGGAAACAATCATGTTCTTTGTTTGCAGAACCAAAATGTGTGAAAATGTGGCCTTTGGTAATTTGGAAGACAGAAACTGTTCCTAATGCACTTTTGGACTTGATCAAGTTGATCTCCAGGCAAATGTTGAAAGTGTTGCTTGGTTGCTCTTAGCTTCATGTAATAAGGGAACCTAAAGAAAGAGATGAGCTAAAGAAAGAATTGTCCATTAATTTGCACACAGAATTTAGAGGGAATATAGAGGACTTTCTTGATTGGAAAATAGAACTATTTCTTGTCTCTAGTCTCTTTTGCCAGTAACAGATTCTCAAAGTAAAATGAAGTGTGGATACAGAGATCAAATTGGAGTAAGGCTATGAGACCCTTTGTTAAGACTTACAAATTATTAATAAATCTTTCCTGATTAAGAATTAAGTCTTTAAAAAAAGAAGATTTTTTTTTTCTAAAAGAAATAAGGTCATACTCGGCTGGATACAAAGGACTTCCTAGGAAATTTATATAGGTGTGGTCTCACAGAAATCTGATCCCACAATAACAATGATTACATCTAGAAAGTGAGACTGAAAAACAATTTTGGGTGTGACTTTTGGAATATGAAGTGGAAAATAATCAGGTACAGATAAAACCCATAAAGGTTTTAATTGGATTGTATTGCCAAAAGAGCAGCTAAATTGAGCTAAAAGGAACTGACACTGTTCAAATTTCAAAAGTAATTTTGGACCCTCAATTTAATATGGACAGGAATTGGGTCAAGAAAGCTACTCAGCTGCAAACGCCAGCCCTTTCTTCATAAATAAGAAGTGATGGAAAAAGAACATTGCAGACTTAAGAAGAAAGAGGGTGGTAGCAAGATCTGAGGAGAACATTAGACAAGAGAAATCGCTCCCAGATAGTAGAACAAGGATGTAATAAAGGAACATTACCCAACCCTCAATTGCCAGTTCTGGCAACATTTACTTAGTAGGATTTCAGAATTGACATTGAGCAGCGACTATTCTGTCCCATGCCTTCTCCACACTTTTGAATGGGAGTGTTATTTTTGAATGAAGGGGGTTGTTATTCTTTTCTAGATGTATTATCATATTTGGGTTCTGGAAGGCTTGTCTTTTTTAGACCAAAAGTCTCTAGGTCATGAGGAACCACACAAGACCTGATGTAGATCACGATCATCATGCCATGACTGGGTGGGATTTTTAAAGGTCTTGGGAGATGGTGAGTGTATTTTGCATATGGGATAGATATGAAAAATTGAGGCCAGAGGGCTTCTCTGTTAATTTGATTGCCAAAATTATCCTAACTTTCTGTCCTCTCCTTTTTTCTTGCTCTTTACAATGTAACCTTACAGCTTCTGCCATCAATAAGTGGAGTCTCTTTCACTATTTCTTGAATCTGGGATGACCTCATGACTTTTTTTGACCAAATCATATAGCAGAAGTGATGGTGTTCCAGTTCTACCCTTATGCCTTAAGATATCTTGCATACTTCCCCTGTTCCTCTTGGAATCTTGTCCTTGTCAAGAGAACAAATCCAGGTAAGTCTGCCAGATGAGTGACACATGGGGGCTGTGTCTTCTAGTTGGGACCATGTTAGAGAAGCTAGCCCCAACTTACCTGCCCACCATGCCACCTGTGGGGGAATGGGGACCCCAGATGAGATTAACTGAGCCTCACCCAGATCAGCAGAACTCTTTCGCTGGATCTAGACTTATGAAAAATACTAAATGTTTGTTGTTTTCAGAACATCACTGTGTAGTTTCTTATGCACCAATAGCTAACTAACATGCTGCCTGTCTTAGTCTGTGCTGCCATAACAAAATACCCAAAACTGGGCAATTTATAAGCAACAGAAATTTATTTTCATAGTTCTGGAGGCTGAAAAGTCTCCAGAGGTTTGGTGTCTGGTGAGGGCTGCTCTCTGCTTCCAAGATGTCACCTTGTAGCTGCATCTTCAGAAGGAACACTGTGTCCTCACCTGGTAGAAGGGACAGCAGGGAATGAACCCACTTCCTCAAGACCTTTCATAAGGGACCTACTGCTACCCATGAAGGCTTTGCTCTTCTGACTTAATCACCTCTTAAAGCCCCCTGCTTCTTAATTCCATCATGCTGGTGATCAAACTTGAACACATAAATTTTGGGGGACATTCAAACCATAACACTGCCTAAACCAAGCAAGGGTGAAAGATCCAATAGAATCATCCATAGAGTCTGGGGATGTCTATGAGAATGGATGATTGGGATGTGTTCTATCATAGGAATTCTCCTGTACAGTGGACTTGCTGATTTCCTCTGTGCCTATTTGAGCTGTTACCCTAACCAAGAGGGCTTGCTGGCTACCAGGCTAGCCGTCCCTTCTCCCTCAGTCACCAGTGATTGCCTGTGATGTGAATCACTGGTGGAAGTTGAGCCATGTTAGAAAACTCAATGCTATCGCTTCCTTTCATACTTCAGGGAAGTAAACAGCAAGTAGGTACTAAGGGGAGAGTTAGCAACAGACACCTCTATGCTGAGGGCACCAGGACCCAGGTAGTGTCAGCTGGAGAACAGTGACAGTCAGCTGAAGAGACTCTTGCCCTTTGCCTTCCATCCTTCTTCTATGTCTTTAACTATGGAGAAGCTAAAAGCAGAAAGCTTATAGTTGGAGGCATAATGAGCAGATCATTCTCATTCCTGATTTAAAGCCCTTACTTGGTTTTGGGAAAAAAGAAAAATATGAGATTGGAGTTTTAATCTACTCTGGGTTGTATTTTTATGTCTGAAAGTGACTCTGAAGCTATAGGATCTGTCTAAGATATCTTTAAGGAACAGAAAAGATTTGACAGAGTTTGGAGAAAAATAAAATTGTCTCAAGTATATAACTGAACAAGTTAAAATTGTTCAATAAAGTGACTATAAATAGCTATCACGCTATACATTTGCATCTGTGCTTAACGGTTTGTGAAAAAATTTTACATACATATTAGTATATAATCATTGATAAAAATACATAGCATTTATTTAAGTGTTTTGTAAACTGTAAAGTTCTATGAAAAGCATTTTATCAATTTTAATTTCAAATATGTGTTTTCATATATTCTATTATTTTAAAAGTAGAGAGAGTTGCTAAATATCTCAAATTATCTTCATTCGCTCCAAAATTGAATGATTTTTTTCCCTCACTTCCTATGATATTCTTCCATGACTGGTTACATACTACAAAAGTGACAGAATTTCTGACTTTCTGTCAAATTTATGTTATTCATATAAGACATTTCAACCCTTAGAGTTAATTTCAATTCAGAAATATTCGCTTTTGTTGACAGAATGAATTATTGCTTATTTGTATACTATCCACTTAGCTGAATGTTCCCGTGTCTTGCTCACTGCATATTCAATACTGGTTCCATGCTGCTCTTACGTGTGTTTTGCTCTCTTTGTTAGTAAGGGTTTTCTGGAGAAACAGAAACAATAGGAGATAGAGATTTATTATGAAAAATTGACTCACACAATTATGGAGGCTGAGAAGGTTCCTTTTCTATACTACTATACCCATGTGTACTTACTCATATCCAACAAAGGCTTAATATCCTGGGCCTCCCGCTGAGAACTATTCATCCCTGAGACTCACTGACTCACCACCAAGCATCTGCCCAGTTAAACATGACTTACCCTTGTGTCTTAATGCCATACTTGAGCTGTGTATTACATATCTGAAATGATTCTCACCCTTGCTCCTTACTTATAATGTTAAATTCATCACTCTTCCTCCCACCTCCCATCAGCACTTTATTCCTAAAACTTTTTTTTTTTTGGTCTTCATCCTTGAATAAGCCACAGTAGATTCCCTTCCTTCCTTCTTTCTATTATTTCCATATGAAAAATAGACTTTAACCAATCTCTGCATTATAGTCTTTCATCTTCAACCTAATGGATATCACTGAGTTTGTTTCCCTAAAATTCTATTTGCATCATAATAGATTATTGGTTACATGAAATAATATTTTTACAATATGAAATACATTGTTATCTACATGAAGAACTTAAAACTTACCCTGACATTCAAATTCCTCTACACTCTGACCCCTTTAACTTTCCAAGTTCATCTCCTCCTATTCTTACACCCTAACGCTCTATTCCAACAAGGATGATCTTTTTACTCTCTTTCCAAATAACCTGCCTGTGTTGCACTTTAAGCTTTTGTTCAAAATGTTCCTGCCTGTCACGTACTTCCTTCTACCATCCAGATTCGAGCAGACTTCAAGGCTCAGATGCATTCTGACTTCTTATGGGACAACCTTCCCTAACAACGCCCTCCGTATCAACCCAAATGACCAATTTCTCTGTACAAAATGGGGCCTTTTAATCATCAGTTGTTTCATTGTTGAGTGAAGATGACATCGAACAACTAGTTATTTATAACCTATCTCTTCTTTGAGGAGGATTTATAGACACTTCCTACACGTATGTTTTTACAGTTCACAATGCATTTTGACATACATTCCCTCATTTGGTCCTCACAAAAACCCTGCCAGGGAGGCAGGACAGATATTAATCTTGTTTGAAGATGAAAAGACTGAGGCTCAAAGAGATCAGGACTCAAAGAATTTACAAAATAGCCTCAGGTCAGGTGCCTGGGAATGACAGGGTTTTGAGCACAGGTCTTTGGACTTCTTTTGCCGTTTACTATATACCTCAAAATTATTATATATGTTAAACTAATGAAATATGCACATGGAAGCATTTTATAAACTGAATAGAGTTATGCCAATAAGAGTTTTTAGAATTATATTTTATATGTTCTCTGTTGCATTTTATATTCCCAATATTGATTTTTTTCAACAGTACTTAGAATTTATTATTGTTCTAAAAGTACTAGGATTTGAGGATATAAAGATGAAAATATGTGTTCTTGCCCTTAGAGAGTTTATAGTCAAGTGGAAAGGCAGACAAATGAAGAACAAATTCAATACAACATGATGTGACTATGAGGGATGAATGACTATGGTATAGTAGGAGAAATGGAACAGTCCTAAATGTCTGTTAATTTTTATGCTTCACTGAAAATCTATAAAGCTTATTGTCAGGAATGAGGAACAGAAATAAGGAGTAGGGGATGAAAAAGTCAAAGAAAGAAAGTAGGAAACGTTTATTCAAAGCAGAAAGAAAACCCTAATATAATGAATATCTGCTTTGTGTCAGGAACCATACTGGGCTCTCTGGCATATTAGATTGATGCAAAAGTAATTGTGGTTTCGGACCATGAAGTTTAAATCACTATATTACTATTTAATCATTGAAAAATATTATGAAACATCACTACCACTGCCATCAAAAATGAAAGCCTGAGAAGTTAAAAAGCATTTCCAAGGTCATAGAAATAATATTGAGTTCATAGTAATACTGATAAGCCATATCGTCGAGTCAAACTGGCTACAAATGTATTGTCTAAAACTATGGTCTCCAGGTCCCCAACCCCTGGGCCACGGACGGTACTGGTCTGGGGCCTGTTAGAGACTGGGCTGCAGAGTTCCTCTGCCCTCCCACCCCCACCCCCGTCCATAGAAAAATCATCTTCCATGAAACTTAGGAAAGAGGGTGGGGGGTGACCTGCACAGCAGGTGTTGAGCAGCAGGTGAGCAAGTGAAGCTTTGCAGCTCCCCATCTCTTGCATCACCCCTTGAGCTCCGACTTCCACCCCTCCCCCTCCCTGTCTTCCATGAAACTGATCCCTGGTGCCAAAAAGGGACTGCTGGTCTAAAACATTATGTCTACGAAAAGGAAAAAATTCAGCCTCTGTCTCCTTCTCAGCCACCACCTCTTTTTTTATATTAAACATAATACTTTGTGTATCTATGTATCTATGCACTCCAGAGATATCAACAGCCTGAAGTTCATTTTGGCAAAATATAATCTTAGTTATGTTGAATGAAAAAAGGGCAGATATAGCTTAACAAATACAAAAAACATCCAGAAAATCTTCATTTTGTGAAATTACTATTTTAGAACATTTTGAGAACTTCTGCATACTTATCAATGCCATACTTAGTCTACTTTGAGAGTTCAACCAGCCATTGATAATTGAATAATAAGCCAGATTTTTGCTAATAATACATTTTTGCTGTGCTTAAGTGTTCAGCTGCCACCAACAACAATCTGATGAGGGTAGAAAGAGTACTACAGATCTGAAATATAAAGATATCCACAGTAGGATTAGCTGGGTGATGATGTTCACCTGCAAAATTACATATTAGCTCTCTGTACCCTGTCAAATATTTAAGTAACAAATCAAGCAAGAGAGCCTTTGTCAACCTCTTATTTGGAACCAGATGTACCCTAGACTTTGTCACCATCTGCATATTTAATGTTTAGATATGAAAACATCATATTAATTACAAATGCCCCATTAATTACATCTGATTGTTTAGGACGTGAGGTGGTGAATATATCTTTCTGTGCAGGTGGTATGATTCTCAGTAGAACTATATAATATCCATGGCAGGCTGGGCGATTTATTTGTAATTCACTCTGAATGAAATTCATTTCATCAAGAAAGTATGTAGATATTCCAATCATTAGAAAAAAATCACAGTCCCTTTTGTTGTAGTAATTTTTCTTTTTATAATACAAATTTTTCTTATGGAAGAAAAACTACTTTGCTATAATTGGTTTCTACTATACTTTATTCTTTTATGCATACACCTGTCTTCTTATCTGCATGTCTCTCAGATTTAAGGCTGCAGCATTGGCTTTAGTTCATGGTGGTATTTGTGATGCACTATGGATTGAATTGAAATCCTTTGAACTCATTTAGGCTTTGACATTTTATGGCAGATTAATTAAAATGATTCGTAGTTACTTTAGCTTCAGTAGGAGAAGTGAACGGGTTTCTGATATGAAATTCTGTCTTTGGCCTCCCTCTCTTCCTGACTGGTTACTTTAGCAATCTCTAAATTACCATGTTTCCTTTACAAGTTATTGAACAATGATATTTGTGTTGCATACATATGTAATATAGTATTTGTGGATAAAGTCAAACTCCTTGCAATACCTGGTGTTTGTATCTCAATACCTATCCTTGAATCAAGGGGTGCACTAACTCGCTGGGAATGGAACATCGCAAAGGCTGGGTGAGGCTCTGTTGTTATGATTTGTTCCAGCAATGCTCCATCCCGACCTGCTTGAAAAATAAAATGTGGAGAATGCTTTATGCCACAGCCCCAAGTTGCCAAGACACTGACTCCCAGGAATGAGAACTATTTCTTTCTAGACAGTTCAAATTCATGCCAGGTAACACGAAGTTCTTTAGCTATCTTGTCTAAGATTGGTGATTGTTTCATATAATATCTAAATCAGGAAGTGAAAATCCTTTTCTATTTCATTATCTGTGAACATTTTAGCTTCAACTGTACTAATTTTCAAAGGTTTTGTCTGTTTTTTGCTATCCAATCAGTATGTGAAATTGTGAAATATATCTATAGACTACTGTACTAAATAAGATGAATAAGAAGTTAACTCTTGGTTACTTTAGCTGATTTTTCAGTCAGTTGTTTCTCTTTAAGATTTCTCCCTTCTCTAGATTTCTGCTCCCATTTGATTATTTTACTGTTTATTAGTTCTGGTAGAAAACTGAAATTAGACAACACTCACACTGTTAACACTTCTAATAAAAAGTGTGCTAAAAATGAGAGAAAAGAGAGAATCACAAAGTCTAGAACTGAAGAAAATTTTAAAAATTATACAGTCCAGTTCCTTATTTAGATACAAAATTTTAGAATTGGGTGTTAGATGAATACCCTAAAATACTGTAAAATAGATTAACTTGACAAAAACATTTAATGAATAATGGTGAAAATAATACATGGTGTTATATGGAGTTTTCATTTTAATATCTCTATTGAAAATTGAGAGTTGAATAGTGAATTTGGTGAGTCTTATGTTACTGTGGATGATAAGATGGCATATTTTATTTGTTTCAATGGCCCATTTTTGGTGGGTACTGCATAATTACTATTCTTAATTTCCAGATATAGAACTACTGCTCATAATGATTATATCACTGATCTGGTTTTTAAGTATTTTGGTGAGTACTGGAATTCAAGTCATTTGGTTCCAATCCAATTTCTTTTTTTTTTTTTAAACACCATGGTACACTTTAATGATTTAAAAATGAAAAGAATTACTAACATGCACTTTGGAATTATATTTGTTTTACTTTAATTGTATCTTATGCTTATGCTCCTTTTTATAAAGTAGACACTTATGGACAGCTATTTATGTTTCAAACTTAAAGTGGTTAATCAGTGGTATTTCTAAAGCTTCTGATCAATGTTAGTCAAATCTCATAACTCTTCAGGATTTCTGGTTTGGATCAGTCAACTTTAGATATTACACTCTCTAATTTGATGCGCTTTTCCCAAGAAACAGAGCAGAGGTTCTACATGGCTGTGGAGAAGCTGATTTAAAATCTTTAAAAATGGATAGCCTGGGAGAGTGTCAGCCTCTTTCAGTCCCAGGTGCTGTTTGTAGCTACAGGAGGGTACAGTTTATTCTTGTGATTGTCATACAATTGTCCAACCAAATGTGGCTATTGGTTCTCTCTGAGCTGTGGACCTCCAAATGCGAGATCTTTCATGTGGTTCATTTGGTGGTTCTTTGAAACCTTCTATTGTTCTGTTCTGTTCTGTTCTCTGGCCTGGTTAACCTGCTGAGATATAGTCTGCTCCTTTCATTGTCTCCACAGATGGCTATTGTTAAAAGAAAAACTTTAGACAAAATAAATTTAACAGACTTTATTTGAGCAAAGAATGATCAATGAAATGGGCAGCTCTCAAAACCAGAAGAGGTTCAGAGAGCTTGACTCTAGTAGCCTGAGCTGTAAACTTTTGTAGGCTGAACACAAAAACAAAGTAAAGAAACTACTTGATTGGCTACACCTAAGTGTTTGTCTTATATGGGCATGGTCTCATAGGCAGTCCCAAGTTATATAACCAAGGGGCTAGTTGGCTGTCTATGATTGGCTGAAGCTTGATTCAAAATTAATCAGTTTCTGCATAGCAAAGGAAACAATCAACAGAGTGGAGAGACAACCTATGGAATGGGAGAAATATTTGCAAATCATACATCTGATAAGGGGTTAATATCCAAATTATATAATGAACTTAAACAACTCAATAGCAGGAAAATATATAACCCAATTAAAAAATGAGCAAAGAGCCAGAATAGACATGTCTCAAAAGAAGATGTATAAATGGCCAATAGGTATATGAAAAAAATGCTAAACATCACTAATTATCAGAGAAATGCAAATCAAAACCACAATGAGATATCACCTCACACTTGTTACAATGGCTCTTATCAAAACTATATGAGCAAACAAGTGTTGGCAAGGATGTGGAGAAAAGGGTGCCCTCACGCACTGTCATCAGGAATGTAAATTAGCCCAGTCATTATGGAAAACAGTATGGAGTCTTCATAGAAAAGCTAAAAATAGAATAACCATGAGATCCAGCAATCTTACTACTTGGATATACATACAAAGGAAATAAAATCAGTGTGTCAAGGAGATATCTGCACTCTCATGTTTATTGTAGCTCTATTCATAATAGCCAAGATATGGAATCAACCTAAGTGTTCAACAACAGATGATTTGATAAAGAAAATATGGTATATATACACAGTAAAATACTATTTGGCCTTACAAAAGAGGAAGTCCTTTCACTTGCAACAACATGAATGAACCTTGGGGACATTATGTTAAGTGAAAGAAGCCAGCCAGAAAGACAAATACCACATAATCCCACTTAAAGATGGAATCTAAAAGAATTTAACTCATAGTAGCAGGGAGTAGAATGGTGGTTACCAGGGGCCAGGGTTTGGGGGTTAGAGAGATATTGGTCAAAGGATACAAAATTTCAGTTAGATAGGAAGAATAAGTTCAACAGATCTGTACAACACCGGTGGCTATAGTTAACAATGTATTGTATTTTAAAAATCACTAAGAGAGTAGATTTTGTTTTCTCATCGCTTAAAAAATCATATGTATGTGAGGTAATACATATGTTAATTAGCTCAGCTGAGACATTCTACAACAGATATACATTTTAAAACATCATGTGTGCATGATGTATACAATTTTTATTCGTCAATTAAAAAATTAATCAGTTATAAGAAATATCCCTAAATTAAGTTTCAGTTTGCATGTATAAGGGTTTTGAGTACAGGAACAACCTCAGGCTAATGGCCATTTGCTTATTTTGCTTCAACACTGTATATCCTGCAACCTCTCACTTCTAGGCTCCTCTAACTCCAGTTTACCTTCTGTGGCATTCATTTGGCTCATGTCAAATTCATGAATTCTTTTTTTTATTTAAGTAGACATCCACGAGCTGTATAAATTTGTTTGAATACTTTTATAATACATTCTTTCCTTGTCTTCTTCTTTTTTTTTAGAGATGGAGTCTTGCTCTGTTACTCAAGCTGGAGTGCAGTGGCGGGGTCATAGCTCACTGCAGCCTTGAACTCAAGGGCTCAGGGAATCCTCCTACCTCAGCCTCCCAAATAGCCAGGACTACACCCTCACAGCACTGTGGCTGGCTAATATTTATTTTAGTTTTTTAGAAATGTTGCCCAGGCTGGTCTTGAACTCCTGACCTCAGGTGATCCTCCTACCTCAGCCTCTGAGTCACTGAGATTAAAGGTGTGAGCCACCGCACCTGGCAAACTCATGAATTCTTGAGGGCTAAGTTCTAAGAATGTAAGCTATTTCTCTGCAACATGTCTCAGTTTCATCATCTGTTTCCTGACCATTTCCTGGCCACATCAGGCATGTCTGCTGCTAGATCATTTCACCACTTTCAGACAGAAGACAGGTACCAGTCTCTAGATTGGGGGGTGATAGATTGGGCACCACAGGGGGAGGGATAAATTAAATGTTCTACCACTACCAACCTCACCCAGTGGAGGAAAAGAGAAAGAAAGAGATTATCTGATGACTTAACTCTCCTCAGGAAGACAACCCTCCCTTGCTGAAAGGAAAAGGTGCTTTGTGGAGACTTATTTAAACTGTGAGATTCTAGGGCCATGAATCAAGCTTCTTTTGAACATGAATATACAGAAATTAGCATCTTATTCTTTTAACTATGAATCATTGCAACAGATATTCCTGCACCAGTTAGCAGCCCCTTGAGGACCAGAAAGACATCTCAGTGGGTATTTTATTTACGAAGTACTAATGTTTAAATATATAGATAAATAGGTAGCTATCTATTATATGCATACACAAATTATAGACTATATTCCTAGTATTGATAATCATGTCTAAGTGAAATGATTATGTTACCCTAAAATGATGCTTGGTAACAGGTATTTAAAGTTCAGGTATAGACCCCAAGAAGGACTGATCCCCATCATAGGATTGTCCTCAAAACACTTAGTAATAAAACTAATACCAAATTTTTGTTTGTTAAAAAATGAAGATTCCAAGACCCCACCACTGAATCAGAATGGGAAAAAGCATCCTGGAATCTGCATTTTAAGCAATTATCAGACGTAATTTTCATGCAAATAACGCTTGGGAATCACTGGTATTGGTAATAGGGAGTGATTGATGAATTTTGAAGAAGAACACAAAGCACAAAAGCAGTATTTTTACATGCTGAGTTGGCCTGCAGGGAGGGTTGGAGGAGGGAGAGTGGCTGGAGAGCCTGATGGAAGACCCCAGGTAAGGTGCCTTGTATTTGTCCAGGTGAGGAGTTAGATTTGCTGCTGCCAACGTGAAAGGAAATGAAAAGATGAGAACAAGAGACATGATAAATTAGTATAAAATCACAGCACAGAGGGAAGGAGTCCAAGGTGATTCTAAGCTTTTAAGCTTGGATGGTGGGAACGCTCTACCCGTCTCTTCACAGTGAACATACTGCAGAGGAGGATAGTGGCAGCTGCTGCCTGTGAATCCATGCTGATCCGTAGGAGGCTTTGTATCCCACACATGTGAGTCACGCTCTGTTTGGGAGGACATGTACGCATAACAGAACTCCAACTCTGCTCCGCGTGTGGCATCTTCCCACCCTACTCGTGGTTAGAAACAGGGTTAGAGCCGTGGGTTTATGCTGAAGTTAGGCAGTTGGGTTTAAGCTCACCTAATTTTCAGCCTACTAGGTAATTTTATTTTAAAGCAATTTTTAACTACTTATAGTGTAATTAAAATCTCTTGTATTTATAAAATGTTTTACAAAATTCTGTCATGTGCGCCTTTCCTTCTATTCTTCAAAGCAGCGTTCTAGTGGGACGAAACAGGAGTTATTCTCATCATATGCACAAGGAGAGTTTCGTGTCTGCTGTCCCTTGCTGTGGCAGATTCTCTAGTCCCCACCTCTTCTCGATCTCATTTTCAAGAAGGCCCAGACCAAATGTCATCTCTTTGAAAATTACCCAGTTCCCTATAGCAATCTCTTATTCATTTGAGTTGCTCTAGAATTTTCTACACACTGGTATTATTATTCTTATTTCATTTCCCTGTGATTACTTATTTACTTCTCTCTCTCTCTCTCTCTCTCTCTCAACAGACTATGGGCCAAGAGAGCATCTCTGAACTAAAGCTGTGATTACACGTGTATCTAAGAACCAGGGGTGCCAAAGTTGAATAAAGTTTCTATAGATTTGTCCCATCAAGTTCTGGTCAAAGAGTCAAGGTATTCAGTGGACATGATCAGATTCCTTCCATATCATACTCAGTCCTAAAGTCAAGGTTGGGGGAAGAATTCCAGACAGTTAAATAAGTCATGGAGGAAGGCAGTTGGAGAAGGCAGAGAGAAAACATAACCAAAAATTTCTTGACTCTCTGAGGGCTTTCCCCTTATCTCCGTCTGTTTTATTATAGTCAAGAGATAGTTGTTACAGCAGTCTCACCTAGGATCCTCTTAGATTATCCATTGTATTTTAAAATCTACCTAATTGTGTTCTATGAAATGTGCTATTCACTAAGCACGTTATACACAATTCTGATATACTTTCCCCCTTTCATCAGTTTAGGAAATGCAGTGAATGAGCTTTATTAACTCTAGCATCCCACAACGGCCTGCATTGTCATTATCTATGACATTTTACATTTTTTCAGGCCTTTTTAGAGAGCATTCAGGGCTGAATCAGTTTTATCTACAGTTGAATTTAAAATTTGCTGAGACCATTTTAAATGCATTGTGGTAGTGCAAATAGGCAACATTTACCTGATTCCCTTCATCCTCTAATTTTGCCGTTCTGCTGAAAAGAGCTATTGATTGTGTCGGGTATGATTTGCTCTTTATAAAACCATGCTGCTTATTGCTCATGATTCCATCATCCTCCAGATTTTGATAAATTTCATCTCGTCGGGCCTGTTTTATTATTTTACTGTTGATATTAGACTTACCAGGCCATCGTTTTCAGGTTCGCTTCTCTTGCCTTTTGTAAAATGTGTGTTTGCCCCCATATACTCCACAATTCTCTCTCTCTATTATACAGTTGATACTACAGTGACTGAAATTTCATTATTAAGACTTGCGCAGTATATTAAGCACAACAATTACAGAAAAGCCTCTTTAAAAATGCAAACATCATGAGAAGTACGACATGTTCTTAATATGTTAGTGACAATCAGCCTTTAAACACATTGTTCTATAATGAAGTAACATCATGAGGATGTGAAGAACTACCAAGAAGGGAGAATATTGAAAAGTGTGGGGAGGAATGGCAAGAGGGGACAGAGGGCAAGTGAAAATACATATCTATCTCAAAAACTTAAGTAATTAAAAAAATCAAGAGACTTTGGAACTCTCCCCCAAAATGATGTGATAGATACATAGTAATTTTCAACAACCTTATTTGTTATCTTTTGTGTATACTACAACATTGTAAAGTTGACTTGGAATACCAGAAAAACTTTCTGGAATTATAATATATGTATCACCCTGATCCATTAGAATTGTGCCTAGAACCTTAATTAGGAATGTAAATATCATTTTCTAACATGTGAGATTTTAGAGCATTAGTGTTATTTATTTTCTTTTTTTTTCTTCTCCACAGGAGTAGACAGAATCCATTGGTATAATTATACTGGTGAAGATGGTAAATTATTCTTTTGGTTTCTATCATTCCCTGTTATTTTGTTTACACGAATAAACTTATTAAGACATTTTATTTATAAGGACAAAAACTCCCATAAGCCACTCTCTACAGCCGCCATCTTTTATTCCCTTTGTGAAAATGTGAAGTCCTCACAGCTGCTTTAGAGATATAAAATGCTCCAATTTGTTTGAAAAAAGCTTCAGTGTTCACAGGCAATGTTTAAAGAGGCTTTGGCAAAATAAAAAGTAAAAAGCTTTTTAAAACAGCTGTAGGGATTCTGTCAACTGAAAAGTGAGTCCAAGATGGCAGTGTACATTGGAAAACCATTCAACTTGGTCATCAGTTGCTTCTTGAGGCTACTGCAAGATCTGGGGTAGTGTTGTTGTTGACTGAGGGTTCTTATTGACCAAGGAATAAATTCACTGTCGTCTCCAGGGTCTACCAAAATCCTTGGCTGAATGGTCCAATTTTAAGAAAAAAACAAATAACTGTAACTGCTCAGTTACATATATTTGGCCAAAGCAATAAAAACTGATTTCTAAGATATTAGAAGACCTTTTCAATCATGAAAGAGAATTAAAATTATATAGTCGTATTTTTATTTTGTGTTTAAAATATTCCTTTCATTTTGAAGTATTATTTTATTTCTCTATGAAAATATGATATTTTTCATATATAAGGTTTCAACTAACAATAAGAAAACTAATGCTAGTTTCTTTATTCTATATTTACTGCATGTTGATTTGTGTCCTGTCCTAGATACTGTGGAAGATATAAAACGTCAATAGGCAGAGTACCTGCCTTTGAAGAGAGTATTCTCTCTTGGAGTGAGAAAAAAATACATAAATGAATAATTAAATAGTAATGGAAGGGAGTATTAAAAATGTACTGAGCTCTTTATGTTAGGAAATGTAGATAACCACATACCAAAATGATTTACACAGTCGCAATAACTTCTTAGAATATTAGAGTAGCAGATGAAAGTGTTGTAGAGAACATTCAGATTTAGAAAAACAATATCAGGACTTTCACATCTGGTCCTGTTACTTACAAGTTAATTCACTTTGATTTTCCTGAGACAATTCCTACCTTGTAGGATCCTTTTAACCATCGTGAAAGTAAAGGTCAAGTGTTAGAATTAATAAATTCAGCTTTGCCGTTTTTTTTTTAAGTGTAACAACATGCATGTAAGCAGGACCATGTAGACTTGGAATCTTTTTCTAAGTCTTTCTTTAAGGGCAGCAATAGAGAAAAGAACCAGTAAAGCAGTCATTTACAGGGGAATATTGAAGAAGATTATGGAGTTGAAGAAAGATGACCAGATCATAGAATGTCTTCTAGCTCAGTGCTACTCAAAATGTGGTAGGGGAACCCCTGCTGATTCATAAACAGCTTGTACTGAAATTAATGCAGAAGTTGAGAGTTCAGTGTTTAGAAATTTCCACAGGAATTTGACAGAGTAATCTATGTTTGTCAATTAAATAATACAATTTTGGGCTTATATTTTTTTATGTCTTCATCCTTTTTTTCTAATAATTTATTTTTATGGAAATTTTATGGAAAATTTTGCAGTTTTATCAGTGTGCAATTGGTTCTTCCCCTCAAGTAGTTTGAAAAGCCCTGTTCTGGTGGACAATTTGAATTCCATTAGTTCCAAGTTGACGGCACACTGTTTTTTGTCTTGTTTTTTGATCAACTGCACAGTTTCTCCTGTTTTTTGACTGTGATGTACACAATATGTGCTTGTCAGGGAGATGTTGGCATTTGGGGCTTCGAGGTCTTTGTAGTATAAGTCTGTCTGTGGCTGTTTGAATGAAGGACTTTTGGGAGGCAGGGAAAAATATAGGGAATTATTGTCAGTGTCTTAGATGAGGTGGAAAACTTGTAAACAAATCGGTGTAAGTTTACTAATGTAGAACATCACAACAGCGAGGGAATAGCATTTGTCCAGCAAACAACACTGAAGCAAATGCCAGGCTCTCTGGAATACTCACAGGATCATGGGCGCGTTGATTCAGGCTGGCTGATGCTACCCAGGTAAACACCCGCAGTCGGCATTCCTTCCCTGGTGACCTATAAGACTCAGTCTTAAACTCTGGTAAATAACTTGGAGGAAATGAGGACCTAAGAAGAAACTTCTGGCATTGTAAGTAAGCCAGGTGGGAAGGGCAGGAAAGACATCTACAAACAAAATCTGTTTCCTGCTCCCATTTCCTTCTAACTTCTGGATGCTTTTCCTTTGTTTGTGTGTGTGCACACATACGTGTAAAAAGTTCCCAGGCACAATTCATTTCAGACTTTTAGCTTGTAGATATCTGGTGCCTAGGATGGGTTATTTTTGGCTTTGGTGGCAGGAAGTCAGAAAAATCAGCATTAGCTCACCACACTCAGTGTTTACATTGTAAGTAAATTGTCAATGAATGCCTAATTTTACTCTTTTCTTTTGGAATGAAAAAAAAAATCAGCCAAAGTAACTTATTTGCCTATTAATTCTAGACTTTTAGTTTTAGGATTTTCAATAACTCTAAGATATATTTCTATAAATACATTTTTTCCTAGAGATTTTTCTCAGGTCTTCATCTTGAATAAGAAAAAACTAAAGGCAGTGTGACTTAATTCTAGGAGCCCCAGAAAATCACCTTAGTAGTTGTTTATTTTATTACCTTTTGTTTTGAGATAATTGTAGATTTACATGCAGTGGTAGGAGGTAATAGAAATATTACATGGTCTTTTCACTCGGTTTCACCCAAAGATAACAAATACCTTGCATAACTGTAGTACAATATCACAACCAGGAAACCGACATTGATACAGTCCACAGAATTTATTTAGTTCTCACCAGTTTTACATGTGCTTATTTGTGTGTGTGTGTGTGTGTGTGTAGTATTTCTGGCTTGGTGTGACCCCTACAGTCAAGAACACTTGCACCAGAAGGACTCCTTGTGGTATCTTTTTACAGCCAACGCCACTTTACTACTTCTCCCTTCCCTTAACCCCTGGAAAGCTCTAATCTCTTTCCATCTTTATAATTTTGTCATATCAATTATGTTATATTATTACAGTGGGATCATATATTATGCGAGATTATATGATTTTTATTTAGCATTATTCCCTTTAAATCCATCCAAGTTATACCAAGAGTTTATTCCTTTTTATTGCTGAGTAGTATGCCATGGGAAGGATATACCAGTTTTTTTAAATTTCAGCATTATGGGGGTACAAATGTTTAGGTTACATATATTGCCCTTGCCCCCCGCCTCGAGTCAGAGCAGTTTTTTAAACCATTCCCCCATTGAAGCACATTTGGATTGTTTCCTTAGAGTCTTTTCTTTCTAAAGCAAATATTCTTTTCCATTATCTTATTTTAGAAATGTAGTATACGTTTACTAAGCACTCACATGTGCCAGGTGGTGTGATAAATGTCTTTCATGCACAGACTTCTTTAGAGAACAACTCTGTGCTGGAGATGCTGTTATTGTCTTTGCTTTACACATGACGACTACCAGTTTCTAGTAAGTTAAATTGCCTGCCTGGGTCACAGGGGGAGCAAATGATAGAGCTGGAGTGTGAACTCAGGCAATTTGATTCCAGCACCTGAGATTTGATTTCTTCTATCCTCCATAGAAACAAATTCAGTGCAGTTACAGTCTTATGATTAATTGCTCTTAGTTTGCCCAGTGTATAATTTCATGTATTTGTACAAAATTTTTGCATACATAAGTAAATAATAAAAAGAGGCATCAAAACACATCTGACATATAAATGGAAAATATTTACTTACAATTGCTTTTTTTATATATGAATGCCAATTAAATATCACTATCCTATGAAGAACTTAGTCATGCAAAGGGGCGTTGTCAGTATTCTCCCATTAGCCTATTCCTTGAGCTCCAAGGCTCAGTGGAAGGTGGAGTGAGGAGGAGGGGGAGAGTGTGTGGAGGGAGGAGCTAAGTGTAGACTCCTGAGATGGTGAATTTATAGTCTCCTCAGGACATTGGTCCTTCACCATGTCTCTGTTCTGTATTAGGCAATATCTCCCATATGAGGAGGGAAGGTCAGATTTTCCTGGGAGACATGGATTTCTCCTCAGGGTCTGGAGATCATGATCCTCTGGACTCAGGCTTACCTGTTGAGTGAATATCCTTAGCCTGAAGTAGTAGGAGTGACCTCAATTCCTGGGTTGAGTAGCAATGTGTGAGCAGCAAGCACAGTGGTCCCTGACCCTTGTGAGAAGGGACTCAGTTTGGCCAGCATGTGGCCCAGGACCTCTAGAAAGCTGTGTATTTATGAGAATGGCAATCAGGCCACTACTGAGAAGCTGAAGTTTTGTGCTTCTCTGGAGAAACTGGATAGTTTTGTGTGGACAATTCCAAAATATAGAAGTCAAGGTCTTCATGCTTAGTCAGAATGTGAGGACACAGTGGGAGAGGGGCAGGCAGCGAAACAGTGAAGCACACTCAGCAACCAGGTGAATAATCTGGAGGGACATGCATGCTGCAACCTGAGGGGAATGTGGAGTCCACAAGTTCATGCCAAAAATCTGGATGATGAATTGTGAGGGAGTGAAGGGACCAAGATGATGTCACTAATTATGATATGGGGAATATGAGGTCTGCAAGAGGATGGGAATGCTGTTGGTTTCTCTCCTTCTCTTGTTCATCTCTTTTGATTCTTAAGGGAGTTACAATGGCCCTGGGTAGGTCTCAAGTTGACAATTTCAACAATTTTCTAAAAAGATGTGTAAGAAACCCCAAAGGTGTGTGATCTTGTATAAAACACACACATACACATGCAAAGGACTGGGAAAGAAGAGATTCTTTTTGAGTTTGCTAAATCCTTTGGACAAGTCACTTCATCACCGAAGGTCCTGACACACAGGCATAATTTTAAATGATTTTTCAACATTAAAATTGAATAATTCTGGGAAACACTGTAAACATTTTTATGTTCACTGAGCTATCATACTTCATTACTGATTTTATTATTTAAATTGAACAGCATACATTTCAAAATTATTTTCTTATTGTTTATCTGGACATATAGCTCTATATGTATTTTCCCATTTAGGAAATATGTAAAGAAGATTCTTTTGGGGGTTGCATGCTTAGCTGCTTTAAATATTTGCTTTGCTTTCATCTCCCCATGTAAATGTGGTGTTTTGTTTTGCTATGATGCTTTTACTCTTGAGCAGCAAAAGCCAGAGTGCAGACAGCAAAGGTGAAGGTGATGCTGTGGGACTGAAGCTGCTAAACGAGGCGAAATCCATTTGCTTAACAGGTGAGATCCATTTGTCTATGTGGTGGGGAGAGAGAAAAAGGGTGGAATGAGATTTGAACAGGCAAAGAGCACCAGGGGTTCCTCTGCTCAAACATGGTTCCCCCTCTATGAATGGAAGATTTCTTTAGAATGGAAACACTCCCTCTGGAGAGAATTAAACACTTTCACCTGTATTGCATTACTCATATCCACAGCTAGAGGTGATCTGTGAGGCAGTTGACTGGGGCAGAAGGGGGATGAGGAAGAAGAGATAGAAAGAAAAAAAGAAATCAAGGAGTAGCCAGCAGAGGTCAGTCTTTCAGGTGCCTTCTGCTCTAGGTGTCCTCTGCACTTTATTGGACATCCAAGGATTCCAGGTTTGAGGGAACCACCCCAGGAAAACCTATGGCGAAGTGCCTCTATTATTGTTCTGTCCTAACATTAGATATAAATTGCCACTGATAAAAATAACTTTGCAGGGAAATTACTCCTGGGGAAGAAATTCATTGTCTAACTAAAGCAAACAATTTCATCTGGATCTGAATAAAAGCAATAATCTTCAACAAAAAGCTTCTTTCAACACAAAACTCATTTCACTAGTTTCTTAAAATGTCTACCCCAGCAAATATGTCTTTTGTGCTCATTACAAGGAAAGCTTTGACATGCTTTTGTTTTCAGATGCTTTATATCTCTTTACTAATTTCAGTTAAAAAAAAATTCTCAGAAGCTGCCATTTTTTTCAAATGGTAGCACTTTAAAAAAAATGCTTGGTGGATATTCTGATAAGCCTCAATGAATAAGTTATAATAGTAAATTTTTACTTTGGTATTAATTTCTGATTATTTCACTACTGATCATTTCAATACTTAGAAGACCAAAGCAATTCACACATACTAAAAAGAAAACAGGATCCATAAGAATGTTTCTATTATGAAATAGTCAATTGTTATAATAAGGCTAGTGTGTGTTGATATAATATTTACAGTAAACATATTATCTTTTCACTGTAACATCCTGTAAATGATATAGAAATCTATAATTTATTATTTCTATTACAGATGAGGAAACAGCACTCAGGGAGCTTATGGACACTGACCAAGGCATGTAATTAGTAAGGGTTCAAAGAAAATCTAATCATTTGACTCTTGTTTATCTTTTATTCAGTAATTTATACATTTTTAAATTTTTCATTTCAGCATATTACAGGGGTACAGATGTTTAGGTTACATATATTGCCTTTGCCTTACCTGAGTCAGAGCTTCAGGCGTGTCCATCTCCCAGATGGTGCACACCACACCCATTAGATGTGAATATACCCATCCCCTCCTTCTGCCCGCCTCCCACCTGTCCAACACCTGATGAATATTACTACTATATGTGCACATAAGTGTTGATCAGTTAGTACCAGTTTGATGGTGAGTACATGTGGTGTTTGTTTTTCCATTCTTATGATGCTTTACTTAGTAGAACAGGCTCCAGATCTATCCAGGATAATACGAGAGGTGCTAGATCACCATTGTTTTTTGTGGCTGAGTAGAACTCCATGGTATACATACACCACATATTATTAAGCCATTTATATATTGATGGGCACTTGGATTGTTTCCACAT
Organism: Cheirogaleus medius; assembly: GCA_008086735.1. Lineage (NCBI taxonomy): Eukaryota > Metazoa > Chordata > Mammalia > Primates > Cheirogaleidae > Cheirogaleus > Cheirogaleus medius. The sequence goes on from VBSM01003176.1 coordinate 54,121,006, forward strand.
CTTTGCAATTGTGAATTGTGCTGCTATGAACATTCTAGTGCAGATTTTTTTTTTTTTTTTTTTTTTTTTTTTTTTTTTTTTTTTTTATAGAATGTCTTTTGTTCCTTTGGGTAGATAGATGCCCAGTAATGAGATTGCTGGATCAAATGGTAGTTCTATTTGTAGTTCTTTGAGGTATCTTCATATTATTTTCCACAGAGGTTGTACTAGTTTGCAGTCTCACCGGCAGTGTATAAGTGTTCCTATCTCTCCACATTCCTGTCAATATTTATTGTTTTCAGAATTTTTGATAAAGGTCATTCTCACTGGAGATAAGTGATATCTCATTGAGGTTTTGATTTGTGTTTATCTGATGATTAGAGGTGTTGAGCATTTTTCATATGTTTCTTGGCCATTAGTCTATCTTCTTTCGAAAAGTTTCTGTTCATGCCCTTTGCCCACTTTTTGACCAGACTTCAAGCTATACTACAAGGCTATGGTACCTAAAACAGCATAGTATTGGCACAAGAACAGAGACATAGACAAATGGAACAGAACTGAGAACCCAGATATAAAACCACCCTCATATAGCCATTTAATCTTTGAGAAAGCAGACAAAAACATACACTGGGTAAAAGAGTCCTTATTGAATAAATGGTGCTGGGAAAATTGAATAATCACATGTAGAAGACTGAAACTATCTGCACCTCTCATCTCTCACAAAAATCAACTCATGGTGAAAACAGAGTTTCCTGCATTCATGACTCAAGCCCAAGAGTGAGGTGGGAGTGGTTACTGCAGTCCCTATATGGGAAAGAGTGAGCATGCATTTCTGGTGGACCACCTGGGGATGCCACAGAAGAGAAAGAGCTGATTAAAATCCTGCCTAAGAGTCCCCCTCTGGAGGAGGAGGGAGATGGGAACAGAGAGAGGACCCTAAGGCCTAAGGTTGTAATCTAGGTATGGGAAGCAGGAATAAAAAGAGACAAGAAATCTTTTACCTTTCCAGCCCCCAGGCTCTAGCCCCAGCTGGGTAAGGAGTAAGGGAGAAAGAGTTGTATATCTTTGAATGAGGACTGGAAGGTTGGATTGAAATGTTTGAATGAAGATTGGAATGAGGATTGGAATATATTAAACTGGATACTTTTAAAAAATCATCCAGCCCAAAATACCATTGAATCAGATACCTTTTTATTTTATTTTTTTGAGACAGAGTCTCACTCTGTCACCCGGACTAGAGTGCCATGGTGTCAGCCTAGCTCACAGCAACCTCAAACTCCTGGGCTCAAGCAGTCCTCCTGCCTTGGCCTCCCAAGTAGCTGGGACTACAGGCTTGCACCATGACATATGGCTAACTTATATTTTTTAGCAGAGACAGGGTCTCGCTCTTACTCAGGCTGGTCTTGAACTCCTGAGTTCAAGCAATCTTCCTGCCTGAGCCTCTCAGAGTGCTAGAATTACAGGCATGAGCCACTGCACTCAGCCAAACCAGATATTTTTAATTACTTTTAAAAGTAATTAAAAGAGTAGAGACTGTGTGTTTACAAATTAAAAGAACTGCATTTGGGGGGGTTATAGTTTAAAAATGAGTTACTGTGTTATTGATTTAGTGTATTTCTTTCCATTTTTTTCTTTTGCTACCATGAACATGATTTTTTATTTTGCTTTTGTGTTTTTCTATGATAGAATTATCATGAGTATTTCCATGCTGGTATGTAATCTTCATAATCATCATTTTAACAGCAGCGTTGAGTTCTCTGTATGTGGGCCATAATTTACTTTCCCATTTCTGTGCTGTGGGATATAAAGGCTACTTAGAAATTTTTAAAAATAGACTTTTCCATATTTTAAGGTCATTTATTTGTTTGCTTTTAGGATGTGGGTAGGATATCATTAAGATTTTTATGACAATTTATAAGTTTTGCTTTTAATTGTAAATTGCTCTCCTAATTACAATTTCAACTTCCACTATTATCCAATATGTATGGGAGAAAATTTCTATTTTACCGAAGATAATTTTGGGGTTTATCTTTTTTTTAATTTGCTAATTTAATAGGTTAAGGTTTTTTATTGTAGCATTGACTTACATTTCTTTGATAACAAATGGTGGTTGGTGCTTTTCTAATTAATTTTATGCACTAAAAGTATTTCCTGCTTTATTTACCTATTTAAAGTATTTTTCCCAAATGTGGAATGATTAGAAAATATTGAGACTTTAACAGATACCTAGTAAAATAACATAAGCGGGTAGTACACCAGGGTAGAATTACAACTAGTAAGTAAACATGTGAGACAGGGCTGGGTCTCAGTGGTTATCAAATAAATGCAAATTAGAACAGAAATGAGGTTTATAAAGATATTACCTTTTTGCTTATTTGCTCTAAATTTTAACCCAATCTTTTATTTACCTTTTAATTTCTATTAACTTTTTCATAGCAAGAGAGTTTATTTTTATGGAGTAAAATATAGGATTACTTTCTCTTTTTTTTGGTATATTTTTTACTTAGAAAATTGGCCTTTCTCTATGGAGTGAAATATAGGATTACTTTCTCTTTTTTTTGGTATTTTTTTTACTTAGAAAATTGGCCTTTCTCTAAAAATGGATAAAGAATCAGATAAATTTTCTCTGATTTCCTTTAATAATACTTAATTATTAAGTGTTAAGGTAAGAAGATGTACATGTATTCCCTCTTCTCTTAGTTTCCCACCAAATTGTAGTAGGTCATTTATTAAATGATACTTTTATTATTCCTTGATCTGTGATGCCTCTTTTATCATAAATGCAATATAATTTCTTTTTAGCCACCTTTTGTGTTGCAATGTTTATCTATAGGCAAGTAGGCTAGTGTTTTAATTACTAAACTTATATAATTTGTTTTAAATATATGATTTGGCTAGTTATTTTCTTTTAAAAAATTTCAAAGATGTTCTCAACTGCTTATTCTTATAAATGGAATTTAATTTCCTCAACATTCAAAATTGATTCCATTACAGTTTTACTTCAATTGAACTAAACCTATAGATTAATAGCATCAAGTGACACTATTGAGAAATATAAAGAATGATGGAGATACCTTTTTTAAAATATACAAACATAAAATAAATGTTTACAGTTTTATTTCTATAGATCATTCACTTTTCTCATTGGAATAATTCCTACTTAATTTTTTGTTGCTATTCTAAATGGGAAATGTTGATTTTGGGATGTAGAATTGGAACTGATATTTTCATATGTATCTTTCATTCTTCTACTTTGCTGAACTACTCTATGAATCTTATTTTTCAATCAATTGCTTTTCTAGAGCTTCTTTCTGCATTGTATCTTCTGAAACTAATAAAAATATTTCCTGTTTCTTTCTATTATGGCTTCACTTATTTTTCATAAATTCTCATAATTTATTTTCATTCTCATTTTTTATAAATTATGAAATTGGTGAGAATTTCTTAAATATCATTAGTTTAAAAATAGATAGAAATCTTATTTGCTAGTGATTTGAGAGAAAAGACCATAGCACTTGCCCCAGGGAGCATAATGCTGGATGTCAGTTTGAAATAAACTCTGAACTCATCTTTCTTGTCCTTTTTAAAGGGTTTTAATGTATAAATGGGCATAATATTTTATAAAATGCCTTTTGCCATCTCATTAAAGTGATAACGTAAGTTTTCTTATTTATCCTTTTTATGTGACATATGATGTTAATCAATTTTATAAATGTAATCCACTTTTCATTTCTCAGATGAATATCTTTTGGCATAATAAATTGTTGACTTCTATTCTTGTTGTGCAATGCAATCATGGATAACATCACAAGCAAAGCAGAGTATACTTAACACAGGGTTTATGGGAGGAATTTTACTAGCAGAGAAAAACAGAGCAGGGGCAGATCCTCCCAAGTCTTATCGTACACAGATTAGGGAGCATGGATGGCTCTGGCGTGCAGAATCGCATGTATCAGAGGGAAGCCTAGCCCTGGTCTTGCCCTATGTATGTATGTATGTATGCAGATGGTCAGGAAAATCTAGGTGAGTGTGGAGGAATGGAAGCTCCCTGCTTTGGAAGGAGCCTTTATAGAAAGGGGGACCCAGAGACACAGTGGTTGTTATTTGCCTGTTATTCTCTTGAGGCAACTCAAGTCTCCTGACCAACTCTCTGCTAGCTTACCAAAAGGAAGAAGAAATAAACTACTAGTACCATGAAGATTTATCTCTCCTCTGTTCCCTGTTACTTCTTTTACAATTTTATTGTCTGTATTCATCTAGGAGACCGAACTGTACTATTAGAGTTTTAAAAAATTTTCTATGTAGTCCTGCATTTTAGACTGTATTTCCTCTGATATAATAGCCATTTAAAACTATTCCTGGGGGTATTTTCATTTGAACGATATGATTAATTTTGAATTTAACTTTATTATAATTAATTCTAATTATTTTTCTAGGTCTGACATGTTAATTTTATACGTCTTTTAGCAAATCTGCTTCTTTTTCTACGTTATATTCTCTTGCAAAGAAAATGTTTTGTATTGAAGGAGTGGAAAGGGGGTGATCCCATTCCTTCCCATCATAAAGATCATGTCTGACACCCTATAACAAAAGACAGGCTAACAAGAGAAAAGCATAACAAATTTATTAACATATATAAGCATGGGAGCCATACGAAAATATGAAAACCAAGAGAGAAGGGCCAGATGGTTTAAGCTTAAATGCCCTCTTCATAGGGGAGAAGGAAGTCAGGGCTGTAGGCAAATTTAGAGGGGTAGTAAATGATTTTAGGAGGGATGAATGGACCTAGGAGACAGAAATTCGCTTGTAAATAATTCTCTTTGTAGACTGGGACCAGAGAGCAAACAATAGTTTGGGACCAAGTTTGCCTGGGCTCTAGGTGTGGTGTTTAATTTTCAGTCTCTTCCTCTGTGAAATGAGTTTTAATCTTCTCTGGTTAATGACATTTTAGGGAAGGGATCGAAGGCAATTGTGTTCCTCTTTGTCGGGTCCAGTTTCTAGGTAGATAAGGGCACTTCAGAAAACAGCCTCATCCTGTGTTTTGGGAGAGAAGAAGATTGAGAGACAGGAGGGAAGGAGGGGAGGTCAGAGAGACCTTGAAGCTGCTTTGTTAGTTCAGCATGTCAAAGTTTCAGCATATTTTAAGGTTTTGTTTTCTGAGCCCCAACAATATTTTCTTCAATAATTTGGAGAGTGGAGAACTTGATTTTAATATTCTTAGTGGCAAATGTAGCAATTTTTGTAGATTTCTTAAATTTGTATATGTTATGCTCTTATAAAAATAAAAAAATGATAACTTTGGACTCCATTTTATGGAAAGATAGTGCTTTTACTCTTTTTTCTCCCTACCTGATGTATTCTTAATCTAGGATTGCAAACCCTGGTTTGTTTTTTTTTTAAGTATTCTTTTTTTTTCAAAGCATATTTAGTCATTTGCATCCTAGGTTAGTTACCATAGTTACACTAATTATTTAGTCTTAGCAGCATCAATCTTTCTCTCAATAGTGTTTGGAGATTTTTGAAGATTTTCCTTTCTGATTTCTGTATTTACTGCTGGTTCTTTTCTGTTATAACTTCTCAATGATGAATTTTTGAAATTTAATTCATTTTTATTTCCCAGTAGACTTATTAACATCTTTAATTTTTTATTTCCCTAGCAGTATTCAATTATTTTTTCTGAAACCTCGAAGTTCTGCTATTCTGCCCTCAAACATGAACACTAACTTGACCATATGTTTGGGCCATTACCTTCCTTGATATCCACTCCCAAAACTCCCAAGACATTTCTATATTGTTTTTGACAGAGAAAAGAGCAAAAAAAGTGAGCTCTTTCTGATTGTAGATCAATTCATGGAGTATTATCTATTTTCCAGTTTAGAAGACTTTAGGATCATCTTCTATTTTGTTGGAAATCAAATAGTAAAGTTAACAGGAAACACATTGCTTATTAAATTGGCCATGAACACAGTGAGACATCTTAGCTTCCACTGGTGTCAAATCTTTTCTCTACTCTGGAAAGATTTTTTTCTTTAATTGGCTTTTGATCCATTTCTTTCCTCCCTTGCAGGTAACTATTACTAAATATTTATAAATTGGATCTCTTGTCATTTACCTTCCACGTCTATTATCTTCTCTCACCTTTGTTATGTCTTCATTCTAAATTGTAGGATGATATCTCAAGCTTATCTTTTTACTCTTAAAAATTTATTGTTCTGCTATGTCATGTCTGCTATTTAGAGCTCCAATGTGGATTTTATTTCAATTCCTACATTAAAAAAAATAGATTTGATCTCTTCTTATTTTGTCTATTTGCTAAAAGCCTACCTGTACATCTCATTGAGAATATGAGTCAGAAATTAACTTTTTTTCCTGTTTCCTAGAGTGAATCTATTTCTAGCAAAGGATTTATTTTTAACATTTTAAAATTATATAATATGAAATGCATACAGAAAATTGCATAAAATACCTGTATGATAAAACAATTTTTTAAAACTTAACACCCATATAACTCCAATCTAGGTCAAGAAATTGAACATGGCCAGGACCCCAGAGACCCTTTGCAAGACCAGCTGCACAATTTGTAGGGCTCAGTGCAAAATTAAAATGTGTGGCCTCTTACTCTGAAGTTATTAAGAATTTCAAGACACTAAGAACAGAGTCTTAAGCCCAACACAGGGCCTTTCTGGGTATGTATCCCTGAACTACTGCACAAGTTGCATGCCTAGCTTTCAAAGATGGTGTGAGGAGTAAAGGAGATAATGTATGTGTGACTACTACATTGAATAGGTGTGATAAATAAATTTTGATCAAAATACAATTTTCTTTTCTTTTCTCCCACAATCAGGCTGAGCAATCTTCTCTTGACCCTGGAAGAAAACTCCAGCAGGCTCAAGTTTATTATGCAGATTCTTAGATAGCACACAGCCCTGCAGAAGCTTAAATAACAAAATTATCTTACTGAAATAATTATAAAGCCTAGTACTGTACAATAACTGAAAAGTCTAATCCTATAATGTGGGAGGCGGAGTCCTCCACTCTACTGCTACTTGCTACTCTTTCTCTCTGTCTGGATTTAAGTGAGGAAGAGATTGAGAGATGAGACAGTATTGCTTGGTTTTGTGACTTAGATCACTGGCCTTGGCATATTTTGCCTTTCTTTTCTTGTGGTGTATTTAATAAGTGCTTCAGTTCAGAGGTCCTCTGCTGGCTCCTCTTCTGCAGTTCCCTAAAGGATGCATCTCAGCCCTATAGTTGCTTGTGATTCCTGTATAGGCTCCCTGCTATCTACCAGTAGCATTAGCTGCATCTTTCTCCTGTAGTCTCCTTAGACCTTCAGGCAGCGCTGTTAGAGAGAACCCAGGATGAACCCATGCCAGTCTTTTCTCCCTCATAGTCCATGTCTGGTCCTTAGGGGAATGCTCAATATATCCTGCTCCGATAAACTCAGGGAGAGCAGACTGACTCCAGCACTTTGGGCTCTGCCACCCAGTTAGGTCAGCCAGCCCTTTTCTAGCTCTCTGTATTGGCCTGATGTGGGTTTGATCTCAGTCCACAGTCTGCTGTGTGCATGAGTCAGGCATTGGTCCACTAGCACTCCCAAATGATGGAAGTTCTCCAAAACACTTTGATTAGTCCTCTTGAAGACCATTCTATCTTCCTCATACCATCTTTCCCTCTCAACTAGGCTTGAAGTCTGAAAGGACTCTCAGGAGGGCAAGAGCTGTCTTCAACAATACATGGTAAAATCTCACAATGACATAAAAGTTCAGTTCCAAAATTCAAATGCATAGTGTGAGGTCATGTTTATTATGAGTTTAATAAAAAAAAAAAAAACAACAATGCTTTTTGGTCAGATTACAAAGACTGTGTAAAAGTGATCCCACATTGTTCTGAATGATCAAGAGTCATTCATTTACTTCCCAACCTTACATCTCTTTCTGGGTGTTTTGATAATAGAGAGCCACGCAGAGGATGGAAGCCAATTACCAGTAGTACGTGGATTTATGTTATCACGGAGCATCCTATTCCTCACCGGTCTCCTTGAATTCCTCTCTGACTGCTTTTTATGAGCTTAGGGTCTCCAGGAGTCATGAAATACATTCTCCTGCATCCCTTTGAAAATCCTGCATAATTTGGGGTGGGGATTGTTTTACTTTCATTTTGCTACCTGGTAACTATCTACTGAAGCCCATCTAATACCCTGAAATATGTATAAAGTTTTCAGAATACTCAATAAATGGTAGATATTTGTTATTGTCTATAGACCCCATGACATTTTTTCCCCCTACTTATCCTTTTAATGAAGAGTAAACTATATGGATTCACTGGGAGAGTTGCTGTAAACCACTTCTCAGTGGACCTGGGAAGAAAAGATGTTCTTTTCAGAACTGAAGCAGAAGAAAGGTTAGTACGTATCACCTCTAAAACAGTTGTGGTGCATAGTAGATATTAATATTTTTAAAATGCCATTTCTTCTTTCCAAGAAACCTAAAAAGACTTGTGGATATCCTGGGAGGAAAAGGAGTGGGGGGAAGCTTATACTTATGTAGCTTGATAAATTTCAAAGTTTCTGCATAACGAGGCAAAAAGAAATTTCAAGTAGGAGATTTTATATGGAACCTGAAGGCAAAATGCAAATCTGGTCTGAGGCAACTGAGCTTCCACCCTAAGAGTTGGAACTCTAAGAACCAGTTAACTGGAATAGCTAGTGGAAACAGAGAAGTGAATTTACAAGAGCAGGTTCCAAAAGGGAGCAGACTTTCAATCCGAACTCATGAATAAGGCATAAGGAGAATTGTGTCAGACCCTAAAAGAACACAACATTTCCTTGATCTTTTTTTGGTCATTGAAGTGCATAAAAGATTCTTTTCAAAATAGTTTTATGAGTATTTTAATAAAAAGATTTAGGAAAGGGATTTTCTAAGACCTCTTCTCTAGCATTCTTGTCACACACCAGAAGTTGTTACTTAAAACAGAAGAAACAATTAATCTTGCATTGTTCTTTAAGATCAACAGTCACTCATCAGTTTAATGCAATGTTTATTTAATAAGTCTTTCCGGAGTCTCTGTCATGTCAGGCATTTTGTAAAAACTAGGGAAACAACAGTGAACAAAAAGCAGATATAACCCTATTCTCTTAGAGCTTGCCTTCTAGAAAGGGAATCGAGAATAAACAACACATAAATATGCAATATTTCATTTGATCATAAGTGCTAAGAAGAAAAATAAGTTATGGTAAAGGGATGGAGTGGGGAGTGAAGAAAAGTGGAAGGACAGAGCAGGGTTCGTTGAGATAAGTTGGTCAATGAAGTGATGTTTTCTGTAGTAAAATTCTTAGACACCTAAATCAAATGAGATATTTGAAGGGAGAGTATCAGGCATAGGAAAAAAACACATTCAAAATATTAAATTAATGATAATAGTTATAGAATTAGTAATAATTGTGATAGCAGTAGCATCAGGTGCAATCTATTAAATGCATACTATATATTCATCCATTGTTCCAAATAATTTCTGTATGTTCTATCTTTATGCTAGTGTAAGATTTTTTGATGCTATTAAGGGTTTTATTTTGTTTTTTGTTCTTTGTGCACAGAAGTGACTATTCAAGATTTACTTTTGTTTTTATTTATGTCTTAAAAAATTTAATTATAGTTTCATATACAGTTGTAAGGAATAATACAGAAAGATTCTGTATGCACTTCACTTAGTTTCTCCCAATGGAAATATCTTGCAAATCTAGAGGACAGTAAAACAACCAGGATATTGATGTTAATACAATCCATCCATTTTATTCAAACTTTGCCACTTTTACATGCACTTATTTGCATGTGTATATATTTAATTCCATGCAATTTTATCATCTGGCATTGTTATTATTTTTTATTTTAGCTATTCTAATAGGTGTTATTTTACTTTTCAAAATTAGTGTTCAGTTTACCAAACACATACATTCAAAAGGCCTACTTCCAGTATGTAAATGCACTTTATGTGACTTATTCTATTAACATATCTAGAAAATTTTAGCAATTTTTGAGGAATTTTAATGGTGTTTGATCTCATTCACATATTTAATCACTTTTCAACATTTTAAATTGTATTTCTACATTTGATATAATCAATTTACTTTTAAAGTACTTCAATTGTCTGACTAACAAATGAAAACTTCAGAAATTATAAATCTAATAAATTAAACTCTTAAATAAAGTGAAACTAAAGTTTTTCTAAAGGTTTCTATATGCCACATAATGGTCTTGGGCTTGTGATTTTAAATTGAAAGCTTATTAAGTTTACCTAGTTAAATTGAAGTTATAGTTTTTGACAAATGTGCAAAAGTAATTCAATGGAGAAAGGTACTCTTTTTAACAAATGGTGTTGGAACAATTGAATATCAATAGCTCCCCCAAAAAGAACCTTGACCTAAACCTCACACATTATACAAAGCTTAACTTAAAATGGATTCTTATGACCCAAATGTAAAACATAAGACTACAAAACTTTTAAGGGAGAGTATAATAGAAAATCTTCATGACTCAGTGTTAGGTTACAAGTTCTTAGATATGACACCAAGGGCACAATCCATAAAAATAAAATCCATAAGTTGGACTTCATTGAAACTAAAAACCTTTATTCTATGATATACCTTGTTAAGGCAATGAAAAGACAAGTTACCAACTAGGAGAAAATATTTTGCAAGTTATATATTTAGCAAAGAACTCATACTCAGAATATTAAAAAACTCTCCAAACGAACTTAAAAACCAAATCCAAACAATCCAATTAGAAAATGAACAAAAGACTTGGGCACTTCACCAAAGAAGATATATAGATAGTAAATAAATACATAAAAAATATGTTTAACATTATTAGCCATTATGGAAATGCAAATTAAAGCTATTTAAAATTAAAATTAAACCACTGAACAGTTATTAAAATGACAGAAAAATTAACTAATAATGTCAAATGCTGGTGAAAGCATTCTCTCCTACATTGTTGGTGTGAATGTAAAATGGTATAGCCAGTCTGGAAATTGGTCTAGCACTTTCTTGGAGTTAAACATACACTTGAACTATGATCCAACAATAGACAGTTTTATTTTTTCCTCTCAAATATGTATACTTTTTATTTCTTTTTTTGTTTGTTTTACTGCTCTAGCTAGAAATTCAGATAGGATATTTAATAGAAATGAGAGTGGAGAACCTTATCTTCTTCCCATTCTTTTTTTTTTATTTCAGCATATTATGGAGGTACAAATGTTAAGGTTATGTATATTGCCCTTGCCTCCTCTCCCCCCTATAGTCAGAGCTTCAAGTGTGTCCATCCCCCAGTCGGTGTGCATCGTACTCGTTATGTATGTATATACTCATCCCCTCCCCTCCACCTGCCTGACACCCTATAAATGTTATTCCTATATGTCCACTTAGGTGTTGATCATTTAATACCAATTTGCTGGTGAGTACATATGGTGCTTATTTTTCCATTCTTGGGAGACTTCACTTAGTAGAATGGGTTCCAGCTCTATCCAGGAAAATACAAGAGGTGCTATATCACCATTGTTTCTTATAGCTGAATAGTACTCCATGGTATACATATGCCACATTTTATTAATCCACTCACGTATTTATGGGCACTTCAATTGTTTCCACATCTTTGCAATTGTGAATTGTGCTGCTATAAACATTCGAGTGCAGGTGTCTTTTGAATAGAGTGATTTTTGTTCTTTTGGGTAGGTGCTCAGTAGTGGGATTGCTGGATCAAATGGTAAATCCACTTGTATCACTTTAAGATATCTCCATATTGCTTTCCACAGAGGTTGAACTAGTTTACAGTCCCACCAGCTCTAGTCATTTAGGTGTTTAAATGTTTAAATGCATATGAAATTTTGCATTCTGGGAGGCCAAAGTGGGAGGATCGCTTGAGGCCAAGAGTTTGAGATCAGCCTGGGCAACATAGCTAGACTCTGTCTCTACAAAAAAATAATAAAAAAATTTAGCCAAGCGTGGTGTCATGCACCTGTAGTCCCAGTTACTCAGGAGACTGAAGCAGGAGGATTGCTTTAGCCCAGGAGTTTGAGGCTGTAGTGAGCTATGATTGTGCCACTGTACTCTAGCTTGGGTAACAGAGCAAGACCCCATCTCTAAATAAATAAGTAAATGATTTTAAAAAGAAGAAATTTTAATTCAACAATTTCACACTAGTAATTTTTTCTAATAGAGTTCATACTGAGTATTTCCATGTATGAAATATTTTTTTTGTACTGGTTGTGATGGTGAGAGAAGTAATAGAGAAATGTAAACTCCTGAAAAATATAATGTGCAATACAAATAAGTATACCTAGCACTCATATCTTGGTTTCTAAATACCATTCCCTACTCAAAGGAGCTAGGGATCATTGAAGAAATGATATACTCTGTGTCTGTGGCAGGGAAAATACGTGGTGAATGTGTCAGAAAATAAGAGAGTACTTGAAAATTTATGCAACATGTCACAAGAACATAAGAGCTGGTCTAGAGAAATTTTCATTGGCTAAATTTCAAACACTTTGAACTTCAAAATGGATTATGATGATAATGGATCATAATGCATTGAATAAAAAGAATAAAATAATCTATGAGTCCTCAGAGATACTTCCCCCAAAATAAAGAGGTGGAGGAACAAAGGAAAGCTCATTACATAAGAATGCCAGCTAACAACTTCAAAAAAAAAAAAAAAGAACCAAAAATGATCATTTCACCTAAAATATAATTATTTCAGGCAAAGCTCATAAATAGATACTGAAAGCACTGGTGAAATATCATTGGGGACCAAGATATTCACACCATGTCAACGTATCAGCAAACAGATTATTTATGAGTTACAAAAGGAAATCACTATATACATAATGAAATCTGATGGATACTACATTAACATTACCAATAATGGGGCAAACTAGCATCATGTACCTCCTAATGTCATGAAGGAGGGAGGGCACAGAGTCACCTATTGCCATATTCTGGCCCAAAGAATTTAAAGTGAAATTAATCATGAGGTAATACTAAATTAAATACTGCACCTAATAGGGCAGTCTACAAATCAACTAGCCTGGATTCTTCAAAAAGGTTAACATTATAAATATCTGAAAAATAGAGAGAGAGGGAGAGGAAGAATAATTTTTTTTAGATTAAAGGAGAATAAATAGACATAATTCTTGCTTGGGTCACATCAAAAATGGAATTGATGGAGATATTTGAATATTTGAATATTTACTCAGTATCATAATATTGTTACTCAAAGTGTGGTCCATAAGACAGTGCCAATTGCCTTTTTGTAAAGTTATTTTTTATTGATTTCTTTTGGTCCACAACAAACATTAAGAGTAAGCAATTAGAAATTTCTATGGTAAATGACGTTGTGGTATACAGGTTCTTGCTAGTTTTTTTAGTAATTCAGTTTTATTTTATTTTTACAAAATGTTGTTTCTCAATTTATTGGAAATGGAGAATGCTGATCTTTCTCCACAGGGAATTTGAGAAACACTTGATCAGCTAATATTGTATCAATGTTTTATTTTTTGAGTGTGATAAGGGTATTGTGGCTATGTAGGACAAAGGCCTTGTTTCCTACTTCTTAGGAGATACAAGCTGGAGTAGTCAGAGGTAAATATTATAATATGTGCAGCTTACTTTCAAGTTGTTCAGCAAAAACAAAAAAATGTGTGTGTACAGACGTACGTCATGTGTCAAAAAGCAATTGGCGAATAGAGGTGAAGGATAAATGGTATTCATTGTACTATATTTACCATTTTTATGTAAGCTTAATATATTTCAAAATAAAAAGATGGGGACAGCTTCAAAAATGGTGACAGAGTCTGTGGACACATCCCCAGAGCAGAAGCTATCTTACCCCTCCTCTTACACTTCGAGTTGCAACCAATAAAAGCCATCTCTACCAAAACAAAGCCAAAAAAAACCCCACAAAACATAAAAAGGAACTTTGCAACTTACAGTCCTCTGAATTTGTATAGCTTGCTGAATACATCTCACTTTAAATAATATCTCTCCTTTAACTTGTAAAATTATGGTCTTGGTTTCAGAGTTGCATATTTTAAAATGAATAATAAGCTTTCTAACTTCAATAATATATTAATTATTACAACATAAGGCATATCAAACAAATAATCTCAGAAAATATTCAGGGGCTAAAAGAATAAATATCAACTATGATCTGAATATAATGCTGTTAGGATAAACAGTAATTGAGATAACCTCAAAGTTGTTTCTGTAGCTGCTTTGTTTCTGATATAAGTTGCTATTGAATCCAGAGTTATTTTATTTTATTATAATTACTTCTTATAAGTCATAGTCCTCTCCATTAATCTTTATATAGCAATTTTATATAATAATTTGCTTCATTGCTGGTTTCTCCTAACCTTCTTGTAAGGTAAATTAAAATAATTTTTACTACTAAAGAATAGAGAGGTTGAGTGACTTGTTCTGTGTCATGCTGAGAGCTAATTATATAGGCAGAATTAAAAGGTATAGGCTTTGCAGTTTTAGCAAAAGAATTATAGCAGTACTAATGGAAAATATCACAATTTAAAATTAAACCATAATCGTTTTCAAAGAAAATATTGGTAATACTCCTAATTTTATTTCCTTTTCTGACTCTGATCATTTAAAAATAAAATTTAAATTCAAATTTCTTATTTAGGACATCCTATAATGTGCCATGCATGGTGGGTACCAAGTTGCACAAGATAACGTCCTTGCCCTCCAGATGATCATGACATGGCAAATGAGACAGATATGCGAAGAAGTATAATAAAGTGTTAGGTGCTATGAGAGAGGTTTGAATGGGGTATAGAGAGGAGGTGATCAAATTTTTCTGGATGTCTGAGGAGAGTCAGACATCTCCATATTTTATAGTCATATTAATTGAGATTATTTTTATGAGTTATGAGTGGTTATTGAAGAGACACAAATATGTTACTCAATGACTACAGTGGTTCTCAATTGATTTGTGTTTGACTCAACTTTCAAGTCTTAGAATTTTGGAAGCACACAAAAAGGGAATAAAAGCCTAAAACATTAAACAAAACATCCATAATTACAATGCTACTATCATAGATTACGGCGGTATCCTCAAATTTATAAAAGTAACTTGTCTGTCTCTGTTTGGCATGATGTTCCTCCCTGAGAAGAGCAGTTCCCATTCCTGATTATGCAGTTTTGTATCTCTCATGATCTATTCAGCCTGTGTTGACTCTTTGCACCAGGTTGATATTTCTCTGAGCATCTAACCTCTTATTTATGATAAATAAATCCACACATTGTATGACCATCTCAACAAATATAGTTTCTGGTATATACCATATTACCATATGTTGAGCTCTCTTTAAGAAATCAAATATGGCAACCATAGCCTTACCAAACAAACAAACAAAAAAGATATGATGAAGGTAGCTATTCATATTTCTTTTGATAGGGTGTCCGTCCCAGATTCTGGCACATAGTGGGCTCTCATAAATGCCTTTTGAATAAATAGGAGGCTGCTCTCATTGTGCAGCTGTCACTTGAGTATGAATGAAAAGTTTTATGTCAGCAAGAAAGCATGTGTCTATTTGTAAAACAAAAGAAGGTTGCAAGAATTTATTGTGTAATAGTATTTTTAAAAGTTATGATATAATTGCTACTTTTATACTGCAAGCATTTAAAAAATAATTGGGATGCTGTTGTTTACTGAAGATTAACAGAGTTGTTTTTATGAAGATAACTTGTGATGTCTCTCTGTTCTCTCTTTTTGTTCTCATTTAGTCCTCTACTTGTTTCTTTTCTGGGACACTTTCCCTACCACTTTGTGTGGCCAAATGTCTTTTGTACACTTATTCAAACATGTTTGGGGACATGTAAGGTTAAGGGAATTAGCAAAGATAATTTTTTCAAAACATTTTAAAAACTAATACTATGTTACAGAAATTGAAATCTTTTGTATCTGGCTCTGTTTTTATTTATTTTGTTCATAATTTTGCTTTGGGTGTGATGAATAAAATGTGTCCATATCTTTACTGTTTTGTGGTTGACTGAAAAAATATTATTGCAGAAGGTTGTGGGAGGAGAATTTGGAAAAAAATTAACTCTTTGAACGTGAGTGATTATATTCAGAGATCTGCTGACTTGTGGAAAGAGAATAGTTAACCAACAACCCACAAATACAGAGAAATTTTATGTCTCCTAAACCTTTTTAATATTATAATTTTTTTTGCCTTGCTCAAGAGTGATTGATTACATCTTTATTTTCCTTAAGAATCACTTCTTTGCAACAGCTGTTCATCCTGATATCAGAGTATGTCAAAATGGTTGCTGACTTAAAAGGTCTTGCAATGCACTTTATTATATACTTAATGAGAACTGACACATTACTACTGAGAAATAGGGCTCCGCATCAAAACATCTTCTAGATTTGTGCTTGGGTAGACCTGCTGAACTAATGTGGCCTCACTGTGAACCAGGGCTACACAGCATTTTATGCTTGGAAGTCATAAATCTTGACGGAGCAATGAAAATAAGTTTATAAAGAGAATTAAAAAGAATGATGGCAGGGATAAGCAATCATCATTCAAGAAACTTTTATTGTCATTATTATTATTGTTTTCTTAGAGCTCAGTTTCCAGAGAGACATTATTATTATTTTTTAATGTGGTCTTTCCAGTGGTCTGGCTCTAACCGTGGGGTAAATTTAGATGTAGTGAGAGCTGTGAGCTCCACATTTATCTCCCAGGTCTTTGGGCTCACCAATACCAGGATCACAGTAAATTTAATCGTGGGAGGTGTGGCTTGTTTTCAGTGTATTCAGGATTTAAAGAAGGGCTACAGACACTTAACAAACCATGATTAACCTGGTTTGACAGGTTTACTAAATGATTTCCTAGAGGGTTGGGGTGGTTAGACTAAATTCTTTTTGAATGCAATTTTCCTTAACATAGTTACATAATGATAATAAAATGATTCCAAAAGCCAGCTTATTTTAGTGTGAACTACAGAAAGTCTCCTACACCGTCACTAGTCACTTTCATGGAGGATTTTTGGAAGGCTCTGGATTCAAAGTGTTTCAACTGCCAAAATGCTCTATGACAACCTCAAAGTCCTGTACCAGGCTATATAAACATGAAAAATTGATATCATTTTCCTTGATGCCTTGAAAAACAGTAAAAGAGAACTTTTTAAGAGAATTGTGGAGAAATGTGTTATACATGCAGGAATAACAGTAGGTGTACTCGTAATCTTCAGCTTTAAAATTAGGTTGAGAGGGAAAAAGATTAATAATGAATCTTTTGGCTAATTTAGCTTTGATAATAAGTGATATGTTTCTGTTTCAGTAGTGTCAAAGAATAATTTGCATAAAAACCCTGTACTCATTCAATGTACATACACCTTGCCGTGAAGAGTAAAATGTTTCATCTTTTCTAAGTGAACAATAATGTAGATTAGGGAATAGGCAATTGATTTGTTGAAAATATAAAATCTATTCAATTCATTACAAATGCAGAGGAAAGAAACACAAGGTCCATTGAGCTATCTACAGTGGGTAGTTTTTTGTTTTAATAATTATTAAAGAATAATGGAAATGTAATGAGACTAATCTTTATATCTTTCATGCGAGTTTTAAAGAATTAGTCATGCATAATTGCTCATCTACCCTGTAAGGTGAAGGAGACTGTGCTTCAGCCCTGAGCAGAAAGTCATTTTAGGCATGTTCTAGCATTAGCCTCAATTCTGAGTGAAGGGAGAGGAAAATGGCATTTGCAAATTATCTTACCATAAATTCTACAAATTCTTCCTCAACCAAGAGACAGAGTCTTTCCTTTAATTATTAAGCATTGACTTTTAGCAAGAACATGCCTTTCTTCATAGAAATATTACAGGAAGTAATCAGCCAGTGATCCCATGTATATGGCTTATTTTTATTTGCATTGTTTAAAAAACTTCCTTAGTGTGGTATATCTAAGAGATTTTGTAAGTCCAAAATTTTTTTCCTTTTCAGTGATAGGGTGATGAAGACCTGCTCAACTTACGTTTGCCTCATCTGTGGCCATTGTTCTATCTCTTAGGCTTTTTTGTAGATATTCATAGTAAAATATTTTAAGAGGGTAGACAGCAAGTAGAGAGCATAAATCCACTCTCAAGTACTATGGGGAAAAATTGAATATAGCCTCTCTTTTTGGATTGAAAAATTGGGGCTGAATTCATTACTTCAGTGACTTCCCACTATCCCCCTCCCTCCATTACCCTTTAGGAGCAATTGTTTTAGATCTCTCACCATTTTGTATCTTCGTTTCTTTGTGCATGCCTTTTTCCTTTTCATGGAATATTTTCCTCTGTTTCGAGAAATCTCAAACAGAAGCTTTATGCTACTAACCTTCTATGCTTCTATGTACGACTTTATACTTTTTTATAAAGCGTTTAAATTGCATTGAAATTCAAATATGGCTCTCCTCTGATTTCTCCATCAAGCATGAAAGAACCCTGGGCACTTCTTTGCATTCTCCCAAAATAAAACACACTCCACAGGCATTAGTGTGAAGTGCGGACATTATAGAAGAATTCATAGGAAAATCTGAGGAAGAATTCTATGCCACACATAACACACATATTTCACCTCCAAATACATACTGGATATCTCTTTTCTGCTGTCAGTTACTGTGTCTCTGTCTCCTTCCATCTTTCCCCAACCTCCAAGAATTTATATATTTCCTCCAACATTCCTGCATATGTAGCTGGATCCCAGGTCTGCCAATCCCAGTTGTCACCCCAGAGTCTAAGCAGATTTATCAAAAACACTCCCTGAACAAATGATGTGCTCTTCTTAAGATGATATCTCATCTAGCTGCTAAGAAAATATTTTCCTGCATATTGTTATCATGGCATAGGTATTGATAGTATGTGTCTCTTTTACTAGATTGTGTGCTTTACAAGAGCAGAAAAATGTAGCTTTCATCTCCACAACCCGTTTTCCTACTCCCATGTGTCCCCTGTCTCAGTAAATGCCACTCAGTCACCCAAGCTGGACATCTTTGATTCTTCCTGTCCTTTACCACTTCCCTGGTTCACATTCCAGTTGGTTACCAGGTCGTACTTAGTTTACTTTCAAAATTCACTCTCCATTCCCCTTGCTACTGCTCTAACTGCAGCTTCTTTAAATGATTGTAATAGGTTTTTATGGAGCTTTCTGCCTCCCATATTACCACCTCTTTCCAAACCTTTCTCTCCATTGCCATCCAATATTGTTTGCACACACCACACACCATCTGAAAGAGAAAGAGAGAGAAGGAGGTCACACTGTGTTCAGGAAAAGTGTCGTCTCAAGTTCATTGCATAGGATTTCAGAGCCATGGCTACTCTGCTTCAGTCTTTGCCTTATCTTGTGCCACTCCCCTACATACACTACGTTCTAGACACAAAGAAGCATTCATTCCAAGATTCTTGTACCTGATGTGAGTGCTAATACCTTCTCAACTTTGCTTATACTGCTCTTCATTCCTTGGATGTCTTTTTCCCCCCAAGTCTTTGCCTCACTAACTTGGGATCATTCTTCAAAGTTCAGCACAAATGTCAACTTTGCTTTGAAGACTGCCTGCCCTGTCCCTTCCATGTAGAATTAATTAGATTTTCCTCTCCACAAACTTGTATGGTACATTTCGTTATTACAATAGTTATTGCTGCATTATGCCTTTAATTATTTGTGTAGGTTTCTTCCCCACCAGATAAGCGAGCAGGAACCAGGATTTATTTATCCTAAAATTGCTATTGCCACCTCAGTACCTAGTACCAATAATTAATTGATTAATTATTCATTCATAATATGTTTTAGAGAGTCAAGGGGTTGAAGCTACAATTCAAAAGCACAACTGTGAAAATTGGCCTGAAAGAAAATAAGGGTATTATGAGAGTATGTAGCAGGGCAAGTTGGTCTATGCTGGGAGTGGAGAGATTTAGTTGAGAAAAGCAACTTTTTTTTTATTTCAGCATATTATGGGGGTATAAACATTAAGGTTACATACATTTCCCTTGCCTCCCCTACCACCTCAAGTCAGAGCTTCAAGTGTGTCCACCCCCCAAACGGTAGGCATTGCACTCACTATGTATGTAAATACCCATTCCCGTCCTCCCCACTTCCACCTGCCCGACACCCAATAAATTTTTTTTTAACATTTTGGTTACATTTTATATTTTTGCCTCTCCCTAGCAAGGGTTAGAGGTATGCCCTTCCCCCTCCACAATGTTCACCACATCCCTCAGATGTGGGTCTACCCCCCCAACCCCCGAATCCCTGGTGAACACCACCACCACCCTTTGAGCACCATAGTGTTAATCAGTCAGTACCAATTTGATGGTGAGTACATGTGGAGCCTATTATTCTGATCTTTTGTCACCTCACTTTGTGTAATGGGCTTAAGCTCAATCCAGGATAATATAAGCAGTGCTAGCTTGCTGTCGTTTCTTAGAATTGAGTAATATTCCATTGTAAACATATACCAAATTTTAATAATCCACTCATGAATTGACAGGCACTCGGGTTGTTTCCATGTCCTTGCAATAGTGAATTGTGCTGCCATAAACATTCAGGTGCAGATGTCTTTATAATAGAATGTCTTATGCTCTTTTGGGTAGATGCCTAATAATGCTATTGCTGGGTCGAATGGTGACAACTTATTAACCTAAGATATAAAAGTTGATTAAGAGTTAAATAAAAGCAGCAAGGTAACTTAGTGAAGAGCATTTTGTTTGGGGGCTGTGGGGGGAAACAGCGCATACTCTGGAAGGATAGACCATACCTTGTTTAAGATATGGAGGAAGGTTAACATGCATGGAATTCAGAGAGTGGAAGGAGAGATCATGGAGAAAAAGGCAAGGGCTGTGAATGTGAATGACTTTTTAGAGCACATAAAAGATGCCCAACAAACCAGTGGAAATCCCTTTTATGGCTTTTAGCAGAGGATGACATGATCAATCTTTTGTTTTGAAAATATCATTTTGGCTGCAAAATAGAGAATTATATTTGAGGGAGTCAAGAATAAAGGCAGGGAGACCAGTCAAGATATGGTAGAGGTAAAAAAAAGTGGATATATTTTAGGAAGTAAAAAGCCAGATTCGGTATTGAATTGGTTAGGGGAGTAATGAGGGGATATTACAAATGATACTTAAATATGTGGCATGTGCAACTTAATGAAGTTAAGATACCATCCAATGAGATATAAATGTAAGAATAGCATGAAGATATAGGCAGTAGTTATGGGTGGACTGTGGCAGATACTGAATTTGGTGTAGTTCTGAGGCATCTTTTAAACATTCTAGAGAAGGTTTTAAATAGATGCTCAGAGAAATTTCTAGAGCTTGGGATCAAAATTGGTAAAAATCTTGTACGGCAGTAAAGCTATGAGCATGAATGAAAGCACCTTGGGTAGCATATATTTAAAAAGCAAACAACCCAGACCAAACTAACATTAATGAGTTGGTGGAGAAGTTTGGTCATATAAAAGAGACAGAGCAGGAATGGTCCAAATTACCGAACTTAGTTCAACATCGAGGAAGTTGAGGGCAGGGAGTGTTTCAAATATAGAGGAAGGGTAGGAGGGTGACTACCAAGGGTAAATATCCAAGAGATATGTAATAAGGTAAGCACTGAAAAAAGCAAACAAACAAACAAACAAACAAACAAACAGCTCTCTTGAATTTAACCACATTAAGGTCACTGGATTGAGGAGTAACTGGGAGAAAATGAAATGTAGGTAGAAATTGTAGAAAAATCTTTTGAGCTGTTTTGTTGTGAGTGGAGGAAAGAAATCAGTGGTTGCTAGAAGGTATATGAGGTGAATAGAGGGTTTTGTGTTTATTACTTTTTATATTTATTTTGTGGGAGAGAAATTCAGCCCACTTACTTGTGGATGGAAAGGAACCAGTTAAGAGTGAGAGGTTGGTGGTGAACATGCAAAAAAGAAGAAATACCTGTTAGTCAAATCCTGAGGAATTTTGTGGGAATGGGCTGATAAAAAGAGAGGTGGGAAATAAGATAGATTTAGTCTCAACTTAGCCTTTTCAGAGGCTGTAAGACTTAATTTCACTGGTGCAGTTGAGATTGATGTCAGTCCCAACAATTAACGATCTCTGCTTATCCCACCTGGAGTTTTGTCAATGCTGTAGCTTTATACTCTGTAGCTACACAGCTCAGACCAGTAGGGCTCTAGAACTGTAGATGCACAGCTATGATGATGGAGTTCCTATCAATTAAGGTTAACTAGGCTCCAAATGTATGATAAGTATAAACAAACATGAAAATTTGCAGAGAGGCTCCAATATCATGCTGTCTTATTCAATCCACTGCATCAACTCACTTAAAAGCCAGGAGTATAATCTTTGATATAAAACCGTGTGTGTATTTTATTATACATGTATATATTGTCAAATAAGATATATTCATATTAGCTCTGCATTCTTGATAGATCATCCCCATCCTTAATCATGAAGTGTAACTTTGTGGATGCAGCAGCAATCTTCAGCCCACTTCTCACACTTCATGATCATTCAGCAGAAATCAAACAGGTTTATTCTTTAGATACATCTCAACTTAAGCATCTCTTTGTTTCAGAGTGGTATTTTTCCTCTTTATTTAATGCTTCAGGACGATAGTGTTTTGTGATTGGTAAAAGAACAGTCAAAAGTAGAAATCACAAAAGGAATAAATGTTCATTTTGAAAATTTAAAAAACACAGGAAAATATAAGGAAGTAAATTAAAATCTTACTCTAAAAATCTACATATCACCAACCATGATACATATTTCCTGTATTTCTCACCAGCCTTATATATTTATTTTCTAGTCTCTCTATCTAAATATAGAGAAAGAGAGAATATATAGGAATTCTTATAATACTCTAATATACATATAATTTTGTTTTCCACTTTTTTTCTCCTAGTAAAAAATGCCTGATGGGCATTTTTAAATGAATGTTTTAAAAAAATACCATTTCAATAGCTGCATAATGTTCAATCATGAGTATGTGGCATCATTATTTAACCATTTCTGGACATTTAGGATAATTTCAAAATTTTACTATAATAATATAATAATTGGCATATTTACACAGAACAACTTATTCATATTTCTATTAATTTCAGTGGAATAGATTCACAAAAGAAGCATTTCTGGGAGGTTGTGTGTGTATATGCCTTCAAGGAAAACTTGACCCATTCATAAGCTTACAATTTTAGTGTGCTCATCCCATTACATTCTTGCTGGCATTGAGTATTTCAGCATTCACTTACCTTTTAGGTTCTTCTATTTTATTTTTTATGTTTTCTGTGGTTGATGTTTTTTGCTTATATTTCTCTTAAGGTGTTAGGATTTACCGTATTGATTTCCATAAGCATTTTTATTGAGGATTTTTTACTATTTGTCCTGTTCATAACATCTTTGCCAATTAATTTTTTTACCTTTAAAATTTTTATAATATTTTGTAATCATATATTTCAAATATCTTAATTATGATTTTCCTTTCACTTTATATATATTTCACTTTATATATTCTTTTTCCACACAATAATCAGAAAATATTTCCTTTATTTCATTTCAATTTTTATTAGAGTAATTTTTATACTGAACTGTTTAATTTGTCTGACTTTTATTTTTTGGTATAAAACATGAGCTCTTATTATCTGGGATTCTAAGTTTGGCAAAATGTTTCTCATGGTTTCCTGAGCATGGAGTCAATAAATCATATCAGATACTTTATATCACATATTAGCTATTTGAGTCCACATGTAGAATTTATATATTTCTCAAAATCAGTACCAAATGCAGAATTCAGCTTCTGAAGTGGTTTCAACAAGAATCTGCTCCCAGAAAATATTTCTTAATTTTTGTCAAATGTATTTTAAAATGACGTGTCCGTTCATTGCTATGTAAGGAATCCATCATCTTCCTTGTTATTTTCTGTACTAATATTCTTTCTTTTTTCTTCATCTTCCTCCCTTCCCTCTCCAGTAGTATTTTAAATTCCCATCCTGGACTTTTGCATCTTTCGTTACCTCAGCATACCTTTGTGGTATCTAAATTACTTATCAAATTAGTTCTAACAAATACTGAGTTCTTCCTAAAACTAATCCCAGTAAAGCAAATTTTCTCCATAGCTTTAAAGGTTAACATTGTGAAATGATTTATAAAATTCTTATCATTCACATACATCAAATATTAAGTAAAAAATCTGAAATTCTTTAACTGGAACTTCCACGATCACTTTTTGAGGCAAATTATATCAGTGCTTCTGAGTTTCACCCGATCTGAGAGACGTCCATCTCACAGTTGATAATATGACAACTAAATAAATAAAAAAAACTGTCAGTCTTCCTTTAATGAATGCATATCTTTAAGTCTACATGATGCCGAAACATACCTATGGAAAATAAATTTGTGCCACCGGAGACCAGCGTGAGGACAATTTCTAAGTAATTGTTATCTTCTGCAATGGTGCTATAACACCACAGAAAGGAAGCCATCGTTCAGCTTGGAGTTTTGATTTAGCCGCAAATGCCACAAAGCAATGAAACTCCAATTGTCTACTCTTCAATTAGTTATTGCTCAGGAACCAAGCCTTTCACAAACATTCATGTGAACCGTCTATGCATAAAGCATACATTTTAAAGGGGGGGAATTATATTGCTATTCTCAAATGAAGTGATTGCATTATGCTTGTCACACCAAGCGCTCACATTCTGAAGTGTTTGCATAAAAGCTTTGGATTTAAAATGTAACCGGTCGCATGGAAGTGATTCTGATATTTAAAAGTCTGTAAAAGTATGTGGCACATGCCAATTTGCTGTTGTAACATGGCCAAAGTATTTGCTGGGTAAGGGGACCAAAGAAGCCACAGTCAAGAGCTCTAGTTATTTTGCTGGGTCATTCTGGAGAAAACAATTTATGATTCTGGGAGATGATTCAACATTCCTCCAAGAGCTGCTAGTTCTAAATTAAATCTCTGCTCCTGGAGCACAACAACTCTGTGTCACTTATTTGCAGCACCTCAGATTGACAGACATTATTGTTTCTGCTTTTTTTTGCCTAAGTTGAGTTTGAGGAACATGCAGACAGAAACCTTATCTAACCTGCCACAATTGTGCCTCATCACCCTCAAACAAATGGGGAGGCTGAGAGCAGAACACAGATAAGTAAAGGCCTTCTGAAACAGAGTGTTGAAGGACAGTGGCCAAGAAGACGTGCCAAATTTCTCATTGCTTAACCTTCCACTTCATATTCAATGAGAAGAATCCATCCTGTTAATGGTTTGATATTGTAAGCTGCCTCAAATGTTTCCATGCATATTTAACGAAAAGCACGTGAGAGAGATGAAAACATTCTCAAGAAATCTTTTTGTCCACACCTATGCTTATCTAGTTTTCACTGCAATTATCAGTCTGCTAAGAACTGTCAATAGGTTCCTACCTATAGAGAGGAAGCTATGGGGCGTATGCTTTTTTAAGTCTAGAGTACCTGTAAATCAAGATTAGTGGATTGATCATCTGAAAAGACAATTCATCTCTGGGTCATTGGCAGTAGTAGGCAAGTTTTGAGACCATCTACCTTTATTTTGCATTTACACCTGATGTAGATTCATCTGGTCACAATGGGAAGAAGCAGAAACTCTTCTTTGACCATTCAGAGGGCTGGAATAGCCTCACCTGCCATCTCTGACTACTCCACAGAGCAGAGAGCTAGCCTCTCAGCACTCTTCTCCTTTACCGGTTACAAAATGATTTTTGCTAAAAAGGGAAGGATGCCTTGCTTGCCATGGGGCATTTTGGTCCAATGTGTGCTTATTCCTTTTAACTTAATTTGTTTCATTCTTTTTGAAGGTCTGTGAATGCTTCAGGAATATAGAGATGGCTTAACCATGAGTGATATTTGTCATAATTACTTTTTCTGAAGACCCTTTCATCACTTGCGTGGCTGCTGCCAAAAGCAAACCGATACAAGAATGAAGACAAGCAAAACAGCCCATAATATCTGTGGTGAAGACTTCAGCCTAGCTTTGTTCTCAACTCTCTTGGGTGTTATCCAACACTAGTAAGAAATTGATTTCCCTCTATTTCTCTTCACTTTATTCTTTTCTTTCTATTCCTATTTCAGATGACCAGAAAATTATATCTTTCTAGTAGTGTCTGAGAGCACTGGTAGAGAACCCAGGTTTTCACACTGCTCCAAGGAGTTGCACTTGCCTTGTGGTGGTAGAAGGTAGAAGGTGGATTAGAAGCAGAGCTAGTATGCATATTTAATATATTTTTTTAAGCTAGAAGGGCTCTTTCTCCTCTCTAACTCCTATATTAGGCCTTTGCTTAAATTCTGATTGAAAGCAAGTGAACAGAATCACAAATCTAGTTAATAGAAAGAACTAGCCTTGTAAAGATCACTTGATCTCTGAACTGGGGTGGTGGTGGCTGCAGGAGCCTGTGTGTGTGTACCAGATAGGGGTGTATAGCAGTGGTGCACATATCTATGTTATTCAAAGAGCCAAGTCAACCTGCACATTCTAACCCCAAATTCAGACACGTATCCCTGCCAGTGTATGTGTGTTTGTGAGACAGACAGACAGACAGAAGAATAGCAAGAGAGAGACAGAATGGGAATGTGTGGGAGGAGGCATATGGAGCAGAGTGGGGTACAGAGGCAGCATCTGACTACAAAACAGAATCAAAAGACTTGTAAGTATTATACAGGGCTCCCCATCTTCATTTTAGACTGGGGAATTGGATAGAAGCATGGCTTGCCCATGATCCATGGAATGGGTTACTGATGGAAGACATGGACATATATTTAAAAATTATTCAAATGAAATTATCTAGCAAAATGTGGGGAAAACAATTTACTTGTGGAAAGAAAAGTAATTATAATGAAAGCAACTCTGATTTTTTGATATCTTGGCAATGTATGATTGGAAAAGGAAATCAGGAAGATGGAAGCAGTTATATGGAAATAATGGTTCTCTAGATCATCCTCTTCCAGACTGAAAGGATCAAAGTGTTATTCAAACAAGGAGTATGGGGCAAATATTGACAGGAGAAAGTCATGCATAATGCATGAAGTAAGCACTGGTCACCTTTGCTTTGGGTCTTCTTCTGTCTGGAGGGCACATGTCTTGTTCCGGTGCCTATTGGATTGTTGGCATAAATTACTCAAGTTACAATTGAAGTTCTTTATGTCTCTTTGAAGACAACAAAATAGGAAAGTTAGGCTACTGTTATTGCTTCAGAATGTATGTTGTGGTCCCTTAGCAAATAGTGAAGTCATTATTTTAGTGGGTCTTGATTACCCTTCAAAAAGAAATACAATAGCATATAATAGAAAGGAATAGAGAAAGCACTGGTGCATCATATGCAGTAAGTGTTGTTTCAAGAAATTTTTGTTTCGGTTTTTTTTGTGTGTGTGTGTGTTTGTATGTATGTGTGTGGTAATGATGTGGAATATATTTCTCACCATATCTTCAAAAATGTTAGAAAGCCACTGACTTTTGGTCTACAAAACAATGTCACTGTTGAGTGTAATAGAAAGGGAAAAAAAAGAAACCAAATCAGAAGATTCCAATTCTAGTCATGGCTATCCTTCTAAATAGCTGAGTAACTACGTGCATCCACTTTCCTCAACTATAAAATCAGGACATTTAATTAGATGATCTCGAAGACCCTATCCAGCTCTGAAAATCAGACACGATCTTACCTTAACTGAGTGGCTGACACGGTGATGGATGGAGAATTGTTCAGAGATTGAGGATGTGAAACAGCCTTTGCTTTGTTCAAACTTGATTCTCTTACTATTCTTAGTCAGAAGAGGAGAGCTACGGTCTCTATTTTATTTCAGTAGATGAACAAGAAGAGTAACAATATGCCCTTTATAAATTCTTTTAAAATCTCTACATCGAGAACTCAAAGACTTTCTATTGATTTTTGTATCTGGCTAATAAAACTCTTGTTAGGCACAGCCCAATATATTTTTAGTGGGTTTTTTGTTTGTTTGTTTGTTTCCACGTTATCCCCTCTGTCACTCACTGAGGTTGAATCAGCAGGCTATTGGTTTGCCCAATGTGTAACCTCAAGTCCCATGGAACAAGGGCTCGGAGGCACTAGACTCTGACTGTGGAATTTACTTTTCATTTTTATTCATGGAACACTGTCAGCTCTGTTTTTAAAACTAAACTGAAAACATAACTGTCTGGTAATGAATTTGAAACCTCTTAAGGAGAACACATTTTAGTGCATCCTACCAGTGTTGAAAAAATACATCATTGTATATTAAAAATATATCCAGTTCTTATTTTTTAGATTGTGTTTATGATATTTAAATTGATGGTCATTATACTTTGTCTTTAGATCACATGATTAGGATTTACTTTAACATTTCACATTTGTTTTCTTAAAAAATGATACTTAGTCTTCAGAAGTGGGGAATGGATGAACAGCAGGAAGAAAAAAATGATTATCAGCAGGACAAGGACTATTGTGCCAGTGCTCTTTTAAAGATGCAGTGGGGAGGCAGTTCTTTTGTCACTATTCAAATGTTTCATAAGTGGAGTTTTTGTATGCTAATGGAAATAAATCCTAGTCACTCTCCCTTAATTGAGTCTCCACCATGCAAAATCTACAGTCTCGGAACACAGTTGGATTTCTATTCTTGAAAGAGCTTTACTTTTGGGAGGAGAACTATTTCTAAAGGTGAGACAGTTGAAATTTTGGCACTTTTATTCTCTTCCTTCATCCTGAAACCTAACACAGATGTCAAAAGTTATCAACTAAAAACATGAACCCAATACATCATGTACCTACCATACCCAAGGAAATTCTGCATTTAATATGAAAATGTTCAAAGAAGGAAAACATAGCAGCTTGCTCAGTCACACAACATGGTCCGATTATTTAGTATTTTTGCTTCCTTGTGCAAGTCAGACAACTTCTTCTTTAAACAAAAGTTACCCATCATCCCATACTTAGCCATTTCCTATGCTGGCATTTGTGACATATTATGGACAAGCAGATCATATAGTCAGCTGGAAAAGCATAGATCCAAATTTCATTCCAAATCAATCTTTGATTGATCAATTCAATAAAAATCTCTTTATCTGGGAACATATTAGATCCTAGTCTTCAAGTTTGGCACGAGAAATAATAATTTAAAAAAAATGATCGTAAGATCCTGTCCTAGAATATCAGTATTAATAGTAGGAAAAAAACCCCCAGCATATCTCCACCCTGTAGATCTAGATTTTACCTTATGAATATTGTGTATTTATTTCTGTAGCACATTTCAATATATCTATTAGTTAATATATGGGAATGTTATTCCTAGTCACATATGAAGAATTTGAAACTCAGTGCTTTGATGAAAATTTCAAAAAATGGTATACTTGGTAAATTTCCCACAAGTTCTACAGCTACAAATAAAGAAAACCCCAATTACTTTCAAAACTACCTCTACTTGTATTAGATTAGAAAACCACTAATAGCTTTTGAACATGATTGTCTAATATTTTATTCAGGTCTTGCTTAGAAACACACTGAAATCATTACCTGACTTTTAAGAAAGAGGAGTTCTTTTTTCAATTAAAAATAAACCCACTGGCACACCCTAGCTTTTATTTCTTTTGCCTAGAAATGCTCATTTGACTTTTAGATTAGAGCATAAAGGATATCAACCAGAGAAAAGTGATGTTCCTGGAGGTGACATTTTTTAAATTTAGTATGGGCAGTAAGTACTTAGCCACAAAATTAACCTTTTTGTTTGTATGGCATGGTAAAAAAAAAACAAGCAAAAAATACATACCACATAGCACTTAGCATTCTATTTTATGTTTTCCAGGGAACATTATTTCTTTGGAGTAGTGGCAAGCAAAATACTAAAAATGAGAATCACATAAAACATATCATGTTAAAATGAAAGTAAGTTCACAGATGTTACTTTTGGAAATTCTGCTACTCAAACACAATTTGTCACAAATCAACACCTCTAGATTCACGTGAACTATAAGATCATAAAACCTGAATTGTTTGTACACAAGCAGAACCCTAGCATGGTAGTGTGGCATTGAAATGTTAGTCCTAAAAATATAAAGAAAAACAGATAGGGTAATATACTTTGTGGCACTTACTAGACAGTGGTGGAATTCCAAGCCTTGGTCTCCATGTATACCTTGTTTAAGAAGATTTCTTTCAGTTATGATACATGTCCTTGAATATGTGTTTGCCTGTTTTTACCCCATTCAACTAGATGTTTTTGTGTAAAATGCAAAGAATCAAAGAAAAATGCAATACAAGTTATCTTGTCTATTACCTTGCCAAAACAAGTAATTTACAATATGTATTTTGGAGATAATTTTATAGTCTGGAATGACATAATCTTATTTCAGATTTAAAAGATAGGTACATGTGTCGTAGAAGATTGAGAGAACACTAAATAAGTGCAAGGCTGTTTTGGTGTGCAGGATTCAGTTTTGCTCCAGCAGACAGATGCTTTTATAAGATCAATGACTATACTACAAAATTCTTGAGTTTGTTTTCTATTTTCATAGAGTATGGTTCATGTCTATGGCCTAAAGATATATTGCAATTTTGCAATCTCACACTTGATGGAATAACAGTGGAATAGCTCTATTACGTTTTGCTAAAAATTTTGGAATCTTAGAATAATCTAATATTTCAATATGACATTACAGACACACAAGAAATCCCAAATCAGCCCATGGGTCATTGAAAACATTTTAATGACCTTTGAGCAAACATCAAAATAAAATTGATAAACAAGGAAATCTGTTAGGTGGATTTTATTTTGAGCTTCTTATTATTTTAAGAATCAAAATAAAATGGGGACATTTAAAAAATAAATAAATACATAAATTCTCTAAGGCCATAAATTGCTGAATGAAGCCAATTTCTGAAGAGATACTTAGACAAATATTTATGTTTAATATTACATTAGTTATATACATTTTTAAATATGTAGTCAGGTTTTTTCTTTTCCCCCTGCAGATTTCTTCCTTGATAGTTTTATAGCACTCTAAAGAGTACTGTAAAAATATCACAACATTTTTTCATGGTGGTTTTTATTATATTTTATAAATTATTTTTTTCTTTTTGTCTTCTACTCCCATTAATTAACAATTTGAGTGCAGCAAAGCTGCTTTACTAATAACATTAGTATCCTCAATTGTGTTATTTGCTATATCATGTTAATCTTGGTTTGCTTTCTTTACTTTTAAATCAATAAAAAATGTGTCAATAAATAATAAAAATATGAGAAAAACATAAAATTAGTCAATATATTATTTTTTCTCAAGTCTCAAGTGATTTTTATTATAGACCAGTGCATTTTACAGATGTGTTTTAATGAAAGAGTGAATGCCACTGAATTCCTCTTTTCCCCGAATAATATGTGTTGCCCTATGATCTGGTAAGAAAATTGAATAATAGAAATAGAAATAATAATAAATAGAAAGAGGAAGAAGAGAGTTGGGCTACTGCATGAGAGGGTGAGTTCTCTGTCTCTGGAAGGCATGAATAAAATCTTGACAACTACCCAGGAACAATCTGGTAGCAGAGAATGCTGATAAGGTAGGAGAGAGAGTGTGTGTCGAATCTTGTCCGTTTCTGAATGTCCATGATCCTTTCAAATTCCACAGTTCCTTTGGGGGTAATCATTATCTCCTGTTGATGGTCTATCAAAAAAGCTAATGACTCAGAATGAATGGGAATAGGGTGCTTTGGCACGTCACAGGTCAGTGTGGGGTTCTTTCAAGGAGCATTAGTTTGCCTGGATGTCTTCATCTACAAGTAACAAAACACCAGAAAAAAATGCACTGAAGATAAAGAAAATTTATTGTGTCACATGATAAGAAGTGTGGATGTAGCTTTTTCCCAGTCAATTTAGCAGCTTAAGAACTCACCAAGATCCAGGCCTCCTCTGTCTTTCTGCTTTGTCATCCACAGAGCATCACTGGTTTGCCTTCCTGGTCAAATGATGGCTACAGCCAGCTCTGAGCATCAGTCCTTGGTTACAATATGTCAAAGATAGAAAGAAAGGTTGTAAATTGGGGTGGGATGGGATTTGGGGGTGAAAAAGCTTTTATCCTAGCACATATCCTTTTATCTTGGAGAAAAATGTTTCTAGACATACCCCAATAAAGAAAAAATAAAATTAAGTATATTAAGATTCTAGTATCTTTACCCTTAGAACTTTAGGCTTTTGATATTAAGGAAGAAAGAGCTGGAAACAGCTATTGAGTAGGGGACAAAAATGTCTTCTGCAAATTTCAAGAGTACTGCAGTTCTCATCAAATGGATTCTCAGCATGATTCCTAATCAATTCAGAAACTGATTGTTCCCATCTATGGAGTTGAAAATATTCCTTCTTTCATTGTTGCCAAAGATATAAAACCCAGAGCATAAGATTCCACAGGCAACTGTCAGACAGAGCAAACACACCAGAAGTAGTCTTGGAGTAAGTAATTGGTGATCAGATCTTTTGTTTATGTAGTTCCCAGCTAAACAAAGTCCCTGGCAGAGTCGTGTGTCCACCTATTCTGATGATTTTCCTGTTCACTCGTCCGTCTTTAGGTGACGGTGGTCCTCTCCTACTCCTAGAGGCTGTTCGTGGTCAGCATGCCAGTCTGGGCTGTGACTCCCCTCATTACTCCTCTGCTCTCTGCCTATCTTTTCCCATCTCCTTCCTCCCTTTGTGGGTTAGTCAAAAACCAATGCTCAAAAAACACGAGCCAGAGGGAATGAGAGAGAAGAAGGAGTGGGAGAGCTAGAAGGGAGTAGACATTGGTCTATCCTGGGACTTGAGAGCCAGGACCTAGGCTTTTTTCTTCCCTGCTCCCCTGGGGAGCAGGAGACAGTTGTACACTCTGAGGATGAACCAGGGGAAGGCTGGGCCAGCAGGTGAGGCGGTTACTGCCAGGTGTCAACTTATTAACTGAGACAAAAAACAGAAAAAAACGGAGGAAAGAAGAAAAGGGAAGAGAATGCAATTGCAGTTGCTGATGGCCAGGAGACAAGCAGGCTCTCTCTGTCCCCAGCAGTCAGACAAGTGGCAAGCATGGGCAGGAAGAAGTTGCAAGGGCGGTATGAAGGGTGGGTGTGACAAATAGGGCTGCACTGTTGCTCCCTGGGGTACATGTTCTAACTGTTCAATGTGTTTAGGATGGATTTTTAGATGACCTGACCTTTCAAAGCCCACAGCCATGGTCATCACCCACCGGGAAAAAGGTCGCTTAAAAAAAACAAAAAACAAAACAAAAACGGTGCTCTTTAAAAATTTTACTGGAGAAACCACTGCAGCACCTGCCTTTGACATTAGCCCCAGAAGACTCTCCATTCACTACCTGAGCAGTCCTTGCTTCTCTTCTTGGGAAGAGTATGGTCATTTCTTCTGGAGGTTCAGGGACTAGTTTCTCCTCAGTTTGGCTACATAACTCCCTCTCACACCTCGATATTTAGAATAAATGGCAGGATTCTGGAGCAGGCCTCAGCTCTGTACATAGTGCCTGGTCTAGGAAAAAGTGCTCTGGAATCACAGCATGTGTTGGGTTTCTGAAATAAACCATGAGCTAGAATTTTTATTATTAATTCATGTTACCGCTCATTATAGCTGCTGTTTACCAGTCAAAATGGAACTATTTAAATATTTTAACAATCCGTACTGCCGTGACAGTGTTGGCTTAACAATAGCCCTGAATTCACCCTAGGTGAATATTACCATCAAGATCCTGGTCCCCTCAGTGCAAAACTAGGCCAATGGCACTTTTTAGAAAATATCATTTTTGCAGTGGACTCTGGATTTCTGTTTTTTAATTTCTTTCAAATTATTTTAAAATAAATAATGAGACCTTAACTTTCGATGGGTACTAAGGGATGAGAGTTTTGGGGTAATATGTTTTATTGACTAATAACTTTATAAAAGCTTTATATAGTTTTGGACACTTAAAGAGAAACCAGGTATTATACTAGATGTTTTATCAAATTGGTAAGATTTAATCCTCAACTTCATTTAATTTCATAATCTTTGACTAAAGGCTGTTAAGGAATAACAAATATGACATTGTCTCATGACATAGACTACAATTTGTACAATTTGTATAAACATAAGCCAATGTTTGGTTTTGGAAAGATTTTGTACAAACATAAGCCAATGTTTGGTCTGGAAAGCCAATTTGTACAAACATAAGCCACCCACACAGACCGTGCTCCCGTTCCAAAACGTTCAGAAGCAGAGAGAAGAGAATAAGGTGTGGTAGAAAGAATACAACCTTGAACTACAGGGGCCCCTGGCGCAGTGTGAACTCTGTCTCTGCTACTTTCTTGCTCTGTGAATTTAGAAAGATGATTTAAATTCCCTCAGCCTCACATTCTTAATCCTTTTCTCATTCAATCTCTTTGTTTACTATGCTCAGGCAACACAAAAGAAGGTCCAGAGGCAGCATGGGCAGATCACCGACCAAGGACAGGAATGGCTACCTGGCGCACCACCTGAAATAAAGACTGCAGACCGGGGAAGGAAAGACAAGGGCTCTCATCAAGCAATTCCAGGTGGGGCGCCCACCCTTTGGTCACCAGGCGGGGACGATGTGTGAATGGTAGAGAGACCCCCGCGCTGCCCCCTCTGCCTCGTTTACACACATAAGTTTAGTTGCCTTTGTAAAGAAGGTCTACTTCCCAAGGGCCATTTGGCCTTTAAACTAGATGAAGGGATTTCTTATTCCTGATCTCTCTTTCTTGTGCTTTGCCTCTGCCGCCTTTTTGCGTCAGCTCATTTTTCAGTCTGTTCTTTCCTTACTTTGAAGGTTTCTTAGTAAAAAGGATATTTGAATTTTAGCTATTTTCTCCTGGAACATGATTCAGCCATATTTTGGTGTCTGTCCAGGGGGCTTTTTCATCTGTAACCACCACTGCTCCCAATACACCTCCACCGCCACCCCACCACCACTGACAAGCCTAGGAGACCAAGGAGCAGAGTTTGCCCTCCAAGAACAACAAAGTGCATTTCTATCCAAATAGTCTTTTATATTTGTATCTAGAGATTATCCTATTTTTGCTTATTTATTTAGTTTTTGGGAAAATGGTCTTTGTTACTCAGGCTAGAGTGCAGTGGCATCATCACAGCTCACTGCGACCTCAAACTCCTGGGCTCAAGAGATCCTTCTGTCTCAGACTCTTGTGTAGAGAGGACTACAGGCATGCACCACCACACCTGCTAATTTTTCTTTTTTGTAGAGATGAGGGTCTGACTATGTTAGTCAGGCTGGTCTCAAACTCCTGGCCTCAAGCTGTTCTTTCACTTCATCCTCCCAAAGTGCTGGGATTACAGGCATGAGCCACCATGCCCAGCCATATCCTATTTTTGAATGGTTTAAATTGAAATGAGTAAAATTGTATTTGTATTCTTCAGCTTTTTTTTTATGTATGCCATGTTAGAAAATCCAGCTAACATTAAGCCATGATGGAATAGTGAAAAAGTAGTAATGATAATGGACTTGGCACTAATTCAAATTGTGTTATGCTTTTTGTCCAACTTCATCCTTGGCAAAGGCAGGGATGGGTCTGCTCTCACTGGGCCATTTTTGTGTATCTGTATGGGTGTGTATATGTGTGAGGGTAGTAGAAGGTAGGTGTGAGTATACACAGAAGTGGGATGCAAAACAGCTTGAGCTTAGTGAAGGAAAACTTGGGATATTTCTAGTTTAAACTATAAAAAGTCAAGAG
The DNA here is from genome assembly GCA_008086735.1 of Cheirogaleus medius. Lineage (NCBI taxonomy): Eukaryota > Metazoa > Chordata > Mammalia > Primates > Cheirogaleidae > Cheirogaleus > Cheirogaleus medius. The sequence continues at coordinate 54,156,751 of VBSM01003176.1, forward strand.
TCCAGAATCCACCTCCAACTTTGAATATATAAATGCCCATACTGGAGATGTTCTATCAAGGGAGGAAAAGAAGTGGAATCAAATGTCATATACACCTCAGGTCAGATCTCATTTCCAAAAATCACATCCCATATTGTCTTTTTCTGAGCATATACAATGAGTTTGGCTCTCTTTAAGTACTGATGGCTTTTAAAAAGTTGCTTATATTATATTTGAAAATCCACTTAGCTGAAGGGCATAATGCAGAAGGAATCTGTTATGCATTGAGGTTTATAAAACTAAAGAAGCAGGGTTTAAAAATGGAGTCTTTGTTAAAAAAACAAAAGCAAAAATCTTTAAGTTCTTTGATGTGTCTTGGCCTTTTACTGACTAGCATCCAGGTTTTGTGTTGCTGAACATATTAACTGTCATGAATAACAAATCTTGAAGGACTCTCGGGCTCCCATGATGGAAGAACTGACACTGGATAGTGCACTCAACATAAACTGCTATCCAAATGGGCAAAATATCTAGAATAACTGTTTTAGACATTCGACAAGAGGCAAAGCAGGACCATATCCAAGAAAGGAAACACACCAAGTAAACCCCATGACTTTCTGCCTGGAGGCAATTTCCAGATTATATAGCAGGAGGATGGAGCCCAAGCAGAGCATGATGGTCTTGCTGTGTTCAGGAGGCAGAAATTGGAGTGCAGAGCTGTTCGGTGGGTGGGAATTGATAAGGCTAGTGACCACAGAGAGAGAAACTGTGCAAAAAGGAAATCTGCCTAGGAATCAGTTTTAAGCTGTGAGTGCACAGGAGAAGGCTTAGTGAGGCTGGGGAGCTATGAAAATAAATATAGATTCCAGAGGTCACACATTTCTGAAGAGGTAGGTGCTGTGACCAGCTGGAGTTTTGCTAAACACCATGAATAGTCAATGTAGGTCCCTGAAAGTTTATGTATTAGGCACAGGGCTAGTCTAGAGTTAGAATAAGAAACAATATAGACATCCTTTAACAATCAAGATGATCAACTATTAAATTAATTTCCTGCCAGAATAACACTCAACACTCTTTAAAGGAAGATTTAAAAAAAAAATCTTAGTTAAACAACATTGTGTCCATAATGTTCAGTATAAAATGAAATATTACTAGAGAGGCATAGAAGCAAAATATCATGTGATCCATAACTCAGGGAAATAAAAGGCAATACAGACAGACCCAGAGATAACAGAGATGTTGGAATTAGCAAAGAGTTTAAAACAGCAATTTAAATATGTTAAAGAATTTAAAGGAAAGGATAAACATGATGAATAGACAAATGGGAAATCCCAATAGAGAAAAAGAAACTTTAAAATGTGGAAATTCTGGAACTGAAATATGCAATAACTGAAATAAAAAAATGATAATTTATACCTTATAAATATCAAAAATTTCTGCTCATCAAAAACCTAGCACTGGGAGAAAGTATTTGTAATACATACATCTGACTGTGGACTTATATCAGACTATGTAAAGAACTTTCATAAATCAATTTATAAAATTTCAAACAACACAATTTTTGATAAATGGAGAAAAGTCTTGAACAGGCACTTACCAGGGGAGATAAACAAATGACACATAAAAATACAAGAGCTGTCCGTAAAGTATCCAGCCATGTAATATGAAAAATTATGTTAACAATATCTGGATACTTTGTGGACAGCCCTTGTATGTTTAACATCATTAGTCATTAGGCTTGTGAAAATTGAAACCACAATGAGATATTAATTAGTATGTACTTAATAGAATAACTAAAATTTAAAACTGATAAGATTAAATATTGATAAATATTTATAGCAAATAGAAACCTTATACATTGGAGATAAAGGTATAAAATTGATATATCTAATTTGGAAAAACATTTGGCAGTATCTTTTAAAGTTATAATTACTCACCCTGTGACTCAGCAATTCTACTCCTAGGTATTGATCCAAGAGAAATAAAAACATGCATTTAAAAAATACATGTTCAAGAAAGTTCATAGCAGTTTCATTTATAATAGCCCCCAAACAGGAAACAACTCAAATGCTCATCAATGAGTGAATGACTGAACAGTTTGAATATATGCAATAAAGTACTACTTAGCAGTAAAATGAAAGAACTACTGATACATATAAACACATGGATTACTTTGAAAACCATTATGTGAAATGAGAGAAGTCAATCACAAAAGTGTTTATGTACACTTTTTAAGTATAATTTTAGAAAAGGCCAAACTAATCTATGGCAAGAGAAATCAGAACAGTGGTTGCTTCTGGTGGGGAGAGAGTTGTGGGGAATGAGTGGTTAGGAGTTTGCAGAAACTTTCTGGGATGATAGAAATGTTCTTCATTATAATAGATTTGTGAAGTACAAAAGAACGTGTATGCATTTGTCAAAACAAATCAAATTGTTATATGCAAGGTCTGTGTACTTTATTGTATGAAAATTATACCTCAATCTAAAATAGAGGTACATTTGAATCACTCGATTCGTTATTGTCTGTGATTTCAGATGAAATTTTTAGTTATCTGTTTGTGCCTGTGGTTTGAAATCTGCAAGCTAAATAGGATATTTTAATATTTTACAAACTTCTTTTAACAATATTTCACTATGCAGAATGATTTACTTAAAGTCTTGGACATGTCTAATAGCTATACATACAAATTCTACTGACCCACTCAATTACAAGATACCAAACAGCTGTCTTACAACAGAAATTTAGATGGCAATGTATTATAGCCCTGGCAGAAATTCAAAGAAAATAGTGTTATACTCTGGGAAATGGTCAGAACCTAGTGGGTTGCATTAGAAAATGTGCACTCACATATACAGTCACTCAACAATTGCTCTGCAAAATTGCCAAGGGTCACAATTCTGGCATTTTCATTTCAGATCACTTTAGTAATTTTTTCTCATAGCTTCTGCTTCAACAAATGCTGCCACTTTTTTTTTTTGGTGGGGTGGGTTCAGCCTTAAAGGAGCAATCTGACCTGAGAATTTTGCCAGAGAGGAGAGAAAGGAACTGAGAAAGAGATTTTGTTAAAAAAAAAGAATGTATTTTTTTAAAAGTCTATAGAAAAAGAAAAAAATAAGTGTGTATTTTAAAAAAAGTCTATAGAAAAAGAAAAAAATTGAACTAGAAGTCGAGATTGGTGCCACAAGGCAGGGATGTCTGCCACATACCCCCTACCATGACATGGCAAACTATACAAATATTTCTCATTGCTGCACCATTGTTGGTATAGTAGTTTTGCCCACTCTTTAGTCTCCAAGTGTTTCCATTATAGCTCCCTATTTTTAGGAGTTAATAGCTAGGCTATAATAATTTGCTTCAGGCTGGCATACCAGGTCTCAGTCAGGGAGCACATTTAGAATAATAGAACATTGCCTATTTCAGATGCTTTTACTGTGTGTGTGTGTCTGTGTGTGTTTATGTGTGTGTGTGTGTTCATATAATCTAAAAATGTTTGCTGTTGCAAAAAATTACACTTGATAACAAATTGATTTCTAATGTGATGCAGTCAGTTTTATTTGCCTACCCCAAATACTAGGAAAAAAACATCAAGTCACTGAAAAATGTCTTTTTGGATAAGAAATGTGTTAATTCTTATTCATTTCCATTAGCTCCAGTACCTAGTGGGTGTTTAATAAGTGTTCAGTGACAATAGCAAAAACAAAAATTCTATTTATTACACATGACATTGTCTTCACCAGCCTTCTATAAATGTACTTCTATAAATATGATTTATTCTAAAAAGAATAAGTTAAAATAACTGTAATATTCTAAACAATGGTTATAGCATACCAAACATCTCTTGAATGTTAATCTCAGGAAATAGAATTTCATGAGTTTCATGGAGTTAGCATATTTTAAGGGATCTGCCTTTTTGGGGAAGTGAGCTACTTCTCTCTCTCTCTCTCTCTCTCTCTCTATATATATATATATATATATATATATATTTGTTTACTGAGCACTGATTATTTTGGGAACTTGATGATACCCAACAAACTGTTTTATAGTCAACCATTGATCCTGTGTGGAATTGGCTGTGTAACCTCATGGGTAAGTGTGCAATATTGACAAATCCTTAGGCTCACTTTCCCTTGATGGGGAGTAGAATTCAAAGGTGAGAGAAGTGAGTCCTACTGGAGCTTACTGAGAATCCATACTACTTGGCAGTGCCTACTTTATGCCAGGCACTGGTTGTACATTATCCTTAAACTTAACAAAAACTATGCACCGTGGGTATAATTTTCCCCACTTGGCAGGGGAAGAAACTGAATTTTCAGACAGATAAATGACTTGCCCAGGATCAAACATCTAGTAAAGGAATTTAATTTGTCCTCAAAGGAAATCATGAATAATTTGTGAAAGAAGAAATTATGAAATTTTTATGTAATCCATTTCCAGAGAAATAAATTTAAAGAATATGTTTGTCTGAAAAATTAGGGCTGTAACATTGGAGACAGATTAAGGCCTATCTTCTGCCTGAAACCCATTTTTTTTCATTCATCTAAAATCCCGAGAAAGATAAATCAGATACCTTAGACATGATCATTCCTCTGGCTCAGGACATGAATGGTATGCATGTTGTTAAATCAGTCAGTGTTTTTGGGTTCTTGTCTTTTCAGCACTGTTGATCATTCCCTTCTTGAAACCTTTTTCCCTTGGCTAGAATGATGCAACACTAAGCTGGTTCTTCTTCCACCTCCCTGTTAATTCGCTCTCAATTTTCTATTATTTTTTTGTCCACCTTTTCCATATTAGAGTTCTCAAGACATTCTTCTCTTGTTACTTTTGTTTTCCCTGTTGATGTCCATTGCCTCACCTTCCAACACTTTCCCTTTCTTCCTCAGAGCTTCAGTCAGGCAGGGCTTCAGCACTTCTCTCATTTCCTCTACACCAGGCTCTTTCTTTATGGCCTTCACATGTTTTCCCTATCTACCTGGAAGTCTTTTCTTTTCCCTCTTTGCATTGCTTGGAATTCACCACCAGTTATTTATATATAATGTCTTTAAAAAAGTTTTTTGCCATATCTGTGTATACTGGGACTATTATCTTTGTTTAATTTACTAAATTTCTTTAAATCAATCACTTTCTTTTTATTAAAATGTACTAGAAAAAGAAATCTAATATCATTGCGATTAATGAGAAATAAAACCATGATTATTTGCCATAATTAAGAAAAAGTTATTCAATCAAATATACTGTGTAATAATAATTTGTGTCATCTATACTTAACTGAATTTTGGGTACGATGATCTAGCTAACTTCTCTCTATCTCTCTCTCTCTTTTTAAGTGGTAACTCAAATATCACTTTCTCAAGAAAACCTTGCTTAATCGTTTCCTCAGATAAAGTCAAGCTACCTATGATGCATTTTGATAACATCACATATTTTTTCCCTCCTTTGTATAATTTATTAGTAAAATAATTGCATAGTAAGTTGTTTGATGTGTGTCTTTCCCTTTTAGAAGCTCCACGAGGGCACACCAGACATCAACTAACTTAGTCAAAGTCGTATTCTGAGCGCCTTGGTGAATTTCTTTCACAGGGGACCCTTAATATCTACATGCATATTTATTGAAAGGATGAAAGAATTCATTAATTTAGACATTACAACCATATTTAGTGAAAGTGACCATGTGCCAAGAGGCTGCAAATATATACAAGACACAGTGTTCAATGTCTACAGTGTGAGGCTTGGATATAAATCAACGATTACAGTATAACATCATAAATACTATAATCAAGGTAAGAACAGTGTACTGTGGTATCACGCAGCAAGCCTAAAGCTTCCTCGGTCAGCAAGGAAGCACCTCATGTAGTGGCCTTTGAACTCTGTCTTACAGCTGAGTAGTGTCCTGGGCATAGACACAGTAAAAGAGGAAGTCATGGGCAAACCTGGAAGCTGCTGGGGAGTCCCATAGTGTTGGATCAGAGCATGCATGGAATGGGTAGTGGCAAGAATTATGGTTGCAGAAATAAGCTGGAGTCTGATTACAAAGGGCTTTACAACCCAACATATCAAATTTAGACTTGAGTCTATGGGACACAGTGAAACGTTCAAATATTTAAGAACGGGAATGGCATGAGAAGATTTATTTTTTTGGACAGTAACTCAGCATTAAGGATACTGAAGTGAGTGGAGAGAACCTGGAAGCATGAGATAAAGATGTGGTGGTGGCTGTGAGTGGGACCTGTTAACAGTATCCTTTCCGTATTTTTATTTGTCCTCTCTTTCCTCTTATGTGAAAGTGGGATTCTCTTCTCAAGGGCTACTACCCTTGTCCAAAGTATCTATCAGAAAGAAACAACAGATGGACCTATCAGGGGGTATTTGGAAAAGGAAGAAGAAAGGCCTTTCTGATGTCTTTAGGAAGAGACATTATTTATTGCCAATCTCCCCTCCAGTTCCTTTTGAAATGTGAGGATCTACAATCTTCAACTGGAACATCTAAAAGGTTTCATATCCCATTTTACATATCCTATGCACTTAAGCGTATTATCCGTATTTTACAAATGAAAGGCAAGGGGAGTAGATGACAGGTCTTATGCTTGTCATTTCCTGAGCAATGAAGTAGAGTTACCAACTTTGAAATTTATTGAACAACATTGAATGATCTAAAGAATGGCTAGGTATACTAGGTATAATATTACCAAAATGAAAGAGCTTGCATTATGGACTAAGTTGTGTCGCCTCAAAATTCATATGTTAAAATCCTAACCCCCAATGTGGCTATTTGTAGATAGGGCCTTTAAAGAGGTAATTAAAATTAAATGAATTCATATGAGCAGAACCCTAATCCAATATAGTTCGTGTCTTCATAAAAAATGGAGGAGACACGAGGGAGGTGAGACACTTGCACAGAAAAAATGCAGCTTGAGGACAGTGCGAGAAGGCAGCCCATCTGGAGACCAAGGAGAGAGGTCTCGGGAGAAGTCGAGGCTGCAGGCTGCTGACACTTGATCTTGGACTTCCACACTCCAAAACTGTGAGAAAACAAATTTCTGTGGTCTGAGCCAACTGGTCTGTGGTATTTTGTTATGGTGGCCCTAGCAAACTAATACTGCTTATTTAGGGCTTTTCAATAGGACAGTCAAACAAAATACAAAAGAATATTGTGTGTGTGTGTGTGTGTGTGTGTGGTGGGGTGTGTGTGTAAGAGAGAGAGAGAGAAAGAGAGAAAGGGCACGTGTGCACAAGAAGCTGAGGGGCTCAGGTGATCTATACTTTCACCAATTCAAATGACACTAATTAGGAAATTAGGAAACTGAATGGAAGAAAATAGAGACAGAGTGTCCATGATTTTATTTAAATTGATAGCTTAGTTGACAATTATTCTTCTTTACTAAAACAAGCCTTTCTTCAAGGGAATTGTTAACCTAGTTTGAACTATTCCCTTTACAATAGTAATTGAAAATATGGACATGGTTCTGAAAATATATTTTATAATTTAGCATGTCCATCAGTAAAAATGCCTCATTTTTATTTCTCATTAAATTTTCTTCTCACATGTCCAAAAAATTACAGCCAAAACCAACCTCCCAACCTCTCATGAAAAATAAATTCCTAAGAGTAAGATTTTAGGTGTTCTGTGTGGCCTTCTGCAGTAAGAGGATAACTCTTCTCTTTCTTATAACTGTTAATATGAAATATAAGACTTTCTGTAAATATAGTTGTAAAATTGCACAAATTATTATAAAGTGAACACCATGAAATCAGGTCAAGAAATATAACATTTCCCTCACTCCAGAAGCAACTCCTGAGAACCTTCCTGATCACAATCTCCTCCTCCACCTTCTGAGGATATTATCCAGGCTTCTATGGTAATTTCTTCTCTGCTTTTCTTTACAGTTTTACTTCCTTGTATGCAACCTTAAATGATGTGTAAATATTTAGCCTGTTTTTGAATTTTTATCAAATGAATTATGCTTGTAAGATTTATTCTCGTTGTTAGTATAGCTATAGATTGTACATTTTCATTGCTATTTGGTATTCCAGTAAATAAATAAACCTCAATTTATTTATTCATTTTACCATTCATGGCCATGTTATCTATTTTTAGTATGAAGCTGAAAGGAACAATGCTGTTAAAAGCAGCCTTTAAAGATGTCCAGATGCACACAGGTGTGAGATTTCTAGGACATAAATCTGGAATTTGAATTTCTGGGTCTACTGCCAGCTTTACTAGGTAATCCAAAATTGTTTCCCAAAGTGATTGTTCTAATCTGCAGCATGTATGAGAAACCCCATTCCTCCATTTCTCTGCCAACGTGTTATTGCTAGTTTTTTCTTTTTAACCTGGTGAATAAATAGTAGTTTTTCATTGTTTTTTAATTTATATTTTTCTGATTATAAATGAGTTTGAGCATTTTTTCATATGTTTTGTTGTCCATTTGCATTACATCTTTTTTGAAGAATCTATTTGAGTCATTGGCACATTTTTCTATTGGGTTTTCAGGCTTTTCCTTATTGATTATGGAAGATTTTATTTATTTTGGATATAAGTTCATCACTGATTATAGGTGTTGCCTCTTACTCTATGTCTTTTATAACTTTATTTATATTGTCTTTTAATATCTTTATTATAGAAATTGGGAACATATGCAAAAGAAGAGTGAAGAGTATAATGAACGTCTACGTAGCCAGTTTTGAGTTATGAACTCATGGCCTGTCTTGTTTCATTTATACCTCCACCTGGTTTGCTAAATTCTGAATTATTTTAAGGTAATTTTGGCATTATATAATTTCATCCATAAATATTTTAGTGTATGTCTCTATAATATAACATCTTTTAAGTATAATCACAATACCATTTTCACACTTAAAAGATATTTTCTTAGCTATTATAATAACAATCTGTGTTCACAGTTATTTATGGTACCTCTTAACAATCTGAATTTCTTAACTTTAATCTGGTTTAATTTATGACTCTTTGGTTTTTAGTGGTCAATGCTGCTCTATCTTAATTAATAAAATTTTTGATAAACCAAGAAGATGATAACCACTAACATCATTTTCCAAAAGTTCTATTGTTAGGCTTTTGCATTTAAATCTAGGGTTCTTCTTATACAGATTTTAATGTATGTTGTGAAGTAGGCATCCAATAATCTCTCCTGGATGTATCTAGTTATCTCAGCACCATTTATAAAAAAAAAATCATTCTTTTTCCAGTCCTTTATCACAGGATTTTAGAAATCCTATGATTATTTATGTATGGACTTATTTCTGAGCTATTGTGTTCTATTGGCCAACGTATTCATTTCTGTTCCAATATCACATTGTCTTAATTACTATATCTTATTATAGTTTTATAGTTATATAATAGTTTTTGATATTTGATTTTAAAAGGTCCTTTCACTTTGTTTCTCTTCAAAATTTTTTGGATTTTCTTGACTTTGCATTTTCTTTTTAAAATTAATGTCATATATAATTGACAGCTATGTATATTTATGGTGTGAAAGGTGGTTTTGATCTATGTATACACATGTGGAATGATTAAATCAATCTAACATATCCCTCACTTGATTTACTTATTTTTTGTGGTGAGACATTAGAACTTTACTCTCTTAGCAATTTTGAAATGTACAATACATTATTATTAACTATAGTCACCCTGTTGTGCAGCTAATTTTATAATTAGCTTGTCAAGTTACACACCAAGAGACACATAGTCAAAATTTTGATAATGATTATTATTTGGAAAGATCGACATTTTTTAATATTAAGCTCTCCAATTAATGAATATGTTATGTTCCTCCATTTATTTAGGTGTTCTTTAACTCAACATAATTTTATAATTTCCCATTAGAGATCTTTCATATATTAGTGAGATTTATACACAGACATTTAGTATTTTTGATGTTATTATAAATGGTGACTTAAAAAATATATATTTTCTAACTCTTTGATACTGGCATATAAATATAACTTATTTTTTTCTGCAATGTTGCTACAAATACTTTTAATTAATGTGTAGATTCTTTTGGATTTTCTACATATGAAATTATGTTAGCTGAGAATAATGACTATTTTAATTTTCCCTTTCTAATCATTACTCTTTTCATTTCTGTTTGTTGCCTTTTAGTGCTATCTAGGACTTTTAGTACAAAATTGAAGAGAAGAGTTAATATTTGGCGTACTTGACTCCAAAGGAAACCTTTGATAATCTTACCATTTGATAAGATGCTTGCAGTGGATTTTCTTCTTTTTTTTTTTTTTTGGAGTTAGCCTTTATCAGATTAAGGAAGCTCCACTCTAGTCCTAGTTTGCCAAGAGTTCTTATTTTTATTTTTTTTATCATGAATAGATTTTTAAAAGCATTATTAAATGCTTTTTGTTTATCAATAAGGAGGTATACATTTTTTCCTTTTATTATTAATATAGCCAATTGCATTGCTTTTCTAATGTTAAACTAACCTTACATTTCTAGTATAAAACAAATTTGATCATGATGAATTATACTCTTTAACAATTGCTAGGTATAATCTGTCAAAATTTTAAAGAATTTTCACATCTATATTCACAATGAGATTGTACTACAGTATATTTTTCTCTTCTTGTACCTTATCTATTGATTTTGGTATCAAGGAAATCCAATCTGATACAATATATTAAAGTTTATCCTATTTTGTTGTTCTCTGGAAATAAGTAGGATTACTTTTTCCTTGAGCTTGCCAATAGAGATAGTTGAACCTGGATTTTGTTTTGGAGAAAGTTTTATATTGCTGGTGCAGTTTCTTTATTTTTATATCAGTTTTTCATTATTTCCTTTGTCACATTTGTAAGTTATATTTTTCTAGGAATTTTCTAATAAGTTTATTCTGAATTTCCAAATTTATTGGAATAAAGTTATTTATATCATAGTTATTATTTTTTAAATACTTGGATCTTATTTATACCATCTCCTCTATTTTATTCCAGATATGAGTTAATTGTCTCTTTTTCATTATTGTAGCAGTTTTTCATATATACATATATTTTTTCCTTTTTCTTTTTTTTTGAGACAGAGTCTTACTCTGTTGCCTGAGCTACAGTGCCGTGGCATCAGCTTAGCTCACAGCAACCTCAAACTCCTGGGCTCAAGCGATGCTACTGTCTCAGCCTCCTGAGTAGCTGGGACTATAGGCATATGCCACCATATTCGGCTAATTTTATATATATATATATATATATATATATATATATATATATATTTTCTTTTTTTTAGTTGTCCAGCTAATTTCTTTCTATTTTTTTAGTAGAGATGGGGTCTAGCTCTTGCTCAGGCTGGTCTCGAACTCCTGAGCTCAAAGCATCCACCTGCCATGGCCTCCCAGAATGCTAGGCCCATATATACATTTTTAAATGCTATCAGTCTCCCAATGTTTGGCTTTGCTTATCTTCTCAATCATATTTAATCTTTTTTCATCATCATTTATTGTTTGTTCTTTTTCTTCTTTCTACTTTCTTTTCTGCAGTTCTTCTTATAATTTCTTGAGATAGATGCTTAAATTATTACTTTTAAGTCATATTTTCTTTTGAATGTATGATTTTAAGTCTATACATTTTACATGCTGTACTTTTCAAATTTTAATATGTAGAATTTTCATTATCATTAAGTTCAGTATTTTTCTCTCATGATTACATTTTGACATGTGTTTTTATAATGTCCAAACATATTGCAATTTTCTAGTTATATTTAGATTATTGATAATTGTTAAAGAACATATTACCTTTCCTATTTATTGGTACTTGCTTTATGGCATATAATATTGTCCAATTTTTATAGTTTTTCCATTTGTTCTTAAGAAAAATTTAACTCGTACAGTTGTTGAGTGCTCTGATAACCATGAAGTCATTTTTTTCTCTATATTTTTCTTGAGTGTATATATGCTATCTCTCACTGATTGTACATTTGGATTTTTCTCCTTGCAGTCTTATTACTTTATAAAATTGCACATTCTCAAGTCATGTTCTTGGGTTCATGCATTTTTTAAATTGTTAAACGTATTTTAAATTGTTAAACTTCTCAGTGATTCTTTTATCATTATTAATTTATTTATATTTAACATGATAACTGACATATTTGTCATGTATTTTAATTCTTTCTTCTAATATATTTTTATATAGTTAATACTTATTTAGAGATGCCTATAATTTTACTACTTTATTTGCTCTTTATTTCTTCTTTCATTTCAACTTTATTTTGTGGCACCAGCTTTGTTTCGCATGAAGAAAATTCCTTATTTGCTTCTCTTTAGATATTCCCTTCATAGGAATAACAGTCAGGACTTTGTGATAACCATCAAGACTTGTCAATAACTTCTTCATATTTCAGGGATCAACCTAACAGAAACAAAACATAAAAGCTATGCAGGATTAAGTGCTATGGTAGGGGTGAGGGACAGAGTAATGGATGATAAAAATCAAGGAAATGTTACATAGTAGGGGAGGGGTCAAGACAATAAAATATAAGCAACATAATTGTGATAATGGCTGTGAAGGATTAAATAGACTGTGAGAAAGAATAAAGTGGAGGAGTGTCTGGATCTACTTTAGACTGAATAAAAAGTCTGGCTAGGAAAGGTGTCCCTGAAGAGTTGACATTAAGGTCTGGTTGAATATTACAGGAGATGACTGGCCAAGCATGGAAGAAGAAGTATTCTAGGAGGTGGAGAGAGTTTAGCCTCAGAATACTTGTTTGGCTTGTTCTGGGAGGGACAGAAAGCTAGGACAGTTGAAATTTAGGGAGCAAAGAAGAAAGTGAAATTTGATGAGGTTGGCAGGGCCACATCATCAAGGGCCTTGTGGATCTCGGCAAAGATTTGGCTTTTATTTGCAATGTTTTGGGAAGCTGTTGGAGTATTTTAAATGTGAGATTGGCATAAAGTTCATTGTATTTCTTAAAGACCATTTTGGCTGTCGTACAGAGTATGACTTGGTGGAAGGCAGGCATGGAAATTGGAAAATAAATTAAAAGTTATTTAAGAGGCAAAGGTGGTGTCTTTATTAGGTTGGTGGCAGTAGAAATGGGGATAACTGGGCCAATTTTAAAAGTTCTTTGGAACTAGAATGGAAAGAATTTCTGATGTTGAGGATGGTGCATCCTGATTTATTTATTTATTTTTGCTAGAACTGCAGGGGTAAAATATGGTACTGCTAATATTTATTAATTGAGACAAATTAAGATGAGAAGGTACAATAAAGGAAAACATTGGGAGAAAATGTAATATTCCAGTTTTGCATGGATTAAGCTTGAGATGTGTTTGAGATATTTAAGTCAAGATTTCAAGTGAGCATTTGAATATAGGAGTCTAGGTCTCAGTGAAGCTCTGGCATGAACATAAAAATTTAGGTGTCATTGGTATTAGGTGATTTTGAAGCTCTGAAAATGGATGCCATCACCTCAGAGGAAAGTCTGGTGATAAAGCAAGGACTGGGTCCTGAGGAACTTCAATATCTAAATGTTGGGTGCGGGAGGCAGACAAGCCCAGGGAGAGGGAGGAAATTTGTGGTTAGAGAAATCAAAGAATTTGAGAGTTTCAAAAAGAAGAGTGAAGTTTTTTTCCCATGTGGGAGGAGTGATTGCTAATCAAATGGGAAGACAGAGCCCCTGATTTTTGGACCATCTTAACCTTGAAGCATGTAACAAGGTTTAATATGATCTTGGATTTCTTAGAACTGTGCTCAGATGATTGGGCTATTGGCCTTACTGAGGAGATTTAAATCATTAAGACATTTTGAAGGCAAAAAGGATGCCTTTTGGACTCCACTTGATAACAGAACAGGCCATGATAGTTTGAACTAAGTAATAAAATAGTAATCAGAAGTCTATTCTGAAGTTGGTTAGAAAAAGTAACTGAAGCTTTTCTTTCAGTTTTTCTCTGTTAAAGTCAACAGAAGCATCACTGTGGATTACATCATGATGTTAAATGGAAAAGGCAAATTTGCTGCAGATTTGTGTATGCCCTTGTTGATCATAGTTAGATCAACTTTGGTGATGGTTATCTTTAAATGAATATTGTCAGGAATATCCCAGATTTTAGCTGACACATAAACTGCTTGAAGGCTGATTGTGGCTAAGTAGTGAACATCTCCTATTAGGCTTTTATAAAGCCTCGCTGCTGATCAGAAATGCCAATGCTCGGGGAAGAGAAATGTCTGTTGTCGGTCAGCACTTTAATTAAAAACTATACTTTGTTTTCAATCCAATTTTGGAAAGAATACAGGAGGAAAAGCAAGATGTAAATTTTACAATGCCTTGGCAATGTATCCAATTTTCAGCCGAACAAAGAAGCTTATATGCAGAAAATCTTGTAGAAATAAAGCATGTGAAATAAATAAAAAGCTTCCAGTGCTTAATTCCAATCTTCTCCACAGCAACTGGAGCTGCTGATAAGACACCTACTAGGGGTAATGATGCATAATGTGAAAATGCAATAACCCAGACCTCGTAAGTACGGATGAATGCCATCTTTTTAAAGGAAATGGTTGCAAATGTGAAGTGCAATGTGCTGAGCCATTTTCAAAGATATTTTCATAAACATGGCAAAATGCCAAGGCTAGGTTTTTCCCAACATGATAGGAAGAGCAAGGAATGTAACTATTACACGGACATCCGGTATTTGTCCATGCTGTATCATATAAATGTTTACGTACTGTCGATTCATTATTAGTGGCAGTTTTAATGGGAATATAAATATCATAAAGTGTGTTTACTACAGATAAATCATAGGGGTGCTGAAGTAATTTGCAGTACTAAAGCTCATTTTGGATAATTACAGTGCCCCTGAAGAATGTGTTTATGTATTACAAAGAAGGGGATTGTTAAGAAGAAAACTGTTTTGGGTTGGTGACATTCTGAAAAGAGTAGAGGCTGATCCTGTTTGGGGCTAGCTTAGAAATGTGTGAGAATGTTAATGAAAAAAGATTTTATGAAATGGAAAAAGAGGAAAACCACAGTACATTCCGTTGCTGGGTTAACCTTATTCAGTCAAATTTCATGCAGATGACTTACTGTAACTACAGAAATAACCTAAGAAATGATTAGTTAAGATTATGCTGGTAGTAAAGATACTAATATTTTATTGCACACTGAGTTCTAGTTTACATTTTACGCAGAGGTAAATTAGATTGCAATGTTGTTTATCTTTGTTTTATGGAAGGCTATCTTCACCACAATATTAAAGTTTATTATAGGTTTACCTCCTCCCGCTTCCTATTTTATTAGAATAAGGTGATTTTCAGCTTATTTATTTTCCCTGAAAACCATAAGACACAGTAAACTTTAAACACAATGAGTTAACAAGGAGAATTAAATAATTGTGTCCTAGTCTTTGGAAGGTCATATTATAATGAGATTAAAATCTCTTCCCTTCAGGTATTGTTCATTTGTAAACAAGTCTGGCTTGGTCTCTTATAAATGTTCCTATGATTAGATTAATTTCCTATGAAACGTAAATCCCTTTTCCTTTCTGACAAGCTAGTCAGAGTCTGCCAGTTTGGTGATTGTTCAAGAAAAATGCAGCATGGAAGACAAAAAAATGCTGCAGCGAAGTGAAATGGGCATAAAATGAGATTTTGCGGAGATCGAGGTATCTATATTGTCATTTAAAAGAGAATTCAATAGCCAAATAGGTGAGTTTTATGTTTAAGTTTAGAACGTGAATAGCAGCTGGCTGGAGAGAAACAACGGGCTTTTCCCCTCCTGCCTGCTCCTGCCATAGCAATCTGCCCTGTGGAATGACTCCTCCGCCCAAGTGATGCCATGCTTTCAGGACCCCACGCACCAATGCGTCTCACGTGTGCACTGGTGCAAACAGACCAGAGTCCCTGATAAAGAGTGCTACTTGAATAAATTTGTTATTTATGTTGCTTGTCTGAAAGTGTTAGTCTTCTCTCAACATCAGTCTTTCCTTGGGGAAAAACTTAATTAGCTCTACCTGGCAAAAATAGTCACATCCTTGACTCGTACTAATATTTCCTGGGTTTCTGGCTTTGGTTGAAATTTGGGGAGGCTGATCTAGTTCAGATGTATTAACAGACATTTTTTTTCTTCCACTTCTCACCTCATTCAAATCTCGTTTACTTAGGATAGCTTCAAAGCTCTTATGGTATCTGATGTACAGAATTCATTTCACAACTCATTTTGACCATTCATTCTTTAAAGAGTGAATATCAATAATGCTCATTTTCTAAAGAAAAGAGGTTCTGAGGTCTTAGCCCTTTCACACCTGTTCCAATTCTCTTCACATGCAAATATGATTCCCTTTTCCTTTCAAGTGGTTTCAAATGTCAACATGGGGTAGTTAAATGTTGAGAACTGAACTTTCATGTTTCATTAGGGTGTAGATGAATGCCAGTGAACTTGGTTGAAAAAATAGTTCCTTAAAAGCAAATCAGATTTCTCCACTAGTTATCATTAGAGATTGGATTTATATTTCCTTAGAAAAATAAAAAGAAATTGAGACTGCATTGAAAACTTTGGATGGATTTCAATATTACATGTTGAACACTGAGGTACAATAACAGTGTTGGAGCTTTTGGAAGTTACTTCCTCTACCCATTTTTTTTTCTTTTTAGTACTTCTACTCCAAGAATGTACTCTTCATGATAAACAAATCTTTTTAAACCAGAGAGTTTTTATGATGGCAAAGTATTCATTTTATGCATACATATGACATCTTAGATTGTTTTCTTCTATATTTTCCCCACACTCAACTGGTTCGCTGTTGTGTACATTATAGATCATTACCTAGTTAAATTTGGAGGAATTTATACATCAGCATTCAAAATTCTAGAATAAATCTCTCATCCGATGGCAGCAGGTCCCCTTAGTGTAAGGACTGTATTAAAATCCTCACGTCATTTCAGCCTCATCTACTCGAACAAAATAAATCACAATGAATCACAAATGAGATCTGGGGATACAGTGTTACATCAGACTTATTACTATTACTTATTGGCTATGTACTTTGGACAAGTTATTTTACCTTTATGAAGTTCAATGTCATCATATATAAAATGATTATATTAATACTTTTCAGGTGTTGTGAGGATCAAATGAAATGTATAATAAAACACCCAGCACAGGCTCTGGAACATAGCAGGTGCTTAGTTTCCTGTTTATTAGTAACAATCATGATTGACTTGCATACTTTCTACCTTCTGCTCCTAGTCTTCTCCATGTAAACTTTCTATGGCGTGAGTTTCCCTTCACCCAGCCTTAGAGGAACTCATCTTACATTTGACCTTGCTGTGTCCCATGCTCATAGGAGTGGGTATTGGATGGTCTCAGTACCTGCTAAGTTAGGAGGGGTTGCAGACTGGCAGCACACCTTCTGCCAGTATAATGACACTTCCTATCATTGGACGTTTTCCCCACCACCACTACATGAAATCCAGATACTTTTTATTCCAGAAGACTTCAAGGGTGTTGAACAGGTGAGCAGGCAGGGAAGGAGTAACATCATGAGGATCCTACAATGTGCTGTGAAGCTGAAATCACTGATTTTATTTAATCCTCACAGTATTTCTAACCATGAGATATTATGTTACCCATTATCATTCAAATGACATAAATATTTTGTCTAAGTTTATGCAGCTAATAAGTGTCAGAGCTTGGAAGGAGAATGCAGATCTTTCTGATTTAAAGTTCAAGAACTTTCTACCATGCCATGCAGAGATTGGTCTCAGAGAGCTATAACTTCAAAACCATTAGATGTATCCTAGAGAGGAATGAACTTTGAAGAGAACTCCAGCTGTAAAGATGCTAGATCAGCTGTGTACCTCCTGGCTCTGCTTCTTCCTGCTCCTTAATTCCCACTGAGCCTGTTGCCTGATTTATCCCATAGATTCTATGAATCTGCATCAAATCGGTCTTCTTCAGCATCTGGTCCTGGCTGTGCTTCTGATTATTCTTTTCCTCAGTGATCGGGTTTTTTCATCTTGCCAACCATTTTCTGGACCTCAAACACCTGCTGAAGACCAGATTTTGCCTTCACTTAGTGGCCTTGGACTCTGGTACTGATGATATGTAGCAACCTTGCATTACCACATGGTGGAGAAAGAAATGTAAGATCTATGGACCTCACTCTAGGATGAACTTTTAAAAATAAATTCAAAGTCAAAGATTCCCAGGAATTTTCCCAAATTGTATTTTATACATTAAAATGTATTTACATTAGTAATATCATACTTAACTGTTATTATATTATTGCTGATAAAACAAGTAATATCAATCAACAGAGCTGTGCTTCTTAAAAATTATTTTTAAATTAACCACGATTTGTTTATTTAACTCAGTCTTTCACCTGATTCTCAGCTTTTTTTTATGTATCCACATCTTCAAGATTAAATAATTTTAGTTGTCATGTTGTTCTATGGTTAAAATTTGCACATCATGGATATTGCTCTTCATTTCTAGACCAACTTGAAATGTCTTTAAAGTCTAGTGTAGTCTGAGAAATTGCTTTGTACAGTGAAAGTTTATAGCAAACCTTGTTCCAAGCTTCTGAGATATCCTTTAATATCGGAGTACTTTATGAAATTTTTTATTCAATGTGGACCTCCTCCTCCCTGCCACGATTACTTGTTAAGTGACTTCATGAACTTTTATTATTTTTCTTAAGTTGGATTTCTTTAGAATCATAACTGATATCATCTTTTAGGATGTAGCTATATATGGCCCCGGCGATTGCTACCAGATGGGACGCACAAGGGGAATCTGGCACCTGTAAGAGACCAGCCTATCTAGCTCCACCTACAGATATGAGAGGATGGGGAGGCTGGAATGTGAAATCAACAGCTGGAGGCCATGACAATAGAAAGCAGCAACAATTTGGATGATGGGTGCTAGATAACTTATATTATTACATAATCATATGTGTTGTATATCCTCTGGAATTTCATGGGCAGTAAGCATATGGGAAGAGTTAAGGTCATAAGTCTGGAGTTGAAAGTCAGAGTTCAGAGAAGAAATGGCAGGAGTGACACAGGATCTCTCTTCTTAGTAGGACTGAAATCTGAACAATACACTGGAATCCTAAACAAAGGGGAAATGTTATGGGAATGTGGGTGGGGTTGAGTTTCAGGCATACCTCTTAGATCTCAGAACAGGATATGTGGTTACTTGAGGCCAAATTCTATAGTGTCAAGCAAAACACTACTATAGGTTGAACATCTCTCCTCCAAAAATCTGAAATCTGAAATCCTACAAAATAGGAAACTTCTTGAGTGCTGACATCATGCCACAAGTGGAAAATTCCACACAGAAATACCTAACACAAACTTTGTTTTACACACAAAATTATTAGAAGTATTTTATAAAATTACCTTTGGGCCATGTGTATAAGGTATATATGAAATATAAATGAATTTTGTGTTTAGATTTGGGTCCCATTCCCAAGATATCTCATTATGTATATGCAAGTATTCCATGCCCCCCGCCAAATTCAAAATCTGAAACATTTCCGCTTACAAGCATTTCCGATAAGGGATACTCAAACTGTAGTTCCAAAAATCCCTTCTGCTTGAAGTTCAAACTGGTCCTGGGAATAAATTTTCATGTCGGAGTCAGCCATGGGGAGTGGAGGCAAATGTAATATAGGGATAGAGACTGGACCTAACTGGCATTTTCACCATGACATGTAGTTAAACAAATTCATGAATAATTACAAGCAAAGATCTTTTTTTACAACAACTGTTGAGAGATACTGTTGGTGTTCTGCCTAGATCCCTGGAATTCTCTATACTGCCCAGGGCCACTTCTGCATGACCTGCTCTTGCTTCAGAGGATTGCTTTGTGCTGCTGGAGTCCCTCACCATGTGTCTGGGCCCTCTGTGGCATAACTTGTGTTCCAGAGCTCTCTGTGTGATCAGGCTAGGCTAGCTGAGGTTCATTTGAAATCGCACCCTGGTCTGGTGTCCTCGTCCACTGCCTCACTGCTGCTCACAGAAGAACTTCCCTACTCCTTCTCTTCTGTTCTGCTTCTCATGTTCATCTGAATCCTCTCCTGTTCTGCTTCTAGGAAAACTGAGTTAAGATAACCCATACTTGTGATACTTTAGGAAATAGTGAGAATATAATTGCAGGAACACAGGTGCTATGACATGGAGAGTATTAATTGTAGGCTTGAGAAAGTAATAGAATCTGGATGTATCAATTACTTTGTTTTATAGCTTTGCAACTAGTCTAGGTTGTTTTTGCAGTTCTTTTTCCATGATTGGCCTGTCAATGAAATACATTAATCTAAGTCCCAATCTTATAGTCATTACCACAGATTAGCATTTAACTTGATGTTTGGTGATGTACTCCATAGTAGCTTAGAAGTAACCTCTCTTTATAAAAACAGAACCAAGAAATGTTAGCATTTTGCTATTGTGTACTTACCTTTGTATTTAATAATCCTTCCATATTGCAGCACTGTTGTTGCCGGCTTATTACTGAAAATTTAATAGTATTTAATTAAAATCCGGAAATGTGCTTTCAATTCTATTACCCTAAAAAGTGGGGGGAAAAGGCTCATCCTTACCGTTTGCATTATACTGGAAACTGTTAAACACTTAATCTTCTCCCATAGTGGTTCTGTGCTTTTAAGAGGATTACATTATTAATTGTTTAATTATTCATTATGCTGCATTTTGCCGTTCAGTACAAAAGCTTTTTTAAAATTAATTTAATGTTTTATCCTTCTTAGCAGCCATTCTTTGTACTGGGCTCTCTGTTCTTTCATGATAGGATGTCGCAGAAAGAATCAAGAGGATGCCTTGTTGAAAGCTAAGCCTGTTGCTGTAGCAAACAGATCTTTTGCCAGAGCAATGACTCAACACAACGCAAGGCAACTGAGTCTTGCCACACTCCTGAGACTGTGGCTAGAAACATGTCACCAGCGGGAGCGTCATTAATCACAATTGCAGGAGTGACAGTCAGTTTTTTGACCTCACTGGGACAGGCAGGGAGGTCAGAGCATTAAGCAGTTCATCCTTCATGGAAGGAAAACTATTGGGAAGATTTCCTTTTTGTTATCGCTGGCATTTTTATTTAATACCATCATTTTCCTCACAGTCCGGGCAGAAGTACCAAGCTTCAGGCAGGCACATTCTGCCCCTGTCTCTCTCACTCTGTGCCAGAAGTAACCTTGGTAATTAATGGTTTCGGGAAAAGCCACCATGCCTCTTGTCCTCAACTGCATTTTTTCTCATCCATCCTTCTTTTGTTCTCTTTTTTTTCTCTCCCACCACTCTTCGGGTTTAAAGACCAGGAAGGTAGAAAAGAGTCACTTTAATGGAGCCTGATGTTAGCAGCCCTGCCCACTTCTCTGTGTTGATTGCAGGGGAGGGTTAGGGACCAACCCTCTCTGCACGTCTGTGCCTGGGCTCCTCCCACAGTGGTCAGCCTGGCAGTGGCTTCCAGACAAGAGCTGGTGTCATTAGAACCTGTCACAGCCAATGAATTTCATTCCAGGCCCTGCAGAGGAGCCTTCATAAAAGAAAAACACCAAGAATGAAAAGAATTCAAGAACATAGGCTTGTATATCTGAGTGCACATTAGGACATTAAAACCATATTCGACTTTTGCACAGAAAATCATCATATTAAAAGACAGCTTTGAAGCCAGCAAGTGCATGTGTGATAGGAGATTTGGATCATTCATTGCCTTTCGACTCTGCCAGGCACATGGAAGGCTGCTAAGGAACTTAAGAAGCTGGACATGGTCCCACATTTGTAGGGTGTACATTTCTGGGGGATGGGGATTGGATAAACAAACGAATAAAAAAAGAAAAAAAATTAAAATAGTTATAAGAAAAATAAAAGAAATTTAAAAAGTGAGGCATGAATGTGGTGGCAGAGTGTCCAATCTAGATGTGATGGCCAGGGAATTCCTCCCCAGGAAGGAACAATATAAATAGATAAATATTTATGGGTATTTCAAAATAGTTTTAAGAAAATTGTGAATGTGCTAATTTATCAATAAAAGGGAAAGAAGATCATTGGTATTTGCTCATCATTATTCAAAGGGGTTGCTTGTTTTTCAAGCAAAAATTTTTGATTAATTCCTAATAATATTGTGTCAGACTTTTCTTTCCATCTTTCAAGAAACAAAACAAAACCAAAAAAAAAAAAAAGAAAAGAAAAAAATCCAATCCAAAAAGCCTCATTTTAGTTCATACCCATTCTGTAAATAAGTAGGGTTTACTTTTCTTGCAATTTAATTAATCTCTAGTAAATTACTATCTTATGAGGGACTTCTTAGATTTCTGTATAGTGCTGTGCCCTTTATTCTAGTTCAAAGAATATGCGTGTGTTTGAGGGGTTATAACAGCACTGTCATAAAGTGAGAGTATCTGTTTACATCATGTGTCACATTTTTTCTTTCTCCACAAATCTCTTTATTTTAAAAGCAATGAATGGATTTAGCCATTATCTTCAAAGGGATCTGAACAATTAAGGCAACTCTACTCTGTCTTTCCTTTTTTTTTTCTCTTGTCTCTGAAAGACACTATCTTTACCCTTGCCATCACTGAGATGTGTTATAAGACCTCCCTGAGGTCATGCTGTAAAGATTTTATTATTTTAGCTTTAGAAAATTAAAGCTTATGGTAACATGTATCACAGAAATTTTAAAGAGCCACATTATCAAATATAGTGATTTAAAACCTTAATTAATGGAAGTTTTGTACATGAATGCAAACAGCCAAACATACTAAGGTAGCAAATTAATTTATATATAAGTAATTGTTAATGTGAAAACACAGGTGTTTATTTTAGCTGAGGTTTATGAATATTTTAATGCTTATTTTTATTAATGATAGATATATAAATGTTATAGAAAAAATCACATATTCAAATGTATGTGCTCTAACTTCTGTCTCCATTGTATTAATTCTACTTCGTTTATCTTTCAGGGATTGCTGAAAGAGTTATATCTTTAGCTAAGAAGTCAAAGATTGAGGATTCTGAGTATTTTTCAGTTAGGCTCATTACCTCTCTCTTTATCTTCAAATGAAAATGGTAGTTATCAAAAACTACCTCAAAGAGCATGTTGACTATTAATCAGAAAATTGTTTAAATGATTATTTTAGCACATGAGAAATTTTCTATCTAGTAGTTGTCTGTTGCTTAATTAACGGGTAATTTAATAAAAAAGTTTAATGATAGGAGTGCTCAAGAATCTTTGGAGAGAGTTTTTACCAAAACCTGATTGTGCTGCACTTTCCCTAGAAGACATCACTGAAGAGACTTCGGCATATTCTGTCACCCTTTATCATGAAAAAATAAAAGTTACTGTATAATTTAGCTTTGTACATGATTGCAAAGCCCTTAATAACATGAGAGTGAATTAATTTAGTTAAAACACTTCTATTTTTCTAGTGGCAGGGCAGGAAAGGAAAGCAACTCTTTCTTTTCCAGAGTGTCTTTGATGAGAATAAATTGAATTACAGGATTCATTACACAAATATATTTGTTTTTCACTGGAGAGGCAGAATTTTATGGGAGAATGTGGTTAAGGTGAGGTTGATGTGGTCACAGGATGAAGAAACATAAGGAAAACTATTTATAGAAAATCAATAAACTTGAGCCTTGACCTCAAGTTATTTACGTCAATTATAACATCATTTGTGGACCCCCTCAATTATGCTTTGCTTTCCTGTTTCTGTCTGGCTGCTCTATTTGTGTACATTAAAGGAGGATTTTCTATATTAACAAGTTTCCTTTTCCTCACTTTATTTCTTTTGAACATTATTTTATGGAATAAAGGAGTTATTTATGCATCTTCCTTCTTTCCCTAAACAATGAGTTAGAGAGTGTCACCATTTAGAACATCGACCAAAAGAAAACAAAACAAAACCAAAACTAGAATTTTTTTTGCTGTGGAAATTTAGAAAATACATGAAGCAAGATAGACATATTTCACTATGAAATACATATTTTTAGAAAAGAGAAACTTTATCACATCTTAAATGTATTACCATTTAAAGTTGCAAAATTAATAGGTAGAAGATAAACGTTCTTATACATCAAAGAAATCTCCAATGTCAGCTTCAATTTTAGTACATCAAGTCACTCTTCTCCAGAGAAAGACCCTCTCAACCTTTAGGGCAGCTTGGAATAGGCAAGGTTTTTGTTAATCTTCATTTCAGTGTTCTGGAAATCAGATAGTATTTCTGTAACTGGAATCATTATGATAGAACTAGATAAGAATTCAACCTACATACCTAGAATTGGAATTCCTAACTGTATGGATATATGATATTTTTACCGGTAAAACTGTATTTGGAGATGTATGCAGGCAAGTGGGTAGCACTCCTATTGGTAGATTAGGCATCATTAACTTAGTTGTTTATAGCATTTTAGTGACTTTTTAACAAAAATTAAAGATTAAGAAGGACAAATGACTAGGGAAAATATACTTACTCAGCAATCATTTATTGAACATCTACAATGTTCTGGGCAACATCACTGACATTGGAAAATGAGATATTCAAAGAAAAATTAATGCTTACATTTTAACTGACAGAGAAAAATAAGCTAACAATTAGAGCACTGTGAATGCATTGTGAGCAACAAGGGAGTGAGGAGGGTGACCTGCCAGCACAAAAGGGGGACCTGAATTTCAGTCTGAGGCAAAGTTTCTTGGAAGAGCGTCTGCCTAATGTTTCTTCAAGAATGAAAGGCAAAAAAAATGAAGTAGGGGAACTCTTAGGGAATGGGAGAGGCAGGTGGAAAGGATCGGATTAGTGGAACTATGAGGTGCACTTGGAGAACTTCCAGTTTCAGTGTGACTGAAAATTAGGGCGTGAATGGTGAAAATCTAGAATGGAAATGTAGCTCTAGAAGGAGGCTAGATCTGGGAAGTCTGCATAAAGGGATTTTTGTTTTACCCTCAGAATTATGCTCAGTTAATGGAGGATTTTAGGCTAGGTATAACCTAAACAGATATGTGCTTAATGAGAGCATTTTGTCAGCAGCGTGGAGGATGAAGTGGAATGGGAGACTGAGATGAGATCTGTGAGTAACACAAGGGAAGAGGTGAGGCCCTGAACCTCAACAGTGACAACAGCGGTCGAGACAAAACATATGAAACTGGACGGTATTAATGACCTAGAATTAGCAAGGCTGGAGACTGTCAGGTATAGATGACGGAGTAAAGGGAGAAATAGATAGTAATTGATGGTGGTTCTAGTTACCTAGGATGGGAATGTAGGAACTTTGACAGATTTTAAGAGGAGAAGGGGTGGGTGGGTTCTGATTTTGACATGTGTAATTTGAGGAGCCTGAGGTGACTCTAGAGTAAAGATGTATGGAAGGCACTTGGTTTGGAGTGAGGTAAAATTTGAGGAAATGGAAATATGGAAGCCAGCAACATATGGGCAGCAGTGGAATCCATGAACTGAATGTTGAGATTATCTAGAAGACTGCTCCTTTGTGACAACAGGGGTGAAATGTGATGAGGAGGTGGGGTGGAAAAACTTAATATTTATATAGCCATTCTATAGTCCCAAAGTATTTTAAAATACATTATCTTTTTTGATGCCCATGACAATGTTATGAAGGATACAATGTTATGCTCTTCTTTTTTCCCTTTACGGTGGGGATGGAAGCTGAGAGAAGCTATGAGAATTCCATACATAGCAAGGGATGGATCTTAGTCGCAAACCTAGGTCTTCTGACTCCAGGTGAGTATTCATTTCATTATATCAGAACTGGGCTGTGACCACACATAACTAATTTTATTTAATATCTCACACATATGTTATACTCATGACATTGTTGAAAATTCTTTCTTTTTGTGCTTTCATTGAGACCAAAGGGAAACCTTCTAAGGTCAGTATTATGACAGGCAAGAAATAATGGCTGAGTTATAGCCGGGGCAGTAGCACTGCCCGAGGTAATTTTGAGTTGATATGTTTAACTGATGTAGTCAGAACAGAACCATTTTACATTTAAGATGGTGGGAAATAGAGTATCCGCTATATTGTAGTCCATTTGCCAATTATTTAGCTTCTGTTTAAATCTCACTTGTTGTGGTGGGGAGAATATTTTAAAAATTGACTTAGGTAAAGGATAAAATTAGATAAAACCTAAATTAAAATACCACCATCTTACTTAATGTCCATCTAATGTTATTGAATCAGAATGTTCAATCTTTCAGGAACTATGTGACAACCTCTCACATTGAGAAGGGTGTGTAAGTGGTAGAAGGATATGCAATAAAATCTAACATGCTTTTACATAAGGCTGAAAAAAGTTGAGTTGGGGGAAGTTTCCCCATCCCTCCCCCAACAAAATAGGCAATCTTTGCTGTAAATGTATCAGGAAAATAAATGTCTTGATGAAGAGAAATATTTGCAAGAAATTAGCATAGGGCTGGTTTCATGGGATATGTACTTGCTAATTTCATGTTTTTCAGACACATTTCTATGAAGATACCTTAAACATTCCTATGCTGTTTTCTGGAGATTTCTGACTAAAAGAAATAACTCTGAAATTCCTTTGGATAGAAAGAGTCACCAATTTATTCTGCTACATATTCAGCAATATGGCATTTCAATGTATCCAAAATGTAAGAAAAAAAAAAAATCTTTTGTCGGATGGAGGGCAGGAGGGAGGAAAGAGGAAGTGTAGAGTTACATAATGGGTGCCGTGCGCGCCACCTGGGGATTGGACTCGCTTGAAGCTCTGGCATGTTGGGGGGGAGGAGTGGTAGGGGCAATGTATGTAACCCTAACAATATTTGTACCCCCATTATATGATGAAATAAAAGGAAAAAAATATCTTAATAAAAACCCCAAAAAACAAAAAACAAAATGATAGATTTGGTGAGACGGCAAAGTAGACTATGATTTTAAAAGATCAGAAAATGGCTCTCTTCTAAATATGGCTACTGCCTAAGTACAGTTGGCTGATCATAAAATGTGCAATTCAAGCTTTCCTATCGATATTTTAGATTGACAATACCCTTGGGTTCATGGAGTGAGCTTCATTTACTGAGAAGTCACAGAAAGTCATGTGGATTGTCTGAGCAGGTGGCTGTATTTGAAGGATAATGCTAAGAAAGCAAGAGAATAGATAAGCTAATTCTTATGATCAGAAGTTCACTACAGTCCACTGACCGATACACACAGCAGAGGAAAAACTGGGAACAGACCTCACTGCAGATTCTATCAGGTCATAAATATTTCTGCTTTAATGTTCTCAGTGTTAGTTCTTTCATTCACCAGATTTAAAAAATGGTGTAAACAATATCTTTTGTGGAAGTAAATGTGACCACTTTTATAACATAAGAAACACTGCTCGTAATCCAGGGCACAGGCAAGCATTTGTGTATTAAAAATGACTAGAGTGATAAAATGATTTTTGTTCAATTTCAGAAAGAATGTTTATTTTTCTGTGGCTATAGGGCCAAATATTATGCTAATATGTTATATATGTATGTGTGTATATATACACATACACACATACACACACACATACACCAGTAAGGCATCTCTAGATGCTCAGTTCTCTCTGTCACACAAGAAGGCTGAGCAAGAGCTTGCATGATATTTTGTAGCCATATTTATTGCCATATGGCCATTTCCAAATTACATTGTGTTGTAAGTTGAGATTGTCTGAAGGAGTTTGGCTATCTTCCAACTTGGGAATACCTTTCACAGAGGCTGATGCTAATGGGAATGTGATTGTCTGGTAATGTACCAGCGTTAATATTGTTTTCATTGAGTTAGCTGGACTACTAGCTATTGTGTGCTAGAGAAAATACAGTTTATGGTACAATGATCTAATGTTGAGAGCTTGCCAAACATCTCTCCTGCTAAGCATGTGATTCATCTAAGTAACCCAGGCTGTATGACTTTTCCCTATGGTCTGAACCACTTTAGCAAAGCTTGCAAAAATTGACATTGAAATAAACAAGGAGATAAAAAAGTAAGTTTATCTTATTCTATAGCCACCTTTATATATTTTATAGTTACTATTTTTACGTGTGTTCACAGGACAATTTATTGTGCAAATTAAGAATGCAAATTCTTCTAAGAATGCAAACTCCTAGATGCCTCCCCAGCCCTACAGAATCAGGATGGGGCCCAGAATTCTGTGCTTTCACAAGCTTTCCATGTGATTCTGATGCTCCTTCAAGTTTGAAAATCATTTCTTTAGAACTCTACTTTTAAACAGGTATTGAAATATAATATAAGATGAAATATAATAACTTTGGAGTTGTAGACAGGTCATCATGCTTGATGCTTCTTTAGAACCTTCTAAACTGAGATCTCAAAATTTCTTTATATAAACCAATTAAAATGCGCATCACATTCTATGGAACACGATGGTTACTTTCATACCTATTTAATACATGGAGAAAGCAAGGATTAAAAAAACAAAACAAAACTAATTTCCTCAGGGGCATAAGGTGAGTTTCTTACAAGAAAGAAATGTCTGATTCTAACCAGTCATCCTCTATTCTATTATACTATGTCCCAATGGTTAAGACAACAACAACAACATAAAACAAAACAGAATTCCTGATACACAGGCATTTTTATCATACTTTTATATAGCTCAAAAAGTTCCAGCTTATAAAGTTAGAATTGAAAAGGAACAGTTTTTGAAATAGGGATATTTATAGAAAATATTAGTTACCAAGTAAACTGTCTGATAACACAAATATATATATATATATATACCCTACTTTTGTTCCTTTTTCACTCCCTAAAGTCACCTAACCTCTCATGGGATCACCAACCCTAGAAATTGGAAATAACTAAGATGGGAGACTACTGCTCTGAATTAAACAAAATATAATGGAGTGACCCTCAGGAAGTATCTTGTCTGTACTTTTCTGATAATGTTGCATAGCTGAATATGACTTTCAAGAGGATCAGTGAGGATGGCCTCCTTTCTCTTCAATAGGTAATCACGCTGTTGATATTTTCTAATATTTAAGTTTCTTTGCTAGTCACAAGGCAGTAGCATGTGTGATAAGCCACATCCATAGCAATGCTTTAATCAACCTAGTTTATGAATACTGAGTGTGGAAGGGAAAATAATTGTGGGGCTTACCTTCCTGTCAGAGCCAGCAGTATTATCTTTCATGATATTAAAAAAAAAAAGTAAGAACGGAATTGTCAAGGCTGTAAGTCAGCAGCAGAGGCAGGAATTACTGCCACTCAGGGACTATAAATTTTGGGGGTGTGAATGTGACTTACCATACATGAATTTTCAGAAAAATTAAAATATTTAAAGTATCCAGCCAGGATACAGTTTATCCTGAAGCTACTGAAAATTTATTTCCAAAATCTTTTGACTACTTCTGAAGCAACTTGAGATATAAGATAGAAGCCAGAAGTAGCTGCAAGTGTAAGCAAATGTGTAAAGCAAGCATGATTATTTACTTCTGATCTGAACTTTTCTACCCAATTTAGCTACATGTTTTCCTCCAACCTATCACTGACTCTTTTAAAATTCATCCATGGCCAGCACCTATTCTAAATGTGGCCACTCCCTATTGCTGAAAGCACAGACAAGTTCAAGTTCTCTTACTTTTTGAAGTGACACATACAAGAAAAAACAATAATAATGACTTTTACAAACGTAAGTTACAAGGTTTTAGCATTCCCTCAAATATGCCAAATCTATGAAAATATAATACTGGCAACTGAAATTCCCTTTTAATTTAATATCTGGTTTTGAAAACTAAAAATCAAGGAACCAGTTATGTTGCTGATTTCAGAGACTATCGCAAAAGGTGAAATCTACATGCTTCAAAACTCTCAGGTGGAAAATAAATAAATAAAGTGATTTTTTTATTTGGTATTTATCTCATAGAGTTTGTGGGTAGCCATGTTGGTTGAGTATTAGCCATAATCCATCTCTTGATGTAAGGCATGGAAATATATGGAGTATTTTATAAATCAAAATTTGCAGCCAGCTACGGTGGCTCACGCTTGTAATCCTAGCACTCTGGGAGGCCGAGATGGGAGGATTCTAGAGGTCAGGAGTTCAAGACCAGCCTGAGAAAGATGAGACCGTCTCTACTAAAAATAGAAAAAAATTAGCCGGCCAACTAAAAATAGAAACAAAACATTAGCTGGGCGTGGTGGCACATGCCTGTAGTCCCAGCTACTCAGGAGGCTGAGGCAGAAGGATCGCTTGAGCCCAGGAGTTTGAGGTTGCTGTGAGCTAGGCTGATGCCACAGCACTCTAGCCCAGGTGACAGAGTAAGACTCTGTCTTAAAAGAAAAGAAAAATTTGCATCTCTCTGTAGAGATTCTAGCTTGTCATATCTAAGACTTATTCTTGCTAGTCCACTTCTGAAAATCTTCTAATTACAGTTGGACCTTGGGAAAACATGAAG
The DNA here is from genome assembly GCA_008086735.1 of Cheirogaleus medius. NCBI lineage: Eukaryota > Metazoa > Chordata > Mammalia > Primates > Cheirogaleidae > Cheirogaleus > Cheirogaleus medius. Next base: position 54,187,092 of record VBSM01003176.1, read on the forward strand.
CTGCTTGAGGGAAGGTACAGATAGTTACTTTTGCAGGTGCATTTTACAGCTTGCCTTTAGTTGAATAAACCAGTGGATTTGGAAATAAATGTCAATAACACTATATTTGAAATTGTTTATTAAAGAAAAAAATCAAGCAAAGCAATTATTGGTCCTCCTGTACAGAGACCACTGCTCAATCAGAAGGTCAAAAACTTTTTTTGTACTTGGCTTGTTGTGTTACTGATATTGTCTACAGAAATATGTCGTCTAGGTTGACTTCTGAAGTAATACTTTCTAAGAATTTAAACACACATTTTTCGTGAAAAATAAACTAATATTACCTCTTTTTTTCTTATCAGCTTCTGAAGATAAAATGCTTTAAATTGTAAGTATCTGAAGATTACTAATATGATTTCATGATACCAGGATTGGATCTTTTTTCCCATTTGCAGTAAATGGTCTCCTCTGCTTCAGGTTTTCAAAAATCTATTCGATATTCAAAATGTTTCTGATATTTACATCTCATAAAAAATATATCTGGAATGGGGTAAAAATAAGAAGTTAAGCCAAGTCCTGAATTATTCCCTATTTATGTTGCATAATGTGCATTTCTTCTCAAGGCTGACTTGGCATTCCAGATCAAAATTTCGACTTAAAAGAACGTATAAATACCTTACTGCACTCAAAAAGCCTGAGAACTGGAAAATAAGTAATTGTGGGCTGCACTTCCACTGCTCTTTGGTTTACGGGGTTCACGTTCCATTCGGAAGAAGAGGGCATTATTGCCTAAGGACATTTGCCTTGCGCCGTTGAGTACTTGTCACATATAATGCACCATGGTATATAAATTCATTTCAGAATCTGTCATTCCACAGTACAGCAGAAATTTATGCAAATTATGTTTGCTCATGTTAAGTGGTTAAATTCTTTGTGGGTCTGAAATGTGATACTTCTTTTAAAATGTATATGTGAAACAGGTTTGGAAATATGGTAACATTGAAAATTTATATACTATACTCAGAAGTACAAAAATTTCCCTGTAACTGATTTGAACTTCCTCATAACCTCTATCTACAGGGTGTTGGATAATGTGTAAACTTACTAAGTAAATGTATTTTAGTCTCTTCTGACTTAAGCCTTTCTCCTTTTGGATAAATATTGAGGCATTACAGATCTCAACTCTGTTTCAGAGATATTTCTTCCTTTGTCTGCTAATTCTTTAGTTTTCTTTAGATACCGTGTGTGCCCTT
>VBSM01003176.1:54188423-54209664 GCA_008086735.1 Cheirogaleus medius
TGAACTCCTGACCTTGAGCAATCCACCCGCCTCGGCCTCCTAGAGTGCTAGGATCACAGGCGTGAGCCACCGCACTGGACCTAGGCTTGCCTTCTTTCTGTGAATTTTCCGACTCTCAACCAAGTCCTATATTTGCCTGGCTTAGGCTTTTCATCTGTGCCCCAATGTAGTTTCATCATTACCTTTACCACAGTGCCCCACAGTAGTCAGGCTAGCTCTCACCTCTCAGCTACTTCCAATTCTCCACTGGGAATCCCACATCCCACGGAAGGTGAGGCAGTTTCAGCAGTACTAATTCCAGATCTTCCATTCCCGGTGCCTGCCATGCCACCACTTCTGGACAGTGGCCAGCTCATGGTGATGTGAAGCCTTGTAGGTGGTATCTACCCACTGGGCATAAGACCCCTTAGAAGTGTCTAAGTCCTTTAGATCAGCGGTCCTCAGCCTTTTTGGCACTAGGCACCGGTTCCATGGGAGACAATTTTTCCACTGATGGGTATGGGTGTTGGGGGGGAAGGTCAGGGCAGAGCACAGGCAGTGATGTGCTCTGGGTTCCTCAGAGGCCACAGATGGTACCTGGCCAGCCTGGGGGTTGGGGATCGTAGCTTTAGATTATATTTCTCCTAAACAATCTAGTATCTTTTCTACTGAAGCATGCCAGGCTGGCAGAAAATGAAATTAGCATCTTTCTTTTTGTCTGTCTTCTTTTGTCTTCTACCTTTGGAAAAAACTCTACTTTCTTTTTTTCTCTATAGGAATGTTTCCTATATCATATCTTTCTCCTTCCACCATAGCATTTCCCAAGAAAGTATCTAATTACTGAGAAGGAAACTATGTCAGGAACTATTAGAAAATATTACCCTCATTTTTCACAATATAGAACTGACATGAATCATTGAATCATATCTTAGAAAAAAATTTCTAGTGCCGTTAAGTTGATATATTTTTATATATTATGTTTTAGTTCAATAGTTACCAAAATGCCCCAATCATAAGCAAAGTAAAGAAAATTTTATGCTTTTGAAATTTTAATGACAACATTTAGAGATGCTCATTAAGATATGCTTTACTGAGACCTATAACTGTCATAAATATATAGCACATGATTGAGTTTCAAAAATATTTTTAATAATATTTATTTGATGCATTTTGCTTTTCAAAGTATTTTTATCTTCATTGTCTTATTTAATCTTCACAACGTTCTTGTGATCTAGGCAAGGTAGATGTTATTATTCTGTTTTATACATGGGGAGATTAAAAATATTAAGTGAATTGCTCTGTATCTATCACATGGTACCTTGACATTTGTGTTCAAGCAAGGAAGGACTGTATTTCCAGTTCTGCTCTGGCTTGGTATTATTTCCTTGAAATTGTGTTTGCAATATTTTATTCCTTGTGAAATAAAAAAAAATTAAAAAGGGAAAAATCAAACCACCCTTTACTTGTTTTCTTATAAAGAGAATCACTAATATGCCCATTCGTCCTGCATAAAGCTTTTATGTCTGTGAAAGAGTCTCTAACCTGGTGGGCTTCCCCTTGTTCCAAAGGCAAATGGGTTTCTTCCCACGTTGTACTGACAGCCCTGTCCTGCACACTTCCTGGGCTCCCCAATTCCCAGGCTCCTCTGGGTGTTCTCATCTGCTCCTTTCTTTACTCATCTTGTTTACACTCTTTTTTTTCAATCTCTTGCCATGACATTTCATGTTGCCACTCCCACACTAAAAGAACTCAGACGCTCTGACATCTGTCTTCTCTCCATGATCATTTTTAATATTTATCTTGATTGCTACATTTTCAGTTGTTCTAGTCACACGATTGTTGAATCTACCATATGGCACAATGGTTATATAGGTCCTTGATATCCTACATAATCTCTCATGGACCAATTCTTCTTTGATCTAATCAAATATAAATTATTTCATAAAAAAGTTTTATTTCTTGTCTTAGGTGAATTGTTAAGTTTGTGGACCATATTATTGGCCTGCATGAATGAATATGTTGAGGATGTCCGGTACTGATAGCTTTCTTTAGTTTTGGTGAATTTTGGAAACCGGCACACTATTCGGAGTGACTAGTAATTCATCAGAGTGAGAAAAAAGAACAGTGATTAAATTCAGTTTCTCACCATCTGTAGCAGTTAGCATCCTGAGGCAGGAAACAGTGCACTCAAAGAGGGGACTAGTTACTAAGCTGTGGGCAGGATTTAAGTGCTCCAACAAGAGAAGGTATGGTAGGCAGCTTTATAAGATAACCCCGGTGATCCTGACCTGGTGGTATGTGCTACCTCATGTAATCTCCTCCCCTTGATTAAATTGTTTACAACCAATAGAATATCTCAACTTTGAGGGCAGGCAACTTCTATGATTAAATTACCAAAGACACCTGCCCTTGCTAGCTTTGATGCAGGGAGCTGCCATGCTGGGGAGGGCCGTGTGGCAAGGGGTGGAGGATGGCCCTAGTCAACAGCCAGAGAGGAACTGCCGTGCTCACTCCAACAACCCAGAAGGAACTATATATGGCCAACAATCGTGAAAATGAGTTTGAAATAAATCCTTCCTTAGTTGAATCTTCAGATGAGCTCCAGCCCTGGCCAATACTGTGATTGCTTCTTTCTGGGAGACCCTAAATCAGAGAACCCAGCTAAGCCTTATCCGATTCCTGACCCATAGAAACTTTGAGATAATAAATGTGTGTTGGTTTAAACCACTAAGTTCATGGCAATTTATTGTGCTGCAATTGATACTTAACAGAGATGATAACAGTTGAAACACTACCACCCACGGGTCTGAAGGGAAAAGGGAGCAGGCAGTTACCAGACTGAGAGAGGGCAGTGGTATGGAGAGAGAGAAACACTGGAGCTGTAGCTTTTGGGAGAGGAATCAGCAAATCAAAGCAACCTGGCAGGAGGGAACAGGGGTAACAAATACTGTTCTTACTCTCTCACTGTCCTTGAATTTCCTGCCAGAACTTTATTTTGTCCTAACTGAATCAGATGTGAGAGGAAGCCCAGATTTGCAGCCTATATGGGCCATCTCCTTGGGCACAAAGCAGGACGGAAAGTGTATCTATTTGGTAGGGCTGCTGTAACAATGTACTAGAAAATTGGGTGGCTTAAAATAACAGAAATTTATTGCCTTAGGTTTCTATAGATTAGAAGACTGAAAGCAAGATTTCAGAGGACTATACTTCCTCTGAAGCCTAGAGGGGAGAATCCTTCCTTGCCTCTTAGATTCAGGTGGTTTGCAGCAATCATTGATGTTCCTTGCCTTGTGGCTGCTTTAATCTCTGCCTCTGTCATCCCACGATGTTCTCCCCTCATGTGTCTGTGTCTCTGTCTTGTCTCCTCTTCTTATAAGAGCACCAATCATATTGGATTAGGCCCCACCCAAGTCAAGTATGATCTCGTCTTAAACTTGATTACACCTGCGAAGACCCTATTTCCAAATAAGGTTACATTCATAGGTATTAGGGGTTCAGACTTGAACATATCTTTTTGGGGGACATAATTAAACCCACAATATTAATAGAGAGGAAGTGGAATATGTCAGAAGGGACAAACAGAAAAACAGCAGTTAACCTTTGGGAAAGAAAAAAATATATTTTAGGTATTTATTTATAATGCTGACATTAAATATACGCTTGCCCCTAATTAAAGAACTGAACAAGCATTTTCTCATCATCTTTGAGAACAGATTTCTTTTATAATCTATGCTTTGTGAAGAAAGAGCTATCAAAAGGGAGTAACTGGTGCAGGCTGTCTGAACACAGAAGACAGGTTTGTTGCCTTTATTGAATGTACTGCCTTAGGCTTTGGAATTGGCATGCTTTTTATAAATCTTCCCAAACCACTAAAATAAGACTCACAAAATTTTGTCTGTTATAAGAAGAGAGAACTACATCAATGCTGGTAACTACATTTTACATGGCAGAATATCTAGGCTTGTGAAATATATTTTATAAAGTATCACGCATTATTCAAGCTTTGCATACGTTTCCTTTTTAACTTTACCTATTTATATTGAAGATAATCATAGCCTGCAAGGAAAAATTTTCATGGATTTTGAGGTGATATTTTTTTCTAAATTTTACCTAGAGATTTCATGGCATTCATAGAAAAATACCTGCAGTTTAGCCACTACATTTTTTTGCACAAACTTTAAAAATAATTTTGTCTAGTAAAAATAATTGGGCAAATTTCATTGGCATAAGAAAGTAGAAAACATCCCATTCTCAAATGATTAGGACTTTTCATATTTATATTTTAATTGCTTAATCTGGAAGACAACTTTGATGATTTAAAGTTGTGGCAAAAAGCACTGCAAGCCTTCAAACCTATAATCAATTTACAAAAATATGCCAGTTCTGAATTTATTGACCATCTGTCAGTCTTCTCTCACTCCTAGCTAGCTGACAGTGTTTATTATTTGATGCATTCTGTAATGAGTCACTGCAAGGAACAACTCATATCTACAGCACAATGATTAATGGGGTCATTGTCTACTCACAACCACCTCAGCCATCATTCTTTTCTTCCAGGAATGGGTAAATGGCAATCCTCACATCAAAAGGAGATTCCCAGAGCCATCCTGAAGCACAAAGTTACTTGTGTACTGAACTAATTTGATTGGCATGTAATAAATTCAGCTACAGTCAAAACTCTTCTATGACAATGCTTACAAAAGTTAAATCAGTAATAATTTAACAAGACATCCTAAAAATTCAGAGGTTGGTTTTTTACACATCTATGCATTCATCCTCCTTCTCCCATATAATTATTATTTGCCTTTAATGCACACAAGTGTTGAAAATAACTAAATCTGAAACTGACAAAGTGAAATATTGGGACCCTGCTGTCTCTGATTTATCTTTTATTAGATACCACAGATAGACTTAAAGCATGAAGGTGACATTTTCATTGTGTAACAGTCTGTTACAGTAGAAAGGGCTTGGACATTTGAGTTAGGCAGATCAGAATCTACCGCTGATGAGCATTGCATAGCTACTGGTCTTCTCTCATCTTCAACAATTTTGTGTGTAAAATATGGATAATGTTCACTATCTGGTATGCTTGTTAGTAATATTATATGAGATGAAATTGCGAAGAATCTGGCATTAAATGTCTGTTCTCAATTATGGTATTAGTGGCAAGAAGAAGTGGAAGGCAGGAATCAGAGAAAAAAGAGTTGAAAAAATGTGAAGCCTAGGGTTCTACCAGGTTAACTTCCAGAATGGTAAGAAAGTTCTATGATTTATATCTTGTAGAAAATTGAGCTGTTAAGGTTTAGGAAAAGAATCCCTAGGATTTAGGTGGAGATAGTGGATAGTCGATTTAACCCATTTGGGGGAGACAAAAGAAAGAGGGCAAAACAGAGACAAAATGAATAAGAGGATATTTACTATCTATCTGTTTATCTATTAATGTGCATGGGCATATACTCATCTTGTGTCCATACATGTGTGATATTTTAAAAATCTAAGTAGAATTTTCATATAGGAGACCAAAGGCATACTGAGAAGTAGATGATCAAAAAACAGAAAGAACAAATATGGCTGCGCCTAGATGAGAGCCTTAACATGGCTTGACCTATTAAACATATATCTAGACTCCCCAGCAATGCACGACAAAGACTTTGCCACCAGACAAGTGAAGGTTATTACCTGGATACACCTGTACAGAATATAGAGCAGACATTAAGCACATCATGAAAGTAGCCTGGCAGAAAAAGTTTGGTCCAGGATGAGGACGTCTACTTAGTTTAACAGGGCTAAGTGAAAATGAGATGTGTGGTTTCTCTAAATTAAAAAAAATCCAGCATTTAAGGTAAAATAGTTTGTCTTCAGGCGGTGTGCACTGAGGTGAGCTCCCTGAATCTGGTGTTAGACATTTAAGTTATTAGATAAAACTAAATATTAGATATAACTTAATGATTTGAGTTTGAGTTCTTCCATCACTCACTTTAATATCCTGGGCACTAGAATCATCACTTTAGGTGTTTGCCTTTATGATTGTATCTTTCTCACATTTTCTTAATATGTAAATGGAAAAGGTTGAGTTTTTTGATTGGCAGCTCTTATCTAACAGTATTTTCCTATCACATAAACCTCTAAGAATTAGGTCCAAAATTACTAGAGCCCTTTCTGCCTGAATAGCTCTGATATGTGACTTGAAGCCTGCAGAAATGCCCGATGTAGAAGTAGGAAGTAACACATTCCAAGCGAAACTTATGGTGAGGTGGGGTTATCATCGCTGGGGCAAGGTCTGCTGACTCCCTATTATCAGACCTTAACTTGTTAGTGAATTTACCAGGGCCCAGGGATGATAGCTTTGCTGATCCAGTAGTACAGAAACTTGATTTTTGTCAGTTTTCTAGAGAAATCAGAACATGAAGGAGTTGTTTCATACTAAGCAAACACATAAGAATAAAATATTCACCAGAATGCATCTTACCAATATTGTGAAAATTTCAGGCAGATTAGAATGTTTGTGCAGTCCTTGTATTAAAGCACATTTTTATGGAAGCCAAATTATAATCAGAAGATGGCTTGGGGAGAGAAAAAAAGAGGAAGGTTTAGTTGAATCATGCAAATGTCTACTAACATAAAGGAAATACATGCAGACTTTGGGTAGTAAAATCTCATGATTTGAATGTTGATAATTTGCATCAGAGATATTTTATTTTTGATCATGAATAATGCTTAGTTAATGGTACTTTGAGAAGGGGCTGGGATAAAGTTACTCATCTTTTGGATATAATGTGCTAAGTAGAACTATAATCAGAATTTCAGAAATAGAATCAGAACAGTTTATCTTTACAATAATATAATTTTAACTCTTAAAGAAACCTCAAGAGATGATATGATCTAACTCTCTCCTTTTACAGATAAATAGGGTGACTGATGGTTATGTAACTCACCCAAGATCAAATAACTAATTAGTATTGAGCTGAATCTGGATACTGGATCTTCCATTAGACTACTAGTGCTTTACTAGGTCTACTTATCCAAATCATCTCTAATCTGTATAGACAACAAAATGCATCTAGCAGGACCAATTAGTTTGTTTTACCATAAATATTTGAAAGCTGAAAATTTAATTTATCAACAATTAATATGTAATTAAGACTTTTCACTAATTTCTCATTCATTCTATCATGGTAAAATATTGCTCTACAATAAAGAAGAAAATAAACTTCCCAATATCATATGATAGTAAAATTTTCAAATTTTCTTAATATTCACTTTGGCACTCCTTTATACTGTTAAGAAAATTTGTGTTAGGAATAAGAAGTAAAGTGGTATCATAAAAGCCAAAATATAGAGACCTTGAGGGAGAAAAGTGCAAATTACAATTCTGAAAAAATTCTGAACTTCTAATCATATAGAAAAGCACCTTTGAAGAAATTTCTTCACATATCTTTTAGTGATGAGTTTTCTTCTCTGAATTCTCTGCTATTAGCCAATAAAAATCTACTTGTAAAAATATAAAATGATTTCTTCAATTTTATTTTGAACTTCACAGTAAATATAGGCCCATAGATTTCTTCAGAAACAAGGTGACTTTAGAGAGAAAGAGAAGTGAAAGCTTAAGGCATGTTAGTTAATAAATATATCTAGACACCCCTCTCTTACTTCTCAGGTGCATTCAGACAATATTATTTGACTAATCTTATTTTTGGTGAGTTCTAGTCTCCTGTTTCCTATTAGAGACAGTAACTCTTATCAGAATTTAGTGTTCTTTGTGTTGAGATTTTAATGCAATTCTAAAAATGTACTTTAAGCAGACGCTGTCTTGATGATGATAACCTAGCTTTTAAAAAGATGTGTATAACAGATTAAAAACATTTTCCTCTTGTGCCTCAATGGGTGGTTTCTCTTAACATCAGTTATTAGAAAAATCAACTAAATATTAGTGTGCTTATAGTTAATAATAAATGTTATTATATGATTGTGTCTAATAAATGTAGGAGCAATCAGAAAATCTTCATTTGGTGATCTCCATAGTAATAATTGTTTTAGGTAAAAATCCATCATTGCATGGTAAAACTAGTCGACAAAAACACGCAATAGGATATTTATTTAGTCTCAAAAGATATCCTCAGAAGGTGGTTATTGATTACAAAAGGAAAATGAGTAACTATGGTGGAGATGCCTCACGTGCCATCTTAATCTAGTGATCAAAGATAACATCACCATTAATGTGACAAATTGACTTTATGTGCCTCCTGATATGATGCACTGAGAAAAAAACAACATTACTCTTGTGTTATTTTTTTGCCAAAGGGCATAAACTGCTCTAATTGTGAGAAAATAGTGGAGAAACCAAAAATGAGGAACAGTCTACAAAATACAGGACTGTATTTTCCAAATGCCAAGGTTAAGAAAGACAAAGAAAAGTAGAGAACATTTTCTAGAGTGAAAGAAAACAAAGAAACATGACTGGTAAATGAAATACATGATCCTGGATTGGATTTTGGACCAGAAAATATTTTTTTTCTTTTGCTGTGAAGAACTTTAATGGAACAATGGATGAAATTTGAGTAAGTCTATAGATTATGTTACAATAGTGTATCAATGTTTGTTTCTAATTTTTATAATTCTACACTGGTTGTATAAGATAATGGTATTCTTCAGAAATGTATACTGAAGTATATAGGAGTGAAAGGATATGCCTGCAACTTACTTTCAAATGTTTCAGAAAAAAATTATATTATGAAATATTATTTATGTTAGGATAATATATATAAATGGATGAATTAGAGTGAAGTCTATAAGAGGACTTGTACTATCTTTGTAACTTTTCTCTAAGTCTTAATTTATTTCAAAATAAACGGCTAAAGAATTATCACATGGTTGGCATCTGATAGACTATTTTGACAGTAACTTATTTGACTAAAATAACATTTATTGACTGCCTACTGTGTACCAGAAGATGTGCTAGAATTTCCATTAGGTATTTCAAGCAGTCTTCACATGACCCTGTGAGTAGGGCATTGTTATAATGATTTCACAGATGAGGGCACTCATGCTTAGGAAGTCACCACTTAACTGAGACCGGTTGAAGTCACACAGCCAGAAAATGGCAGAGATCAGATTTGAACTTGGATAGTCTAATTTTATTTCCATCACTCTCTTCCTTGTACCAGATCCTCAATCTATATTGTAGCAAATGACTACATCTTCTCAGAGCAATGGATGGGCTTAGAGATAAATGTGTAGAGAGTTGTACCACAGTGGTGCCAAGCTCCTGTGTTGTAATGTCATTGTAGATCCCTACAGTTTATGAATTCCTTGGACAAGGAGTTCTTTCTCTTGATGTCTGTTATTGAAGCACCTAGAAGAATATATGGCACATAGTGGTATTTTGAATATTCATTGAATAAAAAATGATTGTGAAACAAGTTTGATGTAAGAAGTATAGAGGCACGTTGGAGAACAGGGCAGAAGGCTCTGATAATAGTAGTGTAAGAGTTAATGGAAATAAAAACTAGATGCAGGTTTCAATTTCTACTGAATGGAAACAACTTCTTCTCCCTGTGAGCAGTACAGAAATAATTGTGAAAATGTGTGTCCCTTGAAGGAGGAGTAAAGTAAGACAAATTCACCATAAGTGACATAGCTCTTGAAAGGAATGCACCAGGCAACAACCTGAACTGCCGCAGAGAGCCCAGAGAAGGGATCAGTTTTGAGATGAGAATTGAAGGGAATTACTGGGTATTCTTTCTGCAGTGGAGTTCTGAAAAATTCTAGAAAATTGAACATAGATTTAAAAGGTCACCCAAGGCCTCCATTTTTTCCTGGATATTCAAAAACATCCTATCACTTATTGTCAATGTGATAAACAAATTTGGAGGCCCAAGGCATCCAACAATTTTCACTGTCTATGTGCATTCTCTTCCTTATAATTCTGACATCTGCCTAATCTGATACTTTTTTTATTTAAATAAAACTTCTTAACATAGTTTTGTTTCATGAAGTTAACCATTCAAATAATGGGAAAGGTGGGATGAGGCAGGCATGACATGATAACATTTGCCTGTGGAAGTTCATGATTACTTGAATGCATGAATGGGTTACAAATGAATGATTCTAATCACATTGGGCAGGGTTTTGGTGTAGGCATAGGTCAAACCCCTTACATTTTTAGGATGTTACTCTCTGGCCAGTGTACTGGAAAATGACTACATTCCTTATCACTTTTTTAGCACTGAACAGCTACTATGGATAACAAGTCCTTTCCCAACACAATGAGTAAAGTGGCTCCACAACAAGAAGATTTCTGATGGTTATCCCATGTACTCCAAGTGTAACCTTGAAGTTCAAGAAAACACAGTCTTGACAACCCCAGATGACAGTATGTGCAAGAGCCTGGGTGCGAAACATTTTAGTCCAATCTGATCATCTGTTTTATTGTTTCCAATATCAACTTGAATAAGCAAAAACCAAAAAACAAACAAACAAAAGAGACATTTCAATCACAACTGAAGTTGAATGGTTAATTCATGATAGGCATTGCAGCAACCTACAATTCAAAAAGAGATTCCATTTATTTTTACTGGTATTTCAATATTTCACCAATGGAGCTTTCTATAGTAGGTACAATCCTTTAGTAAATGAAATATTACAAAAGTGTGAAAGTAAACACTCACTGGAAATAGTTCAAATCACATCCATTATCTTCAGAAATAAAATGAAAAGTATCACCACTTGAAGACAAGGCTTTCATGAAATAGGCAATGAAATGTTTCACTGTAGTTCACTGAATCATAGTGTACTTTCGGATACTGGTTCAGTAGTGCAGATATAACACAATGATATGCTCTAATTATAATATTGGTGACATCACTGACATCAATATGTTTATCTGATGGAGAAAAAATTTAGGTGAAAAAAATAATGAGACGTATAATAAGTCCACTGGACTTGGCAAAATGAGCTACTTCTCTAAGATCTACAGCTAACTGGCTACAAACTTAATAAGTCACAATCTAGCTGTGTTTCCTATCAGTATAATGTTGGAGATTTTACAGGATCTCAAAATACTCCTATAAGATTGTATAATAAATACAGTCATATGTCACTTAACAATAGAGAAAAGTTCTAAGAAATGCATTGGTAGGTGATTTTGTCATCATGCAAACATCAAAGAGTTTGTACTTATACAAACCGAGATGGTATAACCTACTACACACCTAGGCTATATGGTATAGCTTATTGCTCCTAGGCTACAAACCTAGCATGCACAGTATGTTAACTGTACTGTATACTATAGGCAGTTGTAACATAATAGTATTTGTGTATCCAAACGTATCTAAACATAGAAAAGGTACAGTAAAATACAGTATGAAATACAAACACTTACCATAAATAGAGCTTGTAGGACTGGGGATTGCTCTGGGTAGTCAGTGAGTGAGTGGTGAGTGAATATGAAGGCCTAAACATTACTGTACACTACTATAGACTTTATAAACAGTGTACATGGAGGCTACATGGAATTTATTATATATTTTTTCTTTTTTCTTTTTCTTTTTCTTTTTCATTATTTTTGTAAAATTTCAAAATGTTAAGGGGATACAAATGTTATTTGTTACATGGATCACTTTTGTAATTCTTGAGTCACTGCTATAATTGTACCAATGACCCAAATAGTTTTCACTGTACACATTAGGTAGGTTTTTGCCCCTCCCCTCCATCTCCCTCCTCCCTGGTTGATTTCCACTGAGTTTTACTTCCCTCCGTGCACATGCGTGCTCATCAGTTCCAACTTAATAGTGAGTAGCTGTGGTGTTTGGTTTTCCATTCTTGAGATACTTCATTTAGGATAATGATCTCCAGTTCCATCCAAATTGTTGCAAAAGATATTAATTCATCCTTTGTAATGGCTGAGTAGTACTTCATGGTATACACATACCACATTTTGTTAATCCACTCATGAATTGATGGGCACTTGGGTTGATTCCACAGCTTTGCGATTGCGAATTATGCTGCAATAAACATTTGAGTGCAGGTGTCTTTTTGATAAAATAACTTATTTTCCTTTGAGTAGAACCCAGTAGTGGTATTGCTGGATCAAATAGTAGGTCTACTTTTAATTCTTTGAGGAATCTCCATACTGTTTTCCATAGAGGTTGTACTAGTTTGCAGTCTCACCAACAGTGTATAAGCCTTCCTTTCTCTCTGCATCCATGTCAGCATCTATTGTTTTTGGACTCTTTAAATGTTTAAATACATGATATTTATTTATTTTTCTCAGCAAGTGGTTAGTTCATATTGTTCAAACAAGTTCCTTTTCATTTTTTTTAAATTTCAGAATATTGTAGGGGTACAAATGATTTGGTTACATAAGGGATAATGTGATATCGCATTGGGGTTTTAACTTGCATTCCCCTAATAATTAGTGACATTGAACATTTTTTCATATGTTTTTTGGCCATTTGTGTATCTTCTTTTGAAAAGCTTCTGTTCATGTCTTTTGCCCACTTTTTAATGGGGTTAATTGTTTTTTACTTGCTAATTTACTTGAGTTCTTTGTAGATTATGGACACTAAATTTATTTTTAAAATTTATTTCTTCAATTATAAATTAACCTCAGCTTATTGTATCTTTTTTACTTTACAAACTTTTACAAAAACACACATTAACCAAGGCCTAAACAGGGTCAGCATCATCAATGTCAATTTTCCACCTTCACATCTTGTCCCACTGGACGGTCTTCGGGGGCAATATCACACATGGAGCTCTCATCTCCTATAATAACAATGTCTTCTTCTGCAGTACCTCCTGAAAGTCTTGCCTAAGGCTGTTTTACAGTTAACTCTTTTTATAAGTAGAATAAGTATGCTCTAATATAATTATTAAAAAGTATAGTACGTACATAAACCAGTAACATAGTCATTATTATCATTATCAAATAGTATGTACTGTACATAATTGTATTTGCCATACTCTTATATGATTGGCAGCACAGTAAGTTTGTTTATGCTGGCATCACCACTAACACATGAGTAATGTGTTGTGCTATGAAATTATAACTTACAAGGCGATAGAAATTTCCAGCTCCGTTATAGTTTTATGAGACCACCGTCATCCATTGTTGACCAAAACGTCATTATGTGGTACAGATTGTACTGTAATTCTAAGGGTGTCTTCAATAAAGTATAGTAGTGTGGAATATCATGGAATGAGATTAGCATTTTCACCTCAGTAGGCACAAAAGTTACTTTTATCCCTCAATGACTCATTTTTCCATTTGGCCCATAGTTGTCATACAGTCAAGGACACGGGAAAATATTCAATTCTTATTTTTTGACCCTTTTTCACTTTCTACTTCATCCTTACTTTGCCTCCTGATGCCTCCACCCTTCTGAGATGTTCAAATAGACAAGTTCTATAGGTCAAGATCCTTACCAGGATTTCTTGGTTTTATTTTGCTGTTAATGGCTTTCTCCCAGGATTTTTTTTTAACAGATGATTATTAAAATCAAAAGACCTTTAAAATAATAAAAAGAAATGTTGCTGGTTGAATTTCAGACACTGTAACTGGTGGTAGACTAGCACCGTGTTTCCCCAAAAATAAGACAGGGTCTTATATTTATTTTTCCTCAAGAAGACACCCTAGGGCTCATTTTTAGGGGATGTATTATTTTTTTAAGTATGGTACAACAGTCTACATTTATTCAAATATAATTAAGTCGTCTTCTGGAAAATCATCATAGTAAAATGGCAGCCACAGCTTTCCTTCTTCCCCCTGGGGACACAAAATACCTAAAGAGGAGCATCCGGCTCCTCACTTCACTGAGGAGACTTTCCCCTCAAAGCCTCAGCTTGCAGCGCACAGGATGGCCGGGACCTGACAGGGGGAGCCGACCTTGTTGGTGGGGCTGCCCACACCTTTCTGGTCACTTCTGGGATAGTAGCTGTCATGATGGGGCAGATGAGAAGGGCTGCTTGTCTTCTTTACTGCTAAGAGATGAAATGCATGGGTTGTGCAGATACGATGCGTAGCCACGCCCATCACTAGGTCTTATTTTCCGGGTAGGGCTTATATTACACAAATGCTTAGAAAGCCTGCTAGGGCTTATTTTATGGGTAGGTCTTATTTTTGGGGAAACACGGTACTTATGCTTGTCCTCTGAATCTAACTAGACAGGGAGACAGGGAGTGGGCTATCTTCCCTATATTTGTAAGGCTATCCCTAATTCACACTGTCTTTATGGCTTTCAAATCATGTCTGTTCAGTGTCTATCTCATATAGAACTATAAGCAGACAGTTCTGCTTTCTTCTTAGTGCTTGGTTTGTTATTTCACAGTGATATTTATTGAATGTCTTTGAGTTGCAAAGAAATTTTATGTGCCAGTGTTTGCAAAATGATCCAAAATATTCTATTCAGTTAATATAAATTATTATTTTCTTTTATTCTTTTTGTTTTAAGTTATATTCTTCTTTTAGGAAAATTAAACAAATGTGAATTAATGAAAGTCAAATACAAATTCCTTTTTATTAAACAGCTGACTTTTTTCCCCTCGGCATTTGCTTCTGAGAAGTTCTCATTACAAATTTTTAGCCTGAGGTCTGTTGAAAATCATTCAAGTCCTTCAGAAATTTAGGTGTCAAATCCTTCTAGATGTATATTTTAACACTCCAGCCTTTTTTGAATCTTTTATTCCCTTTGGACCTTTGAGTGTCATGCTTTTAATCACTTCTCCTTGAAGAACTTAGGTGTTTTTTTTCCCCCATTCTTTTTGACTAATAGTCTTGACTTTTTATTTTATTCTCTTTGCCCTTCCCTGTAGAAATTCACTTCTGCCAGTTCCTTTCAATATCAAGGGGATAAACAGTATATCAAATGAGCTTTCCTAACTTTTAAAACACAGGACATTTTTGTGAGGTGGTGGTGATGGCAATGAGTATTGAGATTTGTGGGACAATATGAAGACAGTACCTGGGTTACTTGTCATCAAATTTCTTTCAGGTTAAAGATTTGTATAAACTTTATGCAGAAATACAAACTCTAAAATACTTTTTCACATATCTGTATCATAATGAATAATTATTGAATTGGGGATATCTTTTTAAAAATTAATTGACTATTTCATATTTTTATTTCTTTACTTTCTTTTATCCCATAGCACTGGAAGTATTTCTGTATTCAGTAATCAAAGTGCTTACTCCATATATTGTTAAATAGTTTACCTTTCTCCTTTTTGTTCATTCATTTAAAACCTTTTGTTGCTGTATTATTATCCATTTTTTTCACCCCTTTTCTTTGAATAGCTACGTCTTATATATATATAATATATATATATATATATTATATATATATAATTAGTCCTTTTGCCATGCTGTTGGTTTTACTTTTGCTGAATTATTTCCATTTGCAATTATTCTGATAGTTCAAACCAGTCACATATTTTTAGTGTCTCCCCTTGAACTTGTTATTTTCTTTTGGGTTTTACACACAGACAGTTGCTCAGCACAGAAGTACTTTTGATGTGTTGCAGGAGGGACTCCTTTGGGTGGTACACGTGTGAAAGACGGATGACAGATGGATACTTAGGCAGCTGCTCGATGGCAAACGGAGGAGAGAGCCTTCAAGTATGTGGGCAGAAGGACACAGTGAAGCAAAATTCAAGCAGCGAGGCATAGCTGTGGAACCCAGGGATGTGTCAGCAAGACTCTCCACAACAGCAAACCAGGGAGGGCCTCAGTCTGAAATTCAAAATAGCAGCTAACGTCACTGTCTCTGAAGGCAAGTCTTTTGAAAGTAAAGTGCATTAACTACTTATTTTGTAATCAAAAACAGTTTTTTGTTCACTAGTGCAGCAACCCTTGCGGGCTGAGTATCAGATTCTTTAATTTCAACGACACAACTTAATTCACAAGATCTTATATTAGAACCTTTTATTCTATTGCATGTTTAAAAAGACGTTTAACTTACCACATGAAACACTCTTCCTTTCTTAGTTTAGTAAGTATCCATCTGAGACAGCGATGTTATTGCCATAGAGAAAATTTGCAGAAAGATTTGAAAACAACTTTCAAGCACACAACTACATAGAATAACTAGTTCAAATATGTCTACAGTCA
Source organism: Cheirogaleus medius (assembly GCA_008086735.1). Taxonomy (NCBI): domain Eukaryota; kingdom Metazoa; phylum Chordata; class Mammalia; order Primates; family Cheirogaleidae; genus Cheirogaleus; species Cheirogaleus medius. The sequence continues at coordinate 54,204,508 of VBSM01003176.1, forward strand.
GGCAAGAGATAGAGTATATATGACTTCAGAAATGTGGCATTCTGGATTTATATACAAAATTTCACATTTTATATGCTGGGCTAAAATCTAGGGATTGATGTTTGAGATTTAAAACCTCAGAAACCTTTGTTTCCTGTATTATCTCTAAGTTAACCTCTATTTATTTATTCAATGCAATTATTTATTATGTATCAAATGTGGACACAGTGTGCCAAGTTAAGCAAGTATTGGGATAGCAAAATAATGCTAAGTTTCTTAAGGTGCAGTCACCCTATTAGAAGATTAAAAAAACACAAAGACACCAATATAGTGTGGTGTAAGAGGGGTGCGAATTAAGATCCCAAATTTGAACTGGCAAACAGGGTGGAAGTGTTTGGGACAAACAGGAATTGGAGAAGTGAATAAAAACTGTCCCCCTCAAAATCCACAACTTCAGATTAGTTCTTAATCACACCCAGAAATTTCATTAACCACAGAAGTTTCTTTGGGTTCTTCCAATCTCCATAAAAATTCTTTCAAGTCTTCTCCACTCTCATCAAACCTCCCACGTTTTCTATTTCTTTTCCCACTTTAGAAAAAAAGATAGAATTCACCTCTAAATGCCCTGCTAACCAAACATTCCAGTCTAGCTGCGTTTATTTCCAATCTCTCATCCCTCCAGTGTTTTACAGAACAGAATTTTCCTGAATGGCTATCTGAGGCCAGAACCTCCAACTGTGATTTGGTCCCCTCTTGCTGTCTTAATCTTCTCAGGAATCTTTCCTTGTCAGTGATACTTTTTCCTTCCCTTCTCTTCCCTTCTCTCCCCCTCTCTTTGTGTCACATATGTATATTTATATGTCTCTTATGTATTTGTACTTGTATGTTTATGTGCATTTATGTCTTTTATTAAAACAAATAAAACCAAAAATTTTCTTCATTGTATAATTCCTGCAGCAACTGACCATTTTCTTTTTTTCTTTGCAATCAAGCTGTCTGAAAGCTTGCATCTATGTATGCATGCTGTTTGCATTTCTTTACTTTCCACTCCTAAGTTATTTCAATTTAACTTTTACTCCATTACTTCACAAAAGAGCTCTCACTGACTCACCAAAGATCTCCATGTTTCTATGCTCAGTGGATCCTTTTCAGTTATCTTCTAATTTGGCCTTCTAGCATCATTTAACAATATTGACCATGTCCTTCTTCAAACTCTCTCCTCCCTTAGCTTTTTCAACATCATATTCTCCTGGTTTCCTTCTGCTTATAGGCTTTCTCTTCTTCCTTTCTTATGCAGGTCATCTTCCTCTACTTGGCTGTTACATTCTAGGATTTCTTGGGTGCCTATTCTAGGATTTCTTCTATTTCTTACTCTGTATTCTATTCCTAGGTGACTTCACTCATGCCATGACCTTAATTACCACGTATAAAATGACATTCACTAAATATGTGTCTCCAGCTCAGTTCTCCTCTCTGAGCTTCAGATCTAAGTACCCAACTGCCCACTTAACATCTTGCTACTTCACTATTCAAAGTACTTCAAAGTCATCAGGTACAAAATTAAACTTTTCATTACCAAACTGTCTCTCAGTTTAAAAAATGACACTTTAATTTACTTGTGAACAGAGAAACCTGGAAGCAATGTTTGACTCCTCTGCTACCTCAACTGCCATATCAAGGCCCAATCTGTTTCTCTTTTTAAATATTTCATGAATTGATCCACTTCTCTTTATCTCCATTACCACCATCATAATCCAAATTACCCTTATCTTTTGCTTAGAAAACAGAATTGTCCAATAACAGGTTTTCCTATATACTGTCTTCTCTGTGAGCTATCATTGAACTGAGAAAAAAACAAAGATTTTTTTTTAAGGAAAAAATAAGAATATTTTCTTTTAAATGGCCAGCCTAATAGTCTAATAGCCCTTGCTACCCATGAAGGCTCTGGTTTCCCCGTTGGTCTCTGCTTTCCATTACATTGACCTTGGATACCTGGGACCTGCCTGCTCATTTCCACCACATGGCTTTACCTACACTGCTTTTCTATGTCATGAACAATCCCTTCATCTTCTCTCTTTGTGTGTTAACTCATTCATCCTTAATGTCATAGCCTAATTGTTTTTCAGGAAGCTTGCCATGATTTCTAGTATAAATCAGGTATATGTGATATATTTCCTCACGGAACTGTGATTATTTCCCTCAGTACACCTAGCTTGTTTGATAATTATATATCATCAGTGTGAATATTTGATTAATATATGACTCCCCTACTAGACTTTAAGCTCATTGAAAATAGGGACTGTGTACTTTTTGCTCATTATTTGTATCACCAGCACATAACATAATGGCTATCACATTGTAGTTGCTCTTATAAATATTTGTGTAATTAATAAATTAATCTTGACAGCTGATACAAAGCAGACAGGTAGCCCCTTATGGTAAACAAATTTGGAAGGAAAATTTAACTATCCAGGTAAAAGTAATTGCTAAGTTCCACTCCTGATGCAAAATAACTTTTTTGCTTGTTCTATCTTGTTACAATATATCACTATCCATTAAGATTGGGGTATATCGGTCATTTTTAACTAGGGCAGAGCAATGCAAAATTACGGGAGAGTTTTTTCAAACTACCCACTCTTCCCATACCTATGTATCTGAAGAATAACATAACCTAGTGTGAGGTAGAATGAGGTGGGAATGGAAATCTGTGCAACTATACTTCAAGAAAAGCTGTCCAGATAGTTGGGATGTAGCCTCCCTCCACAAGGTGAGAACCAATTATATATATATATATATATTATTTTTTGTTGTAAGTAATTAATAACTATATGTTATGCTTTAGAAATTTGTGTGTACATTCAAGATAATATTAATATATATAGATCTTAAAAATGTAAAGATTTTGTCAGGAAAAGAAAAGATGGTGAATTGTATCAAGATTTTCAGTGTAAAGACAAATCCTAGTCATTGAAGGATAACTGGGAAGTCTTGGTATTCCAGAGGTTACTTCAATAAATTTTTGCCTAGCTAAGCAAAAGAAGATGAGGGTCCTAACTATTCAATTATTGTAAGAAGGGAAAGAATTTGAAAACATGTTTCAGAGATTTAAATTGGCAGAAGTTGGTGATAGACTAGATATGTAATATTGTGGAGGGGGAAGAGTCAAAAATGACTTTAGATATTTACTTATAAACTGTAATGAATCAAAATGTAGAATATACATATAGGAAAAGGTTGAGGAAGAGAAGATAACGAATTCAGGGTTTGTTATGTTGATTTTTTAGCATGAGGGCTATTAAGGTATAATTTACATTTAATAAAATGAACTCTTTTTAGGACTTCATTTCTATGAGTCTTGACAAATATATATAGTCATGTAACTTCCACCAAAATTAAAATATACACCTAATACACCTATCACCTCCTATGTTCCCTCATGTACTTTTATCGTCAATCCCCTGCACCTAGCTACAGCACTTGGAAAACACTAAAGAGTGTTCTGTCCCTAGACTTTTGTCTTTCCAGGATGTCAGATAAATAGAATCATATCATATGTAGCTTTTTGTGTCTTGCTGCTTTCACTTAACCATAATGCTCTCGAGACCCATCCATGCTGCTGCATGTATCCGTCTGTAGTTTGTTCCTCTTGAAGGCTGAGTATTCCATTGTATATTTAGATAACAATTTATCTATTCATTCACTGGCTCGGTGTTCTTTCCAGTTTTTGGTGATTATGAATAAAGATACAGGAAATAGGTCTAAATTTAGAGGAGAAATCTGAGCTCATTAAAATGTTAAGAGCCATATACTTGTGGGGAGTATGTAAAACCTACGAAGTATCTGCAGAGTGAGACGAGTCTAGGGCCAAAATGGAAATGCTTAGAAAATGAGCTTCTAGAAGGAAGCCAAGGGAGAGGAAGCCTTGAAGGAGTCAGAGAAAGAATGACAGGGAGATGTAACATGCACTATAAAAAGTGGTGAATCACAGAAACCCAGAGAGCAGAGTGAAAAGAGGTCAAATGATATTCAAAAAGAAAGAGATGGAGTGAATGCCTCTTGAAGCAAAAGCCAAGTTAAAGTTAACAATTGTGAACTGAATTGGGTAATGCCATTCCTGTTAAATAAATTAACAAAATAATTCAATGTGGGGAATCAAAGATATCTTCGGGTTTAGACTATTGCATTCAGATGAAAAGTTTTGTTTTGGGGGGTTAGGATTCTATATTGCTGTTCGGACTCATTGTCATCTCATTGTCTCAACTTAGGTGTAATGATGGAGAGTTGGACAACCCAGTCCAGGAAGCATCTGGCAGAACAAATGCCCTGCCTGATCAGGCTTTACCTCAGGTAGGCGAGAGTTCCATAGAAGAGGACTCATCAAGTCGAGATTGAGCTGATAAAAACGATTGCTTTAAGAAGACTGAATTCTTCCAGCAACCATGTCAGGGAACTTAAAAGCATACACTTGCTCAATTGAGCCTTCATTTGAGATCAAAGCCTGGCTGACACTTTATCTGCAGTCCTGTGAGAGATTCTGAATTCCTGACCAACAGAAACTGTGATATAATAAGTATACATACTTTTAAGCTGTTAAGTTCTACACTAGTTCGTTAGGCAGCAAGAAATAACATACATGTCCCGACTCCTCATTAGTGAAGTCATTTTGGTAGCTTGAGATTGTCCATCTGGATGGTAGAGACTTCTGCTATTAAAATTGGTAAATGGTATAAATCGAGGCATTTATTCCTCTGGCAGAGCTGGTTGTTAAATATTTACAAGCACACCACTGCATACAAAATTCAGAATTTTGGAAGTCAGAAACCAGGGTTTCTTTAGATAGTAAAATATGAGAACAAAAGTTCAAGAATGATGTTATATGTCTGGGAAGGAAAAAAGAACGGGTGTCATAAAGCATTTGGGCAATAGGCAAAGGGTGCCAAGAATACAGCTCAATAGAGAACTGAAGATTTTTGATATGCTTTATGCTCAGAGCCCAAAGTGGTCCTTCAGGTAGACACGCATGGCTAAAGTACGAGAATAAAGCAGTAGGAGCCCCGGCATTATTATGTGGAAATGTGGGAAATGAACTAGTGAGCAATGTGATAGTTCTTCTGCCTTATTTTCCAACAAACAGAATTATTATTATTAGAGCATCTCTTTAAAAATAGTACTGATACA
>VBSM01003176.1:54209706-54321437 GCA_008086735.1 Cheirogaleus medius
AAATGTAATGGAAAATTGCTCCAAACAGAAAAATTTTGATTATTAAGAGGATTCATTCAGATTAAAATAATAAAAAGCAATAAATTTATTCCCTTAATGAAATTAGTAAATAAGATTGGTCTAATAGCAAATAAATATGCTACATTTGTTTAGAATTGTTTTTCTTTAATATGGGATATTCTATTTTAAATTCATATGCACTTTTAATGATAATTGTGAAATAAGCTTCACATTGCTATTTTTGTATTTAAATTGGGGAAACATTTTCTTTCATTGTAATTTTGTTTATTAATTACAGCTATGTATATATTGCTCATTTGTGGTAGCAAACTGTTGCTGTTAGAAAGATTGAATAATATAGGGTGTTCCAACAAGCCAGGAGACAGAACACAGAGAAATGGAATGTTGGAGCAGCTGAATATATTGATGTTCAGGGAAGCAGATAGGCAGCCGGGTAAGTAGTGTCAGAGGCGTCTGTCAGCACAAAGCAGGGACTAGGGTATAGAAACAGAAATTTCCTGTTCCTGGAGTGAGAGGAAGATGAGTGGCTAGTAAAAAGAAAGAAAATTTCATGCCACAGCAATGGGAGAACCAGCCACATTATAACGATGGGACTAAAGCAGGCACAGGTGAGAAAGGGCAAAAAGAGTTTCAAGTTAGACTCAGGATGATGGCAGAAACTCAATTATACAAGTGAGTTACAAGGCTTGTCCCAGATTAGCAGGAAGGGGTCTGCGCTGTCGATCTTGCTTGAGTTTAAGTCTTGACAGACTTTCTTCTGGGTTCATGAGCTGTAGTCAGCATTGTTCTTCAAAGAGTGAAGCAAATCTGACTCTGCAGTGAGAGTGTAAATGCTTAGCTGTAAAGAAAAGCAAATGGCCAAGTACAAATGAGTTTCATGGTCTATGCTTGAATGTAATTATTTGCCTATTGCTCTGTACAGCTTATACATTTTTTGTTTTCATCTCTATGGACAAATATCACATAAGGATATTGACAAAATTTAAACAAAAAGTCACCTTTGTCTAATTCTCTTGCTACTTTAGAAAATGATATCTTTGCAATATAAATTTTAAAACATTATTCTGTGACCACCTTTTTTGAGATACAAATTCTCCAGTAATCTTTTGTTTTAAACTTTATTTCTATGTATATTTGAACTAAGTACTCTGGGCTGACACCTTTTATAGATTGATGCTTAGATTTAATGGCTCCAGGGATTTAATTAACATGTTGCCTCTTCTTTCCGCCCATTCATTGATGAAGTTGTTAAAAGAGCCTAACTGGACCTAACATCAGTCCCAGTGACACATACAAGACCCTTCTAATCAACTTGATAAACTGTTATTTTCCACTACTCTTTAATAACTTTTCAGACAGCTTTCAACCCATGTGTTAATGCTGGAAAACAACTAATGTTTATTTTTGAAGGATTATTTCTTGAGACAACCTGTCAAAATATATTCCTAAAATTAAATTTACTATCCCTAAAATATTGCTTCCAAAATAATTAATATTGTCAAGTAAAAATATAAACTTTACCTACTTATGAAGATTTTTAAATTTATAAGTATCATAATTTTATAAACCAGGATGTTAAAACAATTTTCCCAGATATTATTAACACAATTTTGTATATAATATTATGAAAGAAGAAGTAACCTAATAAAAATATTATAGACAGCCATCATGATAAGAAAAATGCAGTCACTCTAATTCTTGGTTTAACATTCAACCTAATAGACTGACTTTTTAGTAGAGAACAAAAAGTTTCCTCTAAAATTTTTATAATGCAATCAGGAAATTAGAAAATTATTTGAAGAATATTTTCTAGTTAATTGTTCTTAAAAGACCTTTCATATGCAACATTTCCTTCTTTTTCAATTATTTTAAATTTCCAGAAACCTTTTAGGTATCATCTAAATAGATAAAACTAAGCAGATAATTTTGGTAAGTATTAAAAGCTGACTTGTAATTGCATTTCTCGAGGAAAATAAGTGACATTGGTACACCCAACAGTATGCCATTTTTTAAAATGCTCTCCTTTTGTAGGCAGAATAAGCTTGACATTAATTGTTAATATAAATTCACTGGGTTTTTTTGAATTTGTGTAGTGCCATCTATCTGCCTCTACTTGGAGCCAACTTATGCAGCCATTTTATGAATAATAGCATTTTATTCCAGACACACAGTACACTAGTTTGACTATATAGTCAAGCATTTGTCTACATTAAGCTTTATTACCTGTTTCTACATATTATATTTCCTATGGTTTAAAAATATATTCTTGGGCATTTTCCAAAACTCAGTACTATTTTAAGACCAAGGTTCTTGCCAAAGCTAGAAAATTTATAATAAAATAAATACTTTCTGCTGTTATCAAATGATAGTATTTCCTATTAGTTACCTCAAATTATAAATATAGCTTCTTATTTTCTTGACAAGTAATTATATCCTAAAATAAATTTAAAGCCTATGCTTTTGAAATTTTTTTCAAGATTTTTATGGCTGTTCATTTTGCCATGCATAAGCAATTTATAACCAAAAGTTATTTAAATATTAAATAATTAGACAACATTGGTTGATGAAATTAAGACTTCCAAGTAGGAAAGGATAAGGAAAAACATTACAGAGGGACTTAGGAACAGAGACAGAAAAGGAAGTCTTTTTAGACTTTTATTATCAAATAAATACACTACAAGTCTTGATGTGAGTGGGAACAAACAAGAAAGTGTTTTCTACCTTATGATAAAATTTCTTTTGTGTATTTTAAAATATCTTTTCATTAATTACATACGGGAGAGTAATACTAATGGGGTGCATACTGATCGACTGAAATGTTCTCACTTTGTTAACCTGGCCAATCACATTGAGTTTGTCTCATCATCCAAACAGACCCTAGCAGAGAAAATTGCCAATAATCAGAGAAAATCAAGGTAGAAAATTGATGCTTTTTGGACACTTGAAGCAACATGGGTCAGAATGCCCTTTAAGAGCACGCTAACAAGATGATCCAGGAAAGGTACTGCCAATTTGGTTGTGGAGTGTCATTTGATCATTGTTAAAGCTTTCAAAAGACCTGAAAGCTAGACAAAGTATTGTCTCAAGATGGTTACAGGCCCAGGATGAACTTTTACTGCCTCCCTTCTCACTGTTTTTCTATATTTCTCTGTCAATAAATATAGAACAAACAAACCATTAATCGTACGTGTTAGAGTAACATAAAATAATTGGGGATATTTTTATCCTTTTCTTTAAACTGAGATTAAGAAGCACTAGAATGAAATATTCTTTCATACATATTTGCGATATTATTCTCAGGCATAGTACTGAGCACAGATTATAGCCTTGTGACAGAGGGGAAAGAAGCCCTGGTTCAAATCCTTACACAACCCTGTGTGATTTGGAGCAAGTCACTCAACCTCTCTAAGTCCCAGTTCCCTTGTATGTAGATTAGAGATAATACACACCTTACAGAATCTTTGTGAGGATTCGGTAGATGAAAAATGCATAGCATTGGTACAACTAAAGTTAACTCAATTAAGAACATAGCTCTTATTGTTGATTATGAAGTCCATTTTCCTGCTCTGAACTTTATATCCTAAGAAGTTGGCAAAGAATTTCAAACACACAGGGTCTCACCTCCAAGTACTAATATCTTTTAACATAATGCAAATGCATAGGAATAAAAGCACATGCAAAGAAATTAAAATACAGATGACCATCTAATAAGCACTTCATTTTTTGATACGTTTAGAAGCAGAATGGAATAGAGACAAGCTCTTTGGTTTGCTCATGCAGATTTTCCTTTACCTAGGAGTTATCTCTGTAATCTTAATAAGAAGAGCTCCTTTTATTTGTTTTATAACACCTTATGACTTGAATGTATAAACAAAATTATAAAGCATATCTGAAGTGTGAGATATAGTTGAAATCCATTTGTGACATGTGTTATAAGTGTTAGGGAAGTGAGTCATGTGATTTGCTCAGAAGACGTATTTCATCTCTGGTATAACATTTAGGATGTTCTTCAGCTGCTGAGAAAGTAACACGTTACGTGTGGCATACCACTCGCTGTAGTAATCAACAAACATACAGCAGTACCACTGTCTGAATAACACTGAATGCGTTGATATCATAAGGGTGTCATACCGCTGCTCCATAAATTTCAGTGATTAAAATGCTCTTAAATCAGATTATCTCCAGATCAACAAGTATCTCCATATAGCACCTACTATTTACATTTCCAATAACAAACATCATGCTGCTAGGGGATATAGCCTAGGCAAAGTTATTACTGAGAAAATAAAAATACCACCATAGCATAGTTCCATGGATAATATTCCCATCACATAATATTGCCCATATTTGCAGTGTAACTTGTGAAATTTTAATCAATAGTGTCACAAAAACTTTGTTGGCTGATATGTAAATGTATAGCTCTTGTTTGAAGTTATAAATGCTCAAATATATTTATTAGTATTGATTTAGAGGAAAAATAGTTTTTTTCCAAATCTAAAGAGGTAAATTTTCTAGATATATTGATATAAACCCACTTTACCTTTGTGCAAAAATCAGAAGATTCTGTGTGAAGACGACAATAATGATACTTGCTTCTCAATTAGGTACTTATTTCATTAGATACTTGAAAATATTCATGCTTCAGTAATATGGAGGTCAGAATTTGAATAATATCAACAACAAAAGAGGCAGCAGTGACTAAAAAGTAAGCATTACCAACCATCAAGCATTACTAGTATCAACATCCAAGTAAACATCCAAGTAAAGCTCCAACTTCAACAACTTGAAGAGCACATAATTCAGAATTAAAAAATTTTTATTACACACATAATTCCAACCATATTGTTTATCTAATTTCTTAATCTATGAAGAGAATAATTTGAAAGAAGGCATAGAAAACATTTTTAAAAGAATTGCTAGCTAAAAAGGGAGAGAAATATATCACAGAATGTATAATAATTAATAAATGCATTTACCAAGTTTTGTTGTGCCTTTACTGCCTATATGGACTGCGATGTAAAGATGAACAAACACATCCGTGGTCTTAAAGCAATTGAAATTGCTCAAATTTCTTTATAATTTTCTTTTTGAGAAAGAATGAAAATTTGATACATAAAACAAGTATAATTTTATTATCTGCACAATTTTCTTACCTGAATATCCTCTCCAGAATCAGACAAATTAGGTGATAATATATACCATTTATTGTCTACTGCTATAAGTGACAATGGATAACACCAAAGCACAGAACTTGAACTTCTTTTCAGAGCAAGTCTGTGTACCAGTTTTCCTTTAGGTATGTTTTTATTTCATGTAATAATATTTTGTCATAATTTTAAATTTATAATTCATATAAGTAGTCTGTCTTACTTATCCCTGTTTCTGCTTATCCTTTGTACATATTGCTTTAATCATTTTTCCTGACTACCTACAATGTCCTAGGTACCCTAGTGTTGGGTTTTGAAGGATGAACAAAATAAAATTTCATCCAAGAGAGCATTCTCATCTAGATGGGGAGACTCACATATAAATAATGCATCACAAACACTATAGTAGAGATATTAAAGAAGCTACTGGTGAGAAAGCTGGAATAAGTATTTCTGCCTGGGGCAGCTGGGGAAAGCTTCAGAGGAGACAGGAAAATTGAACAAGGTATTGAAGGATGTGTAAGAGTTTGCTAAATGGAGACCAAGTAGAAAGAGAGAGTTATATAGAGCATGGAAGAGAGTTTGGGAGTAACAGTAAAAACTGGTAAAACATTGAGGAATATGAAAGTTTTCTTTAGGCAGATAATCCTAGAATTTTTTTTTAAAAGGAAAGGACATGGGTTGTTTCACATAAAATAATTTGTTCCATCTATGCATATCTACATGGTTTTCAGTTACGGCAAATATCAGAAAGATCGTTGATTTAAAAAGCGATTTCTTTCAATGACTGTTACTTCCATATATGCACATAAGTGTGGATTGATTAATTACAAAATCAAGCAGGTTGAGAGGGAGGAGGAAGGGATGGGTAAATTCACACCGAATGGGTATAATGTACACTATCTGGTTAATGGACACACATAAATTTTACTCAAATGGTACAAAAGCAATTCATATAACCAAAACGTTTGAACCCCCATAATATTCTGAAATAAAAAAAATTCAAAAAGCTATTACTTATCAATTTGGAAAAAGGCTGTTCTGTCAGTCTCTTCTCTAAGTATGGAAAACTATGATTCAAATTACAGAAAATACCTAACTCCTTGTTTTTTTTTAAACCTTGTTTTCTATGTTTTTGTTTTGTTTTGTTTTGTTTTTGGTTACACAGGGCTTTCTATCAGCTGCTAAGTTACTCTTAATGCTCTGTGTTGCTGGTACATCTAGTCTCTTCCTAGGGGATTGATACAAATACCAAGTAGAAACAGACATGTGAGATCTGAGGGTATGTCCCTCAACAAACACATGCTCATCAGTACTTACAATAATATACGTGGTAGCAGATATTTATATGGGGCTTATTATATATCAAGAATGATGTAAAGTATAAAACCATAGAAACTTACAGGTAAAAGAAAATTTAGGGGTCATGTCATCCTACTTCTTTCACAATTAAGGGATTTTCTACAACATCCCTGACAAATGGTTGTTTGATATTTTATTGTTTTCCCAATGCTCACTTCTTTCAAGGAAATCCATTTACCAGCCCCTATCATTTTTAAAGTCCTTGTATGGAGATGTGATCTGCCTCTCTATAACTTTTACTCCTTTGTTCTAGTTTTGACCTCTGGAAATTTTTAGAATGAGTCTACTTCCTTTTACACACAATAAGCTTTCAAGTATTTGAAGATTTCAATCAAGTCCCCTTCTCTCCCTCCAAGCGAAATATTCCATATTTCCTCAACATTTTTATTAATGCAATTTTTGGGGCCCATCACAACCCCTGCTTCTATTTCCTACATACTTCTGGGCTTAACTCCATGAACTCAAGGTATGGAAGGATCCTACTAAGGATCCTAAGGGCCTGTTGCCCTTTTTGGAAAAATATGGTATGTCTGGCTCATATTGCTTATATGTTTGTTTGAACCTCTTACATTTCTGCCCAAACTGCAATCAATTACAGTCTCTTTCCACCTGAATTTTAAATTTAATTGTTAAACAAAAAAGTGATATGTAAAATTTAAATGAAAACTTTAAATATCATATTTCTGGGGTTTTTTTTGTTTTTTAAATTTAAATTTAAAGCTGTTATAAATATATTTCTGCTATCCAAAAATTTAGCTATTCTTCTCAGATTACTGTATCTGAAAGATGCTAAATACAGATTCTATGGTTTCATCTGATCTATAACTAAAAACATTGCACAAAATAAGACCAAGGATAACTTATAAGATATGCCCTTAGATGCTGGTTACCAGATTAAACATAGTCTAGGAGTCAGAACATTGTTTAGCTACCTATGAGTCTGCTGTGGGTTGAACTCCATTTCTCTACCTTGTTCAAAGGAATATCATGAGAGAAACTGTCAAATGCCACCTTCCCAAATGATTTTGAACTAAACTTGATGTCTGTGCTTGCTCCACTCATGGTGTCAGCTGTATTGTTCTCCCTTCCCCTTGTTTATACCAAGTTTTATTGTTTATTTTTTACTGAATGGGATATAAGTCATGTAAGCAGTGACCTCATTATGCAAGTAAAACTGTTAAGCAGAGATACAAAATATGTTATCCATTCTTCAGAATAATTAAAACAACATTAAAAAGAGTTGAGAATACTTGAAATAAGAAATATGTACAAAAATTGCTACACTAAAAGGTTAAATACATGTTAGTTAAGGATACTTGTTAAATTTGTGCATTACAATAAACAAAGCAGGTAATTCATTGTCATTTATTGTCTGATCAGAGCAAGTGTTCAACAGTTTGATTTTTTTTCTTGCCTTAGTCTCTATGTTATAGTATGAATCTTATAGAATGTATGTAATCCTGGCATTCCACCTTAAAATCTAAGCTTCTTAAAGGCAGGAACGGAATCATAATCCTCAAGCAGCTCTAGGGCCTTCCTTGCACAGAATCTGGCACTTGAAATCTATTTATTCAATAAAGGTGTAGGTAATCAATGAATGTTTATGGGTTTCTTGGGTTGCTAAATGCAAATTGCACCACCCTACCACTAGCCCAGATAGCTAAATTAATAATCCTGTTGGATAGACTTCACTCATATTTCCTATCTACATATTGGAGTGTCTGTCTAAAATAATTTTGGTTTCAGCACAGTAGATATTAAACTTCCAGCAGGCTTAGTAGCTTATTAAGGCAGCTTCTGGAATCTAATGAGAAATCTGTTTTATCAGTATGGAGGTAAGTGCTTATCTTCTTGTTTCTGATGGCAAGAGGGTATTCATTCAGATCATTTGAAAGCTGTATCAAACTATTTTGAAATAAATTAAAAAGAAGTAGAGCTAGGACCTAAATATCTTTCTCAGATTTTGATTGGAATTTAATGTTGAGAATCCATCCCTACCTGCTCTGATTCTCACAGTGGTATTATGCTTTCAGACTTTGAAGGAATCTTCATAGCCTGAGATCTGTGCTGAGATCACATAGCTTGGCCTATAGTGATTCCTGTCTATAGAATCAAAGACTAACTGTAGATCAATACTGCTGACAAAGGCTTGCATTGTTCTCAAATGTCTTCTCAGTAAGGCGAAAATTTTCCACAAGTGCAGATAAAAAATAGGGTAGATGTTTAGCAATGGTCAACAATGGAATAGCTTTATCTGAGATCCTCATTTCTCTCATAAAGGATATTTTGTTGTGGGACCCAGGTCTGTAGCATTCCAAAGTATAATCCTCCCCAGGGAGGACCTCATTCATCCTTTCTAAGTTAAATTTTGTGAGCATAAGCATGCTTTTAGTAAAGACAACCCTCTTCTCAAGTCAAATTATTTGGATCCATCTTTTTAAATCCTAGATCTTGGCAGAGTGCCTTAGTAACACACAAAAAACAGATTCACTTAACAAGTTATGATTTCTTATGTTGTGAGTGATAATACATCCAATTAAAACCAGTATTAGAATAAAGAGTGTGTTCGCTCACTTATCTGAAAGGTCCCAAGATGGGATGTGCCTGTCTGAGCCTGATCCAATGGTTCCAGTGGTGCCACCCATTTCCCTCTTTCCCTGCTCTGCTTTGTGTTTTGGCTTCAGCGCCATGCTCACACTTCTCATGCACTGGAATGTTGCCCTCCTCTCCCCTTTCCACCTGGTTCATTCCTTATCCAGTGATAGATGGAAGAATTAGTCAAGTCCCAGTGATTATTTACATTAAACATATGGCTTTATAATTTACAGATTTTCTCATATGAGTAACAGTTCCTCATATGGATATAAGATCCATAATTGTATCTGATTCTAACAATCAGACCATGAAGCAGGTAGAGCTGTCATCATTATCTTTCTTCACAAAGTCAGGGAGTCAATTTCTGGTTTCAGGTCACAGTTAATAAAAGACTAAACATGGACTAAATATAGACTTTCTCATCCTAGATCTTATGTACTTTTACCTCGACCATGATACCTCTGAATTGTTCTGGAAACGAGGTGACACTGTTGTACCAACAGGAGGCTAGTTGGTGATTGGGGTTGATTGCACTGATCTGGTATATGCTGGCAGTGCACCTGACTGTTCGTCTGATGCCTGCTCCTCTTGCCCCACATTTGAAAAGAAAAGAACAAAAAGGTGGATGAAAATAAATAAAACAAAGATACACTGACAGATAGTACTTTAAAGGAAAATGAGATGAAACAGTAAAAGTAGACAAAGTGAAAACACAAAATTCAACTGAACAGACAGAATATCCTCAAAGGCCTAAGTTAAGTCTTTTGTCTGAATTTAAAATAGTTAAAAGCAAGAAGTTAGTGCACTGCCAAAGCAAGACGGAGCGCTATTGTAGCAATCAAAGGGCGCAGTTGTGCTGAAGACTATAGGTGAAATTTCCTGGTCTGATATCACCAAACATTTGTAGCAAGCAAGGATGGAAATAGAGAAATAAGCAAAGGCACAGAGAAAAGAAAGGTTTCTTTTTTTTTTCTTTTTTTTTTACAAAAGTTAGAACATAATCAGAGGAGATAAGATGAAACACAAATTCCAAAAAAATTTGATTTTCTACAATTATGAGCCAATTTCATCGGAATCTTAGAGACAAGGTAACCACATCTAACTTCTCATGTAAGAATGAAAAGAAATATGGGCTGTCAGAAATAAGAAACTCTTTCAGAAGTGTAGGAATTGGCTAATGTTGGTTTCCAAAGCCCAATTTGATAGCAGAAGCAATTGGAGCTCCTGTTAAAAATATAAAACGTTATGGCTTCATCCCTGAAGATTCTGATTTAGTAGTTTAAGATGTGGTCAAGAATTAGTATTTTAACCTGGGCCTTAAGACATTCATAGGATTTGGGTCTGTCTTTAAACCTTTGGTTAAGTAAAGTCTCATCTGTGAAAAAGAAATGAGAAATATACATAAAGACAAATGCCCATTTTAGTAAAAGAATTTTGAATTAAGTACTGAGATTGTGCTGTGCAATTCTCAGGTGACTATCGATAACATTGTCAACATATGCAAAAGCTCTGCTGGCATTTTATCTATGATTCAAATACATGACTGCGATAAATGCCTTTTTTCCTCCCAGAACACTGATTTGTCAGTTTTATCAAATGTTGTCAGATGTGAAGGCAAATGCAATGTTTTGTCTTTGTCAGGCATCCTGAGAATCTTAGCAACATGTTAATGCTTCTGTGAGTAGGGCTTAACGTGTTTCTGTGCTTTATTTTCATCCTTACAGCAATAGAAATTAATAGTAAAACTTAGTATGTACATAGCACTTTTCATCTTCAAAATGCTTTGGACATATTAACTAATTTATGTCCCTCTTCACAAAGTGTAGCACAAGCCTTATTACTGCAGGGGAAGAAAATCTGTCAGAAATCTGCTGTGGGAGCTGTTGCACAGCAGGCCATGGTTTCTGCAGATTCAGCACTTTGTCAGACTGCCAGTGGACATTGACAGGGAGCAAATATTATTTGGCAAGAAATGGCAAGAGAACATCACAGCCGACAGAATGGAGGTTGTGGGAAACAAACATTTCCATTGATGTTGGCTGTACGTAATGTGCATGCAGACTTGATTTGAGGTTTTGCTTTATACCAAACTTGGTATAATTATAATTAATAACATAGCATAATCATAATATAATAATTATATGGTAAACTCATGTCCAAATCACAAAAACAGGGACACAGCCATTGAGAACTGCTGAGGGTCCATTGCAAAATCTTGCTGACTTTTCCAAGGAGGAAAACACTCATGTATTTAAATGAAACTGGTATTTTGACTTTTCTGCCTTCTTTTGTTTTAACCACCATGCAAACTGGCTTGAAAGTTTTCATTTTGCTGAGGGCAGGAAGGTTATTGTAAAATATTCAAGGGCATTATTATGTTTTATACCCCCATATTACCACCAGTTCCTCTAACTCTTCATGTGGGTTTCAAGGTTGTATTTCTGTGAAACTGAGTCATATTTCCCACAACTTCTGATTGGCTACTCCACAGCCAGGTTCACATTTTAGTTTATCTTTAATCTCTCTAGACAAATCTTATAAAAAGGTGAAACTTAAATGAAGTATGATTTTATGGCATTCCCATTGTGTGGGTGTCTCTCATTAATACATGGATTTGTTGATTGGTTCATTCATTTAGTAAAAAATATCTATCGATGAAAGAAGAGATGCAGGATATTTTGCATTATCAGACATGAGTACTTAGTGAGAATGTTTTCATATTATAATTAAATAATATGTACTGAAAAATATTAAGTACCTAATAGGTGCCTACCACTATTTAACTTGCATTTTTTTTCTCTACATCTTTCTCTAATCTTTTCACTTTTATATAAAGAGTATTGGGATTGAAAGACAATTATTTAAACATGTGGGTAATGTTCACCTGCTTTCATATTTTGTATCCTTTTGAACTTGACTAAATTCTCTTCTTGCCTTGATCTTATTCTACAGATCACCCAATCTTAGGGACTGCATTGATTATCTTTTATCCAGCCTCTTATTTCTGAAGTTGTTAACTGCAGTGAGCCCTGTTGCCTGGCCAACATTCACTTACTTCTTATTCCTTTCTACAAACATGTTTGCTTTAGGTCTTGACGTCAGCTTCTTATAGTCATATACTTCCAGCAATGCTGAGGCTGTTAACTGGTATAGCCAGTCAGTGCCTGGAAATCCCTTGGCGACTGTTAATCTTCTGGAGGTGAGCTATCCTTGGATGGCCCAAATGGACTGAAGGGAGGGACAAAGCTTATGTGAATTTGAAAGCATATTCCCCAGCTGTTGCTGGCAGCTATGTTAGGACTGTGAAGAAAACCCACTTCAGATGAAGCTGACCCTGTAGGTAGAAGAAGTAATAAGAAAATTCCTGGGTAATATCTTTGAAGCACTAAATTAAATGATCCTAATATATTTGGGAGCTGTTATAACTGAAATAATTTTATTTCCTTATCGAGCCAATTTGAGTGGAGGTTTTTATCACTTGAGTGGGAAGATGTTCTAACTGCTCCATTGTGCGACACTCCCAGCCCTTACTCCCCAGTGATAGGGCACCTGGCAACTGCAGAAAGATCCCCCTAACCCCAACTGCCTAATAATTTGGGCATAGAATTATAGGATCATGGGTAAGGTGTCTTAGGTCATTCCATCCAATCACTCATCTGATATTTGACTCTTTTCTATATCATCCCCATGAAACAGACTTCTGAACTATGCTGTTATGGAGAATACACATATTTTCAAAGTTATGCATTTTATCTTTGGAAAGCAATGATCTTTTTTTAAAAAAAGTCTGTGCTGAAGACTTTCAATAAACTTTTCATTTAACCTTCAGAAACACCTTATGAGAAAGGTTTTTGTTGTTGTTGTTATGATCCCCATTATAGAGTTGAGGAAACAAAGGCTTAGAGAAGTTAAATTGTCCAAAATTATAAAGCTATGAAGCTATCACAGCCCATCTGCTATAGTTTGAATGTATGTGTCCCTTTAAAATTATAGTTAGAACCTAATCTCCAAGGTGATAGCATTAAGAGGTAGGGGCCTTCAGGGCGTGATTAAATCATGAGGGTAGAATGGGAATAAGAGCTCTATTGAAAGAGGTTCAAGAGAGCACCCTAGAGCCTTTTGTCCTTCCACCCTTTTACCATGTGAGGACTCAGCCAGAAGGCCCTCATCAGACACCAAATCTATTGGTGCCTTGATCATAGACGTCCTAACCTCCAGAACTGTAAGAAATACATTTCTGTTCTTATACCCAGTCTCAGGTATTTTGTTATTGCAACACAAATGGACTAAGACACCACACTTTAAATTTGTTCTGTCAGATTCCTAAGCTGCATGATGTTCTCTATAATTATCATTCTCTGAGTATGGTGTTAAACAACTTATTAATTCATTTGCTTTTTTCTTTCACAGAACATTTACCACTTCATCCCTTCTTCCTTCCCATTCTACATGAGAATCTTTGTCCATTTTGCCTTGCTAAACAGTGATGTACTATGTCTATCACATTTTTTCCCCTTCAACCACAATTCTCCTAACTTAGCAAAAAAGATTATTATGATATAATTCATAGTAAAAAAATTTGATTTATTTCTGGGCTGACAGTTGAAGAGAGAGCCAGGGATAGGATCTAATGAACTCACACTTGACCTGAATAATCATAAATATCCAAAAAGTGTGTGTGTGAGAGAGAGAGAAAAAGAGAGAGAGAGACAGAGAGAGAGAGGGAGGGAGAAACTGTGCATGTGTGTGAATGTGTGAGAGTGAGAGAAAGTGTGTGTGTGTGTGTTTGTGTGCACATACAAGAAGGCTGGAGCATAGTTAGCAAGAATCACACTTGATGCTGTCATTCGCAATTTCAACAATTTAAATATATAGCCATAAGTTTTCAGGTTTTGCTGCTCTTATATTGTCTCTGTGTGGATATTAGCAGACTAATAAATCTTAAGCTCCATGTAGAGTTCAGGAAAGATTCAGAATTATTTTCCCACTTCTATTCTCCAAATTAGTTTAGAAGTGTCAGATTCTTTCCACAAATTGGCTAAAATTTTCACAAACTATTTTTAGAAGCCATGAGCATTCCAGCTTTTCCATCTCTTTTCAGGGTCCACTTTCAATCCATGGACAGCTTGCTGAGCAAGACCTGCTGGGTCCAAGTATTATTGTCTGTCCTCAATACTCAGAGAATTTCCTCCATATTCCATTCACCTGAACTGTACTGCAACACTGACTTGCAATGTCAGCTGTGAAATTCAGCTCAGTTGGCCTGCAACTTGCTTTATTTTCTCACATTTTTGGCAGATCTCACACTTTCTTCTTTATAGGTTAATTCTTCCCATATCCCCAGCTTACCTTGCAATCCAAGTAGGCAGGTGATTAACAGCAATTCTCAGCAAATCACTGCTAGGAGCCTAGGGTTACCTCTAGACACTGGAATGTCAAACAGAAAATAGGGTAGAAGTCCAGGTATATTCACAGACCTAATATGGGGTATTTAGGGAAATGATACAGCTTTGGGGGGAATGTGGGACTTAGGGACTCAGAGATTGACCAAACCACAAGGGATACCAGGCCTCACATAGTTCAATTTCAATATTTAATCCTACCCAGTCATAGGGAGGAAAATTCTGACATACTCTGCCCTGTCAGGCTTGGTTGGGTAATTTCCCTATAGCTAGACCGATCTGAAAAAGGCAATTGCATATTACCAATATTTACTTTCATTTTTATAATCCAATGGTTAAATAATTTCTCATCAAAAATACTGAAGAAAAATAGGATATATTTATATCTATATTATCTATTAACAGTGAAACCTTTTTCATAATTTAGTACCCCATCCTGACTGAATATCATCATTACCATGGTATTCACCAACCTAAATAACATTTCTTGATTATTAAGCACATCCCAGATATTATGCTAAACTCTTTATATACATTGTTTTGTTATTTGTCTACCAACCCTATGAAGAAGGTGGTGAAGTTTAGGGAATTTGAGTAT
Organism: Cheirogaleus medius; assembly: GCA_008086735.1. Taxonomy (NCBI): domain Eukaryota; kingdom Metazoa; phylum Chordata; class Mammalia; order Primates; family Cheirogaleidae; genus Cheirogaleus; species Cheirogaleus medius. The sequence continues at coordinate 54,224,832 of VBSM01003176.1, forward strand.
GTTGTCCAAGGTTAATTAGGTTAAATACTGGCTGGTACATGACCCGGGCTCTTTGAATATAAAATCTGCATTAGTAACTACTGCCTTTCCAAAGTGATTAAAAATTACCCCCTGACATATCCAATCCTTACTTTTTTTGGTTTTAGCATGACTGTCTGCTATTTGGAGTTTCCAGGTGCTGTTTTTGGCTGGATTGATAATGTCTCTTGACTTCTTTTCAGCTTCAGGTTGTGGTATACACATTTGGCCTCTTGTTTCTCTAGACAGATTTTGGGATGGTCTTTGGTACTTATATCCATGCTGGCCTAGGCCCAGAGTTGAGGTCCCCTATATTTGCACTGTAGTTTGGACCCCTAGCCTAGCTAGGCTTTGTATGTCTGCCCTCACCCTGGGCTGGCCACATCTGCTATTATCTAAGCATTGATTTTGACAGCCCACAGCCTAACCTGCTACCACCCCAAGCATCCATTGATAATTGCTATAAATTCTCATTTCTACTTATTAAATAAGAGCCATCCAGTGGTGTATATAGCAAAGTGACAAAGTTAAATCTAATCTAGATCTAATAGTACTTTTTTTCAACAACACTTGCGTTGTCACCTGCATGTTTATGAGACAGAATGTGAGAGTAAAAATGATGTTAAGTAATTGAAAGAGAGTGTTTTTATTTCTGATTTTTTTAAAAAATTTCATATTTGAAGTATGTAATCATCTGTTCCATGAAAAGAAGAAGTGGTAAATATTATGGCTCTGGTGCCTTGGTCCTGTCCAATAAGCATTTATTCCTAAAGACTGGAATCCCCAAACTCAACAACAACAAAATGTTATAGCTTACTCAATGTGTCCGTAAGCTAAGACAGAGCTCTTTAAAAACCCAATCTCATAACCTAAATTTATGCTTTTTATTTAGATTTTTTTTCTGGAAGCAAAATAATGTATAGGGTTCAGGTTGCCTCCATACTCCTGGGCATCTATGAATACTCTTCAGCTATGTAACTATGAACAAATGATTCATCTTGTCTGTGCCTTAGTTTTCTCATAAGTAAAGTGGGACAAAAATAGTGCACATGTCATAGGGTATGGTGAGAATTAAATGCCTAAATTTATTAGAAATTATTGTACACACAGAGGTATTATTATTGTTAGGTAGATAGTGAGGGATTCCAGGTATTGTAGGTACAACGAAAGTTGGTGCTATTGCCTTAGTGCAATTGCCCAACCTGGGAAGAAGGATGAGGGTGAGCCCCAGGCCCCCATCTTGGTCCTGCCCCGCCCTAATCCTCTCCCGAGAGACTGCCGTATCTGGGAAAGGAGGAAATACCCCACAAATCTGCAAATCATAACTTAGTGTGCCAGCTGTGAGAGAATGCAGAGGACTCTCTAGCCTGTGGGCCAAGCAGCATAGGTACCATAGAGTGCAGAAAGTGACCTAGAACAACCCACATGTGTAGTAAGGCTCAGGTCATGTGACTCTGATTCCCAACTGCCCAAAGTGGTTCCATGATGATATCTGAGTCACCAGGGAGGTCCCAATTCAGGCACTATAAAACAAGATGCAGATCATAACCAGACCATTTTTTGCACTCTTCCTTTTGCTCTCCCTTTGTTGCGACAATGGGTCCCGTTGTCATCTGTGGCATATGTATCATGCTCTATAAACCTATATCTTGCTCTTGTTCTATAATCCTATCTTTCTCTCCTCAATAAACCTCACTTTCATGCTTGCTTAACTTTGGTGTGTCTGGTCATTCTTTGCCCATGAGTGAACAAGAACTGACATTTCAGACTGAAACCTGATGTTATTATTTTATTAATGTGTTATTTATAAATGTTTATTATTGATTTTTATTATTTATTGCTATTGATTTTCTGTTAATATCAATGGTTTAAACTCCAAACCCATATATCCTACTGTCCACTCAAAATTTTCAAAGTCATTGCCAAATTGATGTACTTGACCTGATACATTATCTTCCCTGCACCTCTATATCTGCCCAAACATGCTTCCCCTCCAATAGTTCCTTTTTGAGTAAAGACCTCCTCAATTTATTCAATACCTCATGACAAATATATAATTGTCATTTTTGCTTGTTCCCTCCTTCTCAATACAAATTTTCCAATCTAATACTTGATATCGTTCATTTTACTATGTGAATAAGTCTCAAAACCATCCCCTTTTCTCATTTCTATTGCTACCATCCAAGTCTACTACTCAAAGAGTGACCCATGGGCTAATGCCAGCCTACAAACTGTTGTTATTGTTTGTTGTTATTTGGGGCCAATAACTATCAAAATTCAGGGTAAGCATTTAGAAATTTTTATGGAAAGTTGACAGTGAGAGACATTTAAGCATGTAATCATTTTCATGTCTTTCACTTTTTATTATACTTTACAAAATCATCAGTCTATGCTGAATTTGGGAAAAAAAACCCAAAAAACTTAAAGCCTGGACATACATAATAATTGCACATCCAGGAACACTGGTGATGTCTGCTGTGTGATCTTTCACTTGAACTACAGCCCTGGCCTCCTAAGGAGCCCTTCTCTATCCCTACCTACCCTACTTTGATCCATGTCTCTCTGGAGTTGAGGGCCTTTTCAAATGCAAATAGTCCTATTATAATCCCTGCCTCTCTTAAATCCCCTTAATTACCTCACATTGATTTTAAAAAGAAGTCAAAACTCCATATCACCTGCTTTCTCCCATTCCCCTTACACTCCCTCTCCCTTCCTGCCTAACATCAGCCACCTGGGCCTTTCCTTCTGAGGTCTTCAGACATATTGTTGCAGTGTCCTATTTTAGGTAGATAGTTAGGACCTCTATCTTTTCTAGGGACAAGGGTGCCCTGCTTTGGTGCTCTCTCAAGCAATTGCTCCACCTGGGAAGAAGGATAAGGGTGGGCACTCCCTTGTGGTGTTGCCCCACCCTTAATCTTATGCCAGAAACTGGTACACCTGGGGAGGGAGGGAATGCTTTTTCAATCTAGGAATTCCTCAGCCCAAGCATAATGAGATTTAGAAAGTGACCTAGAGTAACCTCAGGGTAATTAATATGCCATTAGTTTGAATCTGCATTGCAGTTCACCCCCTCAGGTGGGCTTTCTTAGAGAGAGCTCTTGTATATATACGCAGATGGAATTTTGAGGACATCTGTTGATCATTTAATAACATCCGGCACCTCCCAAGAGCCCTGCTCCAGACTGGGCTAATAAAAGGAAACAATCTGAGAAGTCAAGAGAAAATGAATAGGTCAGTGAGTGAGTAAGTTGGTTTGTCTCTCTCCACTCAAGGAGACAGACTCATTTTATTCTACAATAAAGAGCAGCTTTGGTGAAACTGCTCCCTGTCTGAGATTACTCTATTGTATTGGCCTTGCTGGTGATTTTTCCAAGAAAGGAGTCCGAGGATGAGGATATTAGTATGGACTCGACATTTTGGTGTGTCTGCTCATTCTTTGGCCAAAAGCACACCAAGAACCAAGGGCAGACTCCCGCCCTGACATCTTTGGTGCCAAAACTTGGGATTCTGACAGTGAACCCTTTAGTTCTTTCTAAAACAAGACTTCCCCAAGGAGCATTCCCTGAACCCCAAAACAAGCAGGGTTCCCACATGCTTATAAGGTCTTATATTCACCTAGAGACTCCTTTTGGAACTTATCACAGTTTTAAATAACTATTTATGCAACTGCATCTTCAACAGCTAATGTGGCCCCTTCCCCCCTGTTGAATGTCTATCTGTGAGGGCAGTGGGCACAGAGATGTGTGGTAGTTAGGAGCAGAGACTATGGAGCTCTGAGTGAGGTGCCTGTGTTTGAATTTGGACTCCCTCTTGTGTGTCCTTGGACATGTTCCTCAATCTCTCTATATTTTACTTTCTTCATCTTAAAATCAGGGTGATGGTCTTTTCTTAAAAGATTTTTACAGGGTATAAATAAATTGTATTAGTCGCAGTTCCCCAGAGAAACAGAACTAAGAGAGATTCATTATAAGGAACTGGCTCAGATGATTATGGAGGCTGGGAAGTCCCAAGATTTGTAGTGGATGAGCTGGAAACGCAGAAGAGCGGTTGGTGTTGTTCCGGTCTGAGGGCAAGACAAGACTGCTGTCCCAGGTCAACCAGGCAGGCTAGAGAAGTTCCCTGTTACTCAGTGTTTTTGTTGTAAGCACATCTTTAATTATAGGATGAGAGCCATCCACATTAGGGAGGGCAATCAGCTTTATTCAGTCTTCTGATTCAAATGTTAATCTTATCCAAAAACAGTCTTACAAACACCCAAAATATTTGACCAAATGTCTGAGCACCCCATGGCCCAGTCACTAATATTAGTATTTATAAAACCCCTTATATAGTATTTAACATAAGACAGAGATAGGGAATGTTTGTAATAAATAAATAAATAAATGGCTATGTCACAATTACCTAAGAGTGTGTAGAAAGAATGAATCAAAAACAAAGGGAGCGGGCAGTATTCACTTTTAAGCTACTTTGTAAAAGATAAGATATTCTGCTTTTGGAAATATCTCAGTGAATTGTTTTTTATGTGTCTCATTCAAATGCCATTGTCTAATTGGCTAATCTGGCTTTGCTCTCTCAGTTTGGGCCTGACTCTAGATCCCCACTGAAGCCATTTTTTTTCTTCTTATGTCCTCCAATGTAGCTCTCAGGTATGTCCCCTTCCCCAGCTCAGGCACCCATTTCTCCCTCAGACCATCATGGTCAGATTCTAGATGGTCTCCTGCCTCCAGTGTTGCCCATTTTTATTCCTCCTCATACCTGCCTGAGTAATCTTTCTAAAACAAGTATGCAACCCTGTCACTTGATTGCAAACGATCTCCAGTAGATCACCACTGTTGCTGAATGAAGGCCTGATATAACACATTACCATGAGATCTAAGGCTTCGAAATGCTGGGCTCCAACTTGGCTTCCCAATTTGATTTTCATTCCCTCGTACATACGCTATGTCCAGATCTGCCAGGCTCATTCTTTTTTCCTCTAAAAGGAATTTTCTTTCCCTTCTCATCTATTTAACAAAGCAATATCTAACTTTTAGCCTTTGCTCAAATATCTACCTTTCCCACTCTCCCAGGAAATGTAACTTGCTCCTTTATATGTTCCGTATCTCTCGGTACATTTGAAAGACACTGTTAGGACCTACCCAGTGTATTTTAATACTATGTTCTTAGTTATAAATACATGCACTTATTTTATATGCCAGTCAGTTTTGTGCTTCTTAAGGATAAAGGTTGCAATTTGCTCATTTTTGACCTCATATCACCCATACTAGATATCACTCTGTCCAGCACAATAGTTTGCACGTAATAAGTGATTGTTAAATATGTGTCAATCACTTGTACTGTGGGCTTCCCCGTGCACTCTCTGTCTTGTTTCCATCTTCTTTTTGACTCCCTTCATTGACCACCCTGGCATCTTCCTCCATTTACTGCATTACTGTATCAATCTGATATCGCTTTTGGCGACTTTCCAGAGAGCTCTCCAAGAAGCCAGAACTTCCATTTATCAACCACCTGCCAAATCCTCTGAGAGCCAGTGGTTGTGAGTGACAGAGAAGATAAGGATGCAGTGTGAAAAATTTGCCCTGGCATAGAGAAGCAATCCTTAATATTGTACCTGTTCTGCCATCCCAGGCATTAGAAACAATCAGAAGCACCTTAACACTTGTTGAATTTAACCTTCTGTGAACTTTAGCACAGACAAAATATATTTCAGTAGACACATACAGATATAATATATTTCCTCTTCTGGCTGATTAGTTAATTTTTCCAAAACATGTAAATGGAAACTGTGATGATAGTGGAAAATTGCGAAGATAGTCATTTTTCCCTTAAAAATTCTGTGCAAGAAAATAACGATAATAAAAAACTAATGTGTATTTTGCACTTGCTATAGGTCCGGCATTGTATGCTGACTGATTTATATACACTGCCTCATTTAAGAAACACACTAAACCTATGAAGTGGGCAGTTTTAGGCTTCTCATTTCATCGATGAAGAGCCTGATGCTTACTGAGATGAAAAGTAACATGAAACGGTAGCAGAATAAGAGGAGAGAATATGTCATCTTGAAACTCTATCCGTTTTAAAACAGAATTTTGGCAATGTGCTTGTTCTGCTGTCTTTGGGGCATCAACATTAAAGGAAATAATTGCAACTGCAATGAGATTCTCTTTTGGGAACAGACTGGCTTGATTAAAATGCCTGATGATGGGTTAAAGGAGCAGGAGGATTTGTGCCACCATTTATTTGCTCACTGAATTAGCTATTCTAGTCTTTTATATAAAATGACTGCCTCTGTCAGTATTATACATCTTTCATGTTAAGGTGCTAAGACAAGAAAAATAATACCATATACAAGGATATGAAAAAGTTAATTTCCCTGCAACTATCCTCTTTGTAGTGCAGGTTCCTTGATTTAAGATCTGAGGCACTTCAAAAGCATTGTGAATTTGGAGAAGTAATACATCAGCTAAAATCTAGAGGCTTAAGGCTTGCACTCCTTCACCCCATCAGGCTTTGTGTGATATGTAACAGAAAATGTCTTTTCTTAGTGGAGTTGATAAAGTTAAAACTTTTCTTGATTAATATTCTCTTGTGAAAATCAGTTACTGCCATGGATTTATACTGCAGATTTGCCACAGTGGTTCTAATTTCTTTTGTGCTGAAGATTCAGCTGATACAGATTTTATTTAATAAGGATAATTGTTGTTGAAGTCCTGAGTTGGTTAGTATTCCTTAGGTATCTCTGCTAGCAAATCTAAAATAAGTTAGCATCTCTGATACTTGACAATGACCTTCAGTGATATTATGGGGATTTTTACAAGTCTCATTCAGGGAATGGTGCAGGAAACAGGCTGTTCTATTGTTTAAGACTATGCAATGTGTGGCAAAGGCACATGCCAGGTAACTGCATTAAATCCTGACAAATAACATGAGAATTTCAGATTTCCACCTGGCTTTTTAAATTGGCACTTTGTAATAAAATTTCAGTAAATATATTTAATTTCAATTTTAGCATTGGTGGGTATTTTCTGAGTAGCTTTCTTATCCATGTAAGGTAAATGAACCCTTTCAAGGTATCATTTGTTATAATAGAATGGCTAATTCATAGATGCTTCATGAGATTAGATTTGTGCCCTAGTATTTAGCACTCCTGTGTTTATAAAGGCTGCCTCCTTACCCAGGTTGTAGGTTCATAATAGGTAAATTCTTTTTTTCCTTCTGAACTTCTTGACATATTATTTTTCCTCAAAAGTAGCCTATTGAAATAACTAAAGTGACCTTACCAAGCCAAGAAGCTTCTAAGTTCTCATTACCAATCCATTTTTGGGTCAGCCAGTTTTGGGCCCCTTGAAAACCTGATGAGAACATCTGATTCTGTCCCAAGTTAATGCATGTATACAATTTAAATTTTTTGAATACAATTTCAGGTATTCTATTAATCCTTTGGAGGCTATTTTTGGGCCCTGATTAAGAATTGTTGTTTCAGAACTTTGTTCATTCTGGGAGGTCCTGGAAACTCCCTTCTGGAATATTATTCTAGGGAGAATAAGGAGAAATAAAAAGGGTATCCATTATTCATCAGTTGATGCCATGTCAATGACTATAGCTACCATTTACTGAGCACTTATTATGTATTGGAAACACCTGCTTTGTGCTAGTTATCTTTCTTTTTATGCTCTGAACAATTCCTGCAAGTTGCTGGCATTACCCCCGTTTGAAAGTTGTGAAAAGGAAATTTCAAAGACCATGTGAAGCTTGTTTATAGTCACACAGTTAGACTGTCTTCAGTTGCAAGTAAGAGAGAACTTAATTAAAATGTGCAGAGTAATAGAGGATTATTTTATTCTCACGGCAATGAGTCTGTAGGTAGGCGAGTGCTGGCTTTGGGCAAGAGCATCACAGCATTGAGGCTCTGGATCAGCATGCCAGGTGTGCTGTTTGACTTTCCTCTCATGCTCAAAAGATGGCAGCCTCAGCTCTGAGCAAGGCAGCTTACCAAACCAGAGAAAAGGGAACTTTCTTTAGGCTCCAGAATAATTTCCATCATATTTTTCTTACATCTCACTGCTTATAACTTGGTCACCTGTCCACCTCCAAGCTATGAGGGAAGTTAGAAAATTTAATACTCATCTTATTTATCTTTAGTGGCTCTAAACCAGGGTGATTTTATGACCCAGAGAACATTTGGAAATGTCTGGAGGTATTTTTGTTTGTCACTACTTTGAGGATGGAGGTGCTACTGTCATCTAGCCTGTCAAGACCAGGGATGCTGCTAAACATCCTACTATGCTCAGGAAGTTCCCCACCCCCACCTTATAACAAAGAATTATTCAGCCCCAAATGTCAAATGCTCAGGTTAAAGAAGCTTGTTCTATAGTGAACATTGGACAAGAAAAAGTCTCTTGGAAATGATCATTTTGTAGGTTAACTGTGACTATCACGTGTAACACGTAAATAAAAATTCTAATAATGTGATAATACTTTAACAGAGCAGGAAACATTTAAATTTTGCTTGGGAAATATCAGATAAGCTTTCACAATAGTATGTGTTATAATTTTCTATTTTAGTTTTCAATGTCTCAAGAATAACCAATCTTCGTTCTAACAGGTTCCCTTGTTAGTTACTATCTGACTGAAAATTTCTTTAACATCTTATCCAAAAGAAGCCTCCATTAAGATGGGGTTTACTGTTGATTAATTGTGATTTATTTACATTTTTATTTAGGGATTTAAAGAGACTAGTACCTCTTCTTTGTAGGCAGCCAGAAAAATCAAACAAAGGAGTGACAAGAAAAAAATTATGAAGATAAAAGGCAATGTAGAGTTACAAAACCAAATCTTCTGACAGTATCAGCCTCACGTGCAAAACTTTTACTTGCTCTTGTAAATGATCTCTTCCTGCTTTTTTCTTTGTGTCAAGGTTTCCATTGTAGTACAGTTGTCCCTCCATATCCATAGGTTCTGCATCCATGGTAACAGAGGGCAGACTTGGGTGGGGGGGGGCATCCTGGAACCAATGCCCCACAGATACCAAGGGAGGACTGTAATGGAATGTTTTCTAAATGCTACTCTGCAGCAGGTGCATCTGTTAGAATTCATCTAATTTTTACAACAACCCCAGGAGGTAGGCATCCTTTTTCATCCCATATTACAGATGAAGCAACAGAAGCAGGAAAAAGCAAAGGAAATTGCCTAACTTTATGTTAGTTGGTAATTAACTGGTATAGCTGGGATTTGAAACAGGGCAAAGTCTGGGGCTAGATCCTGTTTGCTTAACAGCTGTGCTATAAAAATTAAATGTATGCAAAGTTATCTTTGACTTTCTCCTCTTCCTCATTCCCTTGTAGCTAGTCAATCAACAAATGCTATTAATTTGACTTTAGAGAAATTTACACTGCCCCACCCATCCTCGTTCTATTAGTATTACCCTATTCTGGGTTTTCATTGCCTCTCACTTATTTCTTGCTGTGGTCTCGATGTATTTCCTTCTATCCATCTCCTACTTTCTCAAATTCATTATGCTGGCTGCTGTAGATCCTAAAGTCTAGCTCGAATCATGTCCCAATTACCCGCAGTGCTCGATAGCTCTCTCCAACCCCAAAATGAAGCCCTGGATCCTAAGCCAGACTTTCTCTATTCCCAAATATCTGTCCCAAATGAACTCTTCCAGCCTTATATGTTTCACTATTCTTTGGATTTCTGAAAGATATTACTCCTATGTTTTGAAGATGCTCTTTCACTTTTGATACTTTTCTTCTACTTACATTATTACATTTCCTCACTATATATCTTTGTCTTTCTAAATTTTATGCAATGCTAGAAACACAAAAGGTAGTCAAAACAAGAGAATGGTGGTTCCCAGAGGGTGGGGATGAGGGCAGGGTATAGAGAGATGGTCAGAGGGTACAGAGTCTCAGAAAGGGGTAATAAGCTTTCAAGTTCTATTTTACAGCATGGTGACTAAATAATATACTGTATACTTGAAAACCACTGAGAGAGGAGATTTTAAATATTTCTGTCACAAAAAAGATAAATGTGTAATGGGATGGATATGTTAATTAGCTTAATTTGGTCATTCCACAATGTATACATATATCAACACATTGTGTTATATACCACAAACAAATGTTATTTTTCATTTGTCATTTAAGAAAGGTAAAAAGGCACTCAAAACAGATTTTCTTGTTGAAGAAATTGAGCTCAAAATGCAGCTCAAGTGCAGCTCAAATGCCCTTTCTTCATGAAGTGTCTCCTCTACCTGCGTCTGTGAACTGCACAAACACTTCCTCCCCTTCCTGGATTCCTGTGGAACTAAGGACTCTCACACTTTCAAAAGGTTTGCATTTCTTTCAGGAGGCAAAAGAAGAATAAAATAAGATTTGCTAGTAATCACTAGAATATCCTCCAATTATACTTTATTATCTTAAGTAGCTGTGGTACAAGGATAAAAATACTGGAATGGCAGTGAGATATCTTAACTTTGAGTCCTGCTTCTCTCACTGAGTTTCCTGAGCTTCAATTTTTTAAAAAATAATCAATAAAATATATCTAATAATATTTTTATCATAAGGCTATTGAGAAGACTAAAAGAGATGATTAAATAAAACATTTTATAAGTTGTAAAGTGCCATAAGATTTTAAAAGAATGTTGGTATTCTCAAATTCAAAATTTTACTAGCATTTGTGGAGGCCTATTCTAGGTCACATTTCACACCACTGAATTCATGTTATCCTCCCAATAGCTTCATATTATTATTATTTAGAGTTTACAATTTTTTTTTTTTTGAGACAGAGTCTCTGTTGCTTGGAATAGAGTGCCATGGCGTCAGCCTAGCTCACAGCAACCTCAAACTCTTGGGCTCAAGCGATCCTCTTGCCTCAGCCTCCTGACTAGCTGGGACTATAGGTGTGCGCCGCCATGCCCTGCTAATTTTTCTATATTTTGTAGAAACAGGGTCTTGTTCTTACTCAGTCTGGTTTTGAACTCCTGACCTGAAGGGATCCTGCCTCGGCCTCCCAGAGTACTAGGATTACAGGCATGAGCCACTGCACCCAGCCTACAAATATGTTCTGTATGCTTACATGACTAACTCAAAATCACAAGACTAGGTAGTTAAAGCATTCACATGAATCTCCTTATTTAAAACGTTACATTCTTTCTGCCACACATAGTGACGCCCTCACATGGCAAATGTTCATAGCAATGGAGTGTAGAGACTAAACACGTGATGTCTCAAGCCATCAGTGCCTGGAATCACAGCCAAGATTAACCATTTATAAGCTGAGTGACATTGTCTAAGCACCTAACCCCTTTGAGCCTCAGTTTTCTGATTTGTGAAATGGGTATAATAGTAGTAATTTCCCCACGAGGTTGTTGCAAATATTAAATTAGTTCATGTATATGTCTTAGGTCTGGTTCCCTAGAAGCAGAGCTTGAGGCAGAAATTATTGTGCAAATGGTTTATAGGGGAGGGATCTCAAAGAAAGGAGAAAGAGAGAGAGAGAGAGAGAGAGAGAGAGAAGAGAAGAGAAGAGAAGAGAAGAGAAGAGAAGAGAAGAGAAGAGAAGAGAAGAGAAGAGAAGAGAAAAGGAGGAAGGGGTGGGGAGTTACACAAATAGAGGCTCTCAGCAGGAGACTAGCAGCAGCCTGAGCCTGATCCCACTGGCAGTGGAGAGCCACAAATTACACCACATAGTTGTTCCTACTTTAGGCAAGGGGTGACCTTTTGTATACCCTTGTGTCTGTCAGCCATTGGCTATAGCTTTCTCCCTGGGGGTGGCAGTGCATAAACTCCCAGGCTGGCTGGCTTTCCTTTCTAGAAAGGGAAATTCTTCTGGAGAACAGGTGAGCCTAGAGTACTTTGCAGCCAACACCTACAGCTGCTAAGTGTTGAGTACGCTACACCGCTAAAGCAGATTTGGGCAGCCCACAAACAGAATTCATTTCAGCATACAAAGTGCTTAGGAAAGTATCTGGCTCTTTGTAAGCTGCCAATAAAAGTTAGCTTTCGTTACATTATTTTGCTCCATAAGTTTTCTCAGATTGTTTCATATGTTTAGGTTTGGCTTTCTAACCAGAATGTAGGTTCCTTAAGGTCAGGGACCAATTCTAATTTTGCCTACTGGGCCGGTCACCTGCAGCCATAAATCGATGCCTTGTGATGGCCGCTTAGCAGCTCTGATTTATGTCTGGTGCTGAGGGTAGGACCTCTGCCTACATTCTTCTTCTTCTTCTTTTTCTTTTTTTTTTTTTTCCCAACTCAAATGCCTGCTTTTCATTACATAATGTGATAATAAATTAGACTCACTTCTATTTTGAGGAGAAATCTCTCCTTACAGAGTTATGTGTGAAAGAATATAATTGTATTTTTATCTATACCAGACACATTTTATAACTTTGTGCTCAATAAAATTCCCCCAAATTTGTTATTTTATTTGTGAACTGAGTTTGTCAATATTTAAAGTGAGAGTTATTAGACGAGTCAGACATACTCTTATTTTCGCCAGTGCAGACTTGTGCTAGAATAATTACTTTTTAATATCTAAAGCAATTCAATTGATCAGAATATTGATCCCATTCTCATTTTTGATCATTGTGCCATTGATTTAACATTATCACTGACTTACCAAGCAGGATAGAATTTGAGGTGTCTTGTGCATTCATCTTTGTTAAAAGATAAATGCATGAGACAGGCTTTAAAAGCTTTTTAAAGTGCAAGATGCTGGAACTGCATTTTCAATATGCATTCTCTCCTGCTGTTTTATGGAATTTATTGAAAATGTGCCTCTTGGAGGTCAGATCATTTCTTTCTTCAAGTGGAAAAAAAGATATAAGTAATATATTAAAAGGCCTCTAGGATAATATCAAGAAATTAGAACAACCTTATTTTATATTCAGACACTCCTCCTCTTAAACATTATGACTCATCAAAAATAAGAATCACAATTCATCTAACTGCTTCTAGCTAACTTCAGACTTTTGTATTTTAGGTTTTATTGGAACCAATCACATAGGACACTTTTTTTTTCTCTAAAATTTTTTCTTCTCTCTCTCCTTACCCATCAGGTAAAATTTTTTTAAAAAACCAAAAACTAAATTAAAAATACTTAAGAAACTCTGAGACTTATATAATTTGAAATTGATTAAAGTTATTCTCGATTATTACATTCCTAAATAACATACTCTCCATTAGTCAAACATTTTCTGTACAGGCTATACACAAAATATATCATTTGTATGGTGCTTTCCAATAAGTACGACATACAAATAATTAGTATCTAAAAAATTTTAACATTGGAAAAAGTGACAGTGCTTTTTTTTCAATAAGAAAGTAGCTAGTCTAAATTATTTATTATTCTAATTTTCTAATCTATAGACATGCTACAATAGATGTTTTTATGAATAAGATAATATATACACATATATTAATTTATTCAGAGATGAATGCTGTTCCTTATTTGTGCTTCTAATCTGTAGAGAAGTTCTTAATTATTTCTGGTCACAGTTTGATGAAAATATTTCCACCTTTTGTTGATTGCCTAGCTTACAGTTTGAAGTACTTCAGTAAGTCTTCCCTAAACAGAAACAGTTTGCTTTCATCTATGCAGGGACAGTCCCCTTTCATTTACTCTAATTAATTGTTAATAGATCGTTCTCTCTCAGTTATTAAAAAGTAATGGTAATGATTCAAGAGCCACTTGGGAAAGAATCCTATCTTTAAGTATTAAAAATGAGCAAAGCCTGAAAAGTCCTCATATCAAATAGAAGTAGCAGAACTCCTCAATGGACGGTAGGATTTGCTGGGCGTTTCTAAGCTGGGGTGTTTTATAAAGCAGTGCTTGAGGGTGATCCACCAGCGGATGGGGGAAGAATTGTGGACAGAGAGATGAGTTTCATGAAGAATATACTAATAAGAAGGTAGCGGGATATTAAAATGGAGCCCTTTCTGTCTCTTGGATAAGGCCCTAAAACTGAGAACCATGGATGCCAAATACTCCCACGTGGACTTGCGTGCACACTTGTCAAGGAGCTGCGTCAAATCTGCTTTGCGAAGCTCATCGACTCTCTCAGGAAGACATAAAGCAGGGCTAGGGACCAGTCAGGAGGGCAGTGGCGCTAATACTCAGGATTCCTTTGGACTGCACTGTTGGAATGCAGGGGCATTTCCTCTTCCCTCCACGGTGCTTCCCATTTGTCTTAAACACAGTGTGAAGAGCTTCCAGGGGTCATTTTGAAGAGATTGAGATTTATTATCTGGAGTTTGAGAGATACAGGAGGAATGTTTTTATACATATCTCACAAGGAAAGAGGTGAGAGGTTAATGATAACAGAGTTTTTGAGTGAGTGGGAAAAGAAATAAAGAAAAAAAGGGGGAGGGGGAGAGAGACGGGGAGAGAGACATAGATCGAGTCAGGTGTGCTCTGGAAGTGAGCTCCCTATCCTATTCCTGCCCAAAATAGTGGTGTGAGGAAAGGATGCAGGCGTTTCTCTGAGCCCAGTAGACCTGGGGGAAGGTATAGGCCCAAGAGTGCATGAGGTCAGGATGGGAAGGAGGAAGGGACCAAGTGATCAAGTAGAGGAGTGAGGTTCAAGGATTAGAGGAAAATGATATGATGTCTTCCCAAGGTAGCTATTTATATCAAAAGACCGCAGGAAAGCTGAAAACCCCACCGAGGCTTACCAGGAAACAGGGGGTCTGCTCTGAATACTCTCGTCTAAGCCAGAGGGCTCAAACATTAAACCACTATAGTGCCAGCTCCCAATTCTTTCTCCCTGGGACCTAGGACTAGAGTCTCAGCAGCAGCAGCTTCTGGGTTGGGGGAGAAACAGGCAGACTAAAGAGCAGTGAGATTCACCACCCCTTGTCCCCACCTCTACCCCACCCATGCACCTTTACAGGCTTGCAGTGCTATCAAGCTGGCCCTGAGAGGAGCTCTAAATTGGATAAGAGCTTAGAATTTTGATGATTACACCAAACTGCAGTTATTATTCCCATACTTAAGTGTCATTGGGAACCAAAGTGACTGAAAAGCTGTTTAACCTGACTGAGATTTCACTGAGGGGCAGGGATAGAATTGTTCCACAGAGTGAGGATGAAGGGACAGGGGGGAAAGAGAATCAAGCAACCTTGTAAATTTACCCTATCGAGTTCAGTCCCTTCAATAAAATGATTAGAGAAGTGTGAATGATGGAAACTTGGAGCCAGACTCAAGATGGTAGAAATGGAAAAGTAAAACTGGACAACATAAAAATTATGATCAACAATAGAGGACATGTAATCAGTGCTTGACATGTTCCAGGAAAGCATTTCATTTAGATTTTTTACAACCCTGTGATGTAAGAATAACTATCCCTATTTTAAAGATGAGGAAATCACTCAGACACAAAAATCATCTGCCTACAGTTGCACTGTTAAGTGATCTTTCTTTTGTTTTTGTTTTTGAACCCATCCTATGCTGCTAACTACTAACTGCTACATGGAACTACTGCTTGTTTTAAAACATGAATCAACAGTACTTGTTGAAAGAACAGATGTTAGGAGTGAGGCAGAGCGACAAGCCCACAGCAACTCAGAGACTCACAGCTAGTGCGGCTAAACAAACATCTACGCTATGACCTTAAATTAGAAAACCAGGAGGGGAACTCTAGGTAGGAGTGAGAATGAGAAGTTTGATTTTAAACCTAATTTCTTCAAAGGCATGAAGGTGCAGATGTCCAGCAGGAAAGGAGAAAGGTGGAACTAAACCGTGGAAAGGCAGAGATGGGGATGCACAAGTGCAAGACATTCTTATGAAGGTGATATTGTCACTTCCTCCAGGGAGTAAAGTCTTGCCTTGGGCTACAACCCTGTTCACCTTTCTCTTAAATACTTCCAAATCTGTGCACAGCTACATCCATGCACCTTCTGGTCTGTTTTATAACAAGTGTTTCTGTTATATGTTCTTTCTTAAAAGGCTCTGAATCTAATTCTCTGCGTTGTCACGAGATCCTAGCAGAGTGCCTGCCATTCAGTAGGCAATCAGGTAAAGCACACTGAATAAAATGCAAGTATTTAATTAAGTAAATGTGAAACAATGAGTAGGGTGATATCAATGAGGAAGATAATAGAGAGAAAAGAAAGTCTTGAAGACAGAATTTTAGGAGCTGCCACCAGAGATGAAGTATTAAAGGATACAAAAATAGATGACAGTGATCGAGTGGGGAAAATGGGACGAGATCCAGGAAAGGAATACAAGAAGAATCGCCGGAAGATTATTTACAGCACCAGGTGCTTCAGCAAAGTGAAGGAGAATGAGACTCTGAAACGCCACCAGACTTACGAAGAACTGGTCATTTGACTTTCAGGAGAGCAATATCCATAGAATGGTGGAGACAGGAGCCAAAAAGCTGTTAGAAAGACAAGAACAACGGCTATAGAATTTTGTAAAAAATTGATGAAAAGAGTTACGGAGAGTATTAGAAAAGTAGCTTAGAGTAGTAGATCAGTCAAAGGAAGGGTTATTTACTAATTTATGTGTTGATTCATTGAAGAGGGAGAAATATGAATGTTTAAACATTTTATTTTCTCTATGTATTTATATTTATTTTAAAAAGCCATTTTAACAGGGGCTAATGAAGATGCTATTGAGAAAAGATAGTAAG
Organism: Cheirogaleus medius; assembly: GCA_008086735.1. Lineage (NCBI taxonomy): Eukaryota > Metazoa > Chordata > Mammalia > Primates > Cheirogaleidae > Cheirogaleus > Cheirogaleus medius. Next base: position 54,241,492 of record VBSM01003176.1, read on the forward strand.
AAAAGTCATATCAGCAAGTAATTCTTTCTAGAATGGCTTATTTTTGTCTTATATAACACCTTTTGGAGTGTTACATGTTGTAAACCCAGGCAGAAGTAAGGCTTGCAAGAGCAGTGTTAAGTGTTATCTATAGTATTTGTCATATTTTGTTACTTTGTATCTTTTAATCACTTTCTCTTTGTTAACTCCTTACATAAGAAGACAGTCCTCATCTTTCCAGGCTTTGTGGCAACTAGGATGAGGTTTACGGTGCAGATTAGGGGAGGCAGCTGCAGCAGGAGTGATGGCTCTGGGGACCATGCTCTGGACTTAGTGGCCATGGAGTGAGATCTGAGAGTAAAAATGGACCTGCCAGCAGTTCTGCGATGTGGCTTAGGTATGAGTTCCAGATTCAATTTCCATTTTTTTTTTCCTTAGCCTCTCCTGCAACTACTGGTGGTGGTAGAATGGGGAATAAAGAAATTTAAAACATTATAAGGAATTTAGGGCCAGGGGACAATTTGTGTGAGATAATTTTTACTTTATGAAAAAATCTTTTACTTAATAAAGAATATCCATAAATAATAATGGTTATTGAATAAAAGTTTCACTTATCATTTACTTCCATATTGATGGAATGCTTGTCATTTATGCTTGCTTTCTTATGCAAACTAAAAGACTTTTGTTTTGTTTCTAGTTTCACATTAAAATATATCAAGCTTTCTTGTTTTTGTCACATAGAAGTATTAACTTCTGTGTATTGGGTTTTGTCTGTTAGAACCAGTCTCTTGGAGTCCCAATTTTCAGAAACAAAGTGGAGTTTTGGATGCTTGGGATACAAAGAGCTTGGGATAACATTTACTTAATACACTTGCATATTCCAAATAGATATTTTACAAATCCTTCCTCTTTGTATAGGCTTATCCTATTTTAGCATTGCTTAGATAATCTCTCTAGCCAGATGCCATCACTTCTTATATATACAAGGCTCCATGTTCTTCAACAAGGACAGAAGTGCACATCTAGGCCCAATTTTGCTTTACATTTATTTTTTTTCTCTTTCTAAGTTTTATTGCAATAATCTCTTCTTTTCTTCCACCATCCACTTTATTTTATAGTTCTGCTTGCAACTACCTCGGGTTCTGTCTTTTAAAAATTATTCCCAAGAGAACTGGGGAAGTAACTTTTAATGAACTCAGACATAATTAATTACATGTGTGTAGGCTGTGAGTATGCATGTGTGTGCCTGTCTGTAAGTATATGGTAAGTCTATGTCTATGTCTATGTATTTAGTGGGGTTCTGTTCTAAACCTCCAGTTCTTTTTCACTAAAGAATTGTTGAAAACAAACCATACCCGAGCAGAGCTAAGTAATACTTTCAGATGGTTTTAGCCTGAACTCATTCTTGTACTATGCAAATCAGATGCTCTTTCTGTGTTTACACCATGTTATGCTCACATTACCACTGTATTTGAGAAATGTTGCTCCCTGATATCACTATTTGCTGGAAAGTTTTGGTTGTTACATATGCATTCACTCAAAGGTCACAAAAAACAAATTTGATAAAGAACACAATATTTTGTTGCTCTCTCTTTTAGGGTGCTGATTTTAACAATAATTTTAAGTTTTGGTTATAATTCATAGAAAAAGATAATTATTTATTATTTGAATTATGACTCAATAAAAAGAAATAAAATCAATGTGTGCATTGATTCATTCATGTATTCAATTGTCAAGAATTTATTTAGAAATTACTAATACTTATTTGGAATAAAATTGTGGTCATTAAAAATAAGGAACTAAACAAAGGTTTATACAAAATTCTGTATCTCATAAATCTTAGGGATTTCAAGTGTGAGCCTTAGGGGAATTTGAAATAAATCTTTTTATCCCATGATGGCAATATAAATATTTAAATTACTTCATAAACATCAAGAGTTCATAAACCAAGGACTATGTAATAAGAGAATCTATGGCTGGACTTTGCAGTGTTTATGAACTCACCGAATCTATATAATATTCTTTTCCTTATATGGGAGTAGATTCATAGTTTTCATTGTATTAGTCTTTGAGTCTATATCACAACCAAGTTACAAACTAATAATATAATGTAATAGATAACCTTAAGAATGCCATAAAAAGTCCTCAAAGTATTTTTCATTAGTTAATTTTATCAAAAATATCTGGAATTTTTTTGAAATCCAAGAAAATCTTAACATACTAAACAAAAAGTAGTAACTTCCTTATCTTTTCCCTCCCTTCCCCTACCATTATTAAATATTCAGGTAAAGAAAGAGAGTGCTGAGAATATATATATTCTCATATATATATTCATATATATATATATATATATATGGTGAAAACATCAACGCTATAATCTAAATGCTTTGATTTCTAGCCAGTTGGTTTTATTTCCTGCCCCTGTACCTTTTGCCTTTGGGCAGTAAGGATGATGGCATTATTCCTCACTTGTAATTGGAAGGATGCCTACTGCTTTGGTGATGGGTAGAAAACAGATCACCCATGGGGAGCAATATCAATTTTATACTTCCTGTGTATATTCTATCATGTCTCCAAGTTTCAACTGTCCTAGTATGCTACTTTGTAAATATTTCTATGTCTTACTTGTGTAGTTTTATATTTGTAATACTATTTTTATAATTTATTATTTTTATTCTTAAATTTTATTGACAATTTTATTGTCAATATGCTATTTCACATCAACTTGAGTTATATAAAAGGAGTTAAAATTGGCGGTCACTTACTGTGGTTTAAACACTGACATAGATATTTTACATACATAATCTTCTTCACTATTTCTAATAACCATATGGCATAGGCATTATTTCCTCCATTTCACAATGAAGCAACAGATTCAGAGAGCCAAAATTATTGTCTCATATGGCATTTCTGAATGTTTGAAGTATTTGGAAACTAAATTGAGTTGGTTTTTTTCATTAAAAATTTTTTGAACACCATCTCATTTAAACATGAAAGCCAGCAAAAAGATACTCACTGAATCTTCTTGATATTTTCCAGAATAAGTAATTAACTGAAATCTAATATGTGATAATATAATCATGAAAGACTAAGAACCTTTATGGGTAATGGTCTAATTGGAATTCAATCATTAATTATTGTAAGGTATAAGATCACCAGTTAATTAATTCTAAGTTTTCTCTCTCTTTTTTTTTTTTTCAAATTTTTGTCTTGGCACTTGGTAGATTATTGCAATGGCACTGCTGAAAATTCACTCTTTTTTTGTGATAAGGCTGTCTGAGGTTTTCAATGAATTCACATGCATTTTTTATCCCATTAGGAAGAGAAGAACAACTGTTTCACAGAACAGGTAAAGAAAAAGGCGTTGTTGGAAAGGGCACGTGAAGTGTCGCTGTGGATGGCATCCTGCTTTTGCTTTGAGTAGTGCTGGTGGCATCAAAAAGAGCAAGATAGCAGTGACTAATTTTACCTCCTAGTTCACGATTTCATCACATACCTCTTTGTTTGCGATTCTGCGACATCAGTGAATTATACTTCTGCACCTTTTCCTGGGTAATTACAGAGTAAATATAAGTTAGATTATGAGAGCTATTATAATCTTGTCAGTATGTTTGGCTAAAGTCTTTTTATTTAATGGGTTTTTTTTAAGTGAGGGCTTTTCAAAGGACTGCATCATTTAAATATTGTTATTCTTCACTGACCTAAAAATGGAAAAAAAATCAGAAAAATAGAGTATTTGGAGAATGGTAAAAAAAAATTGAGAATTAAAATAAGACATTATCCTAACAGAACCTCAATGAGTAATCTCCTTTTATAGTTTCACTAAAATTTGGGGATATCTTTTCCCATTGATGATGTAAAAAATTGTAGAAAGGTGTCTATATTCAGATACCTAAATGCATTTGAGGAATTCAGGCCAAAAATGTTTGACAATTGTTATTCATATAGTTTTAAAGAGCATCAAACGTATTTTAAAGCTGAGCATCTTAGACCATAACACAGACTATAAAGTTACTCAGCTCAACAAACAACCTATGTTTGTTAATATCATACACAGCAGCAAGCACCATGGTAGGTCCTGGGAGGGAGGGAACTCAGCCCCTACCCAAGAGGAGTTTAAGATACACTAAGCACACTAGAAAGACAGAGGAAATCAGTTTCAGTTAATCTAGGGAGTGATTAGATGGAATAATGCATTTCAAATAAAGATCCCTGCAGCCCTCTCCAAGTTGTTGGACAATAGGTGGAGGCTTTGCTGCCTCGTTCCTCCTCCCTTGCTTAGCTTCAATCTATGCAGTAAGTTATCTGATGTCATCTGCTTTAAGAATTGGGTTTTCTTTGAATATAGAGCTTCATGGCTAAAATTACTAAACCATTCACTTCAATGGCAATAGGAAACACTCCGAGTTTACAGAAGAGGTGTTTCAAATTCTTAAAGTTCAATGGCAGATATGTATTTAGCCTGGAACATTTCTTTTACACTGATACACAGTACAGAAGAATTAAACAAAAACAAAACACCAAAGGGAATCACTGGTATCCAAATCATTTTGCATTATGATAATTCTATGTGGAGTTAGTTTAAAGTTATAAGAATACTCAAAATACATTTGTTCAATATCAATCTACACAGAGAGAAAATATCTGCCATTAAAATTATTACATAAAAATTTAAATCATTAAATTTCATATATTTGGATAGACTTCACAAATTGAACCTGCCTTCTCTGTTTTCTTTGCTATAACTGAATATCTGAGACTGCATAATTTGGAAAGAAAAGAAATTTTGTTTGGCTCATGGTTCTGGAAGTGGGAAGTCCCAGAACATAGCAGCAGCTTCTGGTGAGGGCCTTCCTGCTGTGTCATGACATGGTGGGAGGCACCACATGGTGAACAGCAAGCTGTTAGGGCAGGTCTCTCTTCCTATCCCTGTAAAATCTCTAATTCTATCATGGAGACTCCACCCTAATGACCTTATTTAATCCTAATTACCTCTGAATGGCCCACCTCTAATCAATGTATGAATTTGGGGATTAAATTTTTTTTTAATTTCAGGATATTATGGGGGTACGAACATTTTGGTTATATGTTATGACTTTGCCTCACCCAAGCCAGGATTAGAGGCGTGCCCTTTTCCCATACAATGGCTCACTCCATCCATTAGTTGTGAGTTTACCCACCCCCCCACCCCCCAAACCCCAGTGAAGATTACTACCATGTAAGCACCTTAGTGCTGATCAGTTAGTGCCAATTTGATGGCGAGTACATGTGGTGCTTATTCTTCCATTCTTGTGATACTTCACTTCAGAGGATGGCATAAGTTTTTAACACATGAAATGTGAGGGATACCTTCAAACTATAGCAGGACCTTATAAAAAGAATCCTCTTTAAAATATAAAAGCTTAATTCTATCTTATTGTTTATTTATAGTGTTAAGAAAGGAAGTTCAGCAGACATGAAAAGTAGCTAAATCTCAACTTGCACAAATGCTGCGTTGATTGTAAAAAGGCAGATTAGACAAAATAAATCAATTGCATAAAAGTGTCCCTTTTGCATGAACCAATTTGAAAAAAAAGGCATCCCTTTAATCATCTTATAATTCTTATGTAGTCATAGTTTTCCTGTAAGAATGGGTATTAGATATCAAACTTATTAATGTCTTCTTGCCTGTAACTCTTATACAAAGGCAACCTGTATAGTCATATTTGTGTACTTAAGAAATAGCCTTGATAATCTGATCTGAAGACTTTTGAAAAAGAATAAATAATATTTTATGTCTACTTTACTCATTGTTGTATTGTCCACGCCCCACTCATATCTCATATTATTATAATAAAGGTCTAGCTAGTTGAAGAGAGAATGGCTGAAATCAAAAGTAGAAAACATATATATTTTAAAGAAAGGAAATTCACTCAGAAGACAGAAACCACAAGAAGAGAAATCCAGGAGAGGCAAAGCTAAGAGTCGAGAACATTGTGGTGTGGAAAGTTAGTTACAGGACCTCTATAAAAGAGGCTCAAATGTGCAAAACACCCTAGGGTCATGAGTAATACCTTTAAATTACCATGGCTGCCTGGCTTTTTGAACTTTAAGATTCTAAAAAAACCTAAGTGTTCTATTTTATGTGGAGACTTAGAAAAAGCTAGATTTTGGAGTTAGAAAGCTTTCAATTTTTTTCAGGGCCTATCCCTTTAAAATTGGGCAGAAATTTTGTATCCTCAGTTCTGGAGATAATTCATTCAAGTGTATCAGTTGATGCCAAAATAAGAAGTTGGTGTGGGAAGTAGGGAGGTGGATTAATGAATTGTAGGTTGCATTGTGAGGTTGGTATTAGAGAAAAACAAATTAAACTCAAAATAAGTAGAAAGAGTAAAATGATATGAGAAAAAAAATCAATGAAATCAACACTAGTGGAAATCCAAGACACTACAACATGGAAAACAATATGAGTTTCCTACAAAGTTAAACATATACACACCTTATGACTCAGCAAATGCATTTCTATGTGTAGTCAGTTCAATGCTTGTCTTAAAATTGCAAATTTGATTTAACACAACTAATGTGTTTGGAGACAATTTGTATACCTTTTCACTCGTTTATGTGCAATTTTGTCTATGAGAAAGATTACGTGAATGCAGAAAACTGAACAAGCTGAATTGAGGTATATAGCAATACACAAACACATATGTGCACATCTCAAACATCTACTAGCTACCTCACAATTCACCAGTGTATTATGAGCCACATCCATCCACATCTGATAGTATAGCTTTTCTTATCATATCAGATAATCCTCCTATCACTTCAAAATAACTCAAAATAACTTACAAGTTGCAACCCTTCCAATGCCTAATTCCACAAGCCAACTTCATCTTTTTCAGTGTAAAGTGCCATACTTATTATAGAATTTGTGTTCTTTACCACCGAATGTATATAAAATTCTAATACTGTTTTCATAAGGATTAATTATTTTTTGCTTATGTTTCACTGATTAAGGTTTTGAGTGTTGTTTCCCTATTGTCATTTTCCCCCTAAGTTCTAGTGTTTTTTGTTTGTTTGTTTGTTTGTTTTGCAACAGGGTCTCATTCTTTGCCTGGACAAAAGGAGTACAGTAGCATCATCAATCATAGCTCACTGCAGCCTCAAACTCCTGGGCTCAAGCAATCCTCCTGCCTCAGCCTCCTGAGTAACTGGGACTATAGGTGCACACCACCACATACAGCTAATTTTTCCATTTTTCATAGAGACAGGGTCTCATTCTTGTTTATTCAGGCTGGTCTCAAACTCCTGGGCTCAAGTGATCTTTCCCTGCTCAGCATCCCAAAGTGTTAGTATTAAAGACATGAGCCACCACGCCCGGCCTAGTCCTGTGCTTTTTACTGCACAATTTTTCATAACATGGTTGGTGATTTTTAAGAACATATCTGTCACCTTATAGCAGAATCAACTATATTTATCTAATAGAAATGACAATAAATGCCCACAAAGACTGTTCAGGAATGTTCATAGAAATTTTATTCATCATAGTCAAAAATTCAAAACAACCCAAATGTTTATCAACAGGATAATAGGTAAAAGAAATTGTGGAATATTCATACAGAGAAATAAACTGTTAATAAACTGATGAAATGCAAAAACATGTATGGATCTCATAGATATGATGATCAAAAGGCCTAGACACAAAGTAATATGTAATGTATGATTCCATTTATGTGAATTTTTATAGCAGATAAGACTAATCTATGTTGGGGGGATTGTATGGGAAAGGTACATATACATACTCATGTAAGATAAACATATAGATAGAGAAATAATTATAGACATATGTGTATATGAATATCTCAGCATATATGTCCTAGCACCGTCTACTGAGATAGCCTAGAAGCAGCAACATGCCAGTAACAATGAGCTCACCAAATACCCATATCTTGGTTTCTAAATGCCATTCACCAATAAAAAATATCAGGGAACCTTGATAAAAAGACTGATTCTTGGGCTAGAATGGGGAAAGTACAAGCTAATACTGGAATGATATGCATAAGAAAGAAAGGTGGTGATATATCAAAAGGACACTTGAGTCAATCCAAAAGGCTCTCACTAACCAAATATGGAGAAATCGAGCACCAAAATCAATGATAGCAATGGAAATGTCATAGTTAGTTCAAGCTGCTATAACAGAATAACAGAGAGTGGGGGGCTTAAACAACAGAAATTTATTTCTCACAGTTCTGGAGGCTGGCAAGCGACAAGATTAAGGAGCTGGCAGACCTGATGTCTGGCTAGCGCACTCCTCTGGGTTTGCAAATAGCTGTCTTCTCATTGCATCCTCACGTGGCCAAGAGAAAATTCATCTCTGTGTCTCTTCTCATAAGGACACTAATCCTATTAATTAGAGCTCCACCCTCATGATCTAATTACCCCTAAAGGCCCCATCTTCCTATACTATTGAATGAACATATGAATTTTAGGGAGGCACACACATTCAGTCCATAGCAGGGATTATTGACGGAAGTATCAGTAATGATGATAAATTAATAATTAAATGGCAAATTAACAAATTGATAGTATCAGTAATGATAACAATGAATAAAATGAGAATCCTTACTGGTATAGTAAATAAATGAATAAATGCATGAATGCATCGTTGTGAAAGGAAAGCTATTCTTGAACATAGGAAGCCAACTAATAATTATATAAGAAAGATGGAGATAGGATATCAATAAATGCTAAGATTAGGAGGTGAAAATTTGAGAAGTCACAGGGTATTTCTGCTGTCTGAAAGTATACCCTACACCAAAAATACTTAACTAATTACAAAAGGAAAAATAGTAATTTTATAATGAAAAAAACTTTATCAAACCACCTTAACCAGACAGTTAAAGTTGATATCACCAATACTAAGAAAAACTATCATCAGGTACCTCCTCATATGATGCACTGAGAAAGACAAAACAACCCTTTTGTAGTATTTCTTTTAGGAATGCATGATCTGAATCTAGGCATGAGGAGACATCTGACAACACAAATTGAGGGATAGTCTACAAAATTGCTGGCCTATATTCTTTTAAAATACTGAAGTCAAGAAAGGCTGAGGAATTCTACTAATTTAAAGGAGACTAAAGAGATATGACGACTGAATGCAAGGCATGACCCGAATTGGGTCTTGAAGTAGGAAAAAAAGGTTAAAAGGGACATTAGTGGTACATTGAAAAATTTGTAGATTTTGGTTAAAATAATAATATTTCCTGATTTGTATAATTATATTACAATTATGTAAGAGAATGTCTTACTTTTAGAAAGTATACACTGAAGTATTTAGGGATAAAGGAACAAGATATCTTTAATGAACTCTCAAATGGTATAGAAAAAAAGTATGCATGTGTGTGTGTGTGTATGTGTGTGTGTGTGTGTGAGAGAGAGAGAGAATTTGTGTGTCTGTGTTTAGAGAGAATGACAAAACAAGAAGTACGATAAATTATAACATTTTTGAATCTGATTAAAAGCTACAGGAAACGTCCTTGTACTATTTAGTATAGTTTCTGTAAGTTTGAAATTGTATCAAAATTAAAAGTTATTTTAAAAAACAGGGAAAATAGATACAAAAATAAATCTGCACATATCTTTTATAAAGCCAAAGACCTGCTGCCAAAAGCCAATGAATTTCAAATAATAATAATTTGCTAAAAAAGATGAGCATGGTATATAGTTGTAAGTAAAAGCAAGGAAATGATGAGAGATATTGAGGAGATTGAGGTGCTTCTCTGAATGGCTGTGAAATCCAGTGATAATGCTTTATTAAAGAACAGTTGTATTTCCCAGTTGTGAATGATCTCTCCTGAATAAAATCATTTGCTTTTCAATAGAATTTCATCAATTGTTTTTATTCAAAACACAATCTCATTCTTGATTAAATTGAATAAAGACGCATATAAACCTAAAATCTAGCTTATAAAGGTTGTCCGATGATAGTAGATGATTATGATTCATATCTACACTTTAACTACGGCCTTCTTTGGTTTGCAATCGTAGACTCTCAGAATGGAAAGGAACCTTAAAGTTTATCTTGTTGCCCTGCCCATTCAGTGCTTAAATTTCCTGTTCGCCTTTATTGCCAAACAGAATATTTTAATATTTATTCAAATATGTTATTTTAAAAAGTAAGAGGATATTTAGATTAGTGAGAAGAATGCCCTCTTTCCAATAGATGCACACACAAAATCCTGAAGAAGTGAATAAAAATCTGCTTCTCTTAAAAAGTACATCCCATTTCCCTAAAAGAATGAAACTATATCAGTAGGGTGATATTTAGATACACTGTTTATAAGACTCCCCCATAACACTGCATTATGACTAACATGAATTTATGTTTTTTGGATAGTCTAGACTAGACAGACTTTCTCTTTGTTTTATATTAAAAACAATCTTGCACATAATTATTTTTGGTCTATTTTTTTTAATTCAAAGATAATTGTGTTAGATTCAAATTTAGTATGATACTTTCATCCATTATTTTTTGATGGAGACTGGCATGCTTGGGACGATTGCTCCTGCAATATTTCAAATCTCCAGTATTTAGTTGTTTGTTAAATTTAAAGTGTAAATTGTTTGAAAAATATTCATCAGAAATTAAAAAAAATGTTTTCAGTGATAGTATAGGACTCAGAGTCCAGTTGAAGTCTATTACACCATCAGCATTTATCTCACTATTCTTCTTTATTTCTTCCTTTTTTGACTTAAACATGCCAAATCCAAAAATTCTCAGTTTTATATTTTAAAATATTAAAAGTAGCTAATGAGCCTAAGACTTTTTCCTTCTTCAACTGCTTTCATCTTTCTCCTCTGATATTTTAATACGGAAGACCGGTCCATAGTGTTAACTTACAATTCAAACACTAAGTATTTTTGTCAAGTACTGAGCTTTTCTTTGTTATTTTTGGACTTGGAATTCTCCTTCCTTTGTTTTATACATTCTCAATCTCTATTTTAAGTTTTTCCAGTGTCTTCCTTTTCCTAAGATAAAGGATCAAAATCATTCGCCTTCAAATGTACTTACCAATTACTTGAAGTGCTATATACTTCAGGCCATTACACATTTTAATGAGGCAAAAGTTTAAACTAAAGGTATGTGTTCTTTCAGGCATCTGTTAGTAGATGGGGCGTATACTTCTGGGTTCAGGTATTATCCCTTTCCTTTTGAACTTATAGACGATTATTTAGTCTGCCTCTGCAAAAAACAAAAACAAAAAAAACCAAAAAAACAAAACAAAACAAAACACACATACACAAACAAAAACCAAAAAGAGTCCCTCTATTTATAAGGAAATAGTGCATAATCAAGCTTATTAACAATTCATTAAATTAGTTGACACTTAGAGATATCTGTCAAATTTAGGTCTTTTTCAGACAATTCCTTTAAAAATGTATTTTGATTTTTAAACACCAAATACATGACAATATTTTTATTGACAGATCCAAACATTTTATGAATATATGGTATTAAAAAATCTGTTTTATTCAAATCTCCCAACAACTCTCTCCCCAATTGATAATTTGTTATTCAATTTTGAGTACATTTTCAATGTATTTACTTGCATGAATTCTTTTAAATATCTAAGTCTTTTTAAAATATGAATTGGAACATTCTTTTCAGATAGCTCTATAACTTGCCTATTCACATAAAAATATGTCTTGCAGATCTCTCCACATTATTAAAGCTGCAGAGTATTCCATATTAAGTAGGTACATAAATCTTTTTAACAACGTCTGTGAGGTTGGTGTTAAAATCCAGCATCCAAAGGCCATCAGAAACACACCTGTAGTCAAAAAAAAAGTAGGTTAAACGGAGCTTGCTGCAGCTAGGGAGAATGAATCTCAGTGTATTTGTGGGTCATCTTGAAATGGAGGGACAGGCGTCAGTTCTTTTGTATGTAGTCATTTCTTGAATATTAGAAGTAACTATTTTATTCATTTTAAAAGTCAATTTGCTTTTAGTTTAATCAAAATATTTTGTTATCTGTTGAAATGATCATACAATATTCTCTTTTTACAAGATAATATGTACTCATACACACATACATATTCAAATTACCTTATGTCATTGATTCTTTTATATCTATTTTTTGTCTATTTGATTATTAAGTTTCCTTTTTACTTCATTTTTGTCCTTCTATATGTGACTTGCTTATTGAATATATTAAATCCAGTAGCGTTGCTAGGCTATGTCTTAATGCTGATTATTGAACATAAATACAAGTATTTTTAAGAGATGTTTTACCTTTTCACATGCACATTAAATTCTTCCTATATTTCTGAATATATTGCTCCTCAAGTATCTTTGAAAATTTTTTCTGTTCCAGTTTTTCTGTTCTAATTTTCAGTTCATGGATTATTCATGAATCTGTACATGCTTTTGTGAGTATGTCAGTTTTTAAATCTGAGTTGATTGTAAATAGTAAAAGCTAGGTCCCTTTCTTTTTAATATGCATGTTAGTGATTTATTTCTCAAGTTTTGTTGTGCTTTATAAGAGTGCAATTAAAATAGTGAATGATGGCATAGATAACACCAATTTTACTAGGATTGCTTCTTATTTCTTTCAGGTTATGTTTCTCTTCTAGATTTCTGTAAAGAACTTTTACCTGATCCCACTTACTTCCCTTTATTTTAAAATTAGAAATTTGTGTTGCCTCTTTTTCTTTCTTTTCCTGCTTTAATTGTCTAATGTAAAAAACCTCATTAATGGATTTCCCAGTATAATCTTCCATATATTCTGGGTTCACCTTGTGGATTATGGTGTACTATTCTTAAATATACTGTTATATTTAATTTGTTAATATTTAGTTTTGGTTTATAAACACATGATTACTACTAATTCACTTTTTAGATGGTATAATATCTTTTGGAATTTGATTTATGTTAGTCCCTTATAAAGGGTTTGAAATCTTTCCATCTATTTTCTGTTTCAAATGTATTCACAGACATAGGAATTAGCTGTTCATTTTAAGCTCAGTAAAACCCAGTTGTAACCCTGCCTGGGCCAGTTTCCTTATAAAGCAAAGACCTTTTTACTTTCTTACATGGTTATGCATCTATCCAAGTTTTTACTTTTTCTGAAGTTAAATGTTAGTGATTCCTCCATGCTTTCTTTGTTTTTGAACTCCAGAAATTTTACCAATATTTGCTTCAGTATTGATCTCAGATCAGCTTTTCCTGGGATATAATAAGATGTTTCAATTTGTATAAGCTGGTTATCTTTCATTTCCAGAAATTTAAAAAAGTATTGAAAAAGTTATTTTAAAATATTTAAAAATTACATTTGTTCCACATTCTTCCTCAGCAATTGACTTTTGAATCCTTGTTTATTTTTACTTTTACTAGCTTGCCTCTCCCAAGCTTCTCCTCCCTGGGATAGCAGCTTGTCTTTCTCTTCTGTGCTGCTTCTGGTGAGATCCTCATTTCTAGGATGGTTTATTTTTATCTCTTACTTATTTCCTCATCTTTGCCAACTCATGTCTTTGCTGGTTTGTTTTATTTCTGTTGTTTCACTGTATCTTCTCTGAATTCTTTTATCTGCTTTAAGATTTTTTCTCTAAAAGGTGATTTGTTATTTAAAATATTGATTTTTGCCATGTTGTGTTTGATCACAATTTTCATATCTTCTATGGTAACATTTTTCCTGTATTAATCATCTGAAATTTGTTTTGCTTGCCTGACTTATAATTTTCTCTTTTGCTGTGACTATATATAGTAATAGCTGCTGTGCTGTCTCTTCTTAAAATTTTGCACATATTTGATTGAAGTTAATTCTTGGGCCAGGATTTGCAGGAGAATGACATGAAGGTCAGGCTAGAGCTATGTTTCATGCGAGCAGTTGGTAATAAAGTGTCTTCTGAAGCAGGAGTAGATGTGAATAAATTCTTTTGGCTCTTGTTTTTAGCCAGCTACAAAGATCAGAAGCCGTAGGATTGCCAACCATGTAGAGAATCATCCTTTCACTCTGCCTTGCTGACAGACTGCTTCCTGCAATTATGGCTAACGACTGCTACTCCTCAGTCTGCTTGGCTTCTCTGGCATCAACTTGTTGCTAATCTAGGTCCAGGAAGTTTCCTGCCCCCAGCTTGTTCTTGTTTTGTAAATAAGGGATTGTTGGATTTCTTCCATTAGTATATGCCACCTACTTTGAAAAACTATACTTTGCTGACTTTGTCTGAGATCTGCAACCCTTAGACTCCTCTTCCAGCATTTTTCTGTGCTCCTCTTTGACCTGCATTGTGTTTGAGGTTACAGATAGCTTCTGGCTTCATAAAGATTGAAATCTATCTTTCTATTATCTTCGACTGCATGTTTTGACATCCAAGCACAGAAAGAGGAAATTCAATCTTTGTTTGGTTATATAAAAACAGATAATTGAAAATCTAAATTAAAAAAATATATAAAATATTCCATACTATGGATAAAGTTTATTTAATAACCCTCTTAACATTGGATATGCAGATTATTTCAAATTCTATCCTATTCTAAATCATATTCTTATGGATCATTTCCTGATTAAATTTCTATAAATTGATATATAGGATTAAAGGGCATAGATACTTAAGAATCAATAAAGATTGACAAATTGTGAAAAATATGCACCAACTTATGTTTCCACCAAAAGTATATAAAAGGTCTGTAATCTTCATTCCCTCATGTACACAAGGTTATTATATATTTAATTCTTTGCTAATTTCCTATGAAAAATGTTGCCTAGGATTTTGATTTGCACTTCTGCTTGAGGTAGGAAAAAAAAGTGTTTTCCTACTCTCACACACTTACCACATTCAATACTCAACACAAAGTACTTCACCTTGGGCAAAAAAGGGAGATTCTGTCTCAAAAAAAAAAATGTGTGTTGGGATTCTCCCCACCAACAAGCAGTTCTCCAGTGGACACCAACTCATTGTCTTATAATTTAATTTAACTGTGACTCCATCTACCTAGAATTAGCATTAGGTCCCAAGGTTAAGGGTTCAGTCCCTCCCACTTTAGATGCCAGTTGCATGCCCAGGTTGTGACCTCTGCTTCTGACCAGTCATCTAGATATTGAGGTTTCCCTGATCTCTGCCTCAAGTTCAACTAATTTGCTAAAGCAGCTCACAGAACTCAGGGAAACACTTACATTTACCTGTTTGTTATAAAGGATATTATGAAGGATAAAGATTGACAGCCAGGTAGAAGAGATGCATAAGGTGAGGTATGGGGGTGGGTGCAGAGCTCCCATGGTGCCACCCTCCCAGCACCTCCATGTGTTCAGCATCAGCAACCTGGAAGTCCATCAAACCTTGTTGTTAAAGAGTTTTTTATACAGCTTGATCTCCAGCCAGCTCACCTTCTTTCCAGAGACTGGAAGGTGGGACTGAAAGTTCCAAATCTCCAATCACTTGGTCTTAGACTATCTAGAGGCCACATCCTATTAATAAATCACCTCATTAGCATAAACTCAGGTATTATCAATGAGGCTCATTATGAATAACAAAAGACATTCCTATCTCTAGGAAATTCCAAGGGTTTGAAGAGCTCTGTGATGGGAACCATGGACAAAGACCAAATATGTTTTATACCATACCACAACTTCTTTAGTTACGAATAGGTGTCTTAGTGGGCTTGGGCTACTATAACAAAATACCACAGACCAGGTGGGTGAAACAACAGAATTTATATTTTTTCTCACAGCTCAGGAGGCTGGGATCCAAGATCAAGGTGCTGGTCTATTTGTTTTCTGATAAAGGCTCTCTTCCTGGCTTGCAGATGGACACCTTCTAGCTGTGTAGATGGCCTTTCTTCAGTACATGCGTGCAGAGAAAGAGAGAACAAGCAAGCTCTATAATGTTTTCTCTTACAAGGACACTAAGCCCATCATAAGGGCCCTACCCTCATGACCTCATCTAAACCTGATTACCTTCCAAACGCACCATCTCTAAATACAATCACATTAGAGGTTAGGACTTCAATATATGAATTTGGGGGGTGGAATGAAGAGACACAATGCAGTCCATAGCATAAAATTAAAGGATTCTTTTCATGTTTTAGTACACCATTTGTATTTTTTTCTTTTGGAAATTGGCTGTTAGATCTTTTGCCTTTGTTTCTATTATCTGAGTTTTTAAAAAAATAACATTTTAAGACTTTTGTCTCTATTAGGAATATTAATTTGCCATGTATCTCACCATCTATATTACAAATTTTTATCCCCACAGGATTTGTCATTTGCATCTTACTTTTACTTCTTCATTTTTACCAATTCTTTAGTTTTTATATCAATTTTATACTGAGATCAGTCATCATTAATGAAAATTAAATAGGCTCCTATATATACAGATTTGGTTTCTTAGGAAAATTATGATGTTCTTAAAAACTGTTTTATCTCTTTAATCCATCTGAATTTATACATTATTAATCTTTATGCCTGCAATATTTATTTAACCTACTAATAATTGTGAGCTCATAGTATTAATAACTTGGAAAAGGAAAATTCTTCCACCTCAATGGTTGCCTATTCTACCATATTCTACTAGTTGTATGGTTGTGTTTTCTTCTTTTACTATATCCCAAACAAAACACACATAAACAAATAAAATCAAAAGCAAGTAATTAAAATTTTTATTAAGTAACAAAAGAATTCCCCCTAAGATACTAGTTTAAACATAGTTTGATATTGATATTTTTAATGGATTTATCCTACAGGTCACTGACACATAAGTTCAAAAAAAGCATTACAATATGTTTTCAACCTCGTTGGCACCATGCTGGTTTTCCATACTGCATTTTCCTTCCTTCATTGTCTATTCTGCTCCAGCAGTTTTAGCAGATACATGTGGATCATCAGGCTCACTGCCTTTCCATTGACATTAATAGTGCTTATAGATGTGATGTGACTGCTAAAGATTTTCTGTAAACTGGTACAAATGTCATGTATATTCTATATAACAGATCTAGCTTTAAAATATTCACCCAACAAAAGTGACTTCAAAAGGACTGCATTCTGCCTTAGTGCAATCAGGAGGAGGAAATTCACAGTTAAAGATCAAACTTGCAAAACTCAAACACAATAGTACACTGAGCAGATAGCATTAAGGTGGCACCCCAGTGAGACTAGGTACAGGAGGCTTTGAGCCCCTACTGTAAACTTGTGTTGACTCTGCTCAGACTCTGCATTTTTATTTCATGAGAGTTCTGATGTGAATTTTCTTTTTCATTTTACCCCATTTAAATTAATAGGAAACCTAGCCATGCTGTGCCTGAGGCCTGTTGTGTATCTAGTTCGGTGGAGCTAAACCTGTGATTCTTTTAATTTATTTTATTTTTAATTTATAATGCTTAAAGATGTTGTTGTTTACTACTTTCTTTTCAGGGTTTTTAAGACTTTTGTGAGAAATCCTCTAGAGAATTATCCTTTCAAGAAGGGGATGACTTGTTTTCCCTAATCATAAGGATTCTTAGAGATTCTGAGTTATCTCACTAGATGTTTAACTTAGATATAATTTTTTCCACATTTGGATTTGTTATACCCTGACCTCTGTCTACTCCCCTCAAGGAAGGTTGCTTGACTAATCCCTTTAACTGGCCACTGTAATCTCAACACCCTTTAGGTTCATGTGTTGATCATACAATGGCTTCCTATGAATCCGACATCTGAATTTAGCTTCTCTTATCAATCTGGTTTCTTTCATTTATCAAGCTCTGTTTATTGCCTAGGTTCACCTTCTATTCTTTCGCTTAAGAAGGTCTAGTCATATATCCTGGTCCTTCTGACTTAACCATGGTTTTATTGTCCTAACTCAACTCAGCATTTTAGGCCATTTTACCTTCCTAATAATTTAAGCAATGGTTCCCAATCTGAGAATGTCAGACTACTAGAATATTCAAGGAGAGTGATAAGAATTCTCATGGAATTTAAAAAAATATTTAGCAATCTAATGAAAGTCATAAATTTAAATTCAGTATGTGCTAATCTAAAGTTCTAAGTATTTTCTCTTTTATTAGTAAAAATAGGAGATAAAAATTATTGCTTAATATAATTATTAGGCATAGAAAATGAATATCATATAGTGAGTGGAGAAGAGAAATAGTAAAAAGATACTTTACTACCTTTTGAAAATGTTTGTGTCAACTAATCTTCAGAATCATTAATGGCATTTAGTAGTTTTATCCTGTAATTCAAACCTTGATTAAATCGATTCTCATACATTGCATATGGTGTCTTCTCCCTGTTTTTAAATTTTTTTTCTTCCTATCTTTCTGGAAATTTATTAATAATTTTAAGGCTTGTCTACTTTTTCAAAAGAAGTTACATATCCTTTGGGAACACCTATGTTTGTCCTTTTGACAATGGCTTGGCTTTTGAAAAATCACTCTTGAGTCATATATATATATATATATGCCAAGGGCTTCCTGAAAAGTTAGAAAAGTTGGAGAGTCAAATGGAGTCAGTCTGTTTAGGACTTTACTAGGCGAGGTAAGGAGAACTAGGCTTGACTTGGAATTGATTGAAGAAGAAATAAAGAAATGATCAACGTAAGATGTGTAAAATATGTAAGAAGTAGGTCAGTGTTCCGATGAGCAGAGCATTTCTTCCAGCAACAATGAGGAGGGTGTGCGTTTATGCTTCTCCTTCCCAGACTTGTTTGCTGTGGGAGGTAGTAGGCAATTGGACAGCACAAAACCATTATTTGGTATGTTATAGATATTATTAACATTTTTGTTCTATTTGTCTCTCTTGTGTATTTTGTTTTATGAAATGCTCTTTTATTAGAACCATGATGTAGTCCCCTTTAAAAATTTGACACTTCTGTTATCCGAAAGCCACCACTGATCTTTAAATTAATATTTTTCTTTTATAACACCCACAGTTTTCCTTTACTCTGAAATCCTTAGGGATTATTATCATTGTTAACTGTACATTCCTCTGTGCTGCCTGGGTTGAAGACACATGTTAAAGAAGGGACTTATAAAGAGATATTTGGATATAGGTCTAGCTATCAATTCTGAAAACTGAGGCTTTGATAAAGACAAAAGCTTTGATGCCAGTCTTTTTCCTAAAGTGGAGGTAAGCAAAGGGATTTGACTGCAACTGTCTGAAACAACCTCAGACAGAGTTTGTCCCTCCCAGAAAAGGTGGTCAGCATTGTTGCTGATTCCTTTTTCTGTTTTCCCAAAGATTGAGATTTTCTCACTGCAATAGGCTTTGATCCCATCCTGTCATGAATGGCAGAATCTTAATATTTTCACCAATGACTGAAATACTAGGGTGCATCAGGGACAACTAAATAGGAGTTATCAGGTCATGTTATTAAGCAGACACAGGTGGAAAGCATTAGCTCAATTAATTCATCTTTATTGTTGCTTGAGATTGTGAACTCTGTGTGTGTGTGTGTGTGTGTGCAGGCGTGTGTGCATGTCTGGGTATTGTACGTGTATCAGTGGTTACTATGAGTGAGAACAAAAGGCAAAGACTTTTGTAATTAACCAAGAGCTGTGTCACCTGAGAGCTGTGAGAGCTTCTGGCATAGCCCAATAGATTTGAGGAATATGTCACCTCAAAGGCTGACTCACTGTTTATAAGCATTAAGTTAGACAAAGGCACAAAGTCTAAATCTGAACAAAGTCCAAATTCCCAGAACTAAATGTTGTGATACTGGGAAATGATTTATGCCAGGAAGAAACTTGGATTGTTGTCACCAAATCCTGACAAAGCAGGCCACTGTACTATAGATTATAAGGCAGATCTTGCCAAAGCGAATTAACTGGCCCAAGGTTTGTAAATAACTCTTCTCAGAATACATACATATTTTGAGCAACCTGACAAGGAGCTAACTTGTGAACTAGAGAAACTTTCAAGACCTGTGGACCATGAGATAGCATGCAACTCATTTAAAACAGCAAGGTCAGACATACGGGGTTTACTTCATCACGTGATTTCCTGATGACTCTCCCACATTCCAGACATTTGTAAATCCTCAGTGGCATATTGACCTGGGTGGAGGTTACTAACAGGGCACACACCAATGCCATTCACCGTTTTCACCCCACAATTTGGCTCCTCCTTCTGGCTTCTTGCTGATGATTTCCAATATTCTTTTTTAGTCACAGAAGCTCAAGACCTCTGAGTGTTCTTTGATTTATCACTCTCCTTTCCCCCATTACCAGCGATTCATCAGGGTCTGTCAATGCCTTCTCCCTACTGTCTCACACCGCCCTTTTCTCCCGTACATTACCCCAGCCCTAGTTAACAGTCTTATTACTGCTTACCTAAACTCCGGCTATAACTCTTCTCCCTGCCTCCACTCTCGCTTCTGATATACTCATTCTGCATTCGGCTGCCAAATTAATCTTCCTGAAGTACAGCTTTGATTATGTCACCCCTGTTCAATAACCTTCAAATTCCTCCTCCTTGCCTACCAAATAAAGTTCAAACTTTCTAGCCTTTGACATTATGATCTAGGCTGATTTTTATGGGAGTAGCGTTAATATTTTTCTCTTTGAAACGCTAGCCAAACTGAACTATTCGACATTGGGCAACGAAACCTGGAAGCTTCCTTCTACCCAAAGTTTTAATCATTATTTTTTTCCCTCCCTGGAATGTTTTTAATTCTATCTATTAAAATCCTCCTCAGCTCTTCAATGGTAGCTTTCTCTTTCACAAAAGGAGGTAGGATACATAGCCTGAAGTGTCCACAGAAGTACACGTGAGGACCTATAGGTTATAGAAGGAACAAGAGGTGGAAAAAGCAATTGAGAGAATGGAGCAGCTGTAGCAATAAAGTCTGAGAAGTCTGAGAATTCTAAATTTGAATCTGGTCTTCCAGGTCATTGTGAAATTATGCTCATCAAGGTAGAATGATAGAATATACTTTGTATAATAATTTGTTATTGTAATTTCTAAATATTCAGACATTTCATATGTAGGCTTCCAATTATATTCTTGCTCCGGGCCTCACAAATAAATGTTAGCATCAGGCCTGCTTTTTATCCATGAAACCCAAGGCTTGGACACATTGTCTATTGTCTGGTAGATATTTATTATTTGTTAGCTGTGAGAAGCAGTGTGCTTCTCTTTCTTTGACATTCCAGATAATTTTTTCTTATCTTTCCTGTGATGCTGATCACAGTCCACTGTAATTTCTTGCATTTTGTATGATTTGGCATCTATACTGTAAGGTCCATGAAAATTAGTTTGTATCATACTATACATCATGCATTTCTTGAATAGTAATGGAGGTTAAAAATTTGTTTACTGGATGAAGAACAGAATCTCAGAGGTTGCCTTAGAAGAGACACATAGATTCATGGGGTTTGGGAGCTATGAAATAGTATAGGCACTGGGAGACTGACACCAGAAGAGTTAAATGACTTATCCAGGGCTCATGACTAGTAGTAACTGGAGGCTAGAATTTAAGCATTCTGACACTCTTCTGTCCAAGTACAGGCTATGTTAGCACATTATGTTAAACATTAATCAGCAGGTGCCATTAAGAAAGACATAGTATTAGTTTAGTATCCTAAGTATCTGTAGCAGGATTCCCTCTTACTAATGCTGCAGTCAACTTGTAAAGAAGAAATAACTCAGATAAAGATGCTTACTTTATAAAGACTGAAACTGTCTAGAGGAGCCTAGATTGTACAAATCCATAATTGACACACATTGAAAAATTAGCCAGGTGTACACAATGTTGACATAGTTTATCCAGAAGACAGAGGGATTATGTTGTAGCAGTTGTCTTTATAGAGATTTGATAATAATATCATTTAGAACACACAACCTCAACATATGTTTGTACAAGGCATTACTGTGAACAAACATTGTCAGGTTATAACTAATTTCTACAGCAATAAGGCACTTGAAAAGGGTTTACAACCCTAAAATCTGTTTAAGTGTATAAAACACAAAGCGTTTGCCCTTGGAGATATTTATATCTATGTTTCCATGCATGACAATATACCTATCTAATGGGTAGGAGTGGGAAAACATAATGTTTGAAATTGTAACAGTCTAAAAGAGGAATCTCCATACTGGTCCTATAACACTCTCTAAGTTACTTATTTAGTTTTTTAAAAAAAATCACAGTTGTATTTCATTGTTTCAAGCTGTTACCTAGAGAAAATCTGATTACAGTGCTTGGCAATGCACACGGATTTCTTATATTAAGAAAACACTAGGTGAAGGAAAGTTGTTGGTTAGAGGATATGACATGGCAATCACTTCTAAGAGGGATATTTCCTTCTAGCATGTTATTAGTAATACTTGTTAATATTTGTGATAGCACTTAGCTTAGGCGTTGAATATATAAACTGAATTTTATCATTTTACTTCTAACACCTTTGTCCAGCTGTCCTTTTTCCTTGATAATACTACTACTTTAAGGAATAAAGGATGGAGGTAAGTAGTGCTTCTAAAACATGTGAATAAGACAAGAAAGCTGGGTATCCAGATAGCTCACCTGGTTCAACACACTCAAGTCATTCTTATTTAGAATGAGATTGTCGGATCTGCTCATGTGGAAAAGCAGAACACGTTAGTTTTATCTTATTAAGTTTGACTGGATGATGCTAAGTTTACATCAGACAACAATGAAAACTAAAGAAGAAAAGTGGATTATACAAGGGAGTGCTCACATTTGTGATTTCAATCACACAGGTTCTAGAATAAAGTGTCCCCAAGGTTGTATTTAAGTATGAGGATGTGGAAGTTGGTGTGGCTGGAGACAAGGCTGCAGAAGTGCTGTGCTAGGATGGAAATGACAGTAGAATGGGTGCATTTCCAGGGTGTGTTTACTGTACATCTTGCAGAGACTGTGGCCCAGGGAAATGGAACAGCACTCTTCAGGGATTTGCAAGAGCCTTGCCACATACCTCTCCTCCCTCAGGCAGCAACTCTGTTTCCAGCTAGGTGACTGCTATCCTGAGGCTTCTTAGCTAGGCTTGCCATCTCAGGCGTCTTATCAGACTGTGTGCCTGCTGGGAAGTGGTTACATGATCCTCAGGAGGCTCCTGTGCGAATCCAGGGAACTACTAATTGTGTCTCTTGCCATCTAACTTAGACACCTGCTTCCTTTTCACCTGGCTGATCTCCACCTATGTCTCGAGACTAATGGCTTCAGTGTGATCTCATCTTTTTCTGTATATACCTCCTGGTATTGCAATTAAATGACACCCTGGTATGCTGTCTAACAACGAGAAGAATTCAACATCAACTGTGGATCTCATTGCTAAGTATTTAGATATCAGGGTACCCAAAAACTTCTCCGTTAAGGCAAAACTCAAAAAAGTTTAAAATCAGATGAAACAGCACTATTCATCTTAACGTCTCAAAGTCCTGATAAATTGTTTCATTTTAAAGAAAACAAAGAAATGTTGCTATTAAGTAATGAATAATATAATTATACATATAATAATTTTACATACAATGGGTGACAACATAGAAAAAATTGTAAAAAGTGATAAAACACCAACCTGGACAACTCATTATAGCTGTGCTATTGATAGCCTGCGTTTGAATATTTTCTCTCCTACTGATGAGCTGTGTGACTTTATGAAAGTTACTTAACATCTTTGTTTCTTTCATCCTCATTTGTAAAATGACAATGATGATAGTACTTATTTCTGGGGCTGTTATAAGGCTTAAATTAATTAACATCTTTAAAACACTTAGAAAAACATAGGAAGTGTTAAATAATCATTTTTTGGAAAGTGTTATTTTGTTACTCCCTCTAAATTGCTTTTCCTAGTAATCTTTTTACATAAGTTATATTTTGATTATATTTTAAGTTTATAATGAAACATTATAAACAATTTGTTTGCAATATGTTTTTCTAAACACTATTTTAAAGAGCTAAATAATTTTCCGTTGAACATAGGTATTATAAATTGTTTAACCATTTTCTGTTTGCTGGGTAGGTAGGTTGTTTCCTGCCCTTTGCTGACAATATAGAATGAATTAATATATCTCTTTGTAGATAAAATAGTTTTCGTACTTGAATTAATTTGTAGAAATGAAAATCTTGGATTAAAGGGTACAAATATTTTTAAGATTTTTTAAAAGTTTGATTTTCTAAAATGTAGTGGCACTTTATATTGGCACTCACTATATATGATCATACAAATTTAAATTAGATCAATTTTGCTTTATTTTATTCATAAACAGGGGAACTTGCTTCATAAAAATCTACCTGTGCTGAATATGGTTAAGTTCCAAAGAAGCGAGACTGATCAAGATGGTAGCTAGATGTCTAATTAAAACTTGAGCATGTTATCAAATTTAAATACTGAACACCATTTTCTCTAGCATGGGGCTCAAAAGCTTGAAGTTCCTCATGCCCTAATTCTTCTTAAATCTTATCTTAGTTTAATACTTTTCTGATAATGTTTTAAAAATTTGTAACTGTGCATTTTGGGATTATTTCATAGTTCTCCTTATTTTAAAATCTGCTAAGTGGTTCCTGTTTTCATGCAATTTTATTGCAGATTTCACTTCTTCATTCACTCAACAAATATTTCTTGAGCTTCACTGGTTACTTGGTTTTTGGGATACAGAGATGAATAAGATACGGTCCTTGTCCTCAAGAACTCTCTAGCGAGCGAGAGAGAGACACACACACACATGGGATAGAGAGGTGATCAGTAGAAGGCTCTCTGCAGCAGGTGATCTGAGACTTAAGGGATAATACATTGTCTAGTTAAAGAGGTTGAGATGAAAGGCATTTCAAAAAGAGGAGATAGAATGCTTTAACTTTCCTTGCACTGAAAAAATTTATTTTTATTTTTTTCTTCAAATATATTCTATTTAAAACCAAAAACCATTTGTTAATTCTGCCAAAATTATGTTAGCCTACATTAGAGGCTATACTCTAAGGCTTGTGAGGGTTGTGCTATAACAGATACTTTTATTCTTAATCCTTCCCATTGACAGATTTACTAAAGTCAAATCAGGGCAAGCAGGTGACTATTAGTATTATCTTCTGGTATTGAGATTTCCTCTGGATTCTGAATCTCCCAATCTTCAATAACAAGCCTATTGTAAATTGCCCTCACCTCCACAGCTCCTGTGGGCATTTAAAAGGGATACACTACACAATTGCAAAAACATTATATTTATTCTGGGTTTGGAAATTGGTTATAATTCTCTATAGCATTTCCTACCATTGTAATCTAGGATGAGCAAGAAGATATCACTCTTGCTTTTAGTCCAGTCTACAACTGGAAGTTTTAGCAAATAAAAATAGAGGACACCCAGTTAAATTTGAATTTCACATTTTAAAAAAATGAATGATTTTTTTTAGTATAAGTATGTACCCTGCAATAAATGGTACATATTTATGCTAAAAAAATTATTCATTGATTATCTGAAATTCAAATTGAGATGGATGTCCTGTATCACACTGGCAACTCTAATCTAACTCTTAGAGAAGAACACACTTAAACTGCCCACACCATGGATCCTGACTCTTGATTTTCCTTTTCAAGAGCTAAATCTTCAATAGAGGAGGGCTCCCGCCAAGTGGAAGCCAGCACTGGATCCATCTAAGTTGTAACATGGAGAGTAAAGACAGTAGTGACAACATACAAAAGAAAGTGTTCCTTGACAGAGAAAAAGCTTCCTCACTTCATTCCTCCCCAGAAGCTCCACCTTTCTACAAATTGTATTTTTGAACCATATGAGAAGTGGCTTAAATTAAAGACTGGTTATATCATCAAAGATACAGTTTCCAAAGATACATTTTTTTTCACCTGTTACAACTGCAAAATAAGCCTAAACAGATGTAGAGGTGCAATGAAAGGAAAGAAACCTCCCTAGATTGCCTTGTTGCTAAGAAAGTGAAAAATAACCACCTGAATAATTCCCCAAAGAAGTACTGCTCTGCTAAAGTGTAACATCTGGGATTTACATGACTTAAGATGTAGATAGGGAGCATGTGTAAGGCCCTTGATATATTCAACTTGACCTCTTGCAGGGTGTAATTGTTGAGAGAAGTGGGAATCACAGCTATAAAGAGTCTTTGCCGGTGACAAGTTCCAGAGTGGTCTAAATCATAGAGGCGGAACTGTATACCGAACACCAAGGGAACAAAGTGAGACAGGAATCAAAGTATGGCATTATGTACCTGGGCAGTGGGTAGGGCTACATGGTGGGAGAGTTTTTACTTGTGCATGACCTAACTTTAGGGTACAAATGGCCTTTAAGTTTCTAAAGATGTTTAAGTACAAAAAGAAGAAAGCCTGTATTCACCTATCACCCTGAGCAAAGATTTAGCAGATGAAACCACAGGTGTTTTACTCAAAAGAACATGAGGGAAAGACTTGAGTCGATTCAATGTTTCATTTGTTCCTCATAAAAGTCTCTAGTCAAGGACATTTCTGGACCTTTATAGATTTTATACAACATTCAGTGTTTAAAAGAAACTTCCACTGCTTCTTCCTATTCTTAGATATTTCTACATAACTCAATTAAGCCTAGCAATTATAAATACACCATAAAATGTACAATGTGTATCTTGAATGTAGGTTTGTAAATAACTCAAACATTTTTATGAACAAAATGCCTCAATTTTTAAATTTATTAATAGCTAAATAATTGTATTCTGTGCTCTCTCATTTTTTGTGCATAAGACATTCTCAACTATGCAAAGACTCAAAAAATTATATGTTGCCTTCTGGATTTTGAACAAAGTAAACAAAATGAAAAGTTCTAAATAGAGAATCAAAATGTAAAATGACTTGCAATCCATATTACTATCATTAAATATTAAATGTTTAAATAATTGTTTTAAATATAATTTTACATAAATATTTTTAAAATAATATTTTGTCATTAAATTCCAGTGACATAGACAGGAAGTGGGGAAAGGGACAGGAGGAACTATAAGGGAAAGAATCAAAAGAAGCGTCTCAGTTTTGATATTGAAAATGAAAATGTATAAGTAAAAGTTTATTTTTTTACATTTATGTATCTTCCATATTCCTGAAACCTTAAATTAATAAGGAAAAGTACCATGCAGAAAAAGACAGAATAGAATGAATAAAAAAAAAAGATACTCCAAGTCTCTTGGGACATTTCCAAAATTTATTCTTACGGTAGACTGAAAAATTTCTGTACTAATTTCAATATTGAAATTGCATAGTCCATGTTCTCTAAAGCTCAAAAGTTATACTAAAACTTTAAACAAAGTAAAAAAAACCACTTAGAAATTAAAAATACTTTCTGAAATAATAGTAAAAATGGAAATCAAAAATCGTGTTATGGCTGGGCATGTTGCCTCATGCCTATAATCCCAGCACTTTGGGAGGCTGAGGTGAGAGGATCACTTGAGGCCAGGAGTTTTAGACCAGCCTGGGCAACATAGTGAGACTATGTACCAAATTTTTTTTTAAAAAATTAGCTGGGCATGGTGGCACACACCTGTAGTCTTAGCTAGTCAGGAGGCTGAAGCAGAAGCATTGATTGAGCCCAGAAATTTGATATTTCAGTGAGCTATGATCATGCCACTGCATTCTAGCCTGGGTGACAGAGCAAGACTCTACCTCTAAGAAACAAACAAAATAAAACAAAATAAAACCAGTGTTATGACCCTTGACACATCTTTTGTGAATGTCATTTCCATTTAAGAGATTGTCAAAACTTTATGGAGTTAGTAATGGTCAGATATAAGATGAATGTGCAAAAATCAATTGCATTTCAAACCAGTGGTGACCATTAGAAGACATAATTGGAAACATTGTTTATGCTCAGTAGCCATAAAAAAACTTATATATTATTTAAAAATAACCCTAAGAAGAAAATGGGTAAGACCTATAGGGAGAACTTGATAAAACTTTACTGAGAGAAATAAAATATTTAGGTAAATGGAGAACTATACCATGTTTCTGAATGCAAAGCCTGAATAATGTAAAGATAACTTTTCTTTCCGAATTAATGTGAAGGCTTGTAATGGGACAAAATGTTCTTAGGATACATTTGACCTTCATATATTCCTAACTGCTTATATAATTTTGATTCTATGTATGCTTCTACTATCAAATGGAGTCAAGAATTTTCTGCAAACATATCTTGACTATTATTCCTGAATCATTAAGTGACAATTGTTCATTTATGCCTTGAGATATCATGGTTAAATGTGTTAACCACACATTTAAAATGTATTGGATGAAAATGAAGAAAGATACGGGATTTCTGTTAAGGGATGATTTGCTCAGATGATAAATCCTTTAATCGCTTGCCTACATTGCTTAAAATCTTACCAAAAGCTAAGTGCTTCTGATTTTTAAGTGTCTTTTAAAGAAACCCTAGAGTTCTTTTACCAAGGCAGGTGTGTGAAATGGTTGGGATGAGTGTGTCTTTATTGCCTGGGGATACCAACTGTGACCTCACTCTGCACTTCCAAGCCTTTTCCAGAGTAGACAGCTGTGTAGTCCAAGCAGAGGTCAAGCACTTGAGGGGTGATCCGAAGAGTGCTCATCTAAGCAACCTCTGTAGTCTACAGATCCCTACATAGAAGGGAACCCTCTTTCTATGGCACAGAGGGGTGGCAAAAGGGAACAGTCATGTTGTTAGGTCTGGTGGAGGGTAAACAGGTGGCAAAAAAGTGGCTAGGGGCGGAGAGTGGGAATTGAATTGCAGCTAGGAACCAAATTGTGGCAAGGAACTGTTCCCTGGTGGGAACATACATAGTAAAAAATTCCTAGTAACCTTTAACTGACCTAGGGCTAATTACCATCTAATTAGCATAACTTGGGTGGAGCTTCGTGGAGAAGCCTGAAAAAGAGGCATGCATAGAAAGAGAAACTGTTATATAACCTATTCTGTTACCTGATCTGTTATATAACACCAGCCTGTCAATCACCCCCAAAAGCGGGAAATGGCGACCAATCCTGCCAGGGGAAAGGCAAAACAAAAGTGGGCTTGTGCAACATGTGCTCAGGCAAAAGGCAACACGTGCTCAGCCTCCAGTGTCTTTCACCACTCCTGGAGACTGACCTGTTCCACTCTCTCTGGAATGGGTTTTCACTTTGTGTAGCTTCCTTCTTTACTTTCATTGTTTCTTTTATGTTATAAATTGTATAAAATTGCTCTGTGTTTGTGATCACTCTGTTATTGGCTGAACTTGGTACCAGTACTCATTCTTGACACAGAACTGGGGGACCAGGGAACATCCACACAGATGAATCTAACAATGTAATCTCATTTTTCCTACTTGACTACCAGATCCAAAATAGCATTGTGTTTTAGGACAATGTGTGCCACTGGGTTCCTTAAGGAACGTGAGGAAAGGCTGCTTCTGAGCAGCCAGTTTGGCTGTCTGAACATCTGGACTGGTAAGCCTTTGGACACTTACAACCCAAGTCTCTTTGCTTGGGATGCATTAATGAAAGAAGCCTCATCTTATTATTCTGTGACACAGCATCCTGTTAGTTTACTTCATATCTCTTATTACCACACGGTTAATTGTTATTTTAGTTGTTTGTTTAGTTTTTTTTTTTAATCTGTTTTCTCTAGTGCATTCTAACCCTTTTGAGGCAGGAATCATATTTTGTTCACCATTGTATTCACATCTTCTGACAAGGTGGCTGAACCAGAGTTGGTAACTCAAGAGCATTTATTAAATACATTCATGAATGAATAAGTGAATAGATACATAATAAAGAGATGGACTATTTAACAGATGGTATGGAGAAATTTAGCTGTTTGGGGGGGGGAAAAACCCTAATATAATTACATTATTTCTCTAAACACATAGGTTTTTAATCCAGTTACACAGAAGGAGTGGATAGATTGCCTCCAGATGTGGAGAATATATTTTGTGTAGGCTAACTGCAATTACTGATTATATGTTCTACAGGAAATTTACTTTGGGGAGACTAGAAGGCACTTTGTCTTTCATTCCTCAGGATCAGCTGACACTACAGAGGAAAGAGGGGACCACTGAACTGCCTGTCTGCGGAGACTTGCCACACATATTAGGATTTCCTGGAAAGGAAAATTAGCAGTTGTTTGAGTCTCAAATTAAAGGTCACTAAGGCAGAAGCCCTCACCTACAGCAATAATTTGTCACTGAAATGCTTTTTACTCTACCAACTGTATATACTAAGGAAGCCTCAGCAAAGAGGAAATACAACAGTGTGGAGGACCATATCCCTACCTCTTGCTGTTCATACCTTTGAGTAATTTGCTTTCTTCTTCGACTATGGGAGAGACCTGTAGAGGAAGCTTCCCTCTCCCCTCTTAGGTTCTCCAGCTGACGCCTTGTAAATTACAGTGACGAAAAACATATTTAACAAGAGAAAAACAAATAGAATTTTATTAACATGTGCATCCTGCACATGACAGGGATGTACTCAGAGATGAGTAACTCAAAGGGGTGGTTAGAATTTGGGGTCAGTATACCTAACTTAGTAGGGGAAAGTGAGGGGGAATAAATGGTACTTATGGTAAAGCAAGTGACTTTCTGGAAAGATAAGTGGGTCCTTAAGAGATTATGTGGAAAATATGATTGTTTGTGTCTGGGTGAGGTGTCCAAGAAGACATTAAGAAGATTAAAGTTGCCCCTGTAGAAGGGATTTATGGCAATTGAGCTCTTTTGAATTCTTTTGGGAGGCTCTGCTTTTAGACAGATAAGAGATTTCAAGAACTCAAATGCCTTATGCCAAAGTGGCATATTCTCAGGTGGCATATCCTGATCTCCTTCACTTCTAACCAATAGAATATGGCAAAGGTGATGGATGTCATGTCCATGATTATGTAACCTTATATTAGACTCTCCTTGCTAGCTGTTGCTGTCATTCTCTTCCTGGCCTTGAAAAAGCAAGTGACTTGTAAATTGCCTATGCAGAGGGCCAGGGGGCAAGGAACCTTTTGTGGCTGGGCAGCCTCTGGCCCGTAGCTAGCAAGAAAGTGAAGCTCTTTCTTCCTTAGCTGCAAGGAAATGAATTCTGCCAACAACTTGAGGAAGCTTCAAGGCTGATTCTCTCCCAGTTGAGCCTCCAGATGAAAATACATCCTGCTGACATCTTGATTGTAGCCTTATGAGACCTAGAATAGAGGGCCCAGCTAAGCTATATTGAGACTCCTGACACATAGAAACCATTAGATAATAAATGTGTGTGATTTTTGGCCACTAAATTTCTAGTAATTTGTTACACAGCATAAAAATACTAATACAAACAGATTAATTAATTTGGTTATTTAAAGATGTTCACTAAGGCTTCTGAGCAAGATTGAGTAAAGCAGCTATGCTTATGTGTTTAAAAAACAGCAGTTATCCAATACATTGCGACACAACTAAGTGACTATTCAAAAGCATGCACTCAATGGAAATTTAATGACATTGGAAAATGCTCGCTATATTAGTAAGTTAAAGTAAAGCTTTATAAAACCAAAAGTAACTATAAAAATGTTTACCAAGATATTAATTGTTATATCTGGACCAAGGGCTTATAGAAGATGTTTATTTTCTGCCTTATCTTTTTCTGAAGGTTGCACATTCAGAAAAGTATTTTATGCAGACAGAAAAATATCTTAATCTTCATTACATTTTGATTATACAGTGAGACCTGCATTTGGTTAGTGAGTGAGTCTTGTCACAATCCCCTTTGGAGAGGTAGAATTATCCTGGTGTGCCAGATAAGCTCAGAACCTGACTACTTAGTTGGGAAGTCTATGTCTGCTACATAGAAACGCCATGACTTTGGCAAGTTACTAATTGCTTGGCTTCTAATTTTTTGCATCTGAAGAACTGAGATGCTATCATAATAGATATACCTTATAAGCTTTTAAAAAACATTAAATAAGTTAATATAGTGCTTCTAAGAGTATCTGATAAATAATAATCACCCAATAAATGTTCTAATTCTGTTAAAAAATTAAATGATTAAGAAGGGAAGAAAAGAATTTCAGTCTCCTTCCAACCAAATTCTTTTACTTTTCAGTATAAAACTTAGAACTGGTAAGTTTCTCATATATATATCTTCACATACATGTGAGTCAAATGATGTAGGATATATGACAGTGCTAGAGATTGTCATTCTTCCTCTTTTGACATTTATTTGACATTTATTTTCCATTCTATTTTTTCTTAATATAATAGAATAATAAAACTTGGAACTGAAAAGACCGTGGACACCATCTAGTCTGTTCTCTGTGGTTTTCCATTTCTATTTTGTGTGTATGACTGGTGACATAACTGTGGGAATGTTAACGATGAAACCATCAGAAAGGTTTATCTAAAAAAATCATAAAATCCAGGAATTAATTATCTTCTTATTCTCTCTCTCTGTCTCTCTGTCTCTCTCTCTCTCTCTCTGTCTCTCTCTCTCTCTCCCCCCTGTGCTTAATCTCCCTCTCTTCCCCTCCCTCTTCTCTTTCTCTCCACACATACACAAGGTGAATATTTATGCACATGTTTGTTTTCCATTTCTTTAGTTACAAACTCACTTATCAACAACGTCAAAGCATTTTTTTTCTTGGCTTCTTCCTGAAGGAAATGTTTATTATGAATTTTTAAAATCCACAACCAAAATAGGATTTCATAAAAGAAATGCTGACAGAAACTTATTTATTCTCTTGAGAATGCAACACTGTGCATAATAAACATTTAGTAAATTGTTAAACAGCATATGATGAAATGTTAACATAAATAAAAGAGAGTACTTAAATGAATTTTCATGCCTTTTGTTTTCCCCTTGCTGAGTTACAGAATCATTTCAATAAATAAAAAGAAAATAGTGGTGGAAGTGAGAGCAAAATTCACCAAAAAAAAAAAAAAGTGCCTCAGTCCATCCCCCACTACATTTTTTCCCCCCTTTTCATGCATTTTTTTGTTTGTAAGAGCTTGTTTTCTTCAGTGAACAACACTAACCACCACCACTATAACAAGAAAAAACGGCAGCAACAACAAAAGATAGTTCCCCAAGAAAAGCAAAGACTAAAGCAGTTTTTAATAGGCACTTTGCAAATCCGTGGACAGCTTTAACTACTTAAGGAATCTCTCCACTCAGAGTAATAATGCTCCCTCAGACAGTAAGGAGGCTTTTTTTATGAGCAGGGTCATTAAAAAGAACTCCAGTGGAAGTTTACTAGAAAAAGAAACCAGTGGGTACCACTTGGCACATTGACACATTCATTGTAAAATGTAATTTTAGTGTTATTTTAAATAAAGCATGGATAGCCTTCACCATTAATTAGATGCTCAAAATATTTGAAAACCGTCCTTTAGAATTATGTTTTTAAAATTCCACTGGTAAAATTCTGCTTAGATTTCAAAAGGAACATGTTCATAAGAAGCTTATTTGTGGAATTTTCAGAATATTAGGTAGCCGTCTTTCCAAACAAGGTTATCTCATTTATAAATCTACTATGAATGCCACTTGGGAACCAGCATCTAACTTTTCTAAATATTGCATTTTCCTCTCTTTTCGACGGTTTTATGGTGATAATAAAGCTCCTATGCCACAAATATACTAGGATTTCCGTTTATAAGTCTACATGAGTTTAGCTGCATGTGTATGTATATATATATCTATTTACATATTTAAACACATTTTAATTCTTACATTTTACAGTTTAACTCATAGACCAATGGTATTCAGTCTAAGCATT
Source organism: Cheirogaleus medius (assembly GCA_008086735.1). Lineage (NCBI taxonomy): Eukaryota > Metazoa > Chordata > Mammalia > Primates > Cheirogaleidae > Cheirogaleus > Cheirogaleus medius. Next base: position 54,275,091 of record VBSM01003176.1, read on the forward strand.
CAATTGGTGGTGGTCCTGGAACTCATTTTCAGAAAACACTGACTGAACTCAAGATCTTCAACTCAGAATTCAGTGGAGTGCATTTCCTTCATTTGATGCTGGAGAGAATTTTACAGTTATTAAATGCTGAGATTTGGCACTACTTTTTGTAAGTAGAGGCTATAGTTTCTGAAACTGTCTCTACTAGCTAACATTTTAAAAAATTGTGGAAGTTTGATAAATTCTGGATCTTAGATATGATTAACACATCGACTACCACACTGGACAAAAAATTTTTTTCCTTGGGGCCATGGTGTTTTATTACAAAAATAGAATAAAAACTTTGAAAATAAAATGATCCTTTCTAATTTAATGAAAAATTTGTTATTTTTTATTGTTTTCTGTGTGTGAGTTCTATGTAACTTGAAAAATAGTTCACGCAGCCCCGAAGTTAAAGAGATGTGTGGGTTACATATGCTTCATGAGGCCCCGGGCTCAAAACTAGCGTGAGTTAAATACAACTCACATAGCAGTTAATGTGTTCAAGAGAAAATGTTTCATGTCTTTTGGAAAACTTCCAAATATGGAAAATGGCTTTTCCTACCATAGTATCAATGAGATGCCCACCCAGCTGCTTCACTGGTCTTTCTGCCTGAAGTAGGACACCTTTGGCCTTATTCCTTCATTCCTCTTTTGCAGTCTGAGGCCAACAGCAATTTCTTAGAGGGGAAATAAGACTTTTTCTCCCCCTCAAATTTAGTACAAAGGCTTCTTTTTTTTCCTTTCACTGTTTATGCGCAAGATTTTTGTCCATTGTGAATCTTTCTTTTTCACTGCTCTGAGCTGGCATAGATTCTATCACACAGACGGGGTAGGCCATGTACAGATGGTCCCAACTCATGATGGTTCAACTTACAATTTTTCGACTTTATGATGGTGTGAAAGCTATATGCATTCAATAGAAAGCAATATTATATTCTCTCATGATGCTCAGCAGTGGCAGCAAGCTGTAGCCCCCAGTCAGCCATGCTATCACGAGGGTAAATAACCTACGCTCTAAAGCATACTGTGTTGCCAAATGATTTTGCCCAAGTGTGGGTTAATGGAAGTGTTCTGAGTGAGTTAAAGTTAGGCTGGGTTAAGCTATGCTGTTCGGTAGGTTAAACTGTATTAAATGCATTTTCGATTTATGATATTTTCAATTTACAGTGGGTTTATCTGGAAGCAACCCCATCATAAGTAAGGAACATCTGTATTACAGAGGTGGTAACATGGGCAAGAGAACAGTTTGCAGCCTCAAGCACATGCTAACTGTAGGGAACTGAATAAGCTGTATTACCTGTTTGGCTTTTCATTAAACATATTAACATTGTGTGTGTGTGTGTGTGTTTGTCTATATATGAATAAAGTAATACTATATGTAAAGTGCCTGGCACAAAGTACATAAGTACTCCTAGCTATTACCACTGTCTCCCCTCCCTTTCTTTTTCCTTACAGAATGACAGAATTATCTTCATTTTATACCCTAAACATGTTTATTAAGAGCTGAATCACTTTTTTTAATATAAATTCTTCAAATTTATTTGGAAAATATATGTGTGTTTATATGTTGTTTTCAAATAGTAAAATAACCTTTATTACTTTTAAAAAATATGTTTCTCGATTTTCCTTTGAGATCAGACAACTGCCTAGTAAACCATATAGGGTTCTAACAATTTTGGGGAAGTTTCCCGGGGCACATGGCTTAGTATCTTTAGACTACAAATATTACATCATGACCAACAAACTGTCCCTATTCCTTAGGAAACATAAAACTTCTCTGATAATCTATCCTTCCATTTTCACATGAATATAAGAAATAATAGAAGAGAATAAGAAGAAAACATAGGGGAAAATATGGTAAAAATTATAATTTTTAAGAGCAGTCCCAGAGAAAAAGACATGTTTCATCACTAGGGAAGAAAGAAGAGTATCTTTGGAACAGACAGCTCAGTTTCTTAAGAGTAATTCATAACCAACTATTCCAAAGAGTAAGCTGTCAGCAAGCAGAAGATGTATAAGATATGGTAAGTGGAAACAAGACTGCTGATCTATCATTTACAATTTAGTAGGCTAATAATATTCTTATATTCTTCTTTGAAATATTAAATATATGTATAAAATGGATCACAGAGTGTCATTCCACTATAACATAGTTCTGCAAATTAAGGTTGATACATACCTAGGGATTTTATTTACTGATGTTCTGACATATGAGATTTTAGTTGTTGCTGAATCAAAATTTAAACCTATTACTTTGGAATTCAAATGTATTTGACATGCTTCTTTTTATACTCATGGTGATTGTTTTATAAAAATTTTTTTGTTTGCTTTTACATATTCTGATTTTGCTTAGCTACTTCAAAGTGCAGCCTGAAGTTAGCTTTCCTACTCAAAAACGCTGTTAAGTAATACTGGTTACAGTTAGCAGAGATTTTTTTTATTATTTTTTTTAAACAGACTATAGTGATTGAATGTTTAATTAGGGACAGCCTAGAAATAACCAAATTGTTTTGGGGTGCAGGAATGCACTGACTATAGTAGAAAATAAGCTTCACAAGTTTAGGGTCTTTTTTGCTCTTTAGGGCCCCAGAGACAAGAACAAAGTTAGGCACATGGTGATGCTCAAAGAATATTTGCTAAATACATAGAATAATCATGGTTAATGTAATCTTTTATATGGTGTAAAATATATATTTATTAGAATTAGAAACCTGTGATACTACTATTTCATTCTAAAATGAGGCTCAATGATTTGAGATAATTTTCTCAAGTTCATATAACAATGCATAGCTTAATCTTATCTGGTGCTCTGAGGTAGCTGGGCTTGGTGGAATAAACCTGCTTGAAATCTTTTGTTCAAGAGAGGCTGAGCAGCATCTTTGGAGAGAATACACCTAAGGAAAGAGGAACCCTAGCGTGATGCACATGACCTTGGAATGCTCCCCAAACTGGGAGAGGGGAGCTATTCTGAGTCTAGTCTGATAGCTCTGATTTGAATCTGTCCCCAGTCCAGCCCCATGGACTCAAGGGAGAGGACCACAGTGAAATGTGAATGAGCTGACTCATGAAAGTCTAAACAAATTCTTGGGATATAGCAGAATGATTTTGGGTTACTGCTAACAGTACACAATACAACACAACATTACGCAGGATTATTTTATTAAAATAATTGCTATCATACTATGGAGAAATTGAATTACTTTAATTGCTAAATATTATGGGATGTACATATATAATATACCCAGTTTATGTCATGGTTAATTTCTAATAGTAGAAAAAATGTTAAGACTCTGATAAATAAAAATACATGATCAAATATATTCAGTGATTCATTGATATGAAAAGCACAATGCTCCCACAGAGGATCTAGTGGATTTATTTTGTATTTTAGAGAAAGATTGATTAAATATAGATTATTGTATAGGAAGTATATAAATACGTGCATGCACACATATATTTTGTGACAAATGTTGAATCTCAATAAATACACTTAATTGTTAGCTTGTCTAAATCACTACTTCAGTGCTTTTTTGGAAAAGCCATCATTTTGATTTCATAATATAATTGATTTGACTTAGTTGAAGTACAAGGTTATTATTTATCATTTAATAAAAATAGAATTCCAGGAGTCAAAATTACATCACAATACTTTGCTAATATTTACTGGTAAGCAAGGTTTGAATAAAAATTGTATTTTTCCCAACTAGATTTGAAAAATGATTTAACAAATGACAAAAGGAAGTAAACTTTTGGTAATATTGGAAACCAAGTTTAGAGAATATCAAGATGAAAAGCTCTATCTAACACATGGTAAAGTTTATATTTTGTGCCTCTGAATTATATCATTTTTGGAGTGCTGCCATTGGCCTATTGTCTTTTTTTCTGACTTTCCCATTCCAAAAGATGTATTCTCTTATAATATAGAAGAAAGGTTGTCGCAAGCTGTATATGTATGGAGACTGAAAATATCATTTGATTCTTTCTCTACATCCTCAAATAAAATGGGCTAAAGTGATTATTTATAGAGTTCAACATTGTTCTTCTCATATGTTAAGTGAGGCAAGTAGGAAGGAAGAGGAAAAAATGTAATGAAATACTCCATGCACTCTGCCAGTACACGAAATTATTATAACTGGAGAGGTGTATACTAGTGTAGCCACTTGGTGGCTCCCAGGAACAGACATTTTATTTTTATTAGAATTCTACTGACATTGCATTAATGAATCTTTCCCACATGCGTATAGCAGATGTGGCCTCATAAGTTGGGTTGTAGAAATATGCAACATGTTCGCTAAAAGACAAAACAAAACTTCTCTCTGCTATAGGTCATTCTGGCTCTCATATTTTTAAGGAGTTATAGCTATTACTGTAATGGATGCTATGTACCACAGACTCTCTTCCTATCTCTTCATTTAAAAAATGGGCATGGTTATTTTACCATTGAGTATGAACTTTGTGAGTGAGGATGCCAGGACCTTATAATTATGAAATCTCATTGCTATATCATCTTTAGCAGCTGTGGTAGCTTTAATTACTAAATCATCTCCTTATAAAATTCAAATCACTCTTTTATCTTTATTAACCTTTATCCTAAAGCTTGGGTCCCCATCATTAACACATTTTACTTTAAATGTCAAGATATGCCCAGTGTTAGGTTGGAAGAGTGTATACATGATTCTAGCTATGCATATATTAAGATATTTAATTATTAGAATTCTATTATTATGAAGTTGCTAATCTAATTCCTTGTTGTTTGTACATGGATCTGGCATCATATCCATGAATCGCATTTCACATCGTCAATCAACAGTCTGCCCTTGGATGGGTTTGACAAAAGAAGCATCTGAGGGAAGATTCTTGACTGGCAGCAGAGAAATTGTCCAGAACCAAAACAGAAACCCCACTGTTATTTGAAACTTAACTGCCTGCAACTGATTTGGTTGTCACTGGTATTTCCCCTCAGGGGAAGAGCCTCATAACTAAATTTATATTTCAAAGAGCCAATATTAGAAAGCAAGGAAACATTGAATTCAGTCTCTTAATTATGTCTTAATGCTGGTAAAGTCATGTTATGCTCTGGGGGGTGGCAACATCAATTTTAGTCTAGAGGAAAAAAGTAAAATAGTAACTAGTGAAAGCTGAAGTACAAATATAAAAGTAGGGAATCTATTTTTAAATGTGCAAATGACAGCAAATATTAAATTAAAGGGACATTTTACACCTGTAAAACATATCATATACTGAAATTCTTAGAGCCTGGTGAAAAATTTCAGATCTGTAAGTGAAAATAAAAGAAACTATACTATTAACATAAACTTTCTAAAAGACTACTAAGCGAATTGTCAGCAACTTGAGATGTTAAGTCATCATTGTCAAGACAGTGGTAGCCAAGTTTTAAATGGGAATTGTTGATTTGGTTTGTATAGATCCAAAAGAATAATTAGAGGGATTCCTTTAAGCCACCTTGACTTGTGTCTTTCTAGGTATATTAAGTTAACATTCTTTCCTTGCCTCAGTGAAGTTTTACAGTCAATGCCGAGGTGCATATTTAAGGCAGGGGGTAGAAAGAGTCACAGTAGGTTGGAAAAGCTCATGATCCATTTCCACTGCTTAGCCTGGGGTAAAGCATAGCTAACCTTTGAGATACCACAGAGGAAATTCAGAAGCAGAATGATTTTCTTCAGAAAGAAGAAAATGGCAGGACGTTTCCCACACTGTTTTTATGCTATTCATTGAGAATGTGTTTATGAAGCGATGTGAGCAACATGCATGAACAATTTGGGAAATAGGGAAAAAAATGGAGTGATAACACTCTGGAACAATTCACTAGATGTTTTTCACAATGCTAGGGCACCAAATACAAACATTAATGGTATAGCTTACGGATTTCAATTTAAATCAATAGCCTATTTTCATCACAGCTATTTTTCAATAGGAGTTGTAGAGGTGGTTTACCTTTTCCCCAGCGCGTTATGCTTTTGTCTTCTTGTTGCTCTCAGTGTACTTTTCCACTTTAATATCATCTCCTTCAGACAAATACAAATCACCTTGAAATTTCATTTGATTCTGTCACGATGGAAACTGAACTCCTGGTATAGAAGGAATTCCACTTCTTCAAAGGCCTTATGATAGAAGAGAAAAGTATGAGTTTGAGAAACTGAGATATTTTCTCCAGGGTTGCAGAGAATTTAAGGTGCCTTATGTTGAGGGGGACCATGTGCCAGGAGCCCTGAGTAACCCAGCCCATTCTGGCTGAGGGTGCCAGATCACAAGTCACCTGCTTGTCACATAGGCAACTGAATAGGTCAAGGTGATCAAAGTATACCAGGTAACTCAATCCTTGGACGAAGTAAACTTGTCTGCTACTTGCCCAAAATGAACTAGGTTCTTGGTTCTGGGCTTCTCTTCTTAAACACAATTCACTGCGTATGCAGGTGTCATCTGGTTCTTGTAATCTAGTCAGCCTGTGGGAATTCATACTAAAGAAACTGGCTCAAAATACGCTGGTCCTCTGGCTACTGCTTCGGTTGTGAGTGCTACATTAGTCCCTCTTTATCTGCAGTTTTGCTTTCCATGGTTCCAGTTACTGGTGGTCAACCACAGTTCTGAAATATTAAATGGAAAATTCCAGGGGTAAACATTCCCGTAACTTTTACTCTAGTATATTGTTGTAACTTATTATGTCTTATTACTATTGTTAATCTCTTACTGTGCCTAGTTCATAAATTAAACTTTGTCATACGGATGTATGCATGGCAAAAAACATAGTATATGTAGAGTTCAGTACTGTCTGCAGTTTCAGCTATCCACCTGGGGTCTTAGAACATATCCCCTTCAAATAAGGGGGAACCGCTGCACAGCCTTTCTCTGATCGAGAAATCTGTGTCTTCTGTCAGCATCCATAAAAGAGTGGAAAGCTGTTAGCTTGCAAGTAGATTAAAATCCAGACCCTTTCCAGCTCCTGAAACCTTAGGGATTCAAAGGTGAAAGTAGAAAATTTATTAGCAGAGGAAAAGTCTGGTTTAGATATATAAATTTTGAAATCATATATATGTAGGTGAAAATTGAAGTTGTGGGCATAGATGTTATTGTCTATGAAGAGAGTAGAATCACAAGAGGAGTTTATTTACATTTTTACTTTGAATTACTCCCCCCAAAATATGGAGATTTGGTAGAGGAGCATGAGCCAAAACAAAGACAAAAAGAAAGGCCAGAAAGGTAGGAAGTGAAACAGGAGATTATTTTCTCATGGAAGCCAAAAGAAGGGAATCTTTCAAGAAAAAGCACATATTCAAAACCATTGAGAGATCAAATGGTATGAGAATAAAAATGCCCATTCCATTTAATAAGATGAGGAAGAGAGATAGAGGGAGATATTTGGAAAGGAAGTGAATTTAAAAAGTTTATTAAAACTTGTTGGGAAATAATCTAATCGACAAGTTGTGTTTGAATGCATAAAACGAATAGATAATCTAGAGTGTAAGTTTCTCTAGAATCTAGGATAGAATACCATGTGATGGGGCAGGGTAGGGTAAGATGAGATTGGATGGATGCATTGAAAGCACAGGTTAGGCGAATGGACTTATGTAGAAGGAGGAACTCTTTATTATTATAGAAAGGAAGGAAAACAGGGTGAGTGCAGCTATTGTAGGATTTGTTGTTTGTTAGCTGGAAGATAACATTTCTGATGAGTGTTTTCTTTCAGAATGAAGAGGCAAAACATGTCTTGACATGTTCTGGGTCTTAAGGTTTAAATCAGGTGGGGAAGTTTTAAAAGCCTGGTTTTATAGAACATGAATGAGTCAGAGATGAGGGTAGCATGGTCTGACAGTATTGATGGCCCTTTTCAAAGTCATGGATTTATAATAACAATTCATTGGTGACTTTTTGGAGGAATTTAGCATATAGCTGAGATTAGCTAAGGCAGTGGTTTCTGACCATGGGCTATATTAGCACCACGTGGGTAATTTTTGAAAATACTAATGCCCAGGCCATACCTCAGACCGATGACATAAGAATCATCTTTTTAGGTGAGACTCAGGCATTCATATTTTTACAGCTTCCTAGGTGATTCTGTTGGGTTACATTCTGAAATGTCGGTTCTTGGTGTGCTCTTGGCCAAAGAATGACCAGACACACCGAAAGCAAGGTAATCATGAAAATGAGGTTTATTGAGGAGAGAAAGGATAGAACTATAGAGCAAGAGCAAGATATAGGCTTACAGAGCAAGATACATATGCCGCAGATGACCACCGGACCTGCTGTCATAGCAAAAAAGACACCTTGGTTATGGTCTTGGTCTTGTTTTACAGTGTCTGGATTGGTACCTCTCCATGGTTCAGAGGTCATCATGGAACCACTTTGATGGGCAGTTGGAAGTTACACGACCTGAGTCTTACTGCACATGTGGATCTCTCATGAGCCTTTCTGAAAGCCCATTTGGGGGGTTGAACTATAATGGAACCCACTTTTGTCCCTAGGAGACCTGGAATTCCTTGCTATCTATCTAAAAATTCCAATGGGAAACAAAAGTTGAAAAGTACTGATAGAAAGAGCAAAACAGGTAAAGGAATTTAAAGATGAGAAGCACCAGGCACTTTGCAAGCTAAGAGTCAAGTCATATTTGAAGCTCTGGCTACTCCAGGTGGAAACCCCAGAAGTCTGAACCCTCCTAGTGCCTTTAGAGACAGGGAAATCACCCAGTGAGCCTGCCTGGAATCCAGGAAATAAAACAAAACTAGGAACACATTTAAACTTTTTGTCAGAAACAAAACAAACAAAAGATTTGTGATGTTCTTCAAAAGTGTTCCACAGTAATTTACAATTCTAACTAGTGAGTCATTCTGGTACCACAGTCAGAAACAACTAAATAATATTGAACTTAAACTTGACTGGCTGATTCTTTTTGTTGAGATATTGTACAAGCTGAATAAACAATCATTTCATATTTGAACCTGCACATCACTTGAAAATATTGAGTTTGGACAGATTTTTATCTAAGAACATCCATAACAATGTGAAACACATTTTTCCTCATATATCTTGCTTTGAGACCACTGGAAGCCTCACATTGCATCTACTCAGGGTTTGATGTAGTTATTATAGAACAAATATCAGGTATGACTATGACATGACATACTATTACATCATTCTAAATTTGTTGCAATGTTAATTGAGGAATTTTATCATTAAATAAATTTTCATTAAAAATATTATCAATATGGTCACCATTTTAAGGAAAAGAAACTGATTAAATCGATAATTTGATTATGTTTTTAATTGGGCTAATTTCTATCACTTTTTGCTTTAAATCTTATTGTTGAAGACTTTAAAAAATTGTTTCCATTTTCTGCTTTATAAATATAATGTGGTAAGCAAATAATCCAATATCATTCTGAAAACCTGAGGCTCCTACAGCACCTGGCATTATACTAATAATTCAGAACATGAATTTTAATTGAACATTATAAAGTTAAAACATTGAGGGTACTTTGTATTAACTGGAAACCAAATCAGAAGTTTCCTTTTGTTTTGGTTTTTGTTTTAGTTAAAATATAAGGTAGTGATACTTGTTTAATTTTTATTCAGGAAGTAGGGCAATTCCACTCTTAGCTACATACCCAAGAGAAATAAAAACATGAAAACATGTACACAAACGTTTATAGCAGCATTCTAATAGTAAAAAAGTAGGAACGACTGAAATGTCCATCAACTGATGCATAGATAAACAAAATGTGGTGTATCCATACAGCGGAGCGTTATTTAGTGAAAAAGTAATGATACGTGCCTACAACATGGATGAACCTTGAAACATAGTAAATGAAAGAAAAGGCTAAGAAAAGACTGTATATTTTATGATTTTATTTACAGAAAATATCCAGCATATGGAACTCTACAGGGGTTGAAAATAGATTAGTGGTTGCCTAGGCCTGGGGCATTGGGAATGGAGAGAAAATGAGGAGTAACTGCTCTTGGATATGGGAGTTTCTTTTGGAGTTGATAAAAGTATTCTAAAATTGGATAGTGGTGATGCTTGCATAACTCTGTGAATCTATGAAGAACCACTGTATTATACAATTTAAAAGGGCAAAAATTTTATTTATGTAAATTACATCTCTATAAAGCCGTTATTAAAAAAAGAAGAGGCAGGCAGTTTTTAAAATTATTAAGGATACTTGCTAATTTAAGTCTAATTCTGTGTAAATATACTTTCTTTTCCTACTCTTTTTGCTTGTTCTAGCTAGAGTGGATTATAGTTCCCCTGAAATGATGAATTTTTAAAACATTCTTTGATGTTCTCCTCCTAAATTTGCCTCTGACTCATCTGTTCCTCAGTACTTCAGCTTTTCTCTATCAATAGCTCTGTCTTGTGAATCACTTTTCTAAAATTTCTGTTTCTGTCTTTCTTTTAAAAATAGCCCTCAGGAGCTGCTGTAAATGGTTTCGTGATAACAGTTCTGAAATTTTTATTATACAACTCTTAGTTTGCTATTGTAAGTACTATATTTTCCAGGTTTCTCTATAAATAAGTTCCTCTCGTTTTTTACACTTGAAATATATTTTGAGGAATCTGTGTCTTTACTATAGGACAAGCATAATACCCTGAAAGAACCTATTCCAGTAGAAATAACCAAGTTAAAGAGGTTGCATTCCAAATTTATGATTAAATGCAAATGCCTCATTAAAAAGCAAATCCTTCATTTAAAGTTGTTCAGTGGGATGGGACTCAAAATATTCAATCTGGTTAAATTTAACACACTGAAAAATCTTATTCAGAAATATTCTTTGGGCCTAGAGCAATGTTAGATCAATTTGCTTCTACTTCTAAATCTCTATGCTAGTGATTTAGTTCATACATACTATTCTCTTGAATAGAAAGCCCTTGCCCATCTTAATCAATCTATTTACATTATTTTCTAGAAAAATCTGTTCTTATGCTATTCCATATGTGCATATGCTTTGTCTTATAATTAGATTTCAAATATTTCAATGGCACGTCTTTGCATTTTATTTGCATATATTTCATAGAGCATATAGATATAAAATGGTCATTATATACATACTGGATTATTTATAAGGATGGATATATGAAAATGTTATGTGAAAATAACACATTAAATATGTTATATTTTGTCTGCTACCTCCCTTGTCACTTCTTTAGTATTTTTTTTCTTGTAACTATTGCCCTTCTGGCAATAGTAACACAGGAAATACTGAGGAAATATAAAAGGAGATAGGAGACAATAGTATATAGCTGTTAAAAAGAGTTTTTCTCTATAATCATAAACTTCTTTATAAAATAACTGAGAGAAGATCAGAAAAAATAAACACAAAAATGAATTTTAGCTTTGGCAGTATCAGAATCATTAATAAGTGAAATTTTATTATTTTGAAAATGACAGAAGCTACAATAGAGTCCTTCAGGAAAAAAAAATCATCAGTAGGAAATTCCTACTGCTGGGCTTCAGAGGCAAATGCTGAAGGAGGAAAACATGCTGTTTGTGTAGCATCCCAAATGTATATATTGTTTCATTCCTCTGAAAATTAATGCAAAATGAAGTGAACAGGCTCCTGGTGATCATATTTGACTGTTCTCACCATCTCCCACCACTGTAACTACCCTGCTTTCATTCATTTAGCAACTCCCTTATTCACTGAATACACACCATGTACCCCACACATTTCTAGGTGTCAAGGTTAATACAATATTTTTCACTCTTTGTATCTCTTCACCTTTTGGTGAAATGGACTACTTGTAGTTCTTGAAAGTGAGGTAGCTGTCCGTTGCTAAAGCAGGTTTTGTAGGAGGAAATATTAATAGCTGAGATTTAGTGGAAGGGAGTATATATTTTTATGACCAAGAGAAAATGTACAACTGGATGGGTGATGATCTGTTTTAAGGTATATCTGGCTTATTTTCCCAGGGAATTTTAGTGTAGCGTCCTTATCACATTTCACAATGTCTTCGAATCACATTTGTACTTTTTATTTAAGAGCCCTTTTCATCCAATTGAGTTATTTATTCTAAAACCTCATCTTGCCTCACATTAACACATTATTCTTTATGCAGAGTTTTTTGACTACATTTTAACCCAATGACCTCTATGTCTCTACCACGTCCTGCCCACAATGTCACCTGCCATTCTGTGGTGAGCCTATCTTTAAAATTTCCTCTAAAGCAGACCATTGAGGACTTTAGATATAATAGTGTCGCTCCACTCTTGTTTGCAGTTTGATATTTTGTAATTTAAAGTTTAAAAATACTTAAAAAGTATTTCTTAAAAAGAAAAGCATGACATTAAGCACTTAACAGGATGTCTTCTTCTCTCTCACGGGATTGAGGTTTGCCATGTGTTCATTTCCTAGTTCAAGTTCACAGTGTATTTCCTTTGTCTGATGGACTGCCTTCTGCATGTGTCCTTTACTCTGGCTTGGTGTTTACAGTTGCTCCTTCCCCAATAAACTATTCCAGTGAAGTCCCTTCAAATTCCTCTTTCATGCTCCCTTCTGCTCTTGTTATATTCTCCTGCATGGGCAGGAGGGAAACACAGTTACAAGTGAGAGATTACCCACGGGGATTTATTTCCATTAATAAGAAACTTCCAGTTAAAGAACATTTCAGTGGTGACCAAGGGATTGTTTCCATCTAGTATCTTTAACGGACATTGGCCCAATATTTCTTGGTGTGCCGAAGACTTTTTTTCTCTCTATAGTTCATATAGTTCCTTCATTTGACAATTTGTTACCTTCTATTTTAAAGAAGTGCTGCAATTTAATTTGAAAAGAGATTCTAATTACCTATCTTAGAGGGAAAAAAGAATGAATCAGTAGTTTTAAAACAGTTGAAATACATTTTGATGTGTTAAGCAAACAGCTATATCATATATGTATCTATCATTTTAATAAAAATATGTTTTCCTTAAGAGATTTCTAACACAGCTGCAGACAGATGTTTTCACTTTAGTTTTAAAGGCAGAAATGACAGTGCTCTATGAATAAAAATCAAAAGTAAATTCCACAATCAGGAGGCCTACTCACTGCAAGCCCTTGTTTCATTGGACTTGCTTGAGATTATACATTGGGCAAACTAATAGCCTGCTGATTTCAACCTCAGTGAGTGACAGGGGACCCATGGTGACAAAAGATCTAAAAATATATCTGGCTTTGGCCATTAAAAGCCTTATCAGCAAGTAACAAAAATCAACAGAGCTTTAGGATTGCCAATGCAGGGATTTAAAAAGGTTCCTCGCAAGGGAATATTACTTACCATCCTGATAATCTGTTGACATACAACACCAGCCGCCTCTGTCACCACTTTCTGGCTGAGAGCTTTAGGTGATGAAAAGCAGAGTGGGTGGAGGTGGGGCATTAGCGTTAATACTGACAGTTCCATGGGCATGCTGAGGAATGTGGAGAGGGGACATGGGCTTTATAATTGTCTCAAAGTTTAGCATTGCTCTGAGGTCAGCAGGTGATTAGATTAGCATCCTTCCAAAAAAGAGTTGCATGTAATTCCATATTCTCTATAACATCTCTATAGCTAGTCATTGATTTTAATACTGTGAATACTAATTAGACCCAAAGCATGTTCCATTAGTACAGTGAATAAGTTCATATTTTCTGTTGTTCCCCAAATGCCTCTCCACACAAAAAATTGCAAGAAAAGAAAACAGGAATGCATTAAAATATTAACAGTCCCTATTAATGGATTCTAACTGTTCCCACCAAGGGGATATAAAAATGGTATGCCAAGAACATACTTGGGTATCACTAGTAATTGTTTGCAAGTACAGTGTTTGCATGTTCTGGTCCATTTCCAGATGAATTGCTCAAAGTAATATATCATATATCTGTTAATGGGTTTATAAATGACCACAGTTGGGAATTGCCTTCTACTGTAGTCTGTCCATAGGAGGAAGTAAGAATCAGACATAGCTTTATATTCATTTTGCCAAGGCAGGCACAATCTTAATTTCTTCCCAGATTTAAAATGTGGATGAGACTCAATCTATTTAGCTATAGAAATGGAAAAAAATAATTTGCCATCTGATGTTTAGAATAAGATGCTTAGCAGGAAGGCTGGAATGAAGGGAGAGAGACAACTAGGGACAGTGGTAAGACAGATGAAAAGAGAGTCAAATGGAGCTGATGATGGGAGAATATGAAATCTAAACCAAATTGAGCTAGTAGGCATACATCAATACAGCCACTTCCAAACTCAATTAATCAGCATATGTCATCAATAGTAGAGACCTCACAGATGAGCCAATTAATGAAAGCTTTTAAGACACATCTCTAGACAAGTTCATCAGCAAAATTTTCCAAAGATAGCTTTATGAATAGCAATAAGGAAATCCCTACCACCCAAGTAGACATTACTGTATTTTGTTTCATTTTAGTTTAAGGTATTATAATGGCTCCACTAGTAATTTTTACCAAGGATCTTGCCAGGAATCATCAGTCTGATGTGCAGTAATGATTGAGTGAGAAAATGTCAATAGAATCAAACTAAGAAATAAAATGGGGTGGGGGGTATTGAGGAGATATTGGTGAAGGGCACAAAATTTCATCTAGAGAGGTAAAGTAAGTTCAAGAGTTCTATTGTATATCGTGCTAACTACATATGATAACAATATATCATTGTACACTTACAAATTGCTAAGAGAGATTTTAAGTGTTCTCACCACAAAACTATAAGTATGTGAGGTAATGCACATGTTAATTAGTTTGATTTAGCCATTGCACAATGTACACATAGATCAAAGCATTATGTCATACACTATAAATGTAAACAATTTAAATTATAATTTAAAAAATAAAATATTTCTGCACAGCCAAGAAACTGTCACGAGAGCAAACAGACAACCTACAGAATGGGAGACAATTTTTGCAAGCTACACATCCGATAAAGGGCTGGTAACTAGAATCTATTTGGAACTCAGGAAAATCAGCAAGAAAAAATCAAACAACCCTATCAAAAAGTGGGCAAAGGACATGAACAGAAACTTTCCAAAAGAAGACAGAATAATGGCCAACAAACATATGAAACAATGCTCAACATCTCTAATCATCAGAGAAATGCAAATCAAAACCACAATGAGATATCACTTATCTCCAGTGAGAATGGCCTTTATCAAAAAGTCCCCAAACAATAAATGTTGGCGTGGATGCGGAGAGATAGGAACACTCCTACACTGCTGGTGGGACTGCAAACTAGTTCAGCCTCTGTGGAAAGCAATATGGAGATACCTTAAAGCGATACAAGTGGATCTACCATTTGATCCAGCAATCCCATTTCTGGGTATCTACCCAAAAGAACAAATGACACTCTATAAAAAAGACACCTACACTCGAATGTTTATAGCAGCACAGTTCACAATTGCAAAGTTGTGGAAAAACCCAGGTGCCCATCAATACATGAGTAGATTAATAAAATGTGGTATATGTATGCCATGGAGTACTATTCAGCTATAAGAACAATGGTGATATAGCACCTCTTGTATTTTCCTGGCTAGAGCTGGAACCCATTCTACTAAGTGAAGTATCCCAAGAACAGAAAAATAAGCATCACATGTACTCATCAGTAAATTGGTATTAACTGATCAACACCTAAGTGGACATATAGGAATAATATTTATTAGATATCGGGCAGATGAGAGGGGGGATGAGGGGATGGGTATATACATACATAATAAGTGTGATGTGCACCATCTGGGGTATGGACAGGCTTGAAGTTCTGACCCAAAGGGGGAGGAAGGAAAGGGCAATATACATAACCTTAACATTTGTACCCCCATAATATGCTGAAATAAAAAAGAAGGGAATGTTAAAATAATACAAACAAACAAAAGACCCAGAAAGAATGGGTAACATACAGATGGATTTCCTGATGGCTTTAAATGAACTGGGGTCAAGAATAATATGTTATATTCTCTCCATTGTCACACCAGTGCCCCTCTCTCCCCTTACACTTCCTGCCTCCTGTCCTGCCCCCTTCCTCACACACTTTTTTCTAAAATGGAAAGATCAAAGACAATCTTAAAGGGAAAAGGCAGTTACAGAGGGCAAACTACAGCCTGAATGAGGTGCACAGGATGAAGGTGAAGGGGAGAAGAATCTTTCAGAAAGTTTCATGGCCACAGATGATTGTCAACCATGCCATGTCAAAAGATGTGGTTAGAATAGAGAATCTTCAAGATGTTTTTTCACTCTAATACCCTATGATTCTACAGCTGGTCTTGAAAAATGTGAGCACTGTTTACATGGAAAATAGGGATAGTGTGACTGGAAAATAACTCTATTTTTAAAAAGAAGCCCACTTCATTGGGTATATATTATTACCTCTGAAAAATCCCTTTTCCATTGGTTTTAGAATCAAGGATGAGTACATCCTTCAGAATGTTTTGCTTTGTGTTAGAAATGTAACATAACCACGCTTCTAAGATGAAAGCTGTTTTCTTTCTTTCTTTTTTAAGAAATAAAAAAAGCAGACCTAGCATTTACTATATCTGGAAAATAACATATACAGTACATTCAATTCTGTTAAATGTAAAAATAAATTTCCCTCAGAGTATTGGATAAAATTGTAAAAAAAAAAAATCTTCAGTTTGACTCTGAATAGTAAATGTATCCAACAATCTTTATAGACTTTGTGTTCATCAAATACCATTCTAAGCACAGACATGAATGGCAAATATTCCTATGATCTTTCAGTGGTGGTACAGGAGTTTTGTGGATCACTCTCTCAAGCTGTGACACACCACCAATGTCAACGATTCAATAGAAAACATTCATAAGCAGTCAATTATGGAGTGTTTGACTCTAAGCCTATGTCTACAAAAAAAGCAAACACATATTTGGAAAGTAATAAACTAATGCATTCTAGAGCAAGCATTAGATTCTTAATGAGAGCTTCATAGCAGCTCAGCAAAATTTCCCATCCCCTATTATTTTTTAAACCCATTTACTGAAGGAATTAAGTCACCCTTGTATTTCAAAAAGTAATAATGCTGCCTTCTCTCTATGGGAATTTCATAAGGTTGACGAGTAATGAATAACATTACCAAATGAGACAAAAGGCCAATTTGAGGCTGGAAGAGAGTGATTTTTCAGATTATTAATTCCACAAATAATTTTGGCTTTCAAAAATATTGTTGGCATTTAATGCAGATATCTAGTTGGAAGAATATGGATGAGAAGAGAGTATAGTGCTAAGTGTTGCAGTGTATGTGAGATGACTTGTTTTCAGTAGAGAGGATATTAGAACCCCACCCCAACTTATTTTATGCACAAAATATCCACAGATAACATGAAAAATATTAAAATCTATTTGTATAATAAGAACTTCAGATAAACCTGAAAGATAAAGGGACATAATAACTCATTCATGCCAGTAAATATGTTTTTTATGTATTAAATGACAAAAACATCCATGGACGTCTACATTCTGCCCTTTGTTCTCTTTCGGGTTGCCCTGGAGATGTGGAGAGTGATGATCCTGTTTTGTAATAATGTTTGGTGCTCACATTTGAAATATGCATTTTAAAGTATACATTTGGAAACAGTTGGGCATAAGCTCCTGAGAACACTGAATCCCAGTATTGCAAAGGCCAACTCCGATTTCTCCCTTAAACACCAATGGTGAGGACAATTTATTCTACACCAAGAATTATCCAGAAATAAAGACATGTAAAGGTTTCCAACTTTCTTAAGGATTGCCTACTGTTTTTTATATAAATCCGAATCTGGTTACCAAAATCAGGATGAATTTGGAGCAATATAATAGTAGAAGAGCAATGGGGACTCATCTGAGGATTGGGGTATGTGTGCGTCTGCGTTGAAGTGGTTGTTTTCTTTTGAATCAAGTTTCTTCTTGGCTGGAAATGGCTTTGGACCACCATCAGTGAGTTTCAGCTTGAAGAAAATCTTGGTGGTGGTCCCCGTTCCTGAGAGGATTACATTATGCCATATGGTCATATGCCTAAGTAACTTCTGCATTGGAGGTGGTGAGGAAGCATGTATCTGTGTGGTGTGGCTGGAATAAATCAGTCTTGTGATTTTTTTGTGTTCTTTTTCCCAGTCTCAAATTTTGTAAACCATTGTCCCCATGAATTGAAACACCTTTTGGGCAGTGTGGAATGTGAGAACAAATCTGAGAGTTAGAAACTCAGAAGCTAGTGTCTCGTCTTGTCCGTCTTGTCTCAGAAACCAGATCTTAGAATCTAGATCTTTTGTTTAGGCACCCATTTTTGTTTTGTTTTGTTTTGTTTCAGGAATCAGCTGAGGGCCTTTGGATGTGAAATGATTTGTCTGAAATTATGCTGATAGAGTTACTGACAATCTGAGTAAACTTTGAATCTCCTAGCCCCCAGTTGTTGCTATTCTACCTTGCCAAATAATGAACCTAAGCATCACATAATAATTTTAGTGTAACTTAAAATTAAAAGATTATTACCAATTGAAATACGGTTCCTAGAATAATGGAAAAGATACATTTCCAAAGTTTAGTATTTGCAGCTCCCTAAATGATGTGCCTGCCCTTTATATATAGCTTTTCCACACTATCAAAAGCAGATTATTTATTTTCATAATTCATCCTATAATTTACCACTCAAGGGTAGATTATTTTGAGTTAACTGTCATAATTAGTTCATTAGCATGTTATAGTCAAGACTTTTAAACATAAAATTCATCTTTTTCAATGACTTGATTATTCTGGTCAAAACAATTATGCTGGTTAACACAGTGAAAATATGATTATAGAAGATGTCTAAAGTGCACACGTTAAAGAAATGTATACTTTGTGCCTTATGGAATCACAGTAATTCAACCAGATCTGTGGCTCCAGAGCAACAGAATCCAGTCATTTCTTAACTTCATAGGTCACTGAGTTTTACCTTGAGCTCAAAAGTAATGAAAGTTTGTCTTTTTTGTAAGGTAGTCTATGATCAGATGTATGAATATGCCATGTTAGAAATTGTCATATTTTCTGCTGTAGTATCCTCATTAGAAGAGAAATAAAGTGATCCTCCTGATTATACATACATATATCCATGGATTAAATGAACTCTGACATTTTGTATTTTATACTTCTTATGTGAAATGAATTTTGTGTTGTGTGCATGTGTGAATGCACATAATTTTGTAAATATGTATGAAAATATTCATATGCAATTGTTTTCTTTTGTAAATCTAAATAGCCTGTTGATTTTCAATTTTCCTATTTTACAGTAGAAAATGATTGCAAGCTTCCTTAAAATCACTTGGCCTGTTTTTTCTTTAATGAATTTCTTTTCTTGCAAGATGATTGCTGCTTGAGCCATTAAAAGTTAATTTGTGGATAAATATTTTTTTCTTGATCTTCTGTACAAACTACTGAGTAACCATTAAGATTAAAATGGACATCAATTCAGAATTTTCTACCATCTATTATCTCTAATTATTTATCTATTTACTTATCTTTCCAGACAGCTTTCTTGGTTTTATTAGGAAAGATGTGGAAATAGTTTTGAAGTAAACATTTACTCTAAAGCTGTATATACATATTCTTGTCAATAACTGTTTTTTTTGCATATTCTTTGAAAAGTGATCTAATGCAGTTTTTGATAAAACATAATGACCACCTTCATTATGGGGCACCATAATACAATAAATTGACAGCTTTGGGTAATGGAAGGCTGGGGAACTTTCCATGATTGCCTTAGGTTTGTCAATCTGCTCAGCTGAATCATTTTCTTCAAGCTCTTTTGCCACCATCAATAATGTGTATTAAACTGCAGTATTAGGTATTTTTTATGTTATGTATAAGGAAAAACTCTGTGAGTCTTTTCAACATTATATTTATAATAATAAAATCAAATGCTTAGATAGCACTTACTATATATGCCAGGCACTAAACTCTTTACCTTAATAAACTCATTTAATTCTGAAAACAACCTTATGAGGTAAGTAGTAGTATTAGCTTCACTTTACCAATGAGGAAACTGAGTCACAGAGAGATTTAAATAACTGGCCCACAGCTCTACAGCTTGTAGGGCCCCAGAGCCTAGATAAGAATCGAGACGAGGGCTTTGCCTTTGACTCTTACTGCAGTTCTCTTAGGCAAGTACACATCTCTTATTTTGTCGGTGTATGGAGGAAGAATGTATAATGATGTGTCCATGATCACTTGCCCAGTCAAAGGAAGAACTGAGATCCCAGGTGTGCTTTGTCAACAGCTGAGGGTCATTTAGGTCTAGTGTAAAACGAAAACACATTTGCCAAAGATGCTTTAGTTAATCCATCCAGCTTCCTTGAGACAGGAGTCAATATAAATAATGTACTCCCTCTCTCTTAATATGCTTTGTGGAGCTTAAAAATTCAGTTTTAGGAGATAATAAGGGCTATCCTTTCTGTGATTCTAAATAGCAACTTTACTCAAGGTTAGAGCTGGGAGAATAAATGATGGCCTGAATGAGTATTAAAATCTCACTTGTCCTGTTATAATTCCTGGGATTCTTCCAATCAATGAGCACATTTTCCACTTTCCTCTTCTTTGCTGCAATATGAATAAGAAGGTGACCTCTTATTTCTTACATTCTTTGGTGCTTATTTATGTATTTCAGGATTACATTTACATTTTAACTTTAGCACTACACTGCTAACTCATGATTCTTGTGTTAGTCAGTTGTTTTCCTTAATTGTACTTGACTAGTCCTTGACAACATGTAGTTACAGAATTTGTGCATAACAACCCCAGCTGGTGCTGACCGTATTCATTCTGTGGTTTGTATTCATTTTTAAGCCATCTTTTAAATTCAGATAGAGATCTCAGAAATTGCTTAAAGAATAACTCAAAGTAAAAGAAAAGTTTTACAGATACAAATCATAAGTGAATCATTTATTTTTCATATGAAATTTATTAGTGTCCTCCACATCATAAACTTGCCATAAACTCCATGTTTCATTATCTGTAAAGACAACCAAGGAAACATAGCATTACAATTCCTTTTGGGCTGAAGTGAGCAGGAGTATCAATGAATGTTTTATGGTAGGTCTTCCTTCATAGACTAATTTTCTTTTGCAGATGGCACAATGCAATTTTGTTGAACTTTAAAAAATATAGGGAGGAAAATAATAATCAACAATAAGAATATTAACCTTTTCTTCTCTTCTGCTTATTATATTGCTGGATAAAATGATGGCAAATCTGGCTTTTACTATCTTATAGGTAAGATATTTTTTGCAGGTATGATGATTTCATTTTTATGAATGTAGATAAGTCAAAGAAACTCTAGGAAGATTCTTAAGAATCATTTTAAAAGAAAGCTCATTAAAATGCTTATATTTACTCACCAGCAATCAAAGATGCTAATGTACAGAAGGACCAGGAAAAGAAAGTTTAATTCATAAAATCAGTGCATTAAAGGAAATCATGGCTTTCTGATGAATTTTTAAAATGTAGCCTACTCTCAGTTTTTGATCATTTAAGAGTAAGTATGATTCCTCCTAAAATTCATATTTTTATAGAAAGACTTTTTGGGTTCTTTATTCATGGAAGGAAGATTCATGGATAGGTTGATGTCATTGTTCCAACATGGCCAGAAAGCTTTCACACAACAAAATACTCCACATGCAGTGTAGATTTGTATAGCTAGGCTAGATATTCAAGGAAAAAGGAGAAGAGGACAGGACTCACTCAGAAATGGAGCAACAGGTATAAATGCTTTCAAACAGGGAATTAAGTGTAACCTTTTGTTCAGCCCAATCAGAGGTATTGTGTTAAAGAATTTAAAAATTTTTATTGCATTAACATAGCAACTGATTATAGCTATTCACATATAAACCAATAAGACTGGGCCAACCAGACTATAATCTCATCATTTTGTGCATAGTGTCACAGATTTAGCTTTCTCAAGAGGGAGAAACCATAAAAAAATATGACATCAATACAAAACAAAATGAAGTTTCCATTTTAATCTCTTATGTAATATTTATGTTCATTCAGGATCTCTATTCTATTACTCAATGCTAGTTTTGAAAATGACAATTACATGTGTTTGAGTGTAAATCTCACACATAAAACCTCATACATAGATACTTGAGGCATATATAAATACACTGAATATGCAGCTGGTCATATCATTGGGTATTGCATAAAGTAAAGTAACTTTGAGTTCTTTTTTTTGAATAATGATGCACTTTTGTGGCTGCTTCCAAATTCACCTATTGACCACAGGACTTTCAGAACTTCATTTATGTTGACTGGCAGTTGCAGAAGTAGCAGCTATATACCATGAAATGGACGCTTGGCCTGCGCTTTCTCTCTGGTCTTCCTGGGCACTGGAGTGATTTAAAATTATTCAAAAATTATCGAAGTTGTCTGGTAATGGGCAAGAGATGTGCTTACAGCTTAAACTGACAAATGTTAGTTGTCGCCACAATGAACGGCTGCAGTAAAGAATGCCAAAAGGAGGATTATATTGTATTGTAGTAGAATTCCCCACTCTTCTGCTATTTACTGAAGACAGCCTGAAAAAGAAAGCAAAACAAAACTGGTTTTGCTTCACACACCATAAAGCAATGTCCGTTAGATGTGAAACAATAAAAGTTTTGAGGAGGGTAAAGAGAGGGGAGAAGACCCGGAAATACTGAAAATTTCAACCTTAAGCATAGAATGGGCAGGAGGTCAGGATTTTTTTTCTTTAAATTTTAGATTTCAAGTTTTTTTTCTTCTTCTTCATCTTACTTCCCCCTCCCTGCTTTTTTTCTTTTGTTCATCTTTCATTCCCTTTTCTGATATGGAAAGTCACAGTTCAGATGCAGCAGAGTCTAAATCATCTGAAGCAAATCAGGCCAGAAATGGGCTGATAATGAAGGCCAAAAAAAGTGTGCTTGCTTTTTACCAGTGAATCATCAGTGCAACAATGGAGTCTAAAGATTCTATTAGCATTACAGAAGCTCTCAGGAAGCAATCTACTTTTTCTCTCAAAAATTTTCACTCTAGTATTATAGAAGCTTGATTATTAATTGAGATTGCTATAGCTGAAGCTTAGTGTGGTGGTATTTTTTTCCTTCCCTTTTTGTTTTTTGGTTTGTTTTCTTGTAAAGGATTTTTGCAATAGTTATTCTACTTACAGTGTCTGTGTCCATATAGTATATACCTGGAATTCTCTTTCACTGAATCATTCAATAAACAATCCCGCAAGGACTACTATGTGTCAGACACTGCTCTGGGTGCTAGGCAAAGAGCAGATAAAACAGATCAAATAAATGCATTTACAAATCATCTTCCTATTTTCTAAGTTTACTCTAATTACGCTATGCACAATTATTTAGAAACACATCTTCACTGAGTGCCCGATATGTGCCATGTGTTTTCTGACTTATTACACCTCTTTCTTCCTTGTAAGATGGCGCTTAAAATTAAATTGTTTGGAATTTTGATATTTAACAAAAGAAATAATTTCATAAATTTTATAAAAAGTAGATAGAATACATCTGGCATATAATTTATCTGACATGTTTGCACTAAAATATTGTAAAAATTAGTATTGTCTTTTTAGTTCTGGACAGAGTTCAGCTCTACAATCCCTCCCACCCCTAGGAGTTTATAGAGGGACAGAATACCAGACTACCAGCCTGAAAGCCATTCACACTGAATTGTGCATGATTAATAACTGTTTTTTTGTGTTTATTTAAGCGAGACAGCAAGGAAATGAAGGAGGGAGTGGATATATGGGTATGTTGACTTTGTGAAGGAAAGGAAGTAGCAGTAAAAAGGTTCCAAATTTTGCATTATGGTCATATTATATGGTTCCTGACCCCTTTAACCACATTTTTGATTCACTATCAGTTGTACATTTCCTTGTGATATGCCAAACGTTTGGGGAGTGAGAGTAGACAAAGGAGTTACTTCATGTTTCCCTGATGCTAAGTTGAATAGGGTCATATTTGCTTTGAATTTGTAGCTCCAGAGTCGGGTATTAGAACATTTGAAAGGGAAGGACAGGATTGAAGTTACTTAGGGATTGATTCTCAAGAGCTAATACAATTATTAGGAACCAGGGATGCTGTGAGGATCGTCTATCTTCTTCAGGTTTATTATTCTGGTGGAGGTGAGGAGGAATCTCCCAAATGAAAAAGACCAGAAGGGAAGTAGCATGTTATGGACTTTTCTCATTGTAGGTGAGCACACAGACCTGCATACAAATAAACACAACACACAGGCACACATGCTCTTTCCTCCAACCTGGTTATTTTTGCTGTGAGGCTCTATAGTAGATAGCTGTTGATTCTGCCATCCCAGTATCCATTACTTCTTCTTGAATCAGAATCTGACTTCCTGTTGGGTAGCTCTTTCTATTTCAGTGATGCTGAAGTATACCCCTCCTCTCTTTCTGCCAGCACTTGCTGTGGGCAAATGATTCAGGCTGAGCCAATCAGCACATCCCATCCCCACTGGACACACTGGTTTACGGATAAAAACATACCCCAAGCCTGGCCAAGGAGACTCAATTCTGGAATTTTTTTTTGGAATTCCAAATAAAGACATTTTTTCTAATAGGAAACTGATGATAATATAAACAGAGACCTGCTAAGGATCCCCAAAGTAGTGAAAATTGGCATAAGAATAAGATTCGTAGGAAAAATAGAACTGAGAAAGGGAATAGTATTTGAATCTTGATATTGTTGGATACCCTGGATCAAGCAATGCCTGAAGCTAGTTACCCTTGGATTTTTTTTGTCATATGAGCCAATTAATTCTTATTTTTTTTCTTAAATTAGAGTGAGTTGGGTTTAAATCTCTTGCAATAGAAAGAGTTCTGACTCATACACGCTGAAAACTTATTAGGAGTTTTCTCTTCAGATGATTTTTTCCCCTAGTTTCCCAGCTGCTGTTGAGAAGCCAGCATAGAATTCTTTAACTAGTTTCTTACTTGCATCCAATAGAGAGGCTTCTCCAAAATAACTCATCCTTAGGAAAGTAAAGTGCCACCAAGGAAAGGAAAAGTTCACAAGAAGAGGAGGCTGAGTATGCAAAAATATTTGCTTACTTTTTAATTAGCTTAAAGCTAATTTACATTTTATCTTACTTTATGTGAAACATAGAGAAGGAAAAGCTGTTTGGGGGTATTTGAGGTACATCTACACATGCTTATATCTTACAGTAGCTTTTCCTTCTTTTCCTCCTTTTTGTTATGTATGTTTCACTTCTTGTATATGTGAAATTGCTCATATGACATCCTGCATCAAATTCCAAATGCTCAAAATGAAACTCATTGTCTTTCTTTCAGACATAATCCTCTTCCTGTTTTTTTCCATTTTAGTTTATGCCTCCAATATTTAGTCCTTTACACAACCCAGAAATGGGAGAGTCAAACTTGACAGCTTCTACTCTTACCCTCTGTCTTAGTCAGCTCGAACTGCTGAGACAAAATATCATAGACTAAGTGGCTGGAACTACAGACATTTATTTCTCACAGTTCTGGAGGCTGAGAAGTCCAAGATCAAGATGCCTGTGGTTCGGTTCCTGGTGAGGTCCCTGTTCTCAGCTTGCAGGTGGTGTCTATTAATTGTGTCCTCACATAGCAACGAGAGAGAGAAAGAGAGTTCTGGTCTCTCTTCCTTTTCCTATAAGGACACTAATCCCATCATGGGAGCCACACCCTCATGACCTCATCTAGACCTAATGCCTCCCAAAGCGCCCACCTCCTAAATCCATCACACTGGAGGTTAGGCTTCAACATTTGAATTTTGTGGGGGATACAACCTTCAGTTGATAATACCCTCCTTGTGCACAGATCAAATGGAATCCTCTGTCTTCCAGTTTTATCTCCTAAATTCTGGATGAATTGATTTGCTCATGTTTCTCTTTTCTAACTTATTCCCTCATCATCTTTCACCTCAATAATCATGATAAAGTCCAGTTTGTTCTTAGCACCAATTATGTTTCATGAAAATCTGTTCCCCAGATGGAAGCCATCATAGTCTATCCAAAATGGAAGTCTACCCATGTTAGTTCTCTGCTTAAAATTATGCAGTGGATTTCATGAATCTCTTGTCACAATATAGTAGACTTACATGGTTTGATCTGTATCTACCTATCCAGTCTCTTGTGGTGTTATTGCATAGTTTACATTTCATCATTTCCTACCTTAACAATCATGAGGTGTTTACCATCCAAACACATGAACACACACACACACACACACACACACACGACTGTTTCTCACAACTGTGATTGGTGAATGCTGTTCTCCCTGCTAGAACCACAGTCTTCCATTACCTTCTTCACTTTCACTAACTCACCCATCATCCAAAAATCAGAGAGAGATACTTTCTTTGCTATGGTCCCCTAATTCTTTGTGCATACTTCATTCATTCTTTATCACTCTCTGTATTAGAGCATTAGAATTTCATTTATTATATGACTATTTTTTCCCACTAGACTCCTTCTTCCATAAAGACAGAATCCACATCTTACTTTAATTTTTATCCTTGTCTGGTATAATATCCAACACAAAGTAAGAGTTCACTAAAGTTAACTGAATCCCTAAGTCTTTTTAAAATCCAATAATTTGTTATGTAAATTAATTACCATGTTATTATTTAGTTTTTCTTTCTAATTGTTGAGCTTGATTAACTATAAGTGAATGTTATGGAAATGATAATTATCAAGTAGAAGTGTGAAAGAAGACTAAGTTTGACCTTCAACTGAAACATTACTCAACATTTTGTAAATCTCAATTGTAAATATGATGTCAAAATCATAAGGCAGAAATTAATAATAGAAAAAGATTAGTGAAGCAGATATTTAAGCAGATAAAATGAAGGTGAAAATCTTATTAAAGAGAGTTGATATAGCCCAGAGAATCATGCATCAGGATAAATCAAAACACTTTTTGGTTCTTTTGGGTCTTGCTTTTTATTTACTGTCATGCCTTTTCTTCAAATAATATTTTTCAAAATCAATAACATAATTTTAAAAGCTAACATGTCTACCACTCTCCTTTCCCCTCAAATCTATAATATATTTATCAAAGCATGCAATTACATTGAGACAGAAGAGCACAGTGGCTAGAAAAACAGACCCTTGAACCAGGCCAGTCCCAAGTCTTTCCAGTTTTATCAACTTCAGTAATTCCTTAATTTTGAAAATCTTTGATTGCCTCATTTGAAAACTTGAATAGTACATACTTCCTAGAGTTGTTGTGATGATTAAATGATATAATGCAGGTAAAGTATTGAATGTGGCCCATGGTGCATATTATTGTATATATTTTATATATATTATATTTTACTATTTCTAATAAGAATTACATGGTAAAAGTCAAGTAAATTTGAAAAATGATGGTTAACCAAGTTAAATGAGTTTCTTTACTATATGATTTGTCAAAGTTTTTAATATCATGATGTATATTCAAATATACATAATACCCTAATATATACATTTCTAAGGAGGACAATGCATTATGTAATGTTTTCTAGGGCGTGTGTGACAATGATTTCATTTTATTGTAGTACATATCATGGAACTATTATTTCATGTAATCCATGTACATAAATGCCACTTTAGGTGAATATTACTAAACTAAAATAAAATGAGAATATAAAATAGAAAAAGTAGCATGGAGAAGGCAGGGTGAAAGCAAGAAACAATGGTGCAGCTACTATCTTAGAGCAAATAGCTCTATTAATAAACTTCTATTTTAACATACTGACCCTCTGTCCTTAGATCAGCTAAAGTCTTAAAGCTTCTAAAACTCATCACAAACTCGCCATCACAGTTATAGGTATTCTCTGTAGGCATTATAGTAGCCAACTAATTGTTCAAATGTCAAAATGGGAAAATTTCTTTGGGGGCAATAGGCTTTTAAATAGTTTGTTGCAAAGCAATTCTTAAATGATTTAGACATCTTTATTTCACTTATTTTTTTCTACTAATTTTCTAAATTTAAAATTTATGTATAACTTAATTTTTAGTAGATATCAATTCCTTAAGAAAAGGAATGATCATCTCTAATGTATATTATAATGACCTGGGAACCTTTTTAACGTAATGAAATGTTAGTTCAAAAGTATATGCCAATGAGCTGCTTTTATTTGTTAGCTCTATGATTTTGATAATGCCCTTTTATTTTCTGTGATCCACAACATTTTATAAAGCTTTGTCAGAGGGCAAAATTGAAACACAGGATATTGGCTACTGAGTTGCAATTTAGCAATTGCATAACAATGGAATTTCATAGAAATATAAACCTAGTCATTTTTATGAACCACATTATTTGAGATCAAATTATATTGTGAGGGTTTTTAAAGCTAGAATTACATTAAAATTATTAATATTTGCTATTGCTACTTTCCCTCTTTTACCATTAAACTGAGAAAAGCAATGGCTATTTAATTTCACTATTTAGCAAATGTTTATGGAGCCCTTACTGAGGACAGAGTACAATTTTAGGGGTTGTGAATGATGCATAGATTAGTAAGATTCAGAAAAAAACAAGAAAAACTACAAAGCAACTATATTAAAAATTGTGTTAGAACATAAAAATGATATTTCATAAAAGAAGAAGCCCATTTATTCATGAGAATCAGAGGACATCGTATTTGATGGGTATTTGAAGAATGCAAAGATCCTGAAAAAAGGAAACAGTGGAGATGGTTCTTGAAGCAGAGATAATACTTTATCACGTTAATGATAAATTGTGGGCACTACGGTAGTTTTGTCAAAATTACAGGTTTTTTTTTAATCTCAGCTTGAATAAAGTGATATTTCAAGAAATACAAAAAATGATTAAGTTGTGTTTTATATTATAAACCCAGCAGTAGTGGCACCAAAGAATGGCTTGTGGGGTTTTTGATCCCTATTATCACTTCTCCCAAACCCATTTCAATAAAAAAAGACATCATAATTTAAAAATTGATGTGCTTGCTATACAAATATAGCTTTCAAATAAATGTTCTACTCCTAACTTTCATCCTTATTTCTAAAGATTTTTTTTTTTGCAGAAAATTTGAAGCCATTATTGAGCATAAGGCTACTTTCTAACAGTGAAACTCATATGAAGTAAAAACAAAATAATGATGAGATTAGCCATCTGTAGAAATTGTCAATCTAGATAATTTGGAAACAGCCAATTCCAATCAAAATCTGGGGCACATAGAAAGAAAGCAACTAAGAGCCATGAATCCTTTGGATGACATTCTAGCAGCTGCAGAGCAAGCCTACTTAGAAATTCAGGTGAGTCCAGGGCCTGCCTTTCTGTGTTCCCACAATCCTTGGCTAGCATATATCAGGCCATATTGAAATGACTTAGCATTTCACTTAATTTGAGAACAACAAGCTCCTCAAAAGCAGAAACTGTCTTATTTGTCTTTATACTTTAGGTGTCACCTCATTGCTTAATGTGTAGTAATTTATAAATGCCTTCTAGACAGAAGGGAGTTTATATATACATGAAATACTAATACTTTAAATTTAATGATTTCTTCTTATGCTATATATGAAAAGCCAATTGTATTAAGTGCTTTTAATCCTCATTTAATCCTGAACAACCTAAGGAGGTAAGTACTTTTATTATTCCCAGTGCTTAAGCTCACAATCTCAGTGGTAGAACTGGAATTTGAACCCAATACTCTGACTCCAGAAATCTAGTTTGAAAATCTTTGCTCTTTCCCAGATGATTAAACACTGAATACTGCCAGCAATGGAAAGCTCTTCTTTCTAGGAAACAAATTGAGCCTACACGGGCACCCTTCTGACTGATTCCTGATCATCATTATTCAGCCGTTTGGAAAAAGAGGAATAGATCTATTACACAATACAGCCCTTCCAAATCTATCTTCTGAAAGTTTTCTTTTCTTCAGAATAAGCATTTTCAATTTCTTCAATGTCATTTTATATATCATGTCTCTAAGGATATGGTATTGCTATAGATTTTTAAAAAATGGTGTCATACACTTGCTCAAGAATGCATAGTTGGTTTCATAGTTTTAGTAAATGTGAATCCATCAGTCTTGAATTTTAATTTCATTGCCCCTGATTTTGCCTAAACTTACAACAATTCATAAATTTAATTTCTTTAAAATGGATATACATTCCAAGTTATTTTTATGACTTAAAAAAATATAAGAAAATTAAGATAAAATGGATATATGTCTTAGCTTAAAGAGTTGTGCACAAATTAAAATCAAATAAACTTAGAAAATATAATACCCTATATACAATTTCTATATTATTAATATTTTCTCAAATTTGATTTATGCCATGAAAGCTTTTTCTGATTTATTTTCTTAGCTCTTTGGTTTCTTAGTCTTTCCAAGCTAATTTTTTACTTTTTTGATATAGTATTTTTTTCTGTAATTATTTCTATTTTTTTTTTTTTCAAAAAATGAATCACACTATTGAGGGCAGGACAGATTCACTAGTTCTTTTACATATAAGGAGGCTTAATTATAAAAAAAAAAACATGACTTGGAGGAGTAGCCAAGAATATATAAAGAAAAAATAGCTTGAAGCATTGAAATAGGGTTGTGAAGTATGACAAACACAAAACAAACAAACCAAAAAAAGATTTTCTGTCACAATAGAGTTGTTAAACTAAAATTTGGAATCACTAATATATATGTCACTGTTGTAGTACTAAAAACTCAGGTATTTCATGATCTAATGTCTAGTTAAGCCCTTATAGGCAAGATCAATTTTATAAAAATGTCTTTATTATAGTGTGCATTAGATATCTATCTTTCTTTCCTCCTTTTTAACCAGAGAGAGTTCAGTAAGATGCATTTGGTAGTTTATGACAATTGAAATGAATAGAGAACTTGTGAGTGCATACCTTATGACAAATATATGGCCAGATTTGTCTTCTGTAGTCAAGTCTATTGTATGCTCTACTAATATAATACTGCTTTCAACAGAAGTATGCATCATGGTTTAAATCTAATATGGCCCATTGGTTTAGCAGCGTTTGACAACCCTTGATATTTCTCCGAAAGATTCTCCATGACACTGAATTAAGAAAGATGGTATTTCTCAGATAGAACAGTTTTTACTGTCTCATGCTTTATTTCTAATGGAATTAAAGATAACTCAAGCAATTTGAAACTCAAAAAGCATGTTCAGCTCTGAAGAACAAAACCTCCAAGATATTAATAGTTTGCTGTAACAATGTAAAGGAAGTTTTCATGTTAGCTGTTAACTTCAAACCTCTGCCAGCATTAGTGAGCAAATTTTTTCTCAGATCACTTCTTGCACATTAAAATACAGGGAAAAATAATATTTTAAATAATGGCAGGTTTCAAGTCCTCTTACATATTTATTCATGCCGTGTAGCTTTAATTGTGTATCATTGAAAACAGATTGTTACAAAGAAAATAAACTTGAGAACAACCAATGATGATGTATTACAACTTTGTAGTTGACTATAAAACAGTATTTTTTAAACATCCAAATTCCTATAGGATACTTTTAATTTCAGAAGAACAATTGCATTTTTATTTTAAAATATTTTCAAATCTGCCCCTTTTTTTCTTTATGGTTTTCAAAAGAAAGAGTCTTCTAAATTGTGGTAAATGTTTTAGGATTCATCATGTATGATAGCTAATGGTATATGAATTCTTGCTGCAAACATATTCTGTTGTTAAAGTGATTTTTTCTTAAATCATATCAAAGAAGAGGTGCAGTAACTAGCCTTATAGCCTGAAATAGCAAATGCTGACAAACTGCTTAATAATTCAAATGTCTTTTTCACAGATTGTATCCATCTCTAAACTTTAGTTTTATAGAAATCTTTAAATATATTACCTCTAGTTCTTTGCAATTTTATTTTTTAAAATATTGCTCTTATTATAAAGCAGACTACTTTCGAATCTCATAGCAAGCAAAGTTGTTGCACCTCTGCTATTTTTACTTTGCTCCAGTTAGGTGTTTTTTCACAGCATCTAAGAAATAGTCATCATGTAGAAAGGGGTAAAGTCTACTGCCAAACAAGAAGATTTAATATTTTTCCTTTGAGGTAAATAATCCACATAGTTTCTTTTTCTAGCTGGACCATGATTTTTTTCTCTATTTTTGACAAAACTATTTAACCTCTTTATTGGAACATTACTATTTGAATTGAGAATGAAAACGCATAGCCCCCAAGATGAAAGGATTGTTTAGCAAAACTAATATAGCAATTAATTGTGAAACGTGTTAACATTCTAGGCTGGGACATATTCATGGAAATTATCAAAATAGTAATTTCCTCATCTACGAGATGTAAGTTAGTAACATATTCACAGATTTTTGACTGATATAAGAATAGTAAGGTAAGTCATATAGAGTAGGCTCTCAATTTCTCTTCATTTCCCCTAAATTTTATCACTTTACTTTGTTAGTTACAAGAGAAGCTTTTATTCTAACTCAAAGTGATAGCGATTTAAAGGTTAAAGGTTTTCTTCTCAGTTCTAATTCCTACCTGGTAAATCTTAAATTTCAGGAAAATCAGGGTTTTGTATTTTTTGAAGCAATGTTAATTAAAAGCACATTGTTTTCATTATTATTATTTTTTTTTACTTAAAGTAGGGCTGAAAAAAATAATCTGAAGAACATAGAAAATATTTAATTCCAGAAGTTATTTAAGTGTTTTTGATAAAGCAACATCCCAAGAAATGTAAGCCAGGAGTAGAGAGGTAGCATATTAATACTCAGGAAGGCAATGTTCTTAAAGCAAATGTTAGAATATTGAAAATTTAATTGGAAAAATTTTAAATCTAAAATGTTTCAAAGAATCTGATAAGCTTATGCAATTTAGATGCTATTTATCTTTGACTTCATGTATCTTAAACTATGTAATTTTGTTCTTTTTAGTTTCTTTGCTGAAATAATTTAAGAAAGTGGTCACTTAAAAGACAAAGAAGTATATATTGACATCAACCAGCCACAAGAGGGAAGTCTTGGCTATATAAGAAGTAGTGTACATATAGGGAGGGGTCAATTTTTGCAGAAAAACAAAACATTTGTTTTTCCAACAGTAGAACACACTCCATTCAAATTGGGAATTGGGCAATTGATGAGTTCCATGCAAATAAAATATATACATTTCACAGTTTATTAAATTCTTCACATGATCAGAAAATCAAAACAATGTCAATATTAAGTAACATTTTAAGAAGAGAAGAGAAACATTTTAAGAAAAGAAGAGAAAAAAGATTTTATCTTTTAATTTTTTTTGGTATAGCATAATGCGAAACTTACTAGAGAATTTTTTTTTATTTTAGGTCTAGTATGTTATTATATTTTCTACAAATGTAGAATGGTATTTTGGTCACACACACTGTTTTTCTTAAAATTTAAATCATTTGTTCTCTGTGAAATTCAATATAAATTGATTTTTACTATATAAACATATATATTATTACCCAAACATCTATATTTTATGCACACAATACAATTCATGAAAGTAATTATTACCTAGTTCTCTGAGCTGTCCATGGTGTGGTATCCATTATTTCTTTCTGTTATTTATTAGTGGCATCTTTGGAATGAATTCTGTCTATATTTTATCCAGCCTGAAAATCATATTTATCTAATTATGGGATTTAGAATTTCAGATATACATTAGTCAAGGAAAAATGAAAAGTATAAATCATTTTTAATAATATCGGCTATTAAGCTATTTACATATTCATAGTGAAGAGAGCGCTGAAATTGATATTGGGCTTTGGAATGGCATATTTTAATTGAACAGGTATTTGTTTGGAAGTTTTTGTGTGGATTCACCGTTAGATAATTTCTGTTTGCATTCGTGTTCTCTCATTAAATAATTAGCCTCACATGGGATTATTATACAATGCAATGAATAGAATGTTCTAGCAATCTGTGGCAGAATGTGGAGCACAGAACTCTTAAATCTCAACTTTGGTTTTTGAGAACTTTACTGTTGATCTATGCAATAAGTAGTACATATTGTTTAAATTCTCTGATCTATCATACTAAAAAGTATGCAATTTTATACTTTAGCTTTTTTATTGGAAATAGGTGGTAAAATTCTGCAAAAAATTGAAGTCCTTCCATTTCATATAAGTAAAAGGAATATTATAAAGGCATTTAGTGAGTATTGAACACACACAAATTATCCTGTATCTTTCCATATTCATCACTAAACCCAAGTTTGTGTGCTCTGAAGTTGTAGACACTTTTGAATATATAAAGAGTTTATTATGAATTATATTCTTTAACTTTTTAGGGAAAATTTGACCCTAGCCTAATTTCAAGTACCTTGTTCATGTTGGTCAGTGATCTGTAACCCAAAGTAATAAATGGTGTGCCTTTGTTTAGATTTAACCTCGTATCTATACATCCCTATACTCTAAACTCTAAACTCAAAATAATAAGATTATTTTACTTAAATACTGGGTTAGATTAT
This sequence comes from Cheirogaleus medius, assembly GCA_008086735.1. Taxonomy (NCBI): domain Eukaryota; kingdom Metazoa; phylum Chordata; class Mammalia; order Primates; family Cheirogaleidae; genus Cheirogaleus; species Cheirogaleus medius. The sequence goes on from VBSM01003176.1 coordinate 54,309,506, forward strand.
ACCTTTTGTAGTATAATTATATATAACATTGAACATATTATACTAATCCCACATGTTTAAGCAAGTCCTATTGTGATTAAAATGTTACTTAATATTGACATTGTTTTGATTTTCTGATCATGTGAAGAATTTAATAAACTGTGAAATGTATATATTTTATTTGCATGGAACTCATCAATTGCCCAATTCCCAATTTGAATGGAGTGTGTTCTACTGTTGGAACTTTTTTTGTTTTGTTTTGTTTTTGAGCATACAATTAGCCATCATTTATGTTCTGAAGGACTTTCAATGGCAAGATAGATTCTGCTATGTTTTCCTTCTATTTGAATAAATCACTTACAAATAGTCCTGCTGTGATTAGGCATTTATTTTACAGGGCAAAATCTATATGGGAATCATTCTTAACATGTCTCTGAAGTTTGCTTTCATCATTAATCAAGAAATACAGAGGTAAGGGAAAAACATTTAGAAAAGACATAGCATGTTTAAATGGGTAGTTATAACGGGCCTGGGAGAGAAAAACACTTTTGTGAAAGATGTGTTTTGTTTTAAATAGTATGTGAGGGCAGGTATAAGTTCACATATGGCACCTTTATCTTTGTTTTGAGGCTTTAAAATTAGAGTTGAACCATATTTAATGGTATGGCAGGATGTAATATTAATCCAAGATATATTACAGTCAGGCCACCCATCTAGACGTTAAGGTGAGTAGAATTTCAGCTCCCAGGCTATGGTTAAATAAAGATTTAGTGAACAGAATGAAGATAGTTCGTTACCAAATCACTATTAAATTACTAGTGATGAATAGTCTTATTTTGTCTTTGTACCATGGGTGTATTGCATGAATGTACATTTGTTGAGAAGACTTTGTTAAGTCATTCTGAGAGAAATATGTATTATACTTCCTTATAAAGCAAAAATCAAAGCTTCCTTCTTGAGTGTCATGTGATGTGTATTTACCATTTGTCACCAATTTTATTATAAGGCAAATGATTACTTTAAGTTTAAGTAATAGCTAATAGTTATCTTTCTACCAACACTTTTGATATAACATGGGACAAATTTTTTTCTATTACCATCTATTAACTGAACTTGTTTTCCTCCCAAAGTATCATTGATGGTCTCTGATCCTCTTTCCAATTGTCCATCAATAAAGAGGTCATTAATTTTTGAAAATAACACTTTACATTTAAAAATCAAACTGTAGCTTTACACTCACACATAAACATTTTTAAGCTAAAAATTGTTAAAAACTTAAACCATAGCATTCTTTCTATTTTACAAAGCTACCACATGCACTTGATAAACCAATGTACTAGCAGTATCCTCATAGTAATCCTCATATATTATGGAAATGCAATCTGAATGGTCTACCAACAAATTTAAGGGATCTAAACATTTACAGAGCTTAGCGTCCTGATCAGAGTTGTGAAGTGTTTTTCTAGGCAACAGTATGAAGAAGAAGAAATTTATTGGTGTGGGGTTCTTTCTCCCATTTTATTAATGTCTGTTTATGTCCTTATGAGACACATGTTGTCATCAGGAAGTTATAATTCAATACATCAGACATTAGCCAGAAGGAAGAGAAATTTTGTTTTAATTTCTTTTTTAGCTATCAGCTTCTGAATCCTTTTTCTGATTTGGTTAGTCTGCCCAAAAACTCTTGTTTGGAGATAGCACTCTGACTAGGACCCACCTGGTTGGTCTCTCAGATCTCTGGCAACCATATAGTTTGAATATATGGTCTTAGTTCAACCAATCATATGCTCTTGCCAAAAACTTCAATTGGCCAGAGCTATTTCTGTTGTTTGAAAGCACTAATCCTGACTAAACTTAGAATGAGAGGTCTTATCATTTATCATCATCTAACTCAGATTGAGAGTGAATAGGAGTGCTATTAATTATCATGCCATGACAGAAGTGTAAACCAGGACTGTCCTGTGAAAACTGGGACGTGTGTACTTAAATGTTTACCTAAATGATCAGCTGACACCAGTTTAATATATGACCTTCTGGCAGAATTTGGATTTTATATTGTGGGTCTTGATTTGAAATGCATTCTACATTTGAGGAAATAAATCTATAACGGTGATCATTAGGCTTAATATTTTAGAGCAAAGGGCCGCTTATAAACAAACTCGTTCAAATGACATGTAGGAAACTTCTTACCCAAATGATTCACGAGGCTTTCTTTAGGGGTAGGGAAATTCCAAAGAGTGTCTTTTTTTCCCTCCAGAAATAATGAGGCTTTGCTTAGTCCACTTGCTCTGCTAGTCACTACGTTTCCAGGGTTACACACAGTGTTTCCCGAGGATTCCTTCTTCACCCAGCTGCAAAACTGATCATCTGGTGAATAGGTAATTATGGGCTGAACTAGGAACCATGCCGGGATGTGAATGTCTAGTAACCACATAGTGTTTGCATTGTAACTAATGAATACTCCCTTGCCTGATATAACCCAACCTAATTACCCATAAAGCTTTGGGTAATTTTCATTTGACCCTAAACTTTGTACATTTAGCTGCTTCTCTACCCAGTACTGAATGATAACTCAACAAGAGAGTAGTGAGCATGAAGAGGAAAGGTTGTTCCCTCTGCAATATGTCATTATTCTGAGTGATATTTTAATCAGAGAAAGTCGGTTGTTTCAGTAAGGTCTCATTTATTTATCTAATTATCGCTTGTCGTCTGGAGAAGAGCCAGCCCAAGAAAAAATACTTCAAATATTTTTTTTGCCATTTGTCTCTTTTGTTTTTGTTCATCAATTTCCTTGTACAGTTTGTGTCAGCATCCATTGTAAGGAAAAAGAAGAATAGTGAGGGCTGTCCACTGAATGAACAGAACAATTGAATGTGTATTGCTGGGCTGTGTGGTTTGGGACAATGTCTTATTTCCACATCTCCAGTACCCAATGCCATGCCTGCAGTATAGGAGAGTGCTCAATAAATATTACTTCTTTCTGTGTCCATATGCTTTGAGATTATTCCAGGTTGATACAAAGGATGACACTTAAGACATCTAGGGAGAATATATTAACATCTATTATTCATAATCAAAATATGTTGTGGAAGTTATTTTTAAATTTTTGATTTCCTGATAGAAACGTTAGTTATTATGGAAAATCTGATAATGAGCATGCCACTAAGCAACAATGGACAATTTTCAATAGAACAACAGTTTACAGATTATATTCTCTAACATTCAGTATAGATACGCCTTTTACAATATGTCCTCAGCCATAGTTCAAGTACCATGGAAATCAGACCAAAATGGGAGCGGAAAAGACATATATCAACACCATAGTCATTTGGACACATGGGTTCTAACAAGTCCAACACTACTGACCACTTGATCTACAAAAGTGATGGAATTGATAAGAAGAACAATAAGGAGCTTGAGAGAGATGTCACAGAGATGACAAACAAATCCTTTGAATATACCTGGGTTTTGGTGAAACTAAGCATATCATTAATATCTTCCTGGGGAAATTTTAAATCAGCACATACTATGAGGCTATCACTGAGGTTCCTGAACCCAACATCTTTGTTGAAACATGGTTACAAGCACAGCTCAGTGAATTATCCTGATTATTGATGAGGTTGATGGGGGGTGTAAAAAGAATATCAAAAAAACGTAGCCATCCAGAACTCTGTGAAAATGCCCTTCATTTTACACACATTGTTAGTGTTTTTTTAATATTAATGTATTGAAACGTACATCCTCTATATGTCCAGAGATGATACAAGAAAATGAATAAAAACATCAGTAACCACATTAAGAAAATGATCTACAACAAAAAATCAAACATATTTGTGCCAGTTTTTGGTTGAAATGGTAATGACATACCAGAATTTAACCTTTTGATACAAGGGATATAAAATCTTTCCCTCAAAGCTTCTCAAACTATATTGTTTTAAGCATTGGATTCTATCCTGCCACTACATCATTCAATTTAAGAGCCCCTGCTCTGCTTTTCCAGGATGACTGCAAAATTGATAGATAGTATCGATACTGTAAAGAGAATCAGGTAAAGACTTACCTTCTAGGACTAGGCTTGATGGAGGATATTTGTTCCATTCAGTGTTCCAACTGAAGAAAAATCTGCCAAAGTAGATTATTAAAATCTCATAATGAAGCTCTACCTAATACTATGGAGGCAGTCAAATGGGATGAACTGCTGGGCAAAGTTGCTGCTACAGTGATATGGCTGGTGGTGGGAATAACAACCCACCACTGGAGGTGCTAGTTTTACCAGTCACCATCCTGACTATCCAGACCAGACTCGCGCTGACCATGCTCCCATGCTGGATCGTCATGTTCTCCATGTTGCTGGACTAAAGCAGAAGACTGATCTGATAAAAAGATGTTCCCAAAATCTTTAAATGGTGGTGATGTTATAACCATCATGGGCCAGGCAATCTCCTGTGTATGGGAATCATCTCCCATCAGTCTTCCTAGGTCTTCGAAGGTCATTTGCGATACATGATATGACACTAGCTATATTGTTAGAGTTTCTTGAAATATTTGACAGGAAGGCTATTGGAGCTTCCCCAGAAATTCTGAAGACTGGCTAATGATACCAATGCATGGAAAATGCTTCAGGAGGAAAGGAACATTTTGTAGACCACTATGTTTTATGTCATAGCAGCTTTAAGTTATTCATTTTAAAAAATCAGAACATTTTAAGTAGGAAAAGGACGATTCTGACAATGAATTTTGAGACCATTAAAACAAATTTAATATGATTTTGAAAGCACCAAAAATGACATTAAGAGAACAATAAAAAAGGACTGAGTTGTTATTACATGCCTGCTCAGTAACTTTTGTGTAATGTGTTGCACATTTTCATCCACTTTACAGGGAATAAAGTGTAACAGACCTCACACAAGAAACATCAGTGTAACGTGATGACAACATGCTGGAATCCAACCTCTCAAATACTTGGAAAAAGGAATATAGAATTATCCCCACATTGCTTTTGGAACTACATTGCTTTAAGCATTGGATTCCATCCTACCACTACCTCATCCAATTTAAGAGTCAATGATCTGTTTGCTGCTACCCTGTAGAGAGAGTGGGCTAAGGAGTCACTGATTTACTAGCCAGAAGACTGAATTACTCTCTTGCATCTGGGTTGCTCTCTGTGGGTCAGGGTTGTGGTTTGTGGATAAGTTAAGAAACAAGGTAAGATGAAGGAAAACCACCTACAGCTGTCTGTGTTATAAATGCTCTGTTGGCAAACAGGAAACATTTGTCTCTATGGACTTATAATCTGATACCTGTCAAGAACATTAAATTCTTTTTTTTTTTAATAAAATGGGTCTAAATTGACCTCTATTCTTTGAGGTTCCAGAAAAAAAGGATAAAAATACAGAACCGTTAGACTCAATAGCTTAAGTCATTTTGCAATATCTTGCTAAGGATAGGTACTAGAGGCTCTTGCATCACCTTTTTCTGGTATTAAATAATTCCTTGAGTTTAAAATAAGTCATGTCAAATTAATTTCATTTTAATTTGTCTATGCTTCCTAGATAGACAGATCAAGTGAATATTATAGAGAAAAAACTCTAGCTTTATTATTATTTTTGACAGCCTCTCACATTTTCTTTGTAGATAAAATAAACAATGTATGCTGGAGATAGTATATCATGTGGACTTAAAATAGGCATAATTAATAAAACATTCATGTTAGAAGAATGATGGAGAGAAGTTTCTAGTCCTATTCTAATCAATGTTTTAATTAATTATTGGAATGGAGATATAAGAACATGGTTCATCCAATCTACTGATTGAACAGAACATCAGTGAATCCAATATTTATTAGGTACCTATTATGTCTCTGGCACTGTACAAGTAGAAGAAGCTAATAGATTGACTGCATTTGGAGGGTAACAAGGAATTTTAAGTCATTATAAACTCAATATGAACATTTGAGTGGTTGTTAAAAGAAGAAAATACCACTTAAGTGTACCAATAGAAAGCAAATAGAACATAGATATAAGAAGAGTGGACTGTGAGGGTCAAACTACTTGAGGTTTTATGTGGTCTTTACTTCTAGTTAGCTGTGTGACTTTGGAAAAGTTAATTTTTCTAAGCCTCAGTTTTTCTACCTTTCAAATGGGCTAATAATACCTACTTCATATGTTTATTTGTGACAAGCAAATACAATGAACCTTGTAAAGTATTAAGCCCTATGTTGGAAGAAGGTTCTCAGTAAATATTTACAATTATTTCTATTAGTAGTTCACTATGCAGGTCAAGCGATAATTGGAGCAGGAGCATGAGACCTATCTCTTAGTCTTGGCTCTTCTAGTTGCTCACTGTGACATTTTCACCTTATCTCTAGGTGATTATGTTCAGTTCTGGGTATTTCATTTTATGAACGGTATTGAAAATAAATGAAATTTATTCAGATAAGAGAGCTGAGATGACAATAGATCTAACAACAATGCTATAAAAAAAGTGTATTGAAATATGCAACTTAAGCAATGCCTTTCTTTGTTCCAAAAAGTTATTTAAATTGCTGACAAAAATGTATACAGTGCAATAGGATAAAAATAGCCAAATTAGTTGAGGCAAAGAGGAAATAATAAAACAGGGATTCATAAATGAATCACAATTGCATTAACAGATGAAGTAGGGAAGATTTAAGACTAAGATAACACATAGTCTTCATTAGAAATTGCTTCCTTTACTTTGACCTTTACCTCCTAACTTTCCAACTCACTTGTCCAACTGCTCCCTCAGCTATAACCCTTTGACCCTACTGAGATGTCCCATTTTTTTTTTTTTTTTACTCCACAACTTGTAGTCCATCAGCCTTGTCTTCTTATTTCCCTAGTCTCTAGCTTAGACGTTGTGGTTTATATTACAATCACTTACCTCTTTCTCTGTCAGTTGTACTCTCAAGCCAAACCAAAACCATGGATAAACCACAGTATTTGTCTTTCCTTAACCTGCAAAGGCATTTCACAACCACATTTCTAGCCACACTTGAAATCAATGAATGTTGAGTCAGCTATAGTTTCTTTATTAGTTTGATATTCTTGCTTAACTATTTCATACACTGTATTGACTCATCTATTGCTACAATTCTCTCTCCCTCTCCCTATTCATACTCCACTTAAGGAATCTCCAATTCTTTATCTTCCTAGTATCGTATCTGCAAAGCTACCTGTTCCTGAAATTTCATTGTCTCCTTTTCCTCCATGTAAAGATGAAAGAATGGATCATCCTTCTACTAAAGTCCATTTTTTTTCCATGTGTGTTGTGGATTCCATTCCTTTCCATCAACTAAAAGAATTCATGCCTATGGCCATGATTTCATTCCAGTACATCATAAATCTCTCTTTTTTTCTATAGGATAGTTCCATCAATATAAAACCAGCTTTAGTGCCTCATATTCTTTAAAAAATCTTCCACGAATGCACACCTTTTTCAGGTATTTTTCTATTTCTGGAATCCTCTTCAGTAGTTTCAGTTCCCTAAAGAAAGACACATATTTCTTTAGCTATAACTCATGTGTCACCCCCCTCAGTCCACATTCTGTCTTCAATACTATTTTCAAAAACAGTAAGAGCATCTCATGTTACCAAATTTAGTAAATACTTCTTTTTTCTGTCATCTCACTTAGTGTCTCAACAGCAACGGCAGATTTGACCACACCCTTTGTTTTAGAAAGCCTTAATAATGCCTATGTTATATGATTTTTATGCATTTCCCCCTTTCTCACAACTGAACCTTCTCAATTTCCTTTACTGGCTTTGCTCTTTACTCAACTCCCATACTTTGATGTTGTGCAAGGCTCAAGTTTTGATCCTCACTTGCCTTTCTCCATATGCTTTCACTAAGAGATTATATTCATATCCATACCTTTAAATGGCATCCATATTGTGATGACTCACAAATTTATATCTCCAGCACATGTTACCCATGAACTTCAGTCATAAGTACCCAGTTGCTTACCTGATAACTCCATTGGAAAATCTCATGCCAAAACAAATTTAATTGATCCAACTTGAATTCTCCATTTCTATTTGCCATAACACCTTTTAAAACTTCTTTCTATTCCAGTCTATCAGGAAATTGCCATTTCATTCAAGAGTCACTCTTTGTCCTACCTTATATTTACTTTATATTCTAATCTACTCTATTAGCAATTCCCACTGGTTCCATTCCCAAATTAAATATTTAATTTCCTCACAATCTCCATTGCTAGCATCATGATCAAAGCCACCATATTGCTCACCAAGGCTTCTTAACCCATTTTCCATATAGTAGTCAGAGTGACTTTTGATAAATGCACATTATATTCCTGCCTAAAATCCTGTGATTGACTCCATTTCTCTTATAATAAATTAACTGTTCACTATGCTTTAGCTCCTCCTGGCTTCTTTCAATAACTGACATACATCAAGTTATTTTTCTTTCAGATTTTTGACCATGTTGTCATTATCCTTAATCCATTCCTAGTTTATCTAATATCCCTCATAGCTTGTTAATTCTCATATTTTAATACCTTCAGTGAAAATTTAATCTCCTTGGAGAGGAGTTTTTTAAACACAGTATCTAAATCAGACTCCAAATTTTCTATACCCTTTTTCTCTATTATAGCATTTAATTAGTTCTATTCATGGCACTTATCTCAATCTCTAATTCTTTGTTTGTGATTAAAGATATATTTTTTAAAAAAACAGCTTCTTCATTTCCACATAATTTCTATGAGCAGATACCATGTCTATCTTGTTTACTGCTCTATTCCTAGAACCTAATAATGTGATTGAAGACCAAAACATGTTTGATGAATGAATTAATGCATTGACATGCTTTACAAGTCAGGAGAAGATAGACTATTTTGTGGTTACAAATAACCATCACATATTATTAGCTAACAATACAAAGGCTTAAGTCTTGCTCATGTTGCTGCAATTCTTCTTAACATGTTTTTTACTCCAGGAACTTCACTGACAGAGAAGATCTCAAAGAAGAGAGAAGGGAGGCATTGAAAACCATGAACTTAAACTAGATCTTGAGTCTTCTATTTGCAAGTGACATATTCACTTCCATGCACATTTCATTGGCCAAATCAAGTCAAATCACTATTGCAGAACTCAAATTGATTCCATATAATCATTCTTTAAAGAAGGGGGAAATAGGAATGGCATCCCAGGGAGAGGCTGTGAATATTTAAGTAATAAGACAGTCTCTCATATGTGCCACTGACCATCCACTGACAGTGGTTTTCCACAAAATGCAGTTAGGAAGAATTCTGAAGTTAGATCTAACTTAGTCAGAAAGATGGCTTGTGTTATATGATATGGGGAGTGGCAGCATGTCTGCTATATATTTGCAGTCCCTGACATATATGTAATATTATTGTTGCACATAATTGAAAAACTATTATGTAGATGAGGACCGAATTGAGATTTATATCAAAACTCAGTTATTAAAGAAGAAAATTTAGTTGAATTTGTTCTATTCAAAAGCATTTTATCGTTTACAACTTTTTGAAAATGATATGATCTGCTTTGTTTAAAAAGTGAATTTTTAAAATCACTAAAAGTATTCACACAGCAGTTGCATGTCAATTTTCATTCTGACTGCTAAGTATTAATAATGCTATATTTTAAGTTTAAGAGTATATGAGCCCAACTTATAGTATAAAGAATACTGGACACTTGCCGTGAGGTCCTGATTTCAGCGTTGGCTTTGAAGTAATAAGTCCCAACTATGCCATCCACAAAGTGAAAATATTAGCCTATATAATACCCAAGGGTCTTTTATGCTTTAAATTTGATATTTTTCTTTTCTATCAATTATTTGTTGATATCTACTCTCCACAAAGTTTTGTGATAAGACTTAATAACACCAAATAGGTCCTAAGAACTATGAATACAGATTCTACCCTCAAGAATCAACTTAAGGAAGAAGACAAGAATATATATAAGTAATGAGAAAGTCTATACTAAGACCAAAATTAGAATAGTAAATGAGATGTTCTAATGAGGAAGCAGCTAGAGATGGCACAAAGAAGGGTCTTTGAAAAATACATAGAGTTTTATTAAAGCAAGATAGAAGAAAGGGAAGACAAAAAGAATATTCCAGAAATTGTATGACTTTAAACTTTTGGTTCAAGATGATAGACTAAAAATATGTGTTTACTCAACCCCAAATGTTATTTATTGAAAGACAGCAAAGATACTAGACAAAGGCTAAACTCATAACTCTGGAAAATAAGGAGAAAGGCCATTAGGTATTTTTAAAGTTTATTTAGAAGGTAGAAAGTGGATGGAATATGATTGCAGTATCTGATCAGAGAAAAATATCATCCAAAATATATGCGGGAAAGTGTTATGGCAGGGATTAGAGCCATACTTCTCATAAAGAAGTTCAGTAGTAAGACTGCCTAAAGATTCTCTCCTTAACATATAGAGCATGTGGTTGCCACATTTTTCCCCGGTGATATTACTCTTGGGAAAGTTATATTTACATATAAAAAAATTTGATAATATGCCTGTAAAACTGAAAGTGGTTGTTAGAATATATTCCCCCAACAATAATGTCAAAAGAGAATTACAACTCTGGATGATTTTAAAAATGAAACATTTTGATAGAATATTTGCTGAAGGTTTTGATAGTAAATATAAATTTGAATACATATTTTAAAATCAAAAGGCAACATAGGAATGAGCAATAGGATATATAGATTCCAAATTATGAAAGAAAGAAGAAAATAAAAAGAATAACAATAATAAAACTATATTATGCCATCAAGAGACCTTTCAAATTCAGTAAAATAAATATGTAGTATAAAGCTATAATTTCTTTACTAGAGCTATATCTAAAACAAAGACACAAAAGCAATTGAACAGAAGAGATTGTCAAAGATACTTATCAAGCTCAAAAAAATTGATGAAGGTGAATTTTAATATCAGGCAAAATAAAACATATGGCAAAAAGTCTTGAATGGGAAAATAAGCTTAGAATATAAAAATAGAGAGAGGGAGATCAAAATAACAAATTAAATACCAACAGTGATTGTTATGAGCGTATTTCCCATTAATGAACATATTCTCAAAGTGAGCTTGAGATGTAAGCCTTGTTTAGTTTTAGCTTTCCATTGATCTTCACAGTATAGGTCACTAGGGTAAGTATATTTCTGTTGTTTAAATACACATTTTTGAAAATAGAAAATAGAAGATGACCTCTAAATGCAAACAAATAACTTCATCCTGTGCTCATCAGAAGACCCATCGATCTGTTCCAGTGTTGTTATGGGCTCTGAGTGAGGGGATGTACTTCACCAAACTGGAACATTTTCAAAGAATTTTCAAACACTCTTGACTCTCATTAGTTTTTATGCTAAACACTAACTGTAGATTCACAACCCCTATATAGGATACCACACTAGTATGTATGTTTATGTGCATACCAAAGCACACATTCTTCTCAAATACCCTGAAATAGTTTTTTAAAAAGATCATAACAATGATCACAAACATAAACTGCCTAACTTCTAGTATCATAAGTCACTTTAGCTATATTTTCTGATCATGATGCAAAAAATGCATATTAAATTAACAAAATTAATTAACTTATAATTGAAGGAAAAATACTACCTTGACCTTAAACGTATATATACATGGGGGTTTAAATAATGCCCTTCTGTGAAACGTTTAGGTAAGCAGAAAATTAAAGTAGGCATTAGATACTGCTAAAAATGAATTATAGTGTATTACATTTGAAAATCTGTGAAAGATGTTAGAGCAAATTGTTTTACTTCAATGTATTTATTAGATAATAGATATGATAGATATAATATAAATAAATAAAATAAGCTTCAAATCTGTGAAGACTGAAATGAGCCAGCAAGTGAAAACGTGGTGACAAGAACTTTCTGGGCAGAGGGAATGACTCGTGCAGAGGCCTAAGG
>VBSM01003176.1:54329627-54383550 GCA_008086735.1 Cheirogaleus medius
CAATATACATAACCATAATATTTGTACCCCCATAATATGCTGAAATAAAAAACATAAAAAAATAAATGAGTATATAAAAAAAATAAAAGATGGATTCCAAGATGCAAACTATATTTAGATTTGAATAGTTTCCTTTTTGTAAAGGACCATCAGGGTTGATCTTGGTATATCCAAGATCTCTATTTTCTTCAGTCAACACAGGAAGTCCAAGTCTTCTAGGTCATTCATTATCACCAGCTTCCCATATCCGTTTTTTTGTGTGTGCATCCTCTAGTTTGTCTCATGAACTGATCACTCCCCATCTCAATTCATCAAACTCTTTGACTATGTTCTCTGGAACTCCTATAGTATTAGTTTTGTAGGGCCACCATAACAAAGTATCACAAATGGCATGGTTTAAACATCAAAAATGTGTGTTTCTTTCTCATTTCTGGAGGCTAGAAATCTGAAATCAAGGTGTCCCCAGGTTGTTTTCTTCTTAGGCTTCTTTCCTTAGTTTGTAGATGGCCATCTTCTCCCTGTGTCTTCACATGGTCTTTCCTTTTTAACTGTCTATGTCCAAACTAACTAATCCTATGGGATTAGGTCCCCACATAATGACTTCATTTTAATTTAATTACATCTTTAAAAATCCTATCTCCAAATACAGTCACATTCTGAGATACTAGGGGTTAGGTCTTTAATATGCACATTGTTGCAGGCCAACACTAAGCTCATTATAATTATGTGCCCAATTATTTCTCTAAACATTTCATTTATCTTTTTCTATAGTTTAAATATAGCTCTTTCCTAAAGTCTCTGTTTTCCCATAGGTTTAGGGTTTTTTGTTTTGTTTTGTTTTTGTTTTTTAATAGTGGCTGTGGAGCGTAACTGTATACCTCATATACCACAGAGCCTGGAAGTGAAATAGTTTTATTCCACCCCATGGTCATACCCTAGACCTTATCATATTATTATCAAAGCTTTAACACTTTCAATATTGCAATTTTGCATAGTACTATTAGCCTATTCAAGAACCCAAATTCCAGTCATCCTCCATCAATAGTGACTGCCAATTGACCCTATCATTTTCCACTGTCCATATGCTCCACCTATTTTTTTTTTCTTTTTAACTCAGCTTATATTCCTCTTCTTTCTTATGTATTATCCTGGCTAAACCCCAACCCTGTTAAACCTAGCTGTCTTCTGACTATTCATCAGAATTTGAGAAGATTAATAAGGCTACAGACATATTCCACTGTGCTAATGGCACTGTTTTAAATTAATGACCTTAATTTGAGGTGGCTCTTGTAACACCAAATATTCTCACTCTATTCAGCTGGTCAATTCCTTTTCTACTCTTTGAGTTGATGTTTTTACACCTTTCCTTCTCTCTTTAGACCTCCTACAATCTTTCCCTTATTTTTACTGTCATGAGATGAACTCATTTATTTATTTTTTCTAATTGAGGAAAATAGAAACTAGCAGAAAAAAACTAAGCTGAATCATGTGTCCTCTCCCTCCCCTAAAGATGTTCATGTCCAAATCATCAGAACCTGTGACTGTTATATGGTGAAAGGGACATTGCAGATGTGATCAAGTTAAAGATTTCAAGATAGAATGACTATCCTGGATTATTCATATTGGCCCAATGTATTCACAGGATTATGATAAGAGGGCTACAAGAGGATTTAGGATCAGACAGTAGGATATGGGACAATGGAAGAAGAGGTTGGAGGGAAACAAAAGATTGGAGAGATGCAAAGAAGAATTGATGAACCACGAATGCAAGTGACTTTTATACATTGGAAGCAAAGAAACAAATTCTCCCTTGAAGCCTACAGAAAGAAAGCAGCCCTACTAACACCTTGATTTTGGACACTTCTCTTCCTCTTCCTTCTGTTTATGGTCCATGCCTTCCACCTACTGCAAGTTTTTATTTCTATGGTTTATCTCTCTATTTCCCAATTCCTCAAACATTCTCTAAGACTGTTTATATGAGCATCAAAATATGCCACAATATCACCTATTTTTAAAACAAAATTTTATACTTCAACTTATTTCTCTGTTTTTTTCTTATAATAAAACTCATCTCATTTTCTTATAATAAAACTCAACTCATTTTTCTTATAATAAAACTCATCTAAAATGTTCTCTACATACACTGTCTTCATGGTCTTGCCTCTGTCTCTCATGACTTAAACCAAACAGGCTTTCATTTTTACCCACTCTTTCAATCAGCTCTTTTCAATGTCACCGATGACTTCTAAGTCTCTGTTTTTGAATTCTCATTTTGCACTAGTCAAATTTCTCAGCCTATTGATAGCATTTCACCCTTTTTTGTTTCTTCTTTTGATCATTCTCTTCACTGGTTTTTGGCTTACCATCATCTTTTCTTTCTCAATATTTGGTCCAGGGCTCAGTCCTTGGTCCTCCTCTCCTCTCCCCTTTTTTTCCCCTCCACCCCTCCCTCCTTTTCTCCTTACCCATCTTATTAATGTTTCTCTACATTCTATCCCCAGGTTAGGGTTTTGTAAAGAAGATGATTGTAGCACATGGGGGGTGGTGGTGGAATTTGGAAACATTGACTAATCGTAGAGAAAGGAAGGATGACATTCCCAGTGATTGGAATAGGTGCTATTGATTTTTAATAAGCAGGATTAGGGATGTCAGACTTCCCAGAATGACAGGATTATAAAGAATTGCCCTGCATCCCAATAACTTTAGAATGTCCTACTTAACATTTATGCTAGTATTCATTAAAAGCTTGTTTAGAATTATCTAAGACTCTCTTTTGAATAAGAAGATAAAAATTTTGTAGGATTTTAGTATATATTAGCAGTCTCAGGAATGCAACTATTGTGTATGTTGAGGAAAAATAGTACAGAATATTGTTTGTTTTGTTCTTGAAACTTTATGACAAGAAAATCATGGTACAAATGATAATGCTCTCTGGGATTTTGAGATATCAATGAAACACTCCTACATTTCTGGCTATTTCTACATTTCTATGATTCTCACTCATAGCAGTTTTATGTATATTTTCAAATGTACTTACCTCCTTAGGTCTTATTTTAAAATATTAAATAGAAACAAAATTATTGATGTTTTTAAATTGAATATTGACTTACTTATTCAATTATGAGCTTATTTATGAGAAGGTGTGTATAGTATAGCCATGCCTGAACACTTGGTATTGAAAGAACATCATAAATTAAGTTCTTTTTATTAATATTTCTTCTTTTACTTACTAAGGCATTATAGATATTTCAAAATGATGTGTATAGTAGGAAATTTTACATGTAATTTTTCTCTCAGGGTAATGAAACGGGTCTTAAAAATGTGTAATGAGATGAGGGCAATGGGCATGATTGTATTGAAATCATAGTCATAGGTGATCTCACATACTTTTGACTTGCAAAATGTTCTGTACCTTATTGATACATTTTTTTAATCTTTCTGTCTGCCCTAACCTAGAGTCATACTTCCAATTTAACATTTTCATTTAGGTTTCTAATAGAGATCATAAATGTAAAACAATACATTTAAAACCACTCCCCTAACCTACTCCTTCTCCAACTTTTCCAACTAATAAATAATTCCATTATTGACTTGGTTACTTAGGCAAATGCCTGGAATTAATCCTTGATTCCGCACTATCACTGACTATGTCCATCACTCAGCGAGTTCTTTCTGCTCTACCTGCTCTTTTCCACATACCAATATTTCCCCAGTCTGTAGCTTTTGAGGCAGTCATAATTTCCCTTTTTCTTTACTCTCCATTTGGCTTCTATCATCCTGGTGGCCTGGGATCTGGGTGCATAGAATAATTCCCACCTCCTTTCCTTGAATACAGAACTGAGCAAGCAAGAAAATTCAAGGGAGCCCTTTGTGGTACAATTGAAATCAGAGAATAAAGACTAAATAAGGACTAAGATTTTAGTCTTCGTTAGATTCTGAAGTTTCCAGTGAGAATTTCTTTCCTTCCTTCTTCCCCCTTCTCTCCCCCTCTCTTTTCTTTCCTTCCCTTCCTTCCTTTCCCTTCCTTCCTTCCTTCCTTCCTTCCTTCCTTCCTTCCTTCCTTCCTTCCTTCCTTCCTTCCTTCCTTCCTTCTCCTTCTCTGTATCTGAAATCTTCTTCTGGCTCCATTCAGAAAATGGTAACAACATATGGGAATTGGAATAATTGAACACTTGGGCTTAAGTGGAGAATACAAGACAGGGGCCAGGAGAGAGAGGTAGGCATTCCTTCATTCAATAAATATTTATGAGCTCCTACCACATGTTAGATATTATTTTGTTGCTAGAGACACAATAGTGAAACACACAATGTTTGCACCTGAAGGAATGAACAATTATTAAAGCAATTCTGAAAGTGATAATTTCTCTCAAGAAATTAGAATATCTGGCAAGGAGAGAGGATGCTCTTTTAAATAGAGTTGGTAGGATGCCTCTCTGAGCAGGCGACTTCGAGCAGAGAGCTAAATGATGAAGAGCTATCTGTATAAACCTCAGAAGAAAGATGTTGCAGTGGCACAAGGGCCAAACTCGGTGTGTTTTAGGAAGAGCATGCACATCCCTGGCAGAATGCATTGAAGAGGAAAATGATAGGAGAAAGGTCAGACCACTGATCATGATGGGTGTTTTGGAGTTTGGTAAAGAGTTTAGATTTTGATTCTAAGAGTGACAGGAAGCATTAAGATAAACGTAATTTGATTTACATTAAAAAATCATCTGGCCTTTGTGTAGAGAATAAATGATAAGGAAACACCACAGAGAACTGGTAAGGGACTGTCTCACAACAGTCCAGTGAAACAAGATGATGGTTTTGTTCCAAAGTGGTAAGGGTTAAGTGGCAGAATGACAAGTCTTTACAACATTGACAACACTGTAGGTGAAGAGGAAATGAAAAAGGCGATACATGGAGTCTGGGGAGGTGGATGTGCTCCTGCCTAAGATCTCAGATATGAGCTGCTTCATGGGCACCCACAGGAGAACGAGGTCTCCCCTGCACTTTGAGAATCAGGAGCCAGGACAGGTGTCAATGTGAGAGGGCACAGTAGACACTCCTGGATCTATACTCAGAGTGGATTTCATGTGAATTATAATAGTTGAGACCAAAATAAATTCTTCATTTATTACTCCTTCATGGACTCTATATCTTAATAAGAGTCTGATATTAAAGACCAGTGGATTACTTTTGTAGTGCATTTTTCAGAGATTGTTGAAGTGCCCAACAGTAGGGGAGGGGGAGCTGGTCACTAATATTTTAGTCATGACATAAATGATCTGTGTTTCTTTATGAGACTTGTCAGGTCTCAAGAAGCTTGCTTGAAATAAGTGAACTCATCAAGTTCTATTCCAACTTGGATGGGAATAAAATGGTTCTTAGCTAAGTTCCCTACACCTGGCCTCTGGGTTAATGCCTGCCATCAAATAGAAGTCAGATGACACAGCCAGTTAGTCTCCAATTAAGCCCAGTTGTCAGGCTCCTGACAAGGAACAGGTGCTTTGGAATTAAAATGCACAGCTTTGACTTACCTGATTTTCAAGCATTGCAGAAATGGAAGAAAAGATGGCAGAGAGGGTAATAAACTAGGAATCAAGACTCTTTCTCCATTAGTGAGATATAAGCATAAAAAGTTAGAAAAGAATAAGCATCGCTGCAGAACCCCAGGTATTTTAGGGACTGTTTCAGGAAAACTACTCTGTCAAATGGCAATGATTTAAGGAACAGATAAAAGAAATGTGAATTAATGCCATTATGTAGGATTCTCAAGTTTATTTCTAGTCAGGGTGGTATCCAAGAAATCTAGAAAGATTAAGATATATGTAGAGTTTTCATCACTAAACACACAGCTAGAATCAGATGTCCTTGTTGGCCTGGTAGGTAGATAGCAGTTTTCAGTGTTAGATTTGAAGAGTGGGTGCTACCAGATCACTATCTCTAGAAAGATAAGAAGATAGATTTCATTTGTTATATGTTAAAACTTTTTATTATTTTTTTATTTTTCAGTTTTAAGCAACTTCAGAAAATTTGCCACCTTTCAGGGAAGTTGATGTAAAAGTAGTTAGGAATCAAGATTGTTGGGAGATGTGGTGTGGTTGATAGCATTTTTGGAAGGAATTTATAAGTGAGAAATTACTTCTAAAAGTCTTAGACCACAGTGAGAAAACAACTCCAAGACTCATTGCTACCTGTTGTTTATGATGTAATTCTAGATATACAGGCCACTGGAATAATGCAGAGTTTGGGTAGGGTTTTCATTGAGCCGACATTCTGAATTTTTCTGAAATAACTAGAAAATTCTTCTGACTTTAGTCTGGTAACTCTTGCAAACATTGATACCAGTTTGGAGGGACTAGAGGGCAGAATGATATGAGAGGGAATGAATGAGACAAAGAACCTCAGAATTTACAATAATCATAGACAATTTGACAGTGAGCTTTGATATCCTGCTTATTAAACTAGTGCTAACTTGGGCTATTCTAGATATTTTTAAGAACGATCTGCGGAGAGAATTGCATCTTAAGTATGGATTAAGATGACTGTCTTACTTATGTTTCATTGCGAATGTCAGGTTGGACATAATACTGTGTAGAGAATCTTGGTGACTATAATCAGTATTCATAGTTTCCCAGGAATGAACAAAGGGAATATACATGCTACTAGACCTCCTCTCAGTCAATGGACAACTTTCTAGTTGCGTTGAGAGTCATCTGGAAAGGATAAGAGGATGACAGGCTGTGGTTACCCTACAAAATTGACAGCAGCCCTGGCTTATGCAACCAAAGCCCTTAACTGATGTTCCTTTTTGCTGGTGGCAGATTGGCAAAGAGCCTAGTGGGTCAACTTGGAGGTGCAGAGAGTAAGGGATGGGGAGAAGTAGGACCTTCAGGTAAGAGCGTAAACCTTCTGAGGTGTGTGTGAGCAACTATGCCTTGGGAATAGCAGATCTTATTACACATTAATGAGATATTGTATCAAACAGTGGTTCTTAACCTGTGGCAATTTTGCTGCACCCCTACCTCCACCAAGAGGACATTTGGAAATTCCTAGAGACATTTTTCATTGTCACAAATTGGATGTGGATGCTATTGTTATCTGATAGGTAGAGGCCAAGGATGCTGTTAAATATCTTATGATGCACAGAATAGACCTCCCCACCATGTCCAATAGTGCTGAGGCTGAGAAACTGGTTATAAATATTACAGTGTTCTATAAATTGGCTATAAAAGTAGCCCAAAATTTATCACCCAAATGATTTCCCCATAATAAAAGGTGTGATGAGAAAACATCGGAAGGGATGTTCTCGGACATATCCTTAATTTGCCACAAATGAGGAGAGTATTTCTATCTACCAAAGCAAGTAACACAAAGCACTATCTCTCTCTCTCTCTCTCCCCCCGCCCCACACACATATATACTTAAAGGCAATGAAGACTATATAATGCCTAGAAATTTTGTTTTGGAACTGTATAGTCCATATCTGTGCAAACTCCTTGTGGCTGTGGATCATTTAACTCATTATTCCATGCATATCTCTGTTAAGCATTTGACAAAATAACAATTCCTTTATCTATGGTTGGCCTAATTTTTAGTTATTTTAAATAAGTCGCAAATCAGATATTCAGGACAACAGACAGCCAGCAACCAGTGGATTATCTGTTGTCTGGACATTGTTACTTTCTTTCTTGGAGCCAAGGATTGACAGTGAAGGCAGCTAGTCATTACCGCATTACGTCATTTCAGGCAGTTTCAAAGGCAGGTCTTTTATTATTTTAATGGTAACAGCAAACAAAATCACATATTTGGACAAAAAATTCTCATATAAACTTTGTAAGCTCCACTTGTTCTACTTGTTCTACTTGATTCAATAATATGATATTAATATTTCTGATAAAGATATGCACAGATTTTCTGGGAGTTTACTTGAGAACCAGAGCTAAATTTTATAATTTGATGTTTTTATTCTTTTCCCAAGATATGGGAAAAAATCATTACATGGTGTGAGATAAGGAACCATTGTTCTTCAAAGATTTGAGCCAAGGATTTTGTAGACCATGCACCTAGAATTAAAAAAAACCCTATATTTTGAATTTGGTTATTGTGGTGAAAGATGTTTTTGTGTGTTTTTGTTGGCTGCTTAAATCCATTCATGGCAATGGAGTGGTTTTGCAAATGTGGTGCGTATTTTCAATTACCTGGAATAAGAAAGGCATTGGATATTCCATATCTTCTCCAACACACTAAGGATATTTATCATAACTTTTATAAATAGGTTAGAAACATTTCATCAAGAACAAAATCCTTTAAGAAGTTTTTTAAACCATGTATACAGAGTGTCTAGAAATAGTGTCAACTGCTTTTTCTGCCCATATTTTGATATTTTGGTGAAAGCTCTGGATGAAGCTACATTTTAATTTTGAGCTAGGACAGAGGGGCACAGGAGTGAAGTGTGGCTCCATATGAAGGTAAACTGAAGGAAAGCACTAAGAAACTCACTGGTTGGTACATGCTTTTGGTCTGAGAAATAACATCAATGACCTCAGATGCAGTGTAGGAGCTTCATATTACTGTAAGTTAGCAGACCACTGAAAAAGGACTGCATAACTAAAAACTGATAAGTAAAAGACTGCCAAATGATAAAGTTCTGCTGGAAACTGAGGCTGGGACTGTCACTATTAGAAGAATGCATGATAAGAATCTATCTCCTGGTGAAAGGCAGGGTGAAAGTAAACCTATTGTGCCATATTCTGAGCCAAACAGGAGGTTTTCCCTAAATCCTGGTGAGAAGTGAGTGGCAGTGAGGGTAAGGAAGAGAGAGGGACACTCAGACCAACTTTGAAGTATTAACAACATGGTCTATCAGATTTTAAAATCTACCTTGCCCATTACCCATTAAGGAGCAGGTGAAAGGAACTGAGCAGAGATGTGCAGTCAATCCCAATCTTCCTCATCTGGGGGGATTGTGTATGGATTGTAGTGTGAAGCCTGGGCCTGAAACCAAGGTGCAAGTCTTAGAATGATGACAGTGGGGTAAGGGCAAGGGACTTTATTTGAAATATGTGACGGTAATAAACTTCTTATTATTTTGTGATAAATTAGTTTGGAGATTTGAAAGGTTTGGGGTGTTCAGAGATGAGACTCAGTTTCTTGCTGTCTTACAATTAGATGTAGACCAAGGAAGTAAATACATTTTGGTGGTAGAGATGATACACTTAGTTTTTAGTCATGTTGAATTTGATAATCTTAAAGTATATCCAAGTAAAGATGTCTGGAAGACAGTGAAAAATACACATCTAAATGTCAGGAGAAGGATCTGGGCTCCAGGTGTACTTCAGACGAGGACTGATGCCTTGAGTATGAATACTTTCCTAGGTGGGTGCAGGAAGAGGGGTGAACATAAAGCAAGGACCTGAGCAACACTGGCCGTCAAGATTGAGCAGAAGAGGGGAATCTGAAAATGAACTTATGAAGGACAATCAGAGACACAAAAATAAGAAAAGGAGACTCCAGTGCCATAAAGGTCCAGGGAAATAAGTTCATAAAACATGGATTATCTCACTAGTGTCATATTCCACTTAAAGTCAAGTAAGGTCAAGACTAATTGTCCATATGATTTGGCAAACTTAATGCTGACTTTGATGAGAGAACATTAAGAAGATTGCTAAAGGTAGAGACCACATTACTGGATGTAAAGTGACTAAGAGAGGCCAACGTGCACATGCAACTTCTAAGAGGCCATAACGGGCACACGAGAGATAGGGAGCCATTGGAGAGGAGGATGGAGCCAAGGCAGAGTGATTTAGTTTGGGAGATAACTGAATGTGCTAAATATTTATGGGGAAGAACTAGCACATGGTGCACCGAAGGCAGAAAAGAGAATGGACTATTTAGTGAGAAATTGGAGAAAGTGTGGAAGTGGAGTGAATCGAGTTGCTATATTTAGAAAAAGCAAAACAAAAACTAGGATGCCCAGATAAACTTGAATTTCAGATAAACAATGAATACTTTTTTAGTATAAGTATGTTCCAAATATTTCCAGGGGTATATACCTATTATCTTAAATTCAAATTTAACTAAGAATCCTACATTTTATCTAGCAATCCTATACTGGTGAAAGATTAAAAATAATAGAGAAATATTTTCCTTGGTGACAAGATGTGGTTTAAGTTTAGCTTTCAGAGAGGGACGTTATTAGGGAGTCCCTTCTAGTTTCTATTATTTTTTTCTGTGAATTGAGAAACAGGCCACTGGATAGGAGAGAGGCATAGTGGCAGTATCACAGATTTAGAGAAATGTAGATGGTTTTAAATAACTGCTGCGGAGAGCAGGAGAAGGAGTTGATTAGGAAAATATAGAATTATTTCCAGGCACATCGAGAACTTCATTGACATCAGAGACCTCGAATTGATAAAGGTACCAATCCATGAAGGTTTGTGCCACTAATCTCTTGAGGAGGTTCAACTGGCAAATGGAGTTGCCAATACTGAGAAGAGAGTGATGGACGTGCTGGACCATGTATTCTAAGCTAGCCAGAGAGGCTGGTTAAGGGAGCAGACAGAGGAAGGACAGCAGTCATGGAAATGAACACGGCAGAAAGATGAAAAGCAGGCTAATCAAGAATAACTGAATGAATGCATTAAAAGGAGGCTGTGATATGAAATTAGGATGCATGAATTTGATACCTCTAAGACAAAGACATTCTGAGTAGTAATAAATGTCAGTTTGAAGTCATGAGAATGGAAACTGAAGAGCAGGGGAAGTGAAACTTAGTTGAGAGGGAAAGGTAAAAATCTGAAAGGCATTAGGGAATAAATTATAAGGAGTATGCAAAAAGTGCCTCTAGTCCTAAGACACTATGGTGTGGATGAATGGACAGTATATTCATTAGGGTACTGCCACCTGTTGTAACAGAAAAGCATCCATAACCCAGTGGCTTACAATAAGAATTATTTATTTCGCACTCATGTAAAAATCCCAATTGTCAGCTCTCCTGACTGCTCTCCTCCAAGAAGTGATTTAGAGACCTAGGTTCCTTCCAACTCTGACTCTACTACTATCTCATCAAGTGGTTCCCAAGGCTTCCTGGGGGTGGTCTTCAATGAAGCCAGCAGGAAAGGGAAAGATCTCTTAGAAGATTGCACATAAGAAGTTTTTTAGGGTCCAGAACTAGAAGCAGCACTCAACACTTTTCCTTACATTGCACATAAGAAGTTTTTTATGGTCCAGAACTAGGAGCAGCACTCAACACTTTTCCTTACGTTGCACTGGCCGGATTGTAGTCCCATGATCATATCTAACTGCAAAGGCTGCTAGGCTGTGCACTCTATGTGGCCAAGAGGAAAAGAAAACAGCTTTTAATGAACAAGTATAATAACTTTGCCACACATAGCCCACTTGTGGGTAGTTCAGGGCTAGTGGAGTCTTTAAGGAGAGAACATTTTTGTGTAAGGCAGGATGTTAAATAAAATTTTCAGCAAAACTAGGTGTCTGGCTGCAAAGGTCAGGGGAGGAGAAGAACATTGTAAGGTGAGGTTAGGAGAAAGGAAACATAGGCTATTATTGGACAAGAATATGGGTCAGCATAGGTAGTTGGAGATATTTACATGCCGTTTGATGATCAGAGGATTCTGGATGTGAAGTCACATTCGCTAACAAAGTTTTCAAAGGAATTAGTTGATGTTCCCATTGACTCAGGTGTTGTTTCTAGAACCAGAGTACTCTGGGTATAGGAATTTTTGGTCAATAGCCTGGTTATTCTGATCCTCAAGGTGCTGTGGCACCAGATCCAGAGTTTAAAGGCTGGGCTCTGTGCCTCTGAATACTTTACACATGCTGCACCATATAATCCACTATTTTAATTTTTTTGTAATGTATTCTGTTATACTTTATTATATAAATGCAGTTTTATGTGGTGGGTTATTGTGCTGTTCTCCTTTCCAAAAGTATGTATCCTTTAAAAACCTCATATTATGTAGGTATATCATTTATAGTTGATTAAATGTAATATTTGTGGCTATTTCTATAAAAATGGGCATCAGGCCCTCTCAGGGTTAGAAATGTAACCTCCTATTACAATTTTGTTCCAGTGGGAAAATAAGATGTGAGTACCATTATTTCAAATTACAATCCCTTTTCCAGGAATTTAATCTGCAATAAATTTGAAGACTATCTTTAGAGGATAATATGTTAATAAAATGCTATTATAAAGAAGGCAAAAATTTAGCTCAATGTAAGACAAATTATTATTAGTACTTGTGCTAGAAGTTCTTAGCTGAATGAGAGAAGTTCTCAAGAGTTGTTTTTTTTTTCCCCCAAAGAGGAGAGACTTTGAAGACTTAGGTACCGTATTTAGTATATTTTGAAATTAAATAACACCATAAGATTTTTGAGAAATTAAAAAATGCATACAATCATTTATTAATCCAGTTGTTTTCTCATCAGTCATTGAGCCATTACTATACCTGCAGTGATGTCCATATATGACGTCCGTTAAGCTCTCTATAATCTAGGAATAGAGAACAAAGAACTGGAGAACAATAGCAAACCTTTAAATAAACAATCAATTGAAAAAAAAAGATATTTACTCATGTTCCACAGTATCTATCTCCTAAATTTTGGGCAAATAATAATTAAAAATTCATTCTCCAAAATACATATTTTTCCTTATCCTCATTCATTTTCTCTTTCCAATCTCTTCTCAAAATTATATATTTTAATTTTACCAACTAATATGTAGTTGTCTTTAGTAGATTTCAGGCTGGATTTGGATGCTTCTTTCTTTGCAGTAGCTGATGTCCATGATCTATATATTATCTTCTCCACATGTTATGATCCCATAAATACTTATTTAAAGAACAGAACCAAGATAGAGGGAAAAGCCATGCTTATGTTTCCAATAAAACCCACACTTTAAAAAACACTACAGATATATTTTTAAATGTCATTTTAAAAGGACTAATAGAATAGAAGCTGTAGGGGAAAAGATTATATACAGTGAAAGGGTACTTAAATATTGAATTCCTCAGACATTAAAAGAATAAAATGAATGCTGTTCTTGTAAGACACAGATAGGAAGAAAAGATCAATCTTTAAAAAAAATAGTACAAGCTGCAGCTGATCCTCTGTCTGCCTCTGTTCAATTGACTTTAAACCAGTGCAAATCAGAATAATTAGAAGAGGCTAAGAAGCTAAAGCCCCTCTTAGTTGGCTTGCAGTGTACACAATATTGTCAGAGAACTACATAAACAGCTGAGGAAGCACATCTACTATGTTGGAAGGCCACGAGAACGGGAACTGTCTGGAAACAATAAATCACTAAGCAGAGCTAAGGCAGCAAGAAGTGAACAAAAGGATTCAGAACAGGGTGTCATTTGCACCAATACAGAAAGACTGCTAATTTAAAACAACAGATATTTATAAATATAGCAATTAAACTTGAATCTAGAATATCCTAAGGAAAAGTTAGTATATCATGAATTGAGTTAATGAAAGAATTAGGCTTTGGTTTCATACAGATTTTAAGGGGTCATTTTTATTTCCATAGCTGTATATATGGGAACAGATAGATTTTTTTTTAACAGATAGAATTTTTAAAAAATTATTTTAAGCAAGGCTTCTAAAATTTTTCATACAAATGCTATTAATATAAATGAAAAATAATACAAGCCTCTTAAGAGAAGAATAAAGTCTTAAGCAGCTCACTGTTAGATATTTCTTTGAAAGCATGTGCTTCACCTTTTAAATTCATGTGAAGCATTGAATAAACTTTTAGTCTCTTTTAAATAATGTGTAAAATTGCTGAATTGTAACTGGTAGCATACTTCTTGGGAAGAGCACCAAAGTCCAAGAAGATGTAGGTTTTATTCTTGATTCTGCTCTTAACAAAAAATTTGCTTTGATAAAATCACTTCAACTTGTCCTACAATTATTATAGTTTCTTCATCGGCAAAATTAAATAATAACTTATCTTTCCTCATATAACCTATACCATGTGAGAAAGAGTTGTAAAAAGGATCAAGTGAGATAAATATTATTAGAGACAGAATTGCAGGACTTACTGCTGATATAAAGTGTCTACATTTTTCCCACAGGTATATACATATTGTATTTTGTAAATAAAGTGAACTAATGTATAGTTATAAACTTGATGAATGTGGCAAAATTATTAAAATTTACTATACCAAAAGGTTAACACTGAAAAATATTTATCATATTTGGAGTCGGATGTCTTCAGTTTGAATAATAATGTAACCACTTATGAGACACATGCATTTAGGCCAAAAATTTAATCCTCTAACCTTGGTTTCCTCCTTGATAGAACTGAATCATAAACAATCTACATTAAGTCTCCTTCATTGCATCCAACACATCATAAGTGTTCAATATTATTTTTTTATTATAATTGACCAATTTCAGATCACAGTAAAGGCATGTGATAAAAAAATCTACTTTGGCTAAAATTTTACTTATTTATTTTTTTTCATTGCAATAAAAAACACATAACACAAAATTTACCATCTCAACCATTTTTAAGTGCACAGTATAGTGGTGTTAACTATATTCACATTATTGTGCAACAGATCTTCGAACTTTTTCATCTTGCAAAATTAATACTCCATATTTATTGAACAACAAATCACCTTTTCTCTCTCTCTACAGCCCCTGGCAACAAGAATTCCACTTTCTGTTTCTAAGAGGTTGACTAGATACCTCATATAAATGGAATCATGTGGTATTTGTCTTTTCATAGCACAATGTTCTCAAAGTTCATCTATATTGTAGCATATGACAGAATTTTCTTCTTTTTTAAGGCTAAATAATATTCCACTCTATGTATATACCACATTTTCTTTATCCAGTCATCTATTAATAGACATTTAGGTTGCTTTCACCTCTTGGCTGTTAGGAATAGTGCTACCACAAACATAGGTATGCAAATTTATCTTTGAGATCCTGTTTTTAATTTTCTTGGAATATACTCAGAAGAGAAATTGCTTCATCGTATAGTAGTTCTATTTTTAATTTTCTGAGGAATCTTCACACTGTTTTCATAGTGGCTGCATTATTTTATAATCCCATTAATGATGCACAAGGATTTCAATTTCTCCACATCCTTGCCAGCACTTGTTATTTTCTGTTTGCTTTTTAAAAACAATTTTAATGGGGCCATACTAGTGGGTTTCAGATAATATCTTATTTTAGTTTTGATATTTTTCCCAACATCTTGTTGCCTGCTTGTTGGCCATTTGTATATCTTCCTTGGAGAAGTATCTATTTAAGTCCTTTGTTCACTTTTTAACTTGTTATTTGGTTTGGGTTTTTTTGTTGTTATTGTTCTTGTTGTTAAATTATAGAAGGTCTTTAAATAGCCTAAACATTAAGCCCCCTTATCACATATATGGTTTGCAAATATTTTCTCCCATTTCAAGGGTGGCCTTTTCAGACTGTTGATTGTTTTCTTTTCTATGCAGAGGTTTTTAAGTTGGATGTATTATTATTTACCTATTTTGCTTTTGTGAACTGTGCTTTTGGTGTTATATTCAAGAAATCATTGCCAAATCCAACATCATGGAATTTTCCCCTTATGGTTTCTTCTAGGAGTTTTACACTTTTAGGTTTTATATTTAGGTTTTTAATCCATTTCTAGTTGTGTTTTGTATATGGTCTAAGATTAGGGTCCTGCTTCTTTCTTTTGCATGTAGATAATCAGTTTTTCCAAAACTAATTGTTGAAAAGACTATTCTTTACCTATTGTGTAGTCTTTGCACTCTTGTCAAAGATCATTTAATCACATAAGTGAGATCATTTAATCACATTTTATTTCTGAAATCTCCATTCTGTTTCATTGATCTGTCTGTCTTTACGCCAGTTGCATGCTGTTTTGATTATTACAGCTGTGTGATATGTTCTGGAATCAGGAAGTTTGAGATCGCCAGCTTTGCTTTTCTCTCTCAACATTGTTCTGGTTACTTGAAATCCCTTGAGACTTCATAAAAATTTTAAAGTTTTTTTTTTTCTATTTCTGCAAGCAATGCCATTAGGATTTTGGTACAGATTGAATTGAATCTATAGATCATTTTGGGCAATATGGGCATTTTAATAATATTGACACTTCCAATCTATAAACACTAAATTTTATTTATTCTTAATTCAATACCTACATTATGAATAACTCTTTTTTATCAACTCCTTCCTCCAATAAGATTTCAAGGATATCTCTCCTCCCCTTTTAAATTTTACTAATATAGAATTTAGGTAGACAACAGGGGAGCAAATCAAAAACATCTTTTGGTGCAAGTTAAACAATACTGAACACACTTGCTTACAAATTTTTGTATTTTTTTTCATTCAATTGTCTTGCTTTCCCACTTAGGTTATTCGCAGAATGTTTCTATTGAATAGACCTGAGATATCTGGTCTAATCCAATGTACAAATGAAGAAATTAAAATCCAACATGTTTGGTGACATATAGAGACAACATACCCAAATGGATTTAAGATAATAAAGCATGGTGTATGTAATAGAATAGAGGAGAAACTGATCATAAGTAAAGAGTGTTCAGTAGAGGGCTATCTGAGGAAGTGAGATTTAGGTTAAAACCTGGGGAATGTTAAAAATGTTAAAAAGTGTGATAATCCTAGAGCAGACACACCTCTTCCTATAATTGACTTATCACACCATTGGAGCCATACTGAACTGTGAATTTTGTGAGGGCATTGACTGTGAGGCAAACTTGATACATAACTGTCTATAATAAACATTGAGAAAAGGAATGAGTGGATAAATGCATGAGTTGCCTGAGTGAATATTCTTCCAAAGCCTCTTCCAAAGTGATGATCCCTGGGAGACTTTGAACCACTTACTTGGTGACCAAAAATGCTCAAATTTTATATTAAGTCTAGTTTAGAGACTTTACCCCTTTTTTTATTTTATTTTCATTTCAGCATATTATGGGTTTACCCCTCTTTTTTAATACCCTGTCAAAGTTCTGGCTGTCAATTTACACAATAGGTACAGTTGCATGATGTATCATGACTCTCTCTCTCTCTCCCCCTGTGTCCCGAATGTTCTAAAAGGTTTGTGCTTGTTAACTCAGCAGATATTCTCCATTCTCTTCTCCTCGCTGATGTGGCCCAACTCCCATTACAAAGGTTGAAAAGGCTGCGTGCTCACTTTCCCAGCCTACCTTGCAGCAACCACTCTGGTAAATTATTCCATCTTAGCCAACAAGGCACAAAAGGTGGTAATTCTGTGAAAGTTTTCATCCTTTATGAAAAGCACCCACTAAAAGAATCTCCTTGTCCTTCCTTTCATCTTTTGAATGTTGCCATATGAAGATGTGATTTTTGAAGTTTCCATTGCCTTTTTGCAAAGAATCAGAACAGGGCCTCTGACATTATTGAGTTGCTGAACTACCTAAAAGACGCAACACCAGACTTCCTGCTGTGTGATATTTGTTGATGAACCTCTTTGCTTTAATTCTCACAAATAGGTACAAATGTTCGAAATGATACAGTTTTACTACCTGACTATTAGCATAGCATAGAGCTTAAAAAGCGGTTCTCTGTGATCTTGGGCAAGTTTCCTAATTTTAACACACCTCAGTTTTCTCATCTATAAAATGAGAGTAGTAATAATACATATCTCACAAGTTTGTTATAAGGATTCAATGAAACAACATACATAAAGCACTTACACTGGCACACATGAAGGGCTCATTAAACTTGGGCTGGCCGGGCATGGTGGCTTATGCCTGTAATCCTCGCACTCTGGGAGGCTGAGGTGGGAGGATTGCTTGAGCTCAGGAGTTTGAGACCAGCCTAAGCAAGAGCGAGACCCTGTCTCTACTATAAATAGAAAGAAATTAGCCAAAATAACTAAAATTAGAAAAAAAAATTAGCCGGGCATGGTGGCACATGCCTGTAGTCCCAGCTACTCGGGAGGCTGAGGCATGAGGATTGCTTGAGCCCAGGAGTTTGAGGTTGCTGTGAGCTAGGCTGATGCCACAGCACTCTAGCCCGGGCAACACAGTGAGACTCTGTCTCAAAAAAAAAATAACAAAACTTGGGCTAGTGTCATTTTTATTCTTTATGATGCCTATACTCCCTCTCTCCTTATGTTAATTCTTGATGTTTCTAATTCCTCTCCACCAATTCCCTCTTGAATCTACATCAATCAGTCTTTCGTCCCCACTACTTTATGTCAAGGTCACCAATGACCTTCACATTGGTAAATCTAATGGTCAGTTCTTGGTCCCATTTTATTTGACATATCAGCAGCATTAAACATTCAATCTCTCTTTTCTAAAATACTTTCTTCATTTGGCTTCTAAGTCATTATGTTCATTTTTATCTCTTTTACCTTTTATCTCTCTGGCTATTTTATTTTTTTCTTTGGTTCCTCCTTATTTCTCCTGACACCCTCCTCCCACCCCAGGGCCATGCCAATACCAAAACCAACAACAACGACAACAAACAAACAAGGGGGAAAAAAAGACAAAAACCTCCACAAACCTGCACCTGTTATAGCCCTCCTCATTTTCATATAATGGAAACTCCACAGTTTAATTATCCAGGTAAATATATCTGGAGTCAGCCTAGATTCCTCACTTTCTCTCAAATTTTCTATCTAATCTAGCAGCACATCTAATTGGTTCTATCTTCAATCACTTCTCATCAACTACAAGACCAACACTCTACACCAATCAATTACCATATCATGCCTGATTATTGAAAATAGCTCCCTCTGCCTTTGTTCTGCTATCATCTATTCTTAACAGAGCAGCCAAAGTGATCTTAGTAACATGTGAGGTGATCATGTCACCATTCTGCTAAAAATACTTTAATTACTTCCATTGCCAATCAGAATTAAAGTCAAAGTTCTTACAATGATCCATATAATATACACCCAATTGATAGCATTCCATTCTTACATCTTACTACTCGCTCCTTCAGTACTCTGTTCCTTGAATATATCAAGTATGTTTCTTTCAGTCCCTTCCTTTGTTTATTTTCCAAACTGGCTTTCCTTTTTCAATAAGTCTTTACTCAAATGGTATCCTCCGAGTGAATCTTTCCCTATCTAAAAATTTTAACTCTGTCCTCTTTTCCCTGATACTTCATATTTCCATTCTATGCTACACATTTGCTTCTCCTTGGTGCTCATCATCTCATGTATTATTTTTTTTGTTTATTTTCTTGACGACTTCCTGCCTTCCTTCTTAACTGCTTTTCATTTTGTTCACTGCCATATCTTTATCAAAGGACACATTGATTTTACATAGATCATATTCAGTACAAAAATAGTTATTGGGTGAGTGTTGTAGGGCAATGAGAGGGATATTTTAACCCCCTTATTAATTTTAATCCAATTCAAATATTAGGGGTTATAATCTGTAGATATCTCCAAACAATGTATGGTGGCTAATCAATCACCACAAGTTTGCTTAACTCTAGGATGCAAGGAAATGATTAGATATCTGTTGACTCACCCTATAAGGTAGGGGGATTGGAGCATACTGCCTGCTTCCATGGGGTTGAGGATGGGTAGAAAATAAGCTCCCTTTGGCCCGGCTGAAACTGTGGGGGGTGAGTTAGGAGGGCTTCTTTTGTGTATTGGACTACCTTTTTCTTGCACCTTTGTCCAGAGAGAGCAGGCTTTTCTTGGAGCTTAATGCCTATTGGCTCTGGGTGATTCTGAGGCATCTGTAGCATCCTGTTGCAGAGTTATGGGAGGCAATCAGAAAACCAAAACAGTTTGTTGTCATGTTGTTCCTCAAGTTCTGAGGTTTCTAGATAGTTTATTTCTTCTTTCTACCTTTCAGAGTCTTTTTCACTTGTTTGTTGTGTTATGTACCAGGTTATTTAGTTGTAAGAGGAAGGAATGAGGCTACTCCCTCTTGAGGCTGAAACCTCAAGATTTATCATTTTGCTTTGTTTATTTAGTATCTTAGTCTAAGAAAAATAAATATACTAAAGAGTAGAATTCATTAAATATAAAATATTTATTTTTCTCATATTATTTTACCATGAAATATCTTTAGCAATCAGGTGAATCAAAAGTTGTTTATATGCTCATTGATATTGCTTTATAAAAAATTTATTGTCATTAATTTTCTAATACTCTGAAGAAATCTCCATTTCAACAGAAAACTAATCTCAACCCCCAGTTTTCTTCCTTAGAATTCTAGGAAAGTAAAGTAATTTATGTTTAGATTCAATATAACCTTTGGGAAGAACTTGTTTCAAGGCTTTATTAAACATATTCATATGTTCAATATTCATTTATTTGTATTATATCTTCCGTCAGTTTTTACAAAAGCAAACTTCTATCACCGGTCCTTTTAAGCTGATTTTCTTTTTTAGGAAAAGAGATCTGTGGAAAGTAGAGGGTAGTAAAATTTTTTAAATCAGGATTTTTTTTTCCCCTAAGTTCTTTCCACTGAGGAATTGAAATTAATAATGTAACTTTACATCTACATTTTATTTTGAAATAAAAATAAGTGATCACCAAAGACATGAAGCTTTTGAACATGTTTTTAAAAAATAAGGATGTTAAGAAACTTCGAGGCTATTTTATTAATAAACTAGAATTATAATTCATATCTTTCATCTAATCTCATGAATACTTGGTTTTTGCAGTAAAGAATTAGAAACACTTCCAATTTATGTGATATCTATAGTTTAAATACTAAATGTTCAAAAAGATTCATATATACATAAATATAAAAAGTATATTAAAAATCAGTGAGTAGGTCATGATAACATCCCATAAAATCAAGGAGTGGAGTCAGGGACTAAATTATTAAAAGTAAGACATGATGGTAAGAAAATTCATCAAATTACTAAGATTTGAAAACCTAATTGAGAGCTGAAAATGTAATACTTAAATGAATTACAGACTATATTGAAAGGAGCAAGTATCTTTGTGCTAATGCCCAGAGAAATACCAAATGAACTTCTTGACCTGCACATTTACATGACTTTGTATTAGCACATTTCCAGTGTCCAGAATGTTAATGCACTAGGAATCAGCACAGTGTTTTAAAATATAAGTTTGGAATTTATTTTAAATATGAAAATATTTTTATATCATTTTGTTAAATAGGCACCCATTTTCTAAGGCAATTCTTATTTCAAATATTCTGTCTAATGTTTGTTGTTCAGACATGTGCTGTATATTTTGGTACAGAGAAATAATCTTTTTCTTTCTATTTTTTTCTTTTTGAAATATTCCTCTGTCTACAAAATCCTTGGGTACTATTTAGGAAAAAAAATATTCTTCCAACATCTACTGTCAGACACTGAAAATCTCTCCATGAGTACAAAAAGAACATGAAATTCCTAAGAACCCAAACTACCACAATCTAGATGTGACTATGTTATGTATTTAAACATAAAACTATTATTTACTATCATGATCATTCATTTTTAAATATTATTTCTTTAGTCTCTACATCAAAGAAGATTTTTTTAGTAGATTATGAAATTGATTTAGTGGGTTTTGTTCAGCATTTAGAAAATGAAATAATATAGAATAAAAGATTAAAAATACTAGAGTTCATCACACATAGTAAGGGAAATACAATTTCAGAAAAATGTATTTAGTTTATGAATGTCCTGAGTTGTGATTTAACTTCATTATCTGAACTAAGATTTATATCTGGCACCTAAGGCATTCAACTCAAACCATTAAAGTCCTTGTGCAGGTGGAATTTGCGTCATAGATTGATTTCAGCCACTGAAACTGGAGACAACTGATTTGGAGAACTGTGAAGAGGTGATTTGTAGATACTGAAGTTTTTGCTGATTTGGATTTTACTAGTGTACTGGAGAGGCTGAGTTTGAAAGATGATACAAAATGAAAAAAAACAATAGATAGAGTCTTGGAGTACCTAACATCCAAACAACAACTCACACACAGGAGTAGGCAGCATAGACAGCTATTTGTCTATGACAAAATTGATAACATACAAAAAATGAGTTCTAAGTATTGTAGGAATGTTTCAGTCTGGGTTAGAAAACACTGCTCAGTGGTTGGAGGCAGTGACTTGAGTATCTGAGAGCTGGGGCCTTCGTGGCCATTTGCTGACTCAGAACCAGGAGTCAAATTTTAGTGATTGTAGCCCAATGACATAAATCTCTACCACAGATTTGAGGGCATGCTAATCACTTGAGAACCACTTGTCTGACCGATAATGGAAATCAGTGTGTGTTAATACTGAGATTAAAGACTTTGGTAACATGGATACTAGTCCACATAGCTTTTGATTCACAGAATGTGGAAGAGATCTATTAAAATTGGATATTAGTAGGTGTGGTGGGCTGTTTGGAAGTTTGAACTTTCCAGTATCTTCAGAATTATTGAGGTCAATGAAAGGAATAGGAGAAGGAGCATTATTTGTTGTCCTATGCAAGGGAAACCAGGAAAGTATCAGTTTATTTAATTGGCAGTAGTCTCAGGTCTCACCAGCTGGGGAAAGCTTGTCACAGCTGTGAAAAGCCCCAGCTGCCACTTGGCTGGCTTTGAGAAGCAGAGGATGATACCCACTTCAGTCTTTTTCCATACTTGTTCTTCCAAGCTCCACACAAAACTCTATCACTCATGCAAACACAAATTATGGTTATCTGTAATACCCTTCCTTCTCAGTATTTATTACTTGGAGAATTTTTTTCTTTTTCAGCCTGTGACTATACTGGTTCCTGTATAGCTTCTGAACATTGCTGCAGTAGTAACCATAGAGAGGCATTCTGGTTCTTGCCCACCTGTTTTTCAGTGAGACTTTCTTAGTTCTTCTTTAAGTGAAACTGCTCATACCTTTAAATCTGTCTTCTGCTGGAAGCCTTTTGCTTCAAATAGGGTCCTAAGTCCAGAACTGTCTGCACACAGGACTAGGTGTTGGTCACCCTTTGCTTCATGCCCTTTAGAGAGCCATGCCCCATTACTGACACCCCTTCTCTGGCAGGGAAGCCAAGTCTCCCCTTCACTTTCCTATCTGAAAAGTAAGGCTGATACCATAGATGTATGTTGAGACAAACGATGTAATAGGATTGGAAAACTGCTTGTGAAACAGAGACTGTCCACTAGTCACCATTTAAATCATTTTATCTCATTATTACATAACATTGCACCATAAAAGCAGAGAATCTTGGATAGATCATACTTCTTTAAATTCAGAAAGTCTGAAAAAAATATTCTTCTATTATGAAGGCTGCAATTAATGCTATAACAGCATTCTGCCTTAACAACTTTAGAGTACAGGAAACAACTCCAGAAATTCAGCAGACTTTCTGGCTGTGTCTTTTGTTTACAAAATACTTTATACATTGACATTTAGAAATTTCTATTTGCTTGATCTCAGATGGTCATATATTACATAAAAGAAAATTAGAAACGATTATAACTTTTCCCAAGTCAGGAAAATTCAATATCTAGTGCAGTGTGCATTTTTCCTATGTACCATTAAAAAATACATTTCTAAGTTTCCATTGCCTTTCCAACTCTACCACTGGTAATGATGATGGACTTTGTGATATTCTAGCAGCAATCCTGATTGTAATCAAATTCAGCCATTTGGTCTTATTTTTATGTTGTGTAACAAAAATATGGATGATCTAAGTTGCTAGAAGGTGCACTCTTATTTTATGAATTGCCTTTCCTTAGGTAGATTCTTATTAAAGAAAAAAAAATCACAGTAAGAAATTATAAAAATAAAGACAAGAAACTGAAAAAGCTGTAAAGTCCTTGAATATATGATGCAGAATGTAGATGGGATTTTTGAGGATACATTCAAAGAAAATATAATGATTAATAGTGATGAAGCAGAGCATTGCTAAATATGTCATTTTTTAGTCAAACACATTATATGAGATGGAAATTGAACTTTTGAAGCTTGTGTTAACATTCTACTGTTCCACGTTATCAAGGAAAGGAACAAAGGGAGAAATATGCACAGCAAAAGAACTGTAATGTGATAAGACTGTCATCAGCTAAATATTTCACCTGCTTGCTCTTCGCCAAAATGACATTGGTTTTAATACAGTAATTATTTGGGCAAGATATGGCCCTTATTTCAAAAATCCATTTTACATGTAGTCATATACCTTTCGTGGATGGAGAAAGCAGTTGGGTTGGCACTGTCTTAGTAATATATGTTTGAATCCTTTTGTTTGTGGTTTGTAGCAAGAGTTTGTTGTCATTTCTCCACAGTGCTGAGACAAGGCAAAGCCTTTCCATTTTTCATTACTAAAGGAAGCACAGTGGTATGATGGAACTGATTTAAAAAATCTTAGTTGTGAAAATAAATTAAATTTTAATTTTTCTGCCTCAATTGATCTTGCAGCATTAGTCTCTTCACACTATAAATACTCTTTTGCCATTATTTTTCATACAATTTTATTATTTAAGGTGGCTCTGTGAATGCCTGTTCATTTGTTTAATATATATTCACTAAACACCTACTATGTGTTAGACACCTTTCTTCATACAAAATTAAATATAAATAAAAAAAATCTGTTAGGTGGTTTCACGAATGTTGATTAGAAAAGACCCTTCATACTTGTGTTTAAGAGTGAAACAAAGGAAATCCACTTCTTGAGAAAGATTTCTCTTTCAGTACTTAGACGAACCACTGAGAAATTTAATTTCTTTCTGATAAATAATGCTTGAAATTAAAAGAAGCGAAACCCGCAAAATTTAGCAAATGGTCCTAATGACATGTTGGATTGCAAGAGCTAATCATACTAACAACCTTCACAAATACGTTTTTCAGTGTTTTATTGAGCTGCCAAAATTGTTTTTCTAAGTTTGACTGTGTGGCTTGGTTGTGGATACCTGCACTCTAGATTTAACCTGCTTGGCAGAGCACAACTGTCACTCTGTTAAAGCCACACAGCTCTGAAGCAGACCACTCTTAGATTCTGAAGACAATCTATTATTAGTAGAAGGGTATGTTAGATGTTATCTGATATAAAAATTTTATTGCTGGAGTTTAATTCTATAAATTCTTTATCCATGATTTAAAGAACATAAAAGAGAAATAACTACTTTACCCTTTTCCGTTACAAATTATAATTAATTATTTATATTAGATTAATATCTCAATGTTTTTTTAAGGAAGAATTCTTGTTTTATTTTAATTTTGGCTTTAGTCATGGCAATGGCATCATCTTTTTGCCTATTATATTCATTCAAATTAAGTACTATATTATTCCTTTTTAAATTTCAATAGACTTACAGAGTACAAATGTGTTTGAGATCATGTGTGTTAAGTTTAAAATTATTTAAATCGCTAAATATTTGAATAAAATAATTTAATATTAATTTGAATAATTATTAAAATTTATGATTACATATATTCTAGAATAATTTTCTAGGAAAACATGATAAAAATATAATAAGAAATAGGCACCAAATGACAACAGAATAAAAATAACAAGACTTTACCTTTGTAAAGTATTTTCCAGTTTATTAATCACATTCTCACATATTTTCTCACATGATCTTTATGAAAACTCAGTGTAAAGCCGGAATCGTTTTCTTCATTATACAGAAACTGAGTCTCAGATAAAATTAAGAACTCAATTCATGGCAAAGAAGGAAAAAAGCTAAGACATGGAGGAACCAGAACTCAAGCTCATTTTTGCTGTTTTCAAATTCTATCATTTTTCTATCAATAGGTCCTATTAGGAGTAGATGCTTTACAGAGGACCAGGGAAACAGGATAGATCCTCATTTTGAGATTATACTAAGAAAGGGATAAAAAGGTCAAAATCTCCCTTAAACATAGTCCTACAGAGCTTAATTTGACTGTTTATGAGCTATCACTAGCAGAGGTTTGTGCTTCTTCAATGTTTCATTTTTTATCATTTCCATACTCTTCAATAGACACTCATCCTTGATTGACACATTTCTCTACTCTTACATGAACGTTTTCCAAATTGAGTTTAAGAATTTTCAAACATTGATTCCTTTCTATCACATCTTTTGTAAAGTTTTCTCTTGTCTTTAATACCATATTCAAACCTAAGTTGGGAATTCTTTACCATTACTGAGAGTATCTCATCTCTATTTCCAGAGCATACTTACCAGTTCCACTTCAACTGTATTCCATTTCCATTTAACTATAAGGTTTTACAATTTAGTTTATTTAAGTATCAAAGAAACAACATACATCCCAGGAACTGTACTAAATACTGAAGATACAAGGCTGAGAACAACTACCTCCTTATCCTTGACACATTTAAAACCTAATAGGGGAAAACAGACACACAGATCATTTAATGCAATGTGGGGATGCTGAGGCAAAGACTTGTAATGAGTCTTCAGTGCACTCTGTGGACACGGATCAGGTGCAACATGGTTTTTCAATAGGAATGCCAAATTTTTAACTGTTCCCAATAGCCCAGGATCCTACATCTATTTTGTAAAGCCAGAGTAGATTGGTAAGCTTTGGTAGTCAAACTAGATTTGACTACATTGAATGACAGTATATGGAGAAATAGCCATGGGACAGATCACGGAAGGTTTTTTTTAAATCCCATCTCACTTGAAATTCCCATATGTCGAACAGAGTAGACCCTGCTGCATAAGAATTGAAGGGAAATCTTATCAAGTATATTGATTGCTTGCAGGGAAATCTTATTAAAGAAGATTAAATATATTAACCTCCAGAAATGATGATGCAAAATTGTTAGATGGAAAGCACGATTTGCATTTTCTAAAAGGTGATTCTGTTGTGAGTCACATTTAAGAGTCAATGCCCAGGAATCCTTTGAGTTACTTTAATTGGGTAAATCACACGTTTGAATTATCTTGTAGGTAGGTCCTTCTGTTAGAGGGGTGGAGTGAGAATCTGAAGGATCAAAGCAAGACGGGATGGTTTAATCTTGAAAGTTCAAACCCTGAAAAGCCTCATAAACTTGCTATTCCAGTCCTCCATGAACAGCTGCTTGGGAGCGGCAAGAAAGCTCACCACGACCTTCTGCCTATCCACAGGGAACTGCTGCTTAGAACTGCTATTATCTCACATGGAGCCCTCTCAGAAAGCTGGCAACATCCCATGAGCACGAATAAACATCAGAGAGATGCCATCTCATAAACAGGCATAAGCATTTGTGAACACAGCAGTGGATCTGCTTGTCCACACTTATCTTGGTGATTATAAGAATTATTCTTATATCCTCTTCTTGGCCATCCCTTTTTACAGTGATAATCATTCCCATGCTACTCTGCACAGCTCTGAAACGGACTCCATCTCCATCTATCTCCTAACTCTGGAACACAGGCTTAGTGACCATGGATCCCTTTGCTCATATACTCATCTTTTTCTTAAATTAGTTACCTCCACATTTTTTACCTTAATTCAAACTTGAAAATACTGTTTCTTGTAATTTTTTCAAGTAGAGGCTCTTTTGTTTTTTTAGATCTTCATGAATCTCTGGATGTGAGTGTATGGAAAGTTCTTTCTTCATTTATTGCTGTCCTTTCTCTCTACCTATCATCACCTTCCAGCGTCTCTTCCCTTCTCGCCCACCTAGATTCTGAGATAGATGACTTCAGTCATTCTCTTGGAAATATTCTCATTTCTCTTTCCTCCAGTTTCTTTCTTCATACAGCACCAACAAGCTCCAAACCTGAATAATCCCTGATATTCCAGCCTCTGTGACTTCACCTCCACAGACAAACATTGATGGAGAATGCCACAACGCTCAGGTGCTTTGTTTCAATTAAATTAAAATTCTCGAGGTTTGTCTATTTTATATCTCTAGGAAGCTTGCTTTTCTATTCCCACAGATGATTTCACTGCTTCTCACTCCTACAGCCTCACCTTTCATTACGTGCGCTTTCTCCCTTTAACTGCCAGCTGATGAACTCACCTCAATCAAGGCCATCATCATTTCTTTCCTGGATTGCTGCAAGAGCCTGCAGTGAGTGTCTGACTCCACACTCACTGTCATCAATCCATCACCTATTTGTTGCAAAGATGTAGTTTGGATGATGCTACTCAATTGCTAAAAATCTTTCAGTGGTTTTCTACCATATTTAGAATAAAATTCGAACTTGTTCCTACAGCCTTTTGGAAGCTGCAAATCTGGCCCTTCCTATCTCTTAAAGCTCAGGATACTTTAGTTACATTAGTGCTTTTTAAAATTCCTCAAATATGCCAAGCTTTGTACAACCTTGAGTGTTTTTCTCTGCCTGGAATGCTTCTTGCCAAGATTTTACCACTATCAAACACATAAATAGATTTTTCTCTTTGTTCACATCTCAGGGAAATGTCTCCTTCTCAGTCAGGCTTTCTTTAACCATCATTTACCTAAAGTAGCCCTTAACTCTTTCATCCTTTATATGAGCCCTATGTTTATTTTCTATTTAGTACAGAAAAAGCCACACAACCTAATTTAAATGTAATGAAACTGCAATTTTTTCCTATTCACTACTCAGTCCCTCTCCTCCTTCACAAATGTGGGTGGGGAGGGGGCTGCTACATTCTTATCTCCTTTTGGGGTTGAGGACATTTACTTATCTATATTTTAGCTTTACTTATCACATCAAAGCAGGGTTTTAATATATGTATTAAATTTAAAAATTTTAAAGTTTGGTGCTTATAAATTTATCTCCTTACTCTATAAGAAGGAGTTAATGAGGACAGGGAGTATTTCACTCTTGTTCAGTATTTACATATATAGTGTCTAGTACAACATCGTGCATACACACACACATAATATTCAATCTCATCAACAAATATTTAAAGCACAATATATATGATATGTGTGTATACATTCCTACTTGGATTCAGAAAGCTTAAACTTTTTCAGAAAATTAAGACTTCAACTCTCGATAACACTTTGTTCATTTCATCACCTTTATCCTTCCTAGAGTTACAGGTTCAGAAGTCAAATTCCAAAAAGTAGGCTTGCACCACAGACTATGACTCAAATCTTTTTCACACTTCTGGCTTTTGCCAACTGCTCCTTAAGTAGATTAAGAGATTGAATAAAACACTATTTATAGAACATGTTAGGAAGTATTATAGAGAAGAAAAACTTGCCAAGTTAATTTGGTGAATGCTGGTTTAAAAAAAAAAAAAGAATAGGTTTTTTTACCACAGGAATTCTCAAGTTGCTATATGAAGAGGTCTTGAAGAGCTCCAATTGGTTTTATGTACATGGCCTTGAAACCCTTGTATTTTAGAATGCTATTTTATAGTACTAATATCCAAGTGACATTCATTTGGTAAACTCTCCCCTAAACTATTTTTAGTATTCATATGAATGAATAATTTCCAGTATTCCATAGCTTTCCACTCGTTGAAGTTTTAATGGAGGGCAGGAATTATTCCTTTTCCATTTTAGTTGTGGTTCTGGATATTTTCAATAGAAAAAGATTTGGGTTACCATTTCTTAGCTTACTTAGATGCAATAGGAAAAAAAGATTCATACCTTACTTGCTTTAGGCTATTTCTCTAGGCCCTATCCCTGCTCTAGAGGGTGGCATGGCCCTATCCATGTTAATTTTTTGTTACAGGTTGGGAGAGCCCAACAGAGCACTCTGACCTGCTTGTATCAATGCTGTCAGTCCCTCGTCACCTCCAATTTGCTCAGCTGTGGACTGTAGTGCTAAGGTGCCAGCCTTTACTTCCTCTCTGGCTGGATGCAAGAATAGCTAGTACTACTGCAATGTCTACTTCATTTTTTTTCTTCCCAGTAATTTCTATTATCAAGAACTAACTAGACTTGCCATCGTCTAGATGCAAAAAATGATAAACACAAATGAAAGAAAAGGCAATTCCTTTTTGTTATTGCATGAATATAAAACCATGTTCTCTGAAGACAAAAATATATCTGTTGTCTGTTAGA
The DNA here is from genome assembly GCA_008086735.1 of Cheirogaleus medius. Taxonomy (NCBI): domain Eukaryota; kingdom Metazoa; phylum Chordata; class Mammalia; order Primates; family Cheirogaleidae; genus Cheirogaleus; species Cheirogaleus medius. The sequence goes on from VBSM01003176.1 coordinate 54,359,475, forward strand.
AAAGTGTATTATACTTCTTGTTCTCAGGATATAAGGATTGTAATAATCACATAGTTTGTTCTAACCAAAACAGTATTGTATAGATTTCACACATATTTTTGTGGAGTTAACTGAAAGTATATGTTTACATTATTTTATATGTTTTATAATTATATACTCTTTTAAAAAAGATTTTACATTTACATACCTTATGTCATATTTTAAATATTGTATATCCTCTTTATCATTTAAAAATGTGTATATATATAATGATGCATGTATTTTATATAATTTATGTTTTTTAATGTAGGGGTATATAAAGTTATCAGAAACAGATAGAAAATTGCATTTGCTTTAATTTCAAGCATTGTTAGCTCTATATTTTTTGAAAACCTACCTAACAGCTAAGTAGGCTAGTATAAGCCAGGAAGCAGGTGGATTTGGACTTAATGTCATTTCATTAAGGGTGTATTTCTAGTGTGAAAACATAGGCCATTACTTTAATGAAATTATTGATACTTTGAGGAAAATACAATTTTTTACAATAAAATACTTGATTGATGCAAATTTTCAAGGCATAAAAGTAATAAAAATGAATATCAACATATCCACTATGAGCTTTGAAGCCTCTGTAAGCCGCATTCCCCAGATATACCCTGCCAGCATGAATGTCGTATTTATTATTCCACATATTTAAAAAAATAGTTTTACCATGTGTGTATCTATTCCTATTATTTATTTTACATGGTTTTGACCTGATATAAATCAAATTGTGCTGTATGCTACTATAAAAATTTTTGTACATACTCTCTGGTACACATATGAAAGTGAAGTTGCTGGTTCTTAGAGTGTATAGATCTTCCACTTAGTTCACTGTAATGCTCAGTTGTCTCTGAAATAGGTGGTATGAGTTTACAATTCTATCAGAATTGAATGAGAATTCCCAGATGAAATTTCCTTTTGTTCTGCATCCTTACTAAAATTGGATATGCATTTTTTATTTTTTGCCCATGTTGAAGCATAATTATATCTCACTGTGGTTTTAATTTGCATTTTCCTATTTACAAATGAGGTTGATCATATTTTCAAATGTTAAAAGTCATTATTTTTCTCTGAGAGCTACTTTAAGACATTTTTCTTTTATTTGCCCTTCTCCTACTTATTGTAGGAGTCCATCATCTAGTCTTGATACTAATACTTTGCATATATCTTGCAAAAACACCAGTTTGTAGATTTCCTTCTAATCACCCTTTTTAGCGTCTTTTGATTATTCGAAATTTTCAATTTAACTTATTAGACTTCATCAATGTTTTCTTTATGGTTTGAATTCATGCTCCTAGAAATCTTTTTATATTCTGAAATAACGTAGAGTTCCCCCATATTATCTTCAGAAATTAAAATTTGTGAATGGTGTCAAGTTGGCATCCAATTTTTTCTCATGTGGATAGCCAGTTGTTCCAACACCAGTTGGACATCTCATCCTTTGACAGTGGTCCGTAATGCTGTATTTGATCTGCCCAATGTTTATTTGTTCTTCTTATGTCCAACATCACTCTGATTTTATTACTTTAGCTTGTGCAGATCTTGCTAGCTATTAATTCAGGTTTGCCCAATTTGTTTTTCTTCTTCAGGAGGCACTATTCTTGATTCCTTTTATTTACTCTCACATGTTGAATCTACATGCCAAGTGATTTCAAAGAAAGACAAAGCAATACATGAAAATCTTGTTGAGATGTTGATTAGAACATCATTAAATCTATAGACATATTTGAGGAGAAATGATATATGATCATTTAGGTATTTTTTAGTGTCTTTCAGTAAAACTTTATATCTGAGCCTGGTGATTTTTTAATATATACCTTAATTTTTTAGTGGTTATGGAATTATTTAGATTTATATTTATTTTTGAATATATATTTTCATAAGATTAGGTTCATTTTGTTTAACTTTCTCTAAATTTTTGCTATAAAATTGTAATAGTTTCATGCTTACTGTTTTATCCCTCTACATCTATAGATATGTCTCTTTTTTCATTTCTTTTTCTCTGTCTTCTTCCATTCCTCCTTTCCTCCCTGCATCCTTCTTTCTCGCACACATGTGTGTGTGCGCATACACACATACACATACACTCATGTCTTTTGCAATTCTATTTTTGCATTAATCTTGGCACAAGTTTGACAATTTTATTAGAATTTTTACAGCCCAAATGATTTATTACATCTTTCCCAGTGCATTATTAAAGTCTAATTCACTAATTACTTATTTTTCATGACCTTATATTTTCTTTCTTTGTGTTTTTATTGTGTTGTCCTTTATCTAGCATCTGTTAGATGATGTGGCTCCTTAATTTTTGGCCATTCTTCCGTTACATCAAAAGATTGTCAGTGTATACATTTTTCTTTAAATATTACTTTAGCCAAATCCTAGTATTTTATGTAATATTTTGTTATTTTTCAGTTCTAATGTCTTTATTTTTTCTATGCAATGTTTTCCTCGACCTACAAATACTTTTGAGGTACATATATGTTTAAAATTCATAACCTGGTGGCTTTTTATTTTTTAATTCCATTTTTGTTATTTATTTCATGCTTAATTACTTTGCAATTAGAGTACATGAACTGTATTATACAGATTAATTTAAATTTGTTGAGATTATCTTATAGCCTAATGTGTGTTCAATCTTTTAAAATCTTTGAAAAAAAATGTTTATTCCATAAAATTGTGGAGCATCCTATATGATTTCCACTCCTTGCCATTGGATCATCCCAGACTTTGAATCTCCTCATCTAGGGACCCAGACACTGAGAATCAGAAATAGGTTGTTCTGGTGCACTGTTGGAATTACTGACCCACAGAATCTAAAACAATATTCGAAGCCACTTTTGCAGAGGGGCTATTTATTTAGCTTCAATAGATATCTGGAATAATCTGATCATAATTAATCATATCAACATTCTTTTGATTATTATTTCCATTATATACCACTTAGGATTTAGTACAGCTGTATGTAACTAAACACCCAAAGTAGACTGTACGGTTGCTTTTTTTCTCTTACAGAAGAGAAATCTGGAGACAGATAGGTCCAGGGCCAAAGTGGCAGCCCTTGGCTACCATGGAATAATGTTCCTTATCTCTTTTTCTTACGTCATTTTCAGCACGATGCTTTAACTTTCAGCTTCATCTCATATCCACATTCCAGGCTTCAGGGAGGGAAAACAGGAAGAAGTACACAACGGGTATTCCTTCAAATTGTATGTGGGCCTCTGTGAAAGAGATTTCCTTGAAGCCAGAGTTTATGCTTCATTGGCTACACCTACTGCAAGGGAGCGTGGAAAACACAGTTTTAAGTTTGACAAATTGCCATTTGAAGAAAATCAGTGTTCAGTTGCTAAGGAAAACTGAGAGAATATATTTGAAGTAGTTCCTACTAACATTATTTGCTGCAAGTGATATATCTTCTCCTTTTACTCTAGCTGTATCTTTGCTGTTCTAGTATGTCTCATAAATAGTACACAACTGGAGTTTTTGCAGTTAGATCACTTTTGTATTTTATTAAGACATTTGTATTTATTGTGATTAGATGGATGTCTCTCAACATCTCCCAACGTATCTCATGTTTATTTTTCTACTTTGTAATTGGAAATCTTTAAATCATTAACAAGCATACGGACTTAGGGATTAAACATAATTACTATCTTTATGCTGATGATGTTAAAGAACAGTAACTACACAGGTCCACAGCTTTGTGATTTTTATCTTTGATACCAAGATACACAGTAATGAGGAAGTTGTTCTCTGTCAAAGTAATTTAAAAATAATTTAAGCGGTAGTGTAATTTCTAAACCACTGTAATGTTACAAATTTAAGCTTAAGCCTTATCCTAAAGGCTTTGATCAAATATTAGCAATAAAGATATTATGGTTCTAAGATAACCAAGAAACAGCTAATGCCAGGGGAAATTAAAAAGTATGATAGCTAGAGAGTAGTTACAATAGGGGTGCATAGTGGCTGGTGTAATCCTGAAGTGTGTCTTAGAAGTTTTTTTTTTTTTTTTGACTGTAAGTATAAGAGCTTACTCCTACTTGCTCTAGAAAAGAGGAATCTATGGTAGGGAAATGAGAAAAGGACAGAAATCAAAATGCAGCCAGGCATTGCTGAGTTCAAAGCAAGAAATTAGAGAGATGTTATCAATGGATGCTATTTGCTGCAAGGCAGATTCTGCTTTTTATTCCTTTTTCTTGCTTTATTCTCCATTTCTCATGTCTGTGGATGCCTAGCTTGTTTCTTGAATCTATTTCATGCCCCTCTTTTTTGTATTTACACTTTCTTTTTTACTCTTCTCCTTCATATCCCATAATGATTATCCCAGTTTCTTTCACATCATGGATGCATTATTTTTGCCACTACCGACAACTGGCAAAGATCATGCATTATTTCATTGTTGAATTTTACTCTGAGAGAGGGGATCTGTTTGGCTCTGCTTATATTTTTGAACCAGGTCAAAAATATAGCTAGCTCCCTAGCCAGAATATGGATCAATTTTCCTGAATCAGGTTTTCACACCTAATTTCATCAGATGAAGCCAAGGTTTGGGGAAATCCTCTGTCATATAACTCAGCAGAGACAATCAAGAGCTCTCATGGAAATACATTCAATGCACAATGTATGTGCATGTATGTGTCATTAGTGGTAGCTCTTTGAGGCTAAAAGTTTGACATTAGATTTCAAAATTTTTATATATGTACCTGCTATTCCTTAGCAAAGTGGTTCCAATGTTCTTTGATTGTAAAAAATTCCTAATTTTGACCTGTCACTAGACAGCCTAACAATGACTTTTAAATCCATGAGTATTTTATATGTTTTTAATAAACTTTTCATTTTGCAATGATTGTCACAATTACTGAGCCAATGTTCATACAATAGTATAAACTGAAGTCCATAATTTATTCAGATTTCCTCAGTTTTTCCCTATTGTCTTTTTTTCAGTTCCAAGATCGCATCCATGATCCCACAATGTATTTACTAGACATCTTCTTAGGATCCTCTTGGATGTGACTGTTTTTTCTTTTTCTTTCTTTTCTTCAAGGTCTTTTTTTTTTAATTCTTGGCTTACTTGATTTGTTTCAAAATTCATACTGATAGAGCTTCAAAAAGTGTTTCATAAGTCTATGATAAGATTAAAAGCTCATTTAATTCTGTAGCTTAATGGAAGTATGAAATTATAAGTAAAATGAAAAGCAAGGGTAAAAGATTCACACACAAAAGCCATTATTTTTTAAAATAATGGCATTTAAAGCTCTGTGATACTAATATTCTTGTTGAAATTGTTTTATTTTGCACATCTATTGATGAAATTTTACTGATGAAATAAGTTATTGCTACATTTAGCATGTACTTAATTAAACATTATAAAATCTACAAGTCACATTTGTTTAAGGTTCTTTCATAATTTTAAATTTAATTATCTGAAAATTATCAATCATCTTATTAGTCAATACTTGAAATTGCATGCATGTCAGTATAATTATTAATGCCAGCCCATTTACTGGCTCATTTAATCTGGCTATGCAAAATTATGTGTGACATTTTAAAAAGAACACTGTTTTCATCATGATACAATCATTTTCCTGAAGATCAACAAAAGATCTGTTTCTTATATTAATAATTCTGTTACTTATTGTTTTCCTGACTAAATTCATAGACTAAGAGGAAGCAAATGGTAATAGAAAATATACCAGTGGTACTCTGTTTAATTGGTATATTAAATCATTTTTATTTATATTCCAGAAGAATCTATATTTTATTTCTTTTACTATGGGAAGGAAAGAAAACTCAATCTCTTACTTATTTTATGATACTTTTACATCCATTTCTCATTCAAATCTCACATATATTGTGTGATATATATAGGTAAAGTAAATATAAACTCAGCATAATCAGGGCTCACTTACCTTTGAAAACAAATGGAAGCAAATAAATATTAATACACATATATTATTAGCTCATTTAACTGTATTCACAAAACATAGAGCCTTCATTTATTTTTACCAGAAAGTCTATCCATTCATTCTCTTACCACGTACTCCTTGATGAAGTCCAATCTTAAAAAGCGATTGGGTAAGAATGCAATGTTGATGCTGACATAGTAAATACACTGATTATTTGATTGCCTGCTCTTAGAATTTGTACATTCCATTTGCTTTTCCCTGTGTCATTCATTCTTTCCTTTAAACATGTTTAGATAATTCTTACTGTGTGCCCACTTCTGCTTTATAGGTGATGGCTTTAGTGTTGAATAATAGACTTGTTTCTTGACTTTAAGAGTTTTATATCCTTCCTTAGGTATATAACACAAGTGACAAACAAGTAAATAAGAAACAAACATGATAACTTCAAAAAGTGATGATTACTATAATATAAAGACAGCAAAATCACAGTTACATGAGAAAAAGTAATGTAGCTGCTACTGAGGTAACAAGTAAGTTGAGTCTCGATGATGAGCAAGAGCCAAACAGGTGAAGAGCAGGAGGAATAGGGTTCCAATCCAAACAAGTAGCCAGTTTTAAAATTCCAGAGGTCAGGAGAAGGAAGCATCATGAACTTGACAAGTATTTCCAAAGAAATGTGTGCCTGCAACACATTGAATGAAGGGAAGAGTTTCTCCTGAAGCAGTTTGTAGAGGCCCTAATAGGATCAGATAGCCCTCCCTGCTTTCAGAAAATAGAAGCAATTCTAATTCCTATATAAAAGAGCCCTATATAAGGTAAGTCATAAGCTTTTGTCTTCTCCATAATGTTCTGAAATTAAAAAAAATAAAATAAAGTAAGTCATGTCACTTAATATCAAGCAGATTTTCTGTGATCCAAATATAGTCAAATTTTAATTTTTCATGGTATAGCATATTCTTTCAAGATTTGTGCCTTGCTATCTATCCCCTAGTTTTCCCTCTTCTCTCCCTGTAGAAAAGCCCTATTCATCCTCCAAGACAAGCTAAAGTGTTCCCTTCCCTGGGGAAAATACTGTTGACATCCTTAGGCTAAGAGCTCCCAGACCACTCTGTGATTATATTCTTTAATGGAACTTACTACGTTGTAATCTGGCCCCAATATGATTTTGTCAATGAAAGGACCTTCTCTCAATCATTTTGCATTTTTTCCTCCCTACTACAACCACCTTGAAGAATTGAATTACTTACACAATAATTATCTGCTGAATAAATAATGCATTAATGTACAAGGTAATTGTAAAGAAAACATGTTTTGAGAAATGTCTAATATTTATTTTTATTTGGGATTAAGATAAGCGAGCAAATAGAGCTACAACATAGTGCAGACAAAATTTATGACTCCAAACAAATTGATACCAATTTTGTGATAATAAATGCATATTTGTGATATATTTATTGAGTTTATAGGGAAAGCTACAGAAAGCTGATGGGGACTTCTTATTCTAATTGGCCACAAAGTAGGGATTTGACTGATTTATATCCAAATGTTTAAATTAATTGTTGATCATATTATTTAATGAAAAGTAAAAAGGAAAAATACTTTGACTTTTTGACTTTTGGCATTTTATTCTTGAGGCAAGCCTGAAATTACAGATTGTAAAAAGCAGATTCTAAGAGGCCTTCCAGTTGAAATTTCAGTATTTTTTCAGATTGACATTGACATCTTTCTCCTTGTTGTGTAGAAGATATCAGGATGTTTGGTTGATCATTGACAATTTGGTAACAACAGTATCATCACCTGCTAAAATAAACTTAATTTGAAGGAGTTAAAAAGACTTCTTACAAGGGAATAACACAGTTTCCACATATTAAGAGACATGGCAGATATTTTAATGCATGTGACACAGGTCAGGTATATATTTTTTATTTTTCATGACTATCTATTTATAGAAAATAAAGAGTTTAATTATGGATGTACTCATGATTGGTTGATTATGCTTTTAAACAAAGATGGATTTTGTGAATATATAGAATATAAGTAAAATTTTTGAATAATAATGATTGCAGTTTTAGCTATCAGCCAAATTATATTTAGCTTTACAAAATAAAATATTAAAATGGAAAATACCTAGTGTAGTGAAATGGTAATAGTTCTTGCAAATTGATACTGGAAAGTATTAATCTATATCCAACAACCTTAGGCCCTATAAGAGCAATAGCTTAAAGTTTTGAAATATCTGAATAATGACTGGAGAATATCCCATTGCCCACACATTGCCATTTTTCAAGCATAGAATCTTAGAAAATCTTCATGACCTATTCTTACCTGTCTTGAGCTCACACATCTGAAAGTGAATGCATGTAAATGTTCCTGAGGATTTAGAGGGCACTAGGAACGATGCAATAGTGTTTTACACTATGACCTCTTTACGGGACCCAGGGTCACCATGAAGTATGAAGTAGGAGGCAGAGTTTAAAAAGAATTAATAACTTTTGAAACCCTAAAAACAGTTACATTTATAATAAATTGATTATAGAATAGTTGTAATCTACCTGGTTTTTATTTTTGGGGGGTGTAAAGTATAAACTAATAAAGAAAGAAATTGTCCCTTGACAATCTTATCTTCTGAATTTCCTGCAATGACTAAATCACAGAGAATATACTTATTCAATTTAGGGGTCTTGGACAAAGCAGTTATTTAGAAATCTCACATAGAGCTTTTGCTCTACCTATTCATTCTTGGAAGTGTTGTAACTATTTTCCCATCTAGATTATGCCCAACTCTGAAATGATTAGGCTAAATGTGCTCACTTGAAAATATTATGATATTTTTTCAAAATTAGTGTATACTGAATTGAAACATATAAGGTAAATGCAAGAGAAAGGTGAAAAATATGTTCCAGCATGTTCTGTTTTCCTTCACATGTGCATATTCTTTAACTCAGATTCAAGGAGGCAGATATTTTTGTCTTTAATATTAAAATTTTAGTAGATGGATTTTAAGACAAACATTGAACTTTTAAAATTCACTTATAAATTTTTACAGTAGAATATAAAATCATGATCTTACATCAGAAATTGGTGAATTAGTAACAGTTCAGTAGTATTTTATTCTAAAAATGGGCAAATGATCTTTTTTGAGTATAAGTTTAGCTTATATCAAAAATACTTCTGAATATACAATAGTCATTAATTACTTTTTATTATTAGATATGATATTATCTATATCTATTATCTATATATTATATCTATATTTAGATATTATCTTTAGATATCTAAAGATAAATGTAACAAGTATTTTATAGACTTTAGCTATGTCTATAATCTATGTTTGATTTTAAAAACCTTATATAAAACTCAGTTATTTCTACTCTATAGATATATTTTAGATAGTTGTATACCATACGCATATGAATGTGGACAGACAGGCAGATTCACAGGAGCATTCAATCCTGCTGAGAAACATAACTACTTCTCCAACTTGGTGCTATGCTCACATGAGAAACGCTACTTGCTTGCTGATGAAACTATTATGTGCAGATTGGCAAAGAAAACCTACTATGTACACAGAAAAGTTTAATCAAAGATCTGGAACTAAAAAGTAAATTTATTACGTTTATTAAAACTGGAATCAAGAGTTTTAAAACAATCACCATGATGGAATTATTTTATTACTTTAATCCAATGGTTGGGTAGGCAAGGCCATGTGGATTCTGTTTTACTTCAGTATCAATAGTGAGTACTACAGTGTGCCAGATACAAGGGAAAGCAGTAATAAATACGCACTGCATATGCAGTAAATATGTACCGAATGGAAAATGAATGAATAAATATAGTGTATATGAATATATGTGCACACATACATATCAATGCTTAAGGCTGAACTAGACTTTTAGCTGCAACAGGAAGAAACACTGGGTCATTTCTTAACTAAGGTACTATTTGAAGACCAAACACCTTTCTATTTACTGACAGACTTTTATGAGTAAGGAAGCTGAACAACTTACTTCAGATGATTCAGAAGTATAAATAGAACTAACATAATTGAATGGGCTTTTCCCCTATTCTGGGGAATTAGCTTCAGTTCCATCTTTATTAGTGGCAAGTGCAGTGTATCTCAGTTATTCTTTGTCTTCTGTTTCTACCTTGGCCGTCCCTTCTGGAGGCATCTGTCATACTGTATTCAGTTCACTCTGCATTCTGTTAATGCTCTAAGCTAGCTGTAGGGTATCTGCTTAGGAGCAACTAGAGGTACTCCCAGCAGGGACAGTGACATGCAGAAAGAATAAGCAAAACTACCCACAGAGGTACTAGCTTCCAACAATTTTGCAGAAGTGTGAAGATTTACAGGAGAAAATAAAGCACCTCATGCTGGGTCTGGCTCCAAGCCTCCCAGGAGAACCTTCCACTTAGGCAATCTCTTTTATCCTGTAAGCTTAGTGTTCTATATGAAGGAGTTTAAATTTCATATTAACAAATTGGCTTAATTATTTTTAACCAAACTGTTAACTACCCACAGTGACTTTAGAAAAAAAGCACCTAACAAGTTTTAGTTTTTCTATCAAGAGGAAATTGCACAAAGCTGTTAAAAACGGAATAGAGTTTTCTCTGGGAAGGAGCTCAGATTCCTCTCAGAGGGAGAGCCTAAGCAGTCAGGTGGGCAGGTTACAGGCAAGCACAGCTTCTAGGAAAAGAACTAGAAAGGATTTGAGCTTGCCTGCAGCAACAGAGTTTGTTTATCACTAAGGACTTCTTTCCATTACGTTGTTTAAATTTCTAATTTAGTAGCCGTCAAATTGAAGCATTGAGGTATGTTAATTCAGGTGTGTTCTGCCAAACTCCTCAGTGCATATAGATATGAATATTTTATTACAAAGAATTCAGGGCAAAGAAAATCAATCTGGTGGGTTTCATTTTGCCCACTAGTGTGGCAGTATTCATTTAAAACTAATTGTGGTCAAGAATTGGTTTCTCTTCTTCAATATAGACAGGTAATTGTATCACATATGTGCAACACTATATTCACTCTTCCAAACATGAAGAAGTTGAGAAGTTCTAAAATTATAAAATACCATGACTATTGACTTCAGAAGACTCATAACCTAAGGTAAAATGTGAAAATATGTCTATTAGCACCTTTTAATTGCATACGATGTTGCTAGAAATCTATGTGGCTTATTCATTTTTGATCATCATCACCATGATGTTAAATATAATATGTCTTTGTTTTTTCTTTTTCTTTTTTTTTAATTTCAAATATTAAGGGGGTACAAATGTTTTAGGTTACATGGATCACTTTTGTAATGCTTGAGTCCTGGCTATAGGTGTGCCCATAATCCAAATAGTGTTCATTGTACCCATTAGGCAGGTTTTTGCCCCTCCTCCCTCCCTCCCCTCTACCCCCTGGTTGGTTTTCACTGAGTTTTACTTCCCTCTGTGCTAGTTCCAATATAATAGTGAGTACATGTGGTGTTTGTTTTTCCATTTTTGAGATACTTCACTTAGGAGAATGGTCTTCAGTTCCATCCAGATTTTGGCAAAAGGTATTCAATTCTAGCTAACAGAATTCAATAGCACATAAAAAAAAATAAAGTGGGCTTCATCCCAGGGATGCAAGGACTGTTCAACATATGTAAATCAATAAATGTGATTCGCCACATAAACAAAAGCAAAAACAAAGACCATATAATCATTTCAATAGATGCAGTAAAAGCATTTGACAAAACCCAAGACCTTTTCATGATAAAAACCCTCAACAAACTAGTCATAGAAGGAATATATCTCAGAATTATTAATATAAAAGCCATATTTGACAAACTCACAGCCAACATCATACTGAATGGGGAAAAGTTGAAAGCATCACCCCCTCAGAACTGGAACAAGAAAAGGAACCCCACTATCACCACTTCTATTCAACATAGTGCCGAAAGTCCTAGTCAGAGCAATCAAGCAAGAGAAAGAAATAAAGAGCATCCAAACTGGGAAAAAGGAGGTCAAACTATCACTGTTCACTGTCTTTGTTTTATTATGCTGAGCACATTCATGTACGTAACCATACTTCTCTATTATCCTGTGTTGTAATGATGGTGTTTAATTCCGCAGTGGTAATTGATAACTTTATTTTATTAAGCAAGATCTATTTGGAAAACTTCCAGCTGCCATCAGTCTAGGACAGAAGTTTCTACAGCAGTTCAGTGTTGCTTTCTGAGACATGTAGGTGGTTGACCAAGGTAGCCTTCACACTCCCCACAACTTGACTAAACTTTAGCCAGGCTTCTTCCCGACAGTAAGCCCCTACCTCATTTTCTTAGAGCATTTACTTTAGAAAATTTACAATTTTTTCTGCCCCTTTGAGATGTAGATCTTTTTCTAGCTTCTTGCCAGTTTTACAGCTCAGGAATATCTTTCTTAAGGACCTGAGAGCCATCCCTTGAATGTAGTCATCAAGGAAGATAGCACCCTTATCTTCCAGCTTCTGTGGAAGGCTAGGAGCCTAAAGTCAATAAAGGATAAGTAGTAAGTGGCAATTACAAACACAGATGGCCTAATCATAGACCAATCTCCCCACTAACATCCCCTAAGACTTTTCCATGAGCTCACCTCAGCATTTAGCAATCCTCTCAAGTTTTGTTTAGCTAGTTAAGTTCAATCTCTCTCTCCTTGCAATAGTCCTGAATACATTTTTCCTCACCTGTTTAACTCCATTTGGTGCCATTTTTCTCTGGCATCGCAAATCTCAGAAATGAGGATCAGGAGAGAAACAGATTATGAATAAAATGTAAAAACTGTGATGGCTGATTTGTCATGTGGAAAGGAAATTTTTCAGATGATTTATACAGTATTGGATAATGATAATGACAATACAACATTGATAGCATCTTTCTTCTTTTAAGAATTCTAAATATTTTACAGAGAATCATCAAAAATTTATCACTTAGATTACTAGCTATATAACATACATATATATTTTTGTTTCCTAATATGTAGCATGAAATAAATGTCTCAAAGTCAAAAAGGGTAAACAAATTTAATAGAATCTGGAATATTGGACCATTATACTGTTTTATTTTAACTTCTTTATCAACAATTTAAAATTTTTATAAATCATTAGAGAAAGAGACAATATATCTTGAATTTTTTCTAGGATATCATTTTAGCACCTCATGTTAAATATGTACACTACTGGCGCTGAGAGTTAGATTAGAACATAATGTCCATGAACATTTTATTGGTTGGATGTCTGTTTTCCTGTACTTTTTTAAGGCTATTTATCTAGTTTGAATACTGCTGACTGTGTCATTCTTTGACATAACTCTATGTTTTTGAATTCTCTGGAATTAACACGGGTTGCTTTGGATACTTTCTTTATCCCTCTATTCTCCTTACAATTTGTTCCTTTAGGGAACAGTTTATGCTTTGCCAAGTTATTTTCTAATTCCCCTGGGGCTTGTTTGAAATCCTATTTAGCTTTATATTTAGATATTTTTAGTGAATAACATTATTCAGCGCTGTGGCCTGCAGTGTCATATGTATGCAGACGACACTTAGATATTCTTTCCAGTCCCTGCAGACCTATGAAGCGGCTTGATGTTTTGCATAATTGTCTGTGTGATATTCAAGCATGGATGTCTTCAAATTTCTCTGAATTTAGTACAGATAAAATTGGGTTGCTACTGATTGATTCCCCAGGATAAATGTTTAAAATGTAATCTATGCTGGTAATCTTAAAAGAGTGATTTTCTTTGATCTAAAATCACATTTTTGACCTTGGGATTACTGTAAAGTTTTGTGTGTGTGTGTTTTTTATTAACCGTACAGTTTCCTTTCTGTACCCATCCTGTGAAGACTTGTTACATAAAGATTTCCTGATTCCAGAAGAGTTTCTGCCACAATTTACAATCAGTGACCTCCACTGCCACCTTTAAGTCTGATTCTAATAAGATTCTAACTTCACAAATCTTTCCACACCCTGCTCTTCAGCTCTGGAATCTATTCTTTTATGCATGAGAATTTTAAAATTACTGTTGATTTGTAAGGTTTAACTAAAAAACTTATTTGTTTGATTTAGCCTTTTAAATATTTATTGTATCTTCTTTTATATTAAGTCGGCATAGCACCGTGGGATGGACACATGAAGGACACTTCATAAATATAATTGGGTTGATTGATAGGCCATGTGAAGTGTTTGTAGAGCGAACTATTTTACGATGAGAAGGGCTATTAATGAACCCACTGTGATTCTGAGCTGTGAATAGATGTATATCTAACACATCCTCTCATCAGGCAGCCAAAAGAGTGTACGACATTTTGGATACTGCACTAAATAAATAGGGCAGAATAAAATTCCTATGAAATTATTTCAATTCATTAGTCTGGTAAAGTTTAGGTATCACTTTAACTAAAAGGGTATTGTGGATAACTGGTACTTTTCCCTTAACCCTTTAAAGAAATGGGGCTTTACAGTTCTGTTTGATGGCCTGAGAAAGTTGAGTCTGCATTAAATAGAAAAATGCATTTAATTAACAGATGATAACATAGAAACATCTAGAAGTAATCCAGTCTGTCCCTGACTTACAGTGGTTCAGCTTATGATTTTTGACTTTATGATGGTGCAAAAGTGATATGCATTCAGTGGAAACTGTACTTGGAGTACCTATACAACCATTCTGTTTTTCACTTTCAGTATATTAGTCAATAAATTACATGAGATTTTCAACACTTTATTATAAAATAAGCTTTGTGTTAGAAGATTTTTTCCCAATTGTAGGCAAATGTAAGTGCTCTGAGTATGTTTAAGGTAGGGTAGGCTGAGAAGATATTCAGTAGGAGTATGAGATGCATTTTCTATTTACAGTATTTTCAACTTACAGTGGGTTTATTGGGGCCAACTCCATTGGTCAAGAACCTTTGTACATGCCTTGCTGGTTATAGTTATAAGACTTCTGAATCTGTTCAATCTTTCCTGTTAAGAGTTGAAAATGTAAATACATACATTGGTTACAGACAGCTACCAGAATTGGTAGGAAGCAGAATCACAAATGGTTTGCAGAGTTCTTATATACATGCCTTACCAAGCTTACTCACTGAAATTACTAACTTGCCAAAAAATGCCTGGGCACTTCTGCTGTTTCCCAAAAAATGTCTGTGACTCTGGAATACTATTTTTGGGGGTATGGTAAAATACCTGCCCACAAAGTTAGAGTACAAAATTTGTTATTGACGATGGAAATAAAATTATATTTTTCTATCAGTGGTTCCAAGACCATTCAACCTTAGTATAGTAGCAACGTAGATCATGTTCTTCATATCCTTTGAGAAAAACTATAACACATGAGCCTATTATTTATTGCTTCCAGGTGGGAACATTGATGAATATGGTCAGAACAACTATTATATCCCAGGTGTCCAAAAAATGTCACCTAAAAGCAGCCATTTATACTTTGTTAAAAGCTGACTGAGATTTGTCTAGTGGTATTATTTCCCATGTTACTTTTATTACATGATACTTTCTGAAATCTTTGTTATAAGAAATAATACATTTCTGGATATTTTTTCAATTTTAACCACTTCCTTTTTCTGCAACTTTCAAAGTGCCATTTTTGCCCCCCCTGAGTCATCTGTGGATCATTTATTTGTTATTTGCTATGGTTACTGATGGAATAAGAAACAGGTGAAGGGTTTTTATGTGGGCCAAACTCACCAATCATTCTCCACACAAACTGAGTTATCTTTGTCATGGTTTGTGACCTGGTATAGACTTACCTGAGGAATTCCTTTGGCATAACACAAGAATAATACCCTGCAGTTCAAATATTTAGATCATTTTATATTCTATAGGCTGTATATTAAGCCAGTAAGATATTGTTGAGAGATTTTTAAACAAATAAAAGGAAACTGAAATTAAGAGGGGTTAAGTTACTTGCCTAGACTTATAGCCGATAAGAAGTGGGAGCCAATAACTTTTTTTCAATGCATGCTACCTTCACAAACTAAGAGTCAAACCTGTGAGTTCAGATTAGAGGGGGAAAAATACCTTAATACAAGAATATTCATAATGCAACCTTCATACATGGGGTGAAAATGAGGTGGGGTTTTACACTAAATAGATTCAGGAGACTCAGATTTATAACTGTTTCCATTCTTGATTAATCTCGAGTAATCAAGAAATGCACATATAATTTTATATATAAAATATATATTATACATAAATATATATGTATATATTTCTCCTATTAAAACCATTCTATACTTAAATGACTCCCTGCTCAATACCATCAGGATAAAGTGAATAATTTTGATTATGGTCTATGGACCTTTTCATGAACTGGTCTCTTTCCACACTCATCTCTCAACACCGCCATCCTCACTCCATAATCTCTGTCCAGAGTGAACTATTTGCTGTATATATTATCTATACTCTATTTTTTCTCTGAGTCTTTTTTCACAGGTCTCCTCAATCAGGAACACTCTCATTTCCCTGTTCTTCCCTTTGACTGGCTAACTCCTATTCATTAGGCATTGTATTATCCTGAGTAGCTACTCTGACTTTCCGTAGCTGGGTCTGGTGCCTCTCACACTACTCTGTATTTGCCACTTTTCACAATTGTCTCTTCGCCTATTAGATTTTAAATTTACTGAGGAAGATTTGTTTCCTATTCACCAATGTGGCCTTAGGATATATTATAACATAGTGATGGTACTGTGAAATAATAAGTCTGTGTGTGTGTGTGTATGGGTGTTTGACCCTGGTTATTGAAACCTGGTTATTGAAACCAGGGTCAAATATGTGTCTCGCAAGAACCAAAAAAATATGGGCAATGAGTTTCTAAGACCTTAGTAATTTCCTGAGTGATGGGAGTGTCTGACACAGAGCTCCTAATCCCTTGGAATTTCCTGGGAGATAAAGCATCTTTCATTTTACTGAGGTGACTCTTGGAGAGCTCCTGGATGGGGACTGGTCACCAGAATGACCATGCTACGGTTGTAAAGTTGGAACTTTCAGCTCCACTACCCATCCTGTAGGAAGGATAGAGGTGCTGAGGGATGAATTAATGAGCAGCCATGCCTCCATGATGAAGCCTCCATAAAAATCCCTGAACTATGGGGTTTAGAGCCACCAGGTTGGAGACACATAGAGATGCTGGGAGGTTGATGCACCTGGAGAGGGCATGGAAGCTCCACACCTGTTGCCGCACACCTTGCCCTATGCTCCTCTTCCGTCTGGCTGTTAATCTGTATTCTGGTAATATCTTTTATAATAAAAGGGTAAACTAAGTAAAATTTTTTCTGAAATCTGTGAGTGGTCCTAGCAAATTAATCAAACCTGAGGAGGGGTTCATGGGAACCCCAACTTATGACCAGCCAATCGGAAGTACAGGTGACAACCTAGTACTTGTGATTGGAGTCATAAGTGGGAGGCAGTGTTGTGGGAATGAACCCTTAACATGTGGGATCTTGATCTTACTCCAGATAGTGCCAGAATTAAATTGAATTATAGGACTTCCAGTTGACGTCTGCTGGAGAATTGGTTTTCTATGAGTAAAATCCCCACACTATTTGGTCACCAGAAGTGTTGTGTTGAGTATTGACTATTTATTTTTCTGACACAGGTATTATACATAACAGGTACTCAATACATATTTTGAGGTAATTGTAAAGGTAAAAATGGAAGACTTCAAATGCATGAATATACCAATGCAACCTGGAAAAAGGATTTCAACTCCAATAATTTAATCCTACCTCCTGACAGAGTTTCCTGACTATGGCCCACCTAGAAAGTAAAGCACAGGAAGTATAGTCATGGTTCCTCCATGATAATTCTGGCTAGAACTTTAATTTAGGAGAATTAAATGTTCTAGGATATAAAACAAGAGATTACATTATTATCTTTATTCATAGTGACAGTCTACAGTTACCATTCAAGGATTTTGTATACTGGTCTGATATTGGGTACTTGGGATTCACCTCAATGTTTATATACCTTAGTCACCCTTTATTAAAACAACGCAGGCATAATCAATAAAATGCTCAACATAAGAAATAGAGAGGCAGGGATATGAAAAGGAACAATTAACTTAAAAACATTCACTATATTACTTTCACACTCAGAAAGTTTCTAAAATATGACAGTAAAACACAAGGGTATATGTGTCTCTCAAGAACCAAAAAAGTATGGGCAATGAAAAACAAACAAAAAACAACTTCTTTCCCTCAAAAAAAAGAAAAGCAAAAAAAACAAAGAACCAAAAAGCAAAAATAAAACTAGAATACTACAAATGAACTAAAACAGACTGAATCTTGCTCCCAGAGCATTATGTACTGTTTTAAAACTGAAAGCCTTCAGGCTGGGAACACTGACTTCAAATATCCACATACCTGGCCACATCCTATTGCCTTACTTCTGCCAAACTTCACTTTTATGTCTCCTGGCAGAAGATCAGATATGAGAAGGTTTGAGATTTAAAAAATAAATAAATAAAAGGAAAGAGAAAGAAAAGAGAGAGAGAGGAAAAGAGAGTGAAGGGAGGGAGGAAGAAAGGAAAGAAGGGAGGAAGAAAGAAAGGAAGCAAGAAAGGGAAAAGAAAAGAAAGAAAGAAAGGCATGAGAGGGAAGGGAGAAAAATTTTCCTTCCAATTCAACTGCTTATAGGAGCCCGAAATAATATTTTATATTGGGCTACTATCTTATAAATGTCTCTGTCAGAATTACATGATGGGATAATTTACATCATCCAAATTAAGGAATGCTTCAATATCATTTAAATGCACATAAAGGAAAACCAATTTCAATGTGCCCTTTATGTGTATTTCAAACTAGCAGATACCCAAACTTGCTGTCATATTACAGATTACAGAGACTATGGCATTTAAAGTTGTTCATTCAGAAAATTACAAATTGAAGCAGGAAATGAATAAATTACTACATTATCATCAAAAGGAAATTTTATACATGGAAACTATAAATGCTGGGAAAATACCAAAGCTTCAGGGCCAATTATTATTTGTTCCTTAATATGAATAAAAGGGAAGAGATTCCGACATATAAGTTGGCTTCCCACTATAAAATCAGCCCAAAAGGTAGAAAGAACAAATCAAAATAAAAATTCTCTGTTAGAACAATCTTTAATCTCTTCATTTTGGAATTGTGAAAAGGAGAATAAAGTACACACCCACCTATACATCAGAGTGTATTTACTACACAGAGTACTATTTGCATTTTGCCTTATCCAGTCAGGCAGTTTGTGCATATTTAATATCCCTCTTCCATTTTCATGCCTATGAACAAGCAGGCACTACCAGCACACATGGGAACAGGATGTCTTATGCATATACAATGTGTACCCGAAGACGAAAGTTTTGATGAAAACTTGGAAAACAAATATTCATCTCATTGGAATACAATTTGTGAATTTTTCAGCAGTTTCATGAAAAACTGAAAACTATTTGAGAAAAATAAATGAGCAATTTCACACAACTCTAGTTTGCTTTCTCTTGTTTCCTGTTTTGCTCTGTTATGCATGGTAGAGAATCTTATAAAAATGACCCAGCTCTTTCTGAAAGTGGTTTTGTCACCCTTCAAGTCCTTAAAGAATAATATGAAAGTAAAAATATGGAAGTGTTCGCATTGAGGAAAATGAAAGTTGAAAGGCACAAAGAATGGGGAACATAGAGACTGTGGATACAGTCATACAGTCATATAGACGTTGAACATCTAATGAACATCTCAAAATGGAACTTCAATGAAAAGAAATAGTCTGCTTTGGTGGAAAAGGAAGAATATTAGAAAATAATTCTTAGAAGAAATAGAGAGGATTTAGGGTTACTAAAACATACAAAGGATTATAGCTTATAGAATTCATAACCCAATTGGTAAAGACATTACTTGATATAATATTTAACCTAACACTAAAATGAAAATATATAATGTCCTAATGAAATTTGAGAATATGTTCAAAATTCAATGGTAAAATAAGCTTTAGCACATCTGAGAGAATTTTTCTCTTTCAAAAGACTGTCTTTAGATTTTTTCCCCTTTCTTTTCTTCTTTTCCTAAGAAGTGAGTAGTACAGTTTCCAGCGGGCTTGAAGTTAACTTTTGTTTCCTCCCTCAAAGACATGACCATTTCGAAAAAGAATTGCTGTAGATGAACCACACCTATAAGGGAAATGTAAAAGGAGAACTTTTCACCTTTGGCCCATCCTTTATTTCCTTTATAAATGATAATTCAGGGTATAGTAATTTATTGGTACTGAGATTTTTATGTTAAAATCCATGTGTATCAATTCTGTCCCAAAGCAATCATACTCCTAAGACTGTTTTGGTCCATGAACTGGTAAAGAAAATCTCTAATCTGCCTCAGTAAAGAGAACAAAAATACTTGGATACTATCTCAAAGAAAGCTACTCCTGCCCTCCTCTTCAACTGCTACCACCAGAGGAAAAAAATAATCAAATTCAAACCACAATATGGTAATATGGTAAGAGACTAATATGGGAATGTATCTACAATGTCACATTCACAAAACTTTTTTAATTTTAGGATATAACATAAATTATCTGCCGTAGGTATAGTGACTGAAATGAAACTCTATTCTGGTAAATATGAATTTACTAAAATAAATTTTGCATGTGGGACTATTGATTTTCTCTGATGTTAACAATATTTTCACATTTGTTATTATTACATGAATGTGCCATGGGAATTGTATCTACATAACATGGATTTAAGAGAGAGAAGTATTTTATCTGTAGTTTTATTATTAAGCGTAGCAATCTACTGAGTACTCACTATGTGTCATGCTCTACTCTAAGCTTTTCATAAGTTTTAATTTAGGAATTCCCATGATAGTGTTATGAGATCCAATTATCACAATTTTCAATATTTAAACACAGAGGCACAGAAAGGTTTACTGACTTGCACAGGACATAGAGCTAACAATGGCAGACCTTGACGCTAAACCCAGGCTCAGTGGAGTGGAATCAAGAGTTTTTAAATCCTTGCTTTCCTGCCTCTGACACATTAGTCTTGTTTAAAATTTGCTAAAATTCTAGGAGTTAAAACAATTGTCTAAGACTCATTTGACTAGAATTTTGCTTTGACTTTAGTCAAGTTTGATAAGCCACGTTACATCTATCGACAAAGAATGTAAGAGACAATATTATTAAATACATCAGTGGGATTCTACCTGTTTCACCTATAAAACATTGGTTATGGCAAGAATGAAACATTTAGGCACTATTATAAGATGTTTTGAATGCAGTGGATATATTATATGGCTCTTTGTAAAACCTTAATTATGTAATGACCCTTTCAAACCTATATCAAGCTCTTAGTTTTATAGATACACACACGAAAAATCTCTGTTTCCTTAGGTTCCAAATTTACAAGACACATGATGAAGGGACCTAATATTTTACAACTGTGCTAACTGTCAAGAACCTCTTTAGATCACTATTTTATTCTTCAGCAAAGATCAATAGAAGTCACTTATTGTGCATTTTGTGGGCAGAAATAGAAAGGAGATCATTGATGGGCATAATTCAAAATCACGTACTGTGTGGGAAAGTATTTAGGAGTCAGTGTAACAATGAAAGTGGCAGCCTGTAAAAGTTATTTAGATTCATTTGGGGGAGGAGAATGGCAGAATTAGCCACTCCACAAGACTGGACTGTCTCTATAGACATTTTAATGGCTCTCTTTGATAAAAGTAAATTTGCACAGGATTTCAAAATATTTGAGTGATTTAAGTAATTTAAGCATTTGCTTATAGGTACTATTAATGCTTCCTAAAATCTTGAGAATGTAGTAAAATTTACTGAGCAACAGTATTTGGATGTTTTAGAGAAGACAGGAGAGAAACAATATTTTAAAATGTCATAAACAGTGATCATTGAGAGGTGGAATTAATTCACTGTAGAAAACATGATCCCTGCATTCAAAATGCTTTTATAAGGATACTTTCAATTTCTTCCTCCAAAACACATTCTTTTTTTTAGGTTTTTTTTATTTCAGCATATTATGGGGGTACAAATTTTGAGGTTACGTATATTGCCCATGCCCCCCTCTCCCCTCGAGTCAGAGCTTCAAGCGTGACCATCCCCCAAGTGTTGCACATTTCACTCATTGTTTGTATATACCCATCCCCTCCTCGCCCCTCCCACCTGCCCAACACCCAATAAATTTTATTCCTATATGTCCACTTAGGTGTTGATCCGTTAATACCAATTTGCTTGTGAATACCTGTGGTGCTTGTTTTTCCATTCTTGAGATACTTCACTTAGTAGAATGGGTTCCAGCTCTAGCCAGGAAAATATAAGAGGTGCTATATCACCATTGTTTCTTAAAGCTGAATAGTACTCCATGGTATACATACACCACATTTTATTAATCCATTCATGAATTGATGGGCACTTGGGTTGTTTCCACAACTTCGCAATTGTGAATTGTGCTGCTATAAACATTTGAGTGCAGGTGTCTTTTTTATAGAGTGTCATTTGATCTTTTGGGTAGATGCCCAGTAGTGGAATTGTTGGATCAAATGATAGATCTACTTGTATCGCTTTAAGGTATCTCCATATTGCTTTCCACAGAGGTTGAACTAGTCCATTCTACGTGCTTAATCAAAGTTTGTGGTTCACCCTTAGGCAATAAATTAATTAAATTATTATAACATATGATCACAGTATAGTCACATAGTAGGCACATAAACACATAAATCTGATACATAGCAGTCACAAAAAAGATTTATGTTGAATTAAATGAATAACTATACATATTTGTATGATATGATATAATTAATTTTTATTGATTTTATTTGTAAGGCAAAATGTTGATACTTTGTATATATTATATGTGAGGTAGGTGTTATTTTCCAGCTATACAAATGATGAATCCTAGGATCATATTTTCCATGTTTACTAAAAGAAAGTCTTCTTTAACTACATTTTGCCTTGTTTAGTTCTGACACAATTTCTTTTTGGCATTGAGTTTGTTTGTTTATTCTCCCTCACATTTTAAAGATCCATTTGTTTATGTTTATTTATATTTTATATGGACATGAAAGAATATTTAGTATTTACTGGTATGTAATCTTAATGATAATATATGCCCTCTACAAACTGTTAAGACACATTTTAAAACAAACTGGCTTAGAGAAAAGTCAGATAATTTAGTTTGCTACCTAGTGGAGATTAGGTAGCTCAAAGACACAAGAGTGGCAAGCAACTAATTAAAGTAGAAAACAGCTAATATAAGACTTTCAAGCCCTTAATACACCAAAGAGAAAGCATGACACTATAAAATAGAGCATAAACAGCTATTTGCAGTAGATTTCATACAAAGTAAAAATGAAACACAAGGAGACTCATCAATGAGCTACATTGCAGAAGAAAATGCTGTTAGAGGAGATGGTTGAGCTCTCTCGATTGGAGTGCTGGGTTGCAGCAAAGCTCCATGGGAGTTCACGGAGAAACAGCTGTTTCCTGAAGACAGAAATGAAAAAACATAGAGTGGACATTTGCTGACAACAGAAATCCAACAGAGAATTATCAGAATAGTATCACTGGTACCATGAATGATTCCGAAGTCATCCACGGTCCCTTGTGCTGTGCCCTTTAAGTGGCCTTCCCTATAATTGTTTAATTAAGTAATGAAAATTGAAAACACTGTAAAGGAATCAAATGTGTCTCAAAGCTTCATAGAAGAGTTGTGATATGTTTTCATAATCATGTTCTGGAAATCAGGGGGAAAAAAAGTAAAGTTAATTGCCCTCTTTAGGTAACTACAAAATTCAATTTTAAAAAAATTATCCTATTATTTCCAACTACCGACTACAGTGTAATCAAGGGCTGCTGGTAGACAACTAGTATTTATTTTTCTGAGTATAATTTAACATTCAGAATGGTGAAGTTATAGGAGGAAGTAGATAAATGATCAAATAGGGGTTGACCCATGGTATCCTCATTAATTATCTGCATACTTTGACAACTACTGACACAAGGCATCAATTTTATGTTTTTATGTATGTTTTTAGAACACCTAGCATGCAGAGATTCAGAAGAGAAAAGTAAACCTTGAAAAACTTTGGGACATGGGGAGTTTTCTAATTCCTAAATATTTTGCTCACTCTTGTAGTAAACAGGATTTTTTTTT
>VBSM01003176.1:54386486-54400288 GCA_008086735.1 Cheirogaleus medius
AAGGATGGTATCCTTCCTAACTCATTCTACGAAGCCAATATCACCTTGATACAAAAACCAGGAAAGAATGCAACAAAAAAGAAAATTACAGACCAATATTCCTCATGAATATAGATGCAAAAATCCTAAATAAAATTTTAGCAAATAGAATTCAGCAGCACATCAAAAAAATAATTCACCATGACTAAGTGGTCTTTATTCCAGTGATGCAAGGCTGGTTCAACATATGCAAGTCTATAAATGCAATTCTTTTGGATATAGACTCAGTGGGATTACTGGATCATACGGTCATTTTTTTGGTTTTTTGTTTTGTTTTTTTGTTTTTTATAGTAGTCATTCTAATGGGCATGAGTTGATATCTCACTGTGGGTTTGGTTTACATTACTCTGAGACTTAGTATTGTTGTGTACCTTTTTATATGCCTTTTGGCCATTTGTATATCATCTTTAGAGAAATGTCTATTCAAGTCATTTGCCATTTTTTAATCAGGTCATGTGATTAGTTTTTGTTCTTGAGTTGTAAGAATTCTTTATGATGATTTTCAAATATTTTCTCCCATTTCATAGGTTGCTTTTTCATTCTGTTGATTGTATCTTTTGATACACAAATGTTTTTAAGCTAGAGTAGCCAATTTGTCTGCTTGCTTTTGTTGCCTGTGCTTTTGATGTCATAGCCAAGATACTATTGCCAAGTCCAATGTCATGAAGCTGTTCTTCTATGTTTTTTTCTTATGGTTTTATAGTTTTAGATATTACATTTGGGGTATTAATCCATCTTCAGTTAATTTTTGTATGTTGTGTAGAGAAGTTTATTATAAAGAATTGGCTCATGTGACTACGGAAGATGAGAAGTCCCACCATCTGCCATCTGTAAGCTGGAAACCCAGGAGAACTGGTAGTGTAATTCCAGTCTAAGTCTGAAGGCTGAGATTCAGAGTAGCTAATGGTACAAATTTTAGTCTAAGGGCAGGAGAAGAGCAATGTCCCAGCTCAAGCAAGCCGGTAGGCAGGGGGAAAATCATCCTCTTTATGTCAGTAACATAATGTTGTGATTACTGTAGTTTTGTAATATGTTTTGAACTCAGGAAATGTGAGTCTTCCATTTTTGTTCTCTTTTTAAAATTGTTTAGCTATAATAGCCAATGGAGGTCCCCTGAGATACTATATTAATTTTAAGATGAATTTTTCTATTTCTGTAAAAAATGCTGTTGGGACTTTGGGACTTTGGCAGAAGTTGCATTGAATGCTTTGGGTAATACAGGCATCATAACAATATTTCAACTTGTATGGGCCTTCTTTAATTTCTTTCATCAATGTTTTGACTACAAAATAAGTACTCAAGTGTTTGACCTCATTGGTTTAGTTTTTCCCTAAGTATTTTATTCTTTTTGATGTTACTATAAATAAAATTTCTTAATTTCCTTTTTGAATTGCTCAGTGTTAATATATAGAAACAAAACTGATATTTGTGTGTTGATTTTGCATCCTGTACCTTTGCTGAATTTTGTTTATTAGTTCTAACAGGTTTCTTTTTTGTGTGTATGGAAACTTTAGGGTTTTTTACATATAAGATCATGTAATCCATAAACAGAGATATTTTCACTTCTTTCTTTCTGATTTGGCTGCCTTTTGTTATTTTTATTTTATTTCATTTTATTTTTTTCCCCCTAATAGCTCTGTCTGGAACTTCTGGTGCTAAGTTGAATAGAAGTGACAAGCATTGACATTCTTGCCCTGTTTCTGATCTTAGAGGAAAACCTGTCAGGTTTTCACTGTTGAGTATGATATTAGATGTGGGCTTGTCATAAATGACCTTTATTATGTTGAAGTAGTTTCCTTTCATCTCTAGTTTGCTGAGGTTGTTTTTTTTTTATCATGAAAGGGTGTTCAATTTTTTAAGTGTTTTCTCTCCATTAAGTTAGAAGATTGTATGTTTTTTGTCCTTCCTGCTGTTAATGTGTATTAGTATGGTGTATTAATTGGTTGATTTTTATATGTTGAGCCATCCTTGCATGCCAGAAATAAATCTCACTTGGTCATGGCATACAATGCTTCTAGTGTGCTTTTGAGTTCAGTTTGCTAGTATTTTACTGAGGATTTTTGCATTAATGTTCATTGTAGTTTTCTTGTAGTGTCATTGTTTGGCATTGGTATCAGGGTAATGCTAGCTTCATAGAATGACATGGGCTGTATTTCATCCTGTTCAAATTTTAAGAGTTTCAGGAGAATTGGTGTTAATTCTTCATTATATGTTTTGTAGAATTCTTCAGTCATGCCATCTGGTTCTGGGCTTTTTTTTCATAGGAAGTTTATGATTATTGATTCAGTCTCCTTACTTGTTATTCATCTGTTTAGGTTATCTCTTTCTTCCTAATTTAGTCTTTGTAGGTTGTATAGTTCTAAAAAACAAATGTCCATTTCTTATACGTTATCTAATTTGTTGGTATAAAATTTTTCACAGTATTCTCTAATAATCCTTTTTTCCCAATTTATTAATTTATTTTCTTTTTTAATATTTCAGAATATTATAGGGGTACAAACATTTTGGCTACATATAATGCCTTTGCATCGCTAAAGCCAGAGCTGCAAGTGTGCACATCCCTCATATAGTGTGCTTCGCACCCATTGGTTGTGAGTTTACCCATCTTCTCCTCCCCCGTCTCACCTGCCTGGCAGCCGATGAATATTACTTCCATATGAGCACCTAAGTGTTGATCAGTTAGTACCAATTTGATGACAAGTACATATGGTGCTTGTTTTTCCATTCTTGTGATACTTCACTTCAAATTTCTGTGGCATTGGTTGTATAGTCCCCTCTTTTATTTCTGATTTTATTTGTGTCTCTTGTCTTTTTTTTTCTTAATCAAAGGGTTTTATTATTTTGTTGATTTTTTTCAAAAACACAACTCTTAGGATTTTTTTGGCCTTTTTTGTATTATTTTTCTATTCTCTATTTTGTTTATCTCTGTTATAATCTTTATTTTTATCCTTCTGCTAGCTTTTGGTTCATTTTTTCTTTTTTTTCTATTTTCTTGAAGTAAAATTTAGATTGCTCTTTTGAGATTTTTTTTTCTTTTTCTTTGTAATGTGCACATGTATAAACTTCCCTTTTAACACTACTTTCACTGCATCCCATAAGTTTTAGTATGTTATGGTTTTATTTTAATTTGTCTCAGGGTGTTTTCTAATTTTTCTTGTGACTTGTTCTTTAACCCAGTTTTCCTTGTAACATTGAAATTCCAGTTTCATTCTATTGGAATAATAAAAGATACTTTGTATGATTTCATTCTTTTAAAATTTGTTTAGACTTGCTTTGTATACTAACTTGTGGTCTATCCTAGGGAATGGTACATGTGTGGTTGAGAAGATAATAAGGAAATATAGGAATTGAACAACACTATATAGACCAAATTGACCTGACAAACATATAGGGCACACCATACTCAATAATAACAGAATAATACACTTTTTTTCTTTCAGCATTTGAATATATTATCCTACTCCCATGTGGCCTACAAACTTTTTGCTGAGAAGTTCACTTATACTTTTATGGAAGTTCATTTTTATTTATGAATCACTTTTTCTTGCTACCTTCAAAATTTTCTCATTGTCTCTGACTTTAGACAGTTTCATTATATTTTTTTTATTTTATATTTTTTTTGAGACAGAGTCTCACTCTGCTGCCTGGGCTAGAGTGCCATGGCATCAGCCTAGCTCACAGCAACCTCAAACTCCTGGGCTCAAGCGATCCTCCTGCCTCAGCCTCCTGCCTAGCTGGGACTACAGGCATGCACCACCATGCCTGGCTAATCCTTTTAGTTGTCCAGCTAATTTCTTTCTATTTTTGTAGTAGAGACAGGATCTCACTGTTGCTCAGGCTGGTCTCGAACTCCTGAGCTCAAACGATCTGCCTGCCTCGGCCTCCTAGAGTGCTAGGATTACAGGCATGAGCCACCATGCCCAGCCTAGACAGTTTCATTGTAATGTGTCTATGCATTGGTCTTTTTGGATTTATTGTAGTGTGGTTCATTTGAGCTTCACCTCCTTTATTAAATAATAGGTACTCTCAACAATTAGAAGATACTGAGAACCTAGATATTCAGTAAGTCTTCAGATGGAACTGCAGGACTTTCCACTATACTTCACTTGAAATAAAGGTATTTCTGCACAAACCCCTAGAAATGAAGGCTCGGTGCATGGATAGTCTGAGTCTTAGAAATGTGTTATTCATAATTCTTTTTATACAATTTTTTCTTCCTTCAGTTTATTCTACTGGGAAGGAGGATTAGGCTCTCTAATAGTTCCCATGGCCACTCTTAATAGTTCATAGAACAATAAAGACCTAGGCACTGAATCTCTGTAGAGGATGAGAATTCACTTTATTGAATAAAATTGCAATGAAATATTTTATTGGATGAGCTAGGTTCTTTATGAATATTAGTTCAAAATATGACAATTTGGTAAACCAAATTATTTAATGATGAAGTCAGAGAAAGATGTGAGATTAATTCCACAACTGAAATTACTGTTCAGAGCAGGTTAAATGTTATCTCTATAAATAAAGTAAAACCAACAAATTATGGACAATCTCAACTTTGAAGGTGAAAAATAGCTTACACAATGATTTTGGCTAAGTCTAATTATGACCAAATTTGTGTGGCATGTTTTATAATGTACTCACTAAAAGTATTTCTCTTATAATTACAATTATTTAGAAATGGAAATAATAATTATTTTCTTGAATGAAGCTGTTCATTGTATTTGTAGTATTTTCTAACCTTATAATCTAAATTAATATGAAACATTATTCTAACCCTCAAAATGTTTAATATTCTTTAAATGAAGGTTGTTTAGATGAAATAAACCTGACTCAAAAATATTAATGTGCAGAAATCCTTTCACATATCTATTAGATAGTAGAATTATTGGCAAGTGGTAACAAAGCTGCCTCCGAGATTGACCTATACATGTTTATGATCCCTTCAGATCATTCCAATGATACTTTCTCCATCGAAAGTATCA
The DNA here is from genome assembly GCA_008086735.1 of Cheirogaleus medius. Classification (NCBI taxonomy): domain Eukaryota; kingdom Metazoa; phylum Chordata; class Mammalia; order Primates; family Cheirogaleidae; genus Cheirogaleus; species Cheirogaleus medius. The sequence continues at coordinate 54,391,508 of VBSM01003176.1, forward strand.
CTCTTTTCCTAGCTCCTAAGTTCACTACCTTGAAATGATGTTTGGTTTTTCTCTTTTTTTCACTGTATGGTCAATAATTTGTCATTCAGTAAATCACCAATTTTTATTTAAAACATCTTCAATATTTGTTCCTTATTTCTCTTTCGACTGCCACTATTCAGGCCCAGGCTTACATACTGAATTACTAGAATAGCTTCTTGATTAGTTTTCCTCTCCAGCCTTCCCCTCTCATTATTTCTATAGCCAATGACACAGTAACATTTCTAAATTACTATTTTCATCATGCTACTTCTCTTCGTAAAAACTTTCTATGGTTGTCCTTGTGGGATAAATTCAAATTCCTCAGCCGGGCATGAAATCTCCTCCATCAGCTGACCCTGTTTGCTCCTTCAACAAATATTTATTGAGAGTTGACTGTGTTCAGCATTCTTAGTCTCTTATAACTCCAAATACTCTCAAGGATGTCACTTTCTTGTTGGATATTTGTAAAAATATTCAAGATAAGTTAAATAACAGAGCCGGATAGCAATTTAAAGGTTTTATAAGACAATGTGTTGTTTGTGTGCATACTTGTATATAAACGTATTTGATAAATATTATATATCGAATGCCAATAATGACATGATTTTATATTGCATTGCAGTTATTATAGTTAATAAAGCATGTATAGATATGCTTTCTTATAATCCACCTGAACAATAATTAGAAATAGAGACAAATCAATGTTAAAAAAAAAGGAACTGCAAAATTAAAAAAATAAAAACAACTTTAGCTACAATCTTAAGAGATGGATCTGACCCCAAATATGTCATATTTATGGGTCATTATTTTGTCTGCTGATGCAAACATAAGAGTTTCAACTGCTACAACTATAATGTTACATTATATATGCAACACATTATATATTTCCTCTTTATGAGGACATGGGATGTCTGTAAGAGAGTCAGGTAAAATTCATAGATGAATTTTAAGATGAGAAATCTAAGGCAAAGCAAGGGTAAATAGCTTGAGTATGAGTAACATTGTTAGAAGCATAATACTTGGGACACATATGCAGCTGAGATAACTGAGACGGCTAAGATATGAGTGAAGGAGCTCATCATCAGTGATCTTTCTGGAAGGTGCTTCCTAAGCATGCCTGGCTATTGAGGACTTGCAATAGAATTGTGTAGCTTAAGAATTAACCTTAGGAGAAGGAGTACATGCCCAGCCCAGAGCAGCATGAGAGTCATACGTTCCAGCCAAGGTTCACCTAACAAACAGGGTTGCTGCTTGAAGCCATAACAAAGAGTTTGAGCTTCTGCACATAAGCAAATGTTTCCCAGCCCCACAGCCCTGGGGGTCTGGAGGCCACTTGATAAACATCTTGCCCTTATGGGTACTGCCTGAGCTCATGGGATGGCTGGTTAGTCAATGACGGGTAAGATTCCTCAAAGAGAAACAACCTAAGACAGGCACAGCCACAGGGGGCCAGGCCGAAGGGGATGGGAACGGAAAGTTTCCCTTTGTGGCTGCATTGCTTAATGATGCTTATCTCAACCTTTGGTTTATGGACGTTGCTTTAAGCAACAGCATTAAGACCCTGAGTCATGGGACATCTGTTTATTTAGATCCAAGTCCAGAACTGATGGCTATCACTGCAATGCTCATGTGGTCACGTACAAGGAACTAACTTTGATTTTTTAGGGTATAATAATAAAGCGACTGGTGCTTTTAGGCACTCGAGTCTTGTACTGTCTCTGTGTGTATCTGTGTCTTTCTTTTGTGTTTTATGTTCATCCCCCGTCCTGCAAACGGGCCACGGCACCTGGCTGCTGCTCATCTTTCATATCTCAGAGATTACTCTGAACATACTATGGCTAGTTACTTTCTTACTCACCACCGCTATAACCCTCCTAACTTTTTCACTCTTTATTTTCAGGGTAGCTTTCTTATTTGCTAATTGCTTTTCTCTTTTTACTAAGAGCTAAAGTTTTTGAGGAAAGAGACCTTCTTGGCTTTGCTTAATTTGCTTCCCCTAACACAGTGTCTGATAAGTAAAACAGGTTCGATAAATATAGTTTAATTGAATGGGTAAATAAATGAACAAATTAATGTTCTACTTTTGGAGAAGTTATAAGTATTTTTAAGTTTTATTCTTTGTAGTTCTGCGAATTGGAAGGAATTGAGCATATCCTTGACATGCATGGAGGTGTTCTCTTTATACATGTCAGGCTAAGTGCAGAGGTTGCAAAAACTTTACCACACAAAAGCAGTTAAGTTGGTAGACATCTTTGGAGTCCTGGAAGAAAGAAGCTTCTATTGCATAATAAACACTTTGGAAAGGTAAAATTATTGTCCTTATTTTAGCAATGGACAAAACAGAGGCTTAGAGAATTTCAGTGGAGGGTTGCTTGAGCCCAGGAGTTTTGAGGTTTCAGTGAGCTATGATGAGAACCTTGTACTCTAGCCCCAGCAACAGAGTGAGACCGTGTCTCCAAAAAGATTAAGTGTACATGCAGATATTCTTCATACTAAAAAATGAATATCCTTCCATGTCATAAAATGATCCATAGTGCAAAAATATAGTAATGGTATATATATATTCTTGAATCATATATCTAAGTGGTTGACAGTATGCACAAAACAGTACTGATATCAACATTACAATGAATCACGGATTTATAGGAGCTCTTATTTCAAAGAAATTTCAGAAGACATCTCATTCACAGTGAATGTAATACTTCAACCTTTGCTACAGCTTATTTATACTCCCAAATCTGTTCTTCTGTTCTCTAAAATATAGAGAAGTGGAAATGTGCTCAACTTCCTCATAATTGTCCTGTGTTCACTTAGACTCCTGGCCTTCTTGTGGAGAGTTGACGTTTTGTGCCTGTGTTGACTAGAGCTCACACGAATTGCAAATGTAAATGAGAACATCTCCTGACCAAATTCAACACAGCTTGCTTGTTTCATCCTTCAAATGAAAAAGCAATTAGCCATTCAAACCTGTGCTTTTGGCAGTGTCAATATAATTAATGAAGGTGCAACAATTTTAAACACCATCAGCTAGCAAAGTTTTGTGTTTTATATGGTTAAATATAGTTCAATATTGTACCCAAAAGTTTACATTTTATGCCTAATAAAATTAATCTTTGAGTCAATCTTACTAAAGGTATATAAAAGAATCTAGAATAAGGCACAATTTTTTTTTTTTAGGGGAAAGGAGTATAAATATACCAGATAGATTTTGTGGTCTCTTTGAGTGGGCAAGGGAGTATAGCAGGCTGCAGTTGCTCTAATTTTGTCTGTTTTTTTGGCAAATAAAACTTAAATGTATACAGATATCTCTCTTTGTTGAGCAATTTCACTGCAGCCTATAATTGCACCACTATTAGTGATAAATTCTGATTTACAGCTTAATTGGCCAGAAGTGAATATAGCCTCAAGGTCATTGCTATAAAGATAGCAAGAACTTTGGGGAGGTACATAAGTTAAGCATAAGATTGTCTGGTGCAGGAAGTGGAGAAGATATGTTTAAAATATTAGAATACCACATGGAGCCATATTGTGCAGTGCTGACTCCATACATATAACACAAAAGGTCAATTTGAAGTGTTTGCAGAGGTCCAACAATAAAATATTTTATATTTAACAACGAGGGTCTGTTTTTTCTTTCTTTCCTGCAAGGGAAACTAATAATTACATGATGTCAAAAGGGAGTAAAAATGGACCAATTAAATCCTCTTGGAAAGTTACGCTTTAAAAGAAACGCAGCAGAAAATTGGAAAAAATAGAAGCAAGACTTTAAGCAACCTAGAATTGCATATGGAGCTGATGCATTTGAGAGATCCTGTTATTTCCTCATAAAACATAAGCGAAAGCTCAGAATATACAGAGTGATTTTGAAGATGACAACAAAGATATTATAGAAAAGTTTGAAGCTCACTATATTCTAAAGTGCAATGAAATATATGAAAAACACCTTTTCTTTCCACAAAAACAGAAAAAAAAGAAGGTAGATCTCTTTGATCCATGAGCAATTGATTTTCAACTGGTGTTCAAGTCATGCAAATTTGAGCATGATTTATAAAAGAGAGAACAGCATGTGAAATTGCATCAGACTAAGAGTAGAATGAGCCTAGTCCCCAGAGACATGAATAAAGTGAGAGGGTGTAAGCATTTTCAACTGCCTACAGTTGAAGAAATACCCAGAAAGCTAACAAAACCTCTCCTATTAATATTGTTGCTTGTCACCAGGGACTCTAGCATATTTGCTGTGTTAAAAGGGTTTTAAAACTTCTCTCTAATGTTCTCATCACAAAAAAAGTTAAATATTTGAGGCAATAGATAGGCTGATTAGTTTAATTTAATCATTCCATATTATATTCAAAAATCATAACAGCACTTTGTACCCCACAAATACATACAACTATAATTTGTCAATATACAATAAAAAACTTCTTGAATAAAATTGTTACTATGTTAAATATGCATTATGTAGTAATAATATGGTCCTTATTTAATAAAGAATAGGCTCAGAAGTAGTCTCCTTTCATTGGTTTCACATACTTGAATTCTCATCAGCAGTTATGCAAAAAGGAAGGAAATATTCTTAAGGGAGAGAAAACTTGGGGACACTCAGTGAAGGCTAAGACTACATTTAAATGTTGATGTTCTTTTTGGTTGATGTTGACATATGGAACAGGAAGCCCTGATAAGAGGCCTCCTGGGAATGAAGCATTCTCTCCATGGGCATGCATAGATTCTAGAAAGAGTGTGTCACAAGAGAGGAAAAAGAACAGTATTTCACATAAATACTCTCTTGCAAGTGAATCTGTGGATACTTTCAAGATGTGAATTGGCCTGCTTCCTGTATAGACTTTCTCTCCCTTGAGATAAACTGCAGTCTCAAAGATTCCAACAAGACTGCAATATTAGGAACTTATAAGGGATTATTCTTAGATTTGTGTTTTTCTCTTCTGGTGCTCTTTTTCACCATAAGTGCTGGCTCTTAGGGGCTCAAGAGAGCCACAAAACCCCATAGTAAGTAAATCTATAGTCAGGCAAAGGCCTGTTGAGGACAAATACATGTGAGCAATACAAGTAACTCAGTGCAGTTACTTTGGCTCTGGCATCTCTGGAACCAAGAGCAGAGACACTAGTAGTATTATACAGAAGTATTATATGGAAACCTCCAGAGGTCCCCATGACCATCTAAAATCTGGCTTTTAAGAAGAATACAACTCACAAAGAAATGTGTTAATAAATAAAGGTAGAACATATCAAGTGAAAGGAGGAAGAATGAAAAGTTAACAGGAAATCTTGAAGAAAGTGATGGCAGTGGACAAGTGGTCAGAGGAGAGCTTGAGAGGACACAGCAGATAAAGCAGAATATGTGAACACCTGAAATAATAAGCCAATTCCATCCAGGCATGTGGAATTGCGTAGTGCTAGACTGACTTATAAAAGTGGCATGGGTGGTGATAAAGGCATAAATAGTTTCAAAGTGTATCACGTTTCATAACACCCATATGGATTTCCATACCATTTTCACTTCTCAGAAATTAAATGGAGGTTCATATAGTGAGAGAATTTCTAATGAAGGGAATTTAAATGAGTTCTAAAATGCACCAGCTGTGTGACATTGAGGCAGGCACTTAATCTCTTTGAGTCTTAGTTCCTCCCCTGTACTATGGAGTTCATAATATCTGTGAAATTAGATTATTTTGGTCACTTCTCATTCTAAATTTCTATGATGTCAAACATTTCCTCCTCTCATTTACTATTTTTTTTTCTTAATTGGCATATCCACTTTCTCCCTCCTCATCTTCTGAGCTATCCATTTCCAACCAGCCTGTAGTGGCAGCAACAGAAGTGCTCAGTGCAGGAGAGAAGGAAATGTTTATCTCCTGAGTTCCTCCACCTGCATATCTGAGCTCCATATTTGGGTCCTATGACCTCCTACCTTTCCTCCCCATGGAAATAAGCTTTCAGAGGAGTGCTGTATGCTTATTTGTTTATCAAACATTCATGGCATCTGTATTATTAGATGGGGAAACCAGAAAGACAAGTCATAGCTCATACATGCCATAAAATCTCAAACACTGGTGGTGTGATGGAGTGATATGTAATATAATGAAGACTAAAGGCATCTAACAAAGCAAAGAGAAAGAAGCCTCATCAACCTTGAGACCTTGAGATGGATCTATACTGCATTTCGAATGTTGAATGAGTTGAAGCGGACCAGGTAAAGAGGTGGAGAAAAAGAGGTGGAGAAAGGGCATTCCAAGAAGAAGAAACCTTATGTTTTTAAAATAGAGGAGAGAATTTGGATTCATGTTTTAGGTCAATTCCTGTGGTAGTATGGAGAAAAGAGAAGAGAAAGGAGAAAGGCAAGAGTTGTTTTGCAGGTTACAGGGATTATATGTAAAACGCTTGAAACACAGGAGGATGTTAAATCATTAGTCTCCAAACTCCAGGAAGTTAAGGACTTAATCTCATTTATTATTATGTATCTGATACACAGCGGGGAACCTGGCATACAGTACTCACTGACCAAACGTCTATCAAATAATATGTGTAATATCTGCAGCATAAGATACAGCAAGTGTCAGGCTCTCATTATTTCTTGACCTGGATCATGTTATTGTAAGGTGATAAAATTAAACAGGGAGAGGGATATGTGGTTTATAAAAGAGATTGTTGTTTTAGGTAGAGACCTAGACAAAGCTCACTGAGAAGATGACATTTGAAGGATTTGAAGGACTTAGCTGTGTGGATACAGGAGGTGAAGAGCAGGGAAGCATTACAGGTAAAAGAAACAGCAATTACCAAGGCCCTGAGTGAGAACATGTCTAGAGAAATAGGAAACATCTTGTACCTCTGGATTCCAGGCTACGAGGCGTGTGAGAAGAAAACAGAAACTTCAAGGAAGTAGTGTTTTAGGGGAGAGCCAGGTTTTAATTAGAGCAAGAAGGTGGAGGAAAATTTCATGGAAGTGATTTAAGTAAAAGTGATTCTGTTAATATATGACTTGGAGTTTTAGAGAACACAAAGAAAATAGTTTGAGTAAATGGGAAGCAGATAAAATAAGGGACAGAAAAAACACCATAGAGAGTCCAGTGAAGACCAGAGCGTAGAGGATGGGGGATGATCTGGAAGTCTAAGATGTTCCGTGGAGACCTACCTTAGCAGAGCTCAGCACCGAGGTAAGCTTACCCATCACTGTCATACTCAGATGCCCATGTCTGTGATAGTCGAGGGAGGAAGAGAAGAGCAATACCATCCCCTGCCTCTTTATCAGCATTTTATCTTCAATATTACCAACAACATTATGGAGTCATAATTTTTATAGAGCAATTTCAAAAAAATAAAAAACAAAAATGAAAGAAAAAAGTACATAATAGGCATCTAGACAAATATGGCCTAGATTAAAATAAATGATATGACCCTTATATCTGTGTTTGGTGGGAGCCAGAGCTAGCAGATTTTACAAGAGTAGGGAGTTCATATGCAAAGAAAACTTGGTACAATCCAACCAAGCTCTATTTAGGTTCTCAAAGGTGACTGAGCTTGCAAAGGTAAGGGGGTTGCATGTCTTTCAAAGTTAATTCCTAATGGGAACCTAGGTCAATCTCAGTTGAATATTTTTAATGAGCTACAAGAGAATTAGTATAGTCTCTTAACATTCTGATTAATTCTTGAGAAATGTGTTTAAAATATCCATAGAAAGTTATTTTTATCTTAACAGAAAATTATTATTATGTTAAGCATGATTGAAAATCAGTTTTTGGAATAAAGTTGGTTTATATTCCTCAAGCAAATCTTCGCATTTTGCTTTAAGAATTGTACATTATCCAGTGCTAGTTAGGTTATAGACATTTGATTTAAAGGCTTAGAGTTGTCATATTCTTTATTTCCTATCCCAGAAAATGCCCAGGCTATGAGGCTCAAAGATGCCCATTTCCTTTCTTTGTTCTTTAAAAGAATGAGACTATCTAATTTCATAACGTGTGGTGGTTATTTTAGGAGTTATCCATTTTTTGTCTTTATTTTTGGTTTGCTTGTCTAAATTACATCAGTTGAAGGTTGATGGGGATAATATAAAACTAGCTGCTCCCCCCAAAACAGCTTCAGTAAAATATAATAAAGTAAAACAAAAACAAGTACCTAGAAATGGCGGATTCTTATTCACAAATAACTTGTTGCCCATACTTATATGTTCATGTATTTTAGTTGACTCTTAGTGGCATAATTGTTGCCACTCACTGAATAGGAAACTATCTTCATGCTTTTAAAAATGTAGTCAGAACACTATGCTGGTGTTTGCTGAATGGATGAAGATAAGCCTACTGCATAGGTTGTAACCCTTTGCAAAGGTTCTTTATATGCTACTTGCCTATGTCTCTGGTCTTACAGCTAATGGGTTGAGGAAAGGGATGAACTGGAGAGATGATTATTTTATTTTCATGTAACACTAGCATTCACTGGACTTTTACTTTGGATCAGGCACTGCACTAGCTACTTTCCATGCATTATCGCAGGTAATCATCAAACCTAGGCAGACCAACTCTAGGATTTACATTCTTAGCCACTAGGTTTTGTTTCCCAATTCTCAGTCATTCAATTACCATCATTTCAATCCTTACTATGGCCACAAAACACCCGTAATTTTATTTTAAAAAATAGTATTTTTTCTTTATATTGATCCAGTTTTTTAAAACATATCTTTTTTTAAATTTCATTATATTATGGGGATACAAATATTGTTAAGGTTACATATATTGCCCTTGCCACCTC
>VBSM01003176.1:54404778-54467857 GCA_008086735.1 Cheirogaleus medius
TAAAAAAAAAAAAGATAGCACTAATAAAATGGAAGCCACAATATTGGAAAAATTATTTGCAGTAATTGTATCTGGCAGTAGTCTTGAATCCAGAATACATATAGATCTAAAAAAAATCAACAATAATAAGATAAGGAACTCAATAAAAATTAGGGAAAGACTTGAACAGACACTTCAAATGTCCACTAAACACTTGGGAAAAGTTTTCATCATTAACCATTTGGGACATACAAATTAAAACTACACAAATTCAAAGTACTATGCACAACACACACATTAGAATGGCTAAAATGAAAAAGTATAATAAAACTAAATGAAGGCAAGGGTATGAAGCAACTGGAAATTCCATATATTACCAGTAAGGGTCTAAAATGGTAAAACCAGTTTGAGAGTTTTTTCACAGCTTCTCATAAATTTAAGCATACGTTAACCCATTAGCCAGCAATTTCATTCTAAGAGAAATGAAAATATATGTCCACAAGAAAACTTGTAAAAAAATGTTTAATATAGTCTTATTCATAATAACCCAAACTGAAAACAACCCATATAGTCATCAGTAGGAGAGTGGATAATCAAGTAGTGATATAACCAAAATAGGGAACATTACATATTTATTCTTCTCATCTACTTAGAATAATTTCATCTGCCCCTATTCTCAATATTATGTTGGATGTTACTTTGCAATACTTACTGAAACCTATTCTTTTCCTGACCAGGCATCAAATCAGGTTTTCTTTCTCATTTTTATGTATTTTTTTGACTTAAATTACTTCAAAACGCAGGATTTTAAAAACGTTTTATGTAAATATTCTGTGTTAACAGTTTCTGTTAGTTTTTCTGCTGTAGTTAAGAGAGCATCATTCAGTAGTTAGTTATACTACCCAACGGTTCCCACTTGGAATTTATGAGAGGATACAACTAGGAGAGACTTCTCTTGAGAACCAATTTTTGTTCCACCTGTGTCACCTTTCATTTCTTAGTATCCCTTAATACAGCTATTTGCAATTACAGCCTATAAAATAATCACTCTTCTGTCCCATCAGCTCTGTGTGTACTCTGACCTCCCTTCTACTAACACTATCCATTGTGTTTTGGGGAACCTTGATTCTATCAATGATGGTCAGTATACATGCATATGAACTTAGGAAAGAAATCAAGAACATGACTAAACTGCAAATGCTGGCAATTTGGGAGAATGAGACGTTCAGGAGTGAGGCATCAAGTGGAGTAAGGAACATGTCCCATGGCAGACATTACATTTTTATCATTATATAATGGGTGGGGAAATACTGGAAAAAGTGGGGGCAGGGTTTTTAAAAACTTTTGCCATTTTTTTCTGAGAAGTCACCCTCAACTTTTCCTCTTCAGTGGCATGTGTATTTTTCCTGTGAAAATTTGAATTATTTTTTGGCAAATATCCTTTCCCTCCCACTCCTACATTGAGTGGAATATATACTCAATCCTTGATGTTAGGCTTGTTCATATGATTGCTTTGGCCAAAGGAATGAGAGTATGACACACCCTAGGCCTTATGTGTGCTTGCTCAGGTTACCTCAGCTGTCATAAGAAGAGCATGCTGTAGGTAAACTTTCCTCTTTAGCATGGGCCCCAGCAAAGAATATGTGGAGAAATCTTGAGCTCTACTTGCAGCCTGGAGCTAAAGCCCAGACAAATCACAGCCCTATAGTCTTTGCCTTCGACTAATGACATGCTAATATTCTCTTGGGTGCTATACCTTAAAGACATCCCAACCACAGGAAGTTTGCATGAAAACTACTTAAAAATAACTATCTCATAAAATTATACTACAGTGCTTCACATACAGTAGATGTTCAATAAATATTTATTAAAAGAATGTTGACATAACTGAAGAATCACTCTCTAATGGGGGAAATAGCTCTCTAATGGGGGAATTCTCATATTATGACTAAACATCAAACATTTTAAATTATTTAAAAGGAAAAAAGAATGGCCACTTTTATAAATTCTATTTATAATACTGATTTCTACTCATAGCTTTGGAAGTAAAATATCTCTTGTTGCCTAGTTATAGAAACAACTTTTAGTTATTTTTTTTTCTAGTTGCACTATTTCATCCTGGATAAAAATTGATGGTATGAGAGAGAATTACAGCTTCAGAAGAATTGATTATGTCTATACAGAAACATTAACAGAAGTAAAATGACCTACTCACCATCTCTAATGCTTCTATCAGTGACCTTTGTGGAAAGGCAACATAGCAGATGATTTTTCCTAAGATTCTGAATTGTACTTTTTATCTCTAAGTAGCAACAATACTGCAAAAAGTATCACGGTGCATATTAACAGGATCCTTGCATGACAAGAACAGTCATTTATTTCCAACGAACAAGTCAGTCACACAATCAAAATAATTTTTTTTTTCCTTTGGATTTAGTGCCAGTTTTGTTGACAGCATGCCATTCTTCCAGAGAAGGGCAGTTAGATCTTTTACTACATTCACTGAATTAAGCTGAATGAGATAAACAGAAAGGGGAAAAAATTTCAATCAAAGGCTCTACCAAAAATATTCAATACAACTATAACAAGTTCAGTTAAGCAAAACAAATAAGATAATTGATTATTACTTTTAATAATCTTCCTTTAAATTACTCCCTAGAGAAATGACACATCAGATAAATGCTTCTGAAATAATTTAGCAGTAAAGTCACCAGGCAAGAAGAAATACACATATAAATGACCCCTGTGATATACCATAAGACTATGTTTTTTTTTTTTATCATGAGTTCTTTGTGGCAACCAAATAAGTGGAAGATTTGTGTAACTTGCATGTATAGGTATTTTACAATTTTATCTTAGCCAGCAATTTTATCATTGTAGGTTTATGTGTTTAAGCTCTATATTTCAGCTTTGTTCATTTAAAAAATAGCAAATCTAGGCATAAAATATGCGTTCTTCTTATATATACACAGCTATGAAAGATAACACATTATGCAGTAGAAACATAATTGTCCCTTTAGAATTTTGATAGAAATTCAGAAGAAACTTGTCTGTGTCAAAATACTAAGTTCTGGAATATATGACCTTCCTTGACTATTTGCAATTTCCCTCCCACAGCATTTATGTGACATCTATCACAAATTTCTACACTTAACATATCATGGATTTCCCTGCATTACATATTATTCAAATGTCAGGGCTGCACCTGGAGGGCTCCATAAACACCTTTTTCTCAGTCCCTACTGTGCCTATCACAGAGCTGGTCATGTCATCCATCCTCAGGAAGGACTTACTGATGATATATTTGTTCTTGGTACACACGGAACTGCAAAAGGTTCAGAATTTTTAGTGCCCGGAAACATATCTTTCCTAAATAGTGTCATAGCCAATTCAAGCTGCCAATGTTAGGACAATATCTACATGACCTCATTTAGTCAATGCAGTTAAAACATCAGGGAAGTAACTCGGTGACAAAACTCAAACAGACCAGAGATTGCTGATTGGTTGCTTGTCAATTTTCTTCTTAAAATTGTGGCATCATGTAGCCATAAATTATATGTGTTTCTTTTGTGCATTCTTATTACAACTTTGGCTTAGCAAGTACATGAATATATGCATTCTAACGTTCAAATCAGATTTATAACTGGAAAATACATTTTCAGAAAATTATACCCTCACCTTTTTGTGCATTGAAAAAATATGAAAGAGTTATATATTACCTTTAGAAGTAGTAAAAAAAATAATTCTTTCTGACTATATAAAAATCTATAACAATAACAGCATTACTATATGGAAGAGAGGTTCCTATTGGCAAGTTATAACCCCTCACCCAAAAATCTATTCCTGTGGAAAGCTATAAACTTTCTATTAACCTGGAAAACTTTTTCATTTAAGCTAAGTAGGAAAAATAATAAGCATACTACCATTTACATTAGGTTCATAAATTCAAATTACTATCCCTGGTTTTGATCAAATTTGAAAATTTAGTGAACATTATACAACCTTAATAAATCTGTAGTCATAATTTCATAGGATTTTTTTAACTTTTAAGACTTTATAGATAAAATAAATTTGCTCATTATATAATATTTTGAAAATTTAGAGAGAAAAACATAAAGAACCATAACTCTGCTTTCCAAAAGTAATCACATATTAATGTATTTCTTCCCAGCTATTTGCCAAGGTGAATCTATGTTGAATGTAGATCACTTCATCTTGTTTTTTCACTTAATATTAATTTATATGCATTTTATATTGCTAAAACTCTTCAAAATGTTTAATGACTACACAATACTCAAGATATGGATGAGGCATATGTCATTAAAAATGTCCTTTATTTTTACACATTTTGGTTTTTCCCCAGTTGTAGTACCTGCACTGAAAACAGCATACAGAATTATTAGGTTGGTGCAAAAGTAATTGCAGTTTAGCATTGCTGAAATTTGCTGTTTGGTATTGGAATACATTCTTAAATAAATGTGGTTAGGCTATACATCATTTAAATGTGTATTTCTTACTTTATGTTTTTTTTAATAAGAAGTTTTTTTTTTATTTCATCATATAATGGGGGTACAAATATTGTTAGGGTTACATACATTGCCCCTACCACTCCTCCCCCCCACATGCCAAAGCTCCAAGCGAGTCCAATCCCCAGGTGGCGTGCACGGCATACATTATGTAACTCTACACTTCCTCCCCCCTCCCGCCTGCCCTCCATCCAACAAAATCTTACTTTATGTTTTTTATTGCTAATGACTTATTACTTGCTGTTCATTTTATATTTATTTTAGACCATGGAAATGATGTTACACAAAAAGCAAATTCGAGCTATTTTCTTATTTGAGTTCAAAATGGGTCATAAAGCAGTGGAGACAACTCGCAACACTAACAACACATTTGGCCCAAGAGCTGCTAAGGAATGTACAGTGCAGTGGTAGCTCAAGAAGTTTTGCAAAGGACATGAGAACCTTGAAGATGAGGAGCAGAGTGGCTGGCCATCGGAAGTTGACAACGACCAGCTGAGAGCAATTGTGGAAGCTGATTCTCTTACAACTACATGAGAACTCAATGTCAACCATTCTACAGTTGTTCAGCATTTCAGGCACATTGGAAAGGTGAAAAATCTCAATAAGTGGGTGACTCATGAGCTGACTGAAAATAAAAAAAAAAAAATCATCGTTTTGAAGTGCCATCTTCTCTTGTTGTATGCAACAACAACGAACCATTTCTCAGTCAGATTGTGATGTGTGACGAAAAGTGGATTTTATATGACAACTAATGATGGCCAACTCAGTGGCTGGACTGAGAAGAAGCTCCAAAGCACTTCCCAAAGCCAAACTGCCTCCGAAAAAAGGTCCTGGTCATTGTTTGGTGGTCTGATGTGGGTCTGATCCACTACAGCTTTCTGAATCCTGGCAAAACCATTGCATCTGAGAAGTATGCTCAGCCAATTGATGAGATGCACTGAAAACCGCAATGCCTGCAGTTGGCATTGGTCAACAGAAAGGGCCCAATTCTTCTCCATGACAACGCCCGATAGCACATCGCACAACCAATGCTTCAAAAGTTGAACAAATTGGGCTACGAAGTTTTGTCTCAGCTGCCATATTCACCTGACCTCTTGCCAACTGACTACCGCTTCTTCAAGCATCTTGACAACTTTTTGCAGGGAAAACACTTCCACAACCACCAGGATGCAGACAATGCTTTCCAAGAGTTCATGGAATCCTGAACTACAGGAATAAACAAACATATTTCTCATTGGCAAAAATGTTGATTGTAAAAACCGTTGATTGAAACGGTTCCTATTTTGATTAATAAAGATGTGTTTGAGCCTAGTTATGCTAGTTTAAAATTCAAGATTCGAAATCAGTTACTTTTGTACCAAACTAGTAAATGGCCATAGATATAATCTGAATTTATTTTATTGTTTATTCTTTTTTAAAAATAAAAATGATCTCTCCATAAGTGGATCAACAAAATGTGGTATATGTATACCATGGAGTACTATTTGGCTTTAAGAAACAATGGTGATATAGCACTTCTTGTATACTCCTGGATACAGCTGGAACCCATTCTACTAAGTGAAGTATCTCAAGAATGGAAAAACAAGCACCACATGTACTCACCAGCAAATTGGTATTAATGGATCAACACCTAAGTGGACATGTAGGAATAACATTTGTCGGGTGTTGGGCGGGTGGGAGGGGGGAGGAGTGGATGGGTATATCATAATGAGTGAAATGTGCAACATATGGGGGATAGTCATGCTTGAGGCTCTGCCTCGAGGGGGGAGGGGGGCATGGGCAATATACATAACTGTAATATTTGTACCCCCATAATATGCTGAAATAAAAAATAAAAATAAATAAATAAATAAAAATAAAAATTATACATTCACACAGAGAATCACAGAGTTCTAGAAATTGTAGTCTCCTGTTCCTTTCCTCTCTTTCTCCCTTAATCAAATATTATCAATTCATCGTTAATATAACCAAATATAACCAATTCATTGTTGCTTTTTTAAAATATTACACCCTAAATTAACCTGTTTTCCTTTCTACTTCTTAATTTTACAGGCATTGACTATAACTTTCCACCACGGAGGATGACAATGTAGCTTTTATTCCTCTCTCAGTCTCCAACACACCATACTTCCATCATGTCTGGCTCATTCCAATGCATGTAAAGCGTAAAGCATAGTATTAGTAATTTCATGATTAAGTACTTATAAATGTATATAATTACATTTGTACGCCACCTAGTTTAATCTCTGGAAGCTTGTAGAATTGCAGTGCATCCCCAGCTTTCTGAAATTTGAAAACAATGTGCCTTGGTAGGTAGTGGTAATTTTGTCTCTAGCGTGCAGAGTACTGCTGTGCTCTGTAAATTCATATACATCAGTTCTGGGAAACCTTGTTTTATATCACTGGTATTCCCTTTTTTTATTTTGACTCTTTTTCTGGAACTCTCAGCCACTATTAAACTTTTTGGCAAGTACTCTACCTTTTCTTACCTTTACTCTCCTATATTCTGTTTGTTTTTTACTCTGTTTTCTGGGATGTTTCCTCAACTCTATTTCCCAAACCTTTCATTGAATTGTCTGTTTCAGCTATTGTATTTTTTATTTCCAAGAGATCTATTTCTGTTCTTTCAAAAAATAGTACTTCATTGTTGTTTAGGTGGTAGTAATTACTATTACTTCTCTTTAGAGTCATATATATTATACACTATATTTTACATATAATTTTTTTCCTCTGCTATGAATATGTCTATTCCTTCTAATTGTTGTTTTTTTATTTTGGCCCCTGTCTTTAAAGTAGTTTCCTGCAGCCTGTGTTTAGTCGTTGCTGCTTGATGACTTCCTTGAGTGTGATTTGATATCCTTGTATCTTTTATGCTAGAAATAAAAGTGTGATTTTTATTCATCCTGATGCTTATAGGAGGTGGGTCAGTTGGAGGAAACATGCTAGTGGTTTCCGCATTCAGTTAAGTATATATTTTCTTCTCCATTAACTCTGCTGAATGTATGCAATCCAAAAATCTCTGTTTTGAACTTTCTAGAGAACTTTTTGCACTTTTCTAGAGAAAATGTAGTCTTTTTTAAAGAGGGAGTGGTTAAGTGTTGGGAGTCAATTGTTAAAGTTGAGGCGGGGTCTTGGAGTGAGAATGGATCTAATAGCTTCATAAACAAATTTTCAAGCAGTACTCCTTACTTGAAATTCCCTTTTTTTCTAGGTATCTGGATTCACCAATTATTGACGACATTGTGATTGAGCTTTTTCTGGTCTCCTAAATCTTTCATCTGGTTTGTGTCCTCTAAAATATTGTTCTTTTCTTCTTCTTTACCATTCTTCTTGTTCTTGAGGCATTTTTGCTTTAAAAAATATTCCCATTATTTTTGTTTTCTCCAAAACAAAGTTAGTGGTCATGTCCTCTATCCCAACCAAGAAGTCAACGGCCTCAATTATAGATACCTTGTGCCAATTTGCTTTCCAGAAATGCTGTACCAATTTACATTCTTATTAGCAGTGCCTGAGATCTCTTATTACTTATTTCATAGTATGCTTGTCAACAATATTATACATTTTTCTTAATATTGACAATTTCATAGGCACAGAAAGGACATAATTTAAAACTAGAAGAACTGCAGGAAACATCTAATCTAAGCTCCTAACTTTAGAAATGGAAATAACAAGTGCTTCATAAGTGAGTGAAAGAATAAGGTGACTGAGGATCAGAGCTATTTAGTATTAATAATTCTGAGTAAATCACAAATAATCCAGGGTGTTTGATATGATCATAGCTGATTAGACTTCCATTTTTATTCCCACTCTATTGAGCAAGGAGTACATGCATTGAATAAAGGGAGTTCCATAAACCTGAATGAAGAAAATTATATCTTAATTTCACTAACTTTATAATAGTATTACAAATAACTATGATCTTGTCACCAATAGGAATCATAAAAGTATTCATATAAATTTGAATTGCAGATGTACTGTAATGCCCCCAGTACTTTAAAATTACAGTAGTTAGCTCATACACTAGATCTCTTTATTTAATGTGTTAATAAAGCACATATATTCCATTACAAATTTCTTTTAAAATCATCTTGTGAAACATATTCCAATATTATTGGTATCCATCAGAAATTTATGTATTTTATTTTAGGCATTTAAACACAAAAAAGATTATAAATGCCCCCATAGATAAAAAAAAAAAAAGAGGTTCTGGCTGGATGCAGTGTTTCATGTCTGTAATCCTAGCACTCTGGGAGGCTGAGGTGGGAGTATTGCTTGAGACCAGGAATTCACTACCAGCCTAAACAAGAGCCAGAACCCCATCTCTACAAAACTAGAAGAAAAATTAGCTGAGCGTGGTGGCTTACACCTGTAGCTACTTGGAAGGCTGAGGCAGCAGAATCACTTCAGCTCAGAAGTTTGAGGTTGCCGTGAGTTGCGATGATGCCCCTGCACTCTAGCCCATGTGACAGAACAAAACTCTGTCTCAAAGAAAAAAAAAAAAGTTTTCCTGAGAAAAATAAGAAATAGGTCAAAATAGGTCAAATTTTCAAGACCACCCAAACTTTAGGCATATTGTGGATTATTTGCTCGTCGTTTGAAAATGTTGCTAAATTTTTAAACATTTTAATTTCATATCCCTTCATTTTATATTGTTCATTTTACATTTGAAAAAATTCAGCATTTCACTGTTTTCAGCTATATAGTTTCTCCTTCTAAAATGAAGTATAGAATTAAGTAAGACTTTGAATGCCTCATTTGTTTTGTACATTTTTTTCTCTAGATGTGATGGGAATATTCTAATGAAAGAATGGAACAATTTGCTATTCTAATTAGACTATTGTAGAACTTAATTTGCTATACAGTAATCACCATGTTTTCAGTTCCCCTTCTATGCAAATTTAAAGTTGAAAGACGAAAACCATACTGAAGGAAGTAACCAATAGTCAATTAGAAACATCTGGCAATGAAAAGTTTGAGGTGGAGAGTCAAAGTTGGCCTGGAAATAAATATACATCTTCAAATACACAACTTGACACTGGAATGCATTTTTGTGCATTATTAGTAATAAAATCCAGCAATTCTTTAAAAGACAAGAGATTCATATAGACATGTCAATTAGAAAATATCTGGAAAAACATATTAGAAAGTGTACTTTTACTATCCTTCAGGCTGTTGTGACATACACAATGAAAACAAGATCCAGACCCTGATATTAAAATACTCAGAGTTCTGGTATAAGAAACAGACAAGAAGACTAATAAATTCTATTTAATGTGATAAGTGCAATACATGTACATACCAGGTATATTGCAGCAAAAAATAAAGATGAATAAAGCTTCCTTGTTTGGGGCAGGAAAGGGAATTAAGAGAATACTTGTATATTAAGTGATTGAGATGGCTTACAAGATGAACATATTAGAGAAAAGGAAAGTTGGTGATAGAAACTATACAAAGCATCTTAACTGAACCAAGGAGGTGGATACCAGTGAAGGTTAGCTAATTACTATAATTGGTTCTGCTTTTTCTGTAGCATAAGGTAAAAAAAGAAAATCTGTTCACTTAGATTAGCTTTTACTCATGAGATATTTTACTGTTGACTTAGATTAGTTTTTATTCCATGGTATATTTTATTCAAAAAGATGTTCCTAGAAAAAATAATCTATGATAAAAACGTTGAGGAAATTTGGCACAGAGTAGCACTAGTTTTGAGCCTATGTATATTTGGCTGTGAGAATTCCTACAGTAATGAAAATTATACTAATTTGATTGCAAATGACATTTATTAATATCCTGAAGAACCAGTATTTCATAGAACATATTTTGGAAATACTGATTCAATAGTTGTCACTTAATGATACATACAATAAGCCCATATGTTTGCATAATCACATTTTCTTAGTTAATAAACTGTTTTGAATAAAATATCCAGAGTGAAGTCTAAAAAACTGGAAAGAAATTGATTAAATGAAAAGAAAGCCACTAAAGAGACAATTTATCAATTCTTTTTATGGTACAGTATTTTTTTTGTAATATTAGGTAAACTAACTGATTTTTGTTATCAATTTCATGATTAAAGAAAAGATACAGTAAATAACAAATTATTAAAAATACTGGGGAGGGTTGGCATTTTGAATGTTATATATGGTTTCTGTGAATTAATGAAAGGGAATTTAAGACTATTGATTAATTGTATATTATAATGAAATATATGAGACTCCTGATGTAACAATTATAATTGTTACAACAATTACAGTAATTTTACCATATATGCAATCCATTCATTTGCTTGAAAAACCTCAGAAATTGACTTCTTAACACTATTTTTTGAAACAAAGTAGCAGAGAGGCTACTAATCAAGATATTTTATGATTGAACACCTCTGAATGATAGATAGAATTTTGATAAAGATAGAAGGAAACTTGCAAATGTTAACCATATGCTTTTATTACAAAAGAGAAAACTGACTCAGAGGAAAATATTCAGCCCTAAAAGAAATAATATATTCCAAATAATGCATGTTATTTTCTATTTAACAAAGTTCAGAACCTAGAAGTTTTGAGAAAAAGGAGGGAAAAAATTTAAAACTGCTGTGAAGGTTAAAAACATATTTATTCAAAAGAAGATAAAAAGTTGTCTATATTTTATAGTTAGATACTAATTTCCTTATGGATAAGACAAACTATTCCTTATTGGCAAAGAAGTAATCTGAACTGAAATTCAAGGACAAACATGGATAGAATAAAAATAATTTCAATCAAATAAAATAAAGGTCATTATAAGAGATGGAGTTCTTTCAAACTAGAAAAATAATTGTATATTTTGTACCAAAATAGGAGGTCAAAGGAAATTACATAAACTATGTTAGAGACTGATAGTACTGAACCAAATGATTGTTCATTGTATTATCTGCTTAAGAATTTGGTGCCCGAGGGAGAATAATAGAAGAATGATTGCCTTTTCAAAATGAATGAAAGCTACAATAATTTTTTTTTTGTCACAACTAACATGACTTGCAATAGAAGTAGTTAATAATAAATTAGGGAAATGAAACAAATACTTAAATACATATGTAATTATGGTTATTCTCACATTAACATCATAGTTTTCTTTTAAGCTGTCCAATTTTGGCATTGCATTAATTTTACATGTTATTAGGAGGAAATTTAAATTTAAAGCATATGTATTTTTCAAGATATTTTAAAGTTATTGGCAAATGATAGAATGTGCCTTAGTGCTTACAAGATATTAAATCAATGTTTTGGTCTATTTTCAAGTCATTCTAAACCATGGCCAATTTCTTTTTCTTTTAAATTTGATTGTGTTGCAGGTATTCAATTTTATCTCAGAGTGGTGCTTTGTTGGATGTTTTCCCAATTTGCTGCAATATTATGCAAGGCAAGTCACACACAGGACTGCCAACAACGAAATTGGCATGTATTGTAAGTCACTGAAGGTGATTGGTTGGCTCGAAACCCACCTGAGGGGTCTAACAGTTTTCAGACCAGTAGCCTAAGTCTTCTTCCCATGGAAAATGTAAGATGATTGTCTATAAATCTATGGCAACAAAACAAAAATATTTTCCAATTATTTTGAAAAATTAGATCACGTTTCCTTCTTGTTTTGTGTCCCTTGACTGTGTTCCATGAAAAAGAGCATAAAACATTCAAAAGAAATTATACTTTTGGAAACCTCTTTAAAATACCTCTCCAGAAACACTCAAAGGGCATGTCAATCTAGATTGTGTATTATCCGCACACTGGTTTGACTTTTATATTATCTCTGACTAATTTGATCTTCAAATACCAGTAGACGAGGCTATTATTATGCACATACCAGTAGTTCTTTGATGGTCTGAACTGAATTGACTAATGAACCAATACTGTCATAGAAACAGAACTTGAATCTATAACTGATCTTTATTTTCTCTATGATTGTCAAAAATTACCCCTTGAAAACATTCACTGTGATTATTATTTCCTTTCTACTTATATCTTATTTTTTAAAATTAATAAACCAGGGATACAATCTTCAATTGGAATAATAATAACAATACCAATAAAATGATACTAGTATTATTATTATACTATATATTTTTTCAACATTCAAAACTATGAATAATGTAGATCACGTTTATAGATAGTATAGTGTCTACATAACTTCCTGTGGGGGGAAAAAACTCATAAATCATTACTATCACCAATTCTACAATTAAACATTTTAATGTAACAGCAATAAAACACTTGTATATGTAGATTACATTTTAATTACTAGTATTTATTGTGTGCTCAATTTTTGCCATGGACTGTGCAAGGCATAGTGAACACAAAAGCAAACAAGGCAGTTATCATTTATAGAACTTATATTTTGAATAAAATGATGAACAATAAACAAATGCATAATTGTATTGACATGGAGAAAATGAATAGTTCATCTAGGAATCTGTTCCTAAAGGTTGCAAAACATTGGCCTATGGGTTATAAAAGGCTGTGTTAATATTTTCAAAGGACCGCTGGTAAGCAAAGAAATTTTTTAAATGTCTACAAGTATGACTAACAAGTATTTCTTGATGCAAAGATAACTCTGTTACTGTTGAAGCCCCAGGCACTGCTAAACTTTTGTTTTGTAATTGATTGCTGAGAAAGAATAGGACAAGCATCATTAGATGTTGTATGGCATTTATTAAAAGCCCACCATGTCCTGAGGACTATTTTTAGCACTTAGAATTCTCACAGTAGTCCTATGAATTCTTTTACTGGTAAGAGTTCTGAGGGATAGGAAGTTTGTGTAATTTACCTAGAATTGTACAGCTATTAAGTGAGGATAGACCTATATGATTCCAGATCTTATCACTACAACTAAGAATGTATTCAATAAATTTAAGAGAAAGAGGAAAATTTGATACTGCCAGAGTTAGAAAAACTGAAGTAAAATAAATAGTTCTAGGAAATGTGATTTAAAGGTTAAGTTTTATCACATCTAACTGGAAAAAATGGAATTAATTATATATAAGTATTTTTATAATTTTTATAGTATTTATAATATATATACCAATAATGTATAATACTTATAACATATAAATATGTGTATATATAAGTATACATATTTTTATACATACATTAAAAAATATTGGAAAGAAGAGTTATTCATGGATGCCTGCTGATGCCCAGAAGTTATCAACTCCAGAATTCACAAAGTAGTAAATGAAAGAAGACATTTAATTTATTACAGATTCATAGCTATTCGATATCTTCCTTATGGAACAATGGAGGGCTTGAAATGGAAGCAAAACAGAAAACTATAAAGATATAGCCCACACAAGAGCAGGTGTTAACAGTTTTAATAGTACAATTTGAACACTTATAACATGGAAAATATTTGTTAAAAATCACGTGGGTGGTGTCATGGCGTTTATTTTATGCCCACAGAGGAATCTAATCTCAGTTAGGACCCAATCTGGGTCCTAATAGTAAACTGGATGCATCAGTCCTCTTATTACTGCAGTGGTAATTGAGCAAAATGCTGATCAGGCAAAACACAGAGGCAACTAGGGAGAGAACAAAAAATACATATTAGAAAAAGACAAAAAGTATCAGCAACAATTAAGTAAAGAAAGCCTATTTCCTAGTAATATTGCCAGATGTTTTGAGTATATAGTTGAGAAATAATACCTTCTTAGTAATGAGATTGAGTATGAGTTTATCTTCAAACACACGTACATGGAGGTACCATATAAATCTATACCTTTAACCCAGTCTATTTTCAGAAATAAATACTTATACTTTCATTTGCAGAGCCTCAGGCAATATGACAATCACTATGTTAGGTGTTCAAAGTAAATAAATAAAAGAATTAAAACCAAAGCTCTAACCCTCAAGTAATTGGAAAGAGAGGTATTTAAAATATGTTGAACAAGATATTTAATTTTGGTCATGAGGGAGTAACTAACTAATATTAAACTAGCTCTTCATATATTAAAAAAAAGACTGCATATGTCTGTGTTGCATGAGAAAAAAAAAATGAGATGAACTGTAATCACCATTTTTTTTTCTTAACCTGAGAGCATGTACTGCATCTCTAATATGAAAGAGTGAACCCAATCAGCTTTGCAGTTTTGCTGAGCTGAGGAGAGAGAGAGAGAGGAGTTCAAAAAAGCAAGAGAGCTGGAACATGAGAAGCAGTGAAATGGAGTAATAGCTCTAGAAATCTGCATTGGCCTCTCTTCAGGCCTGGTCTTAACTCTAAGCTACACATGCACAGAATGAGATTCAATGAGGACAAAGAATAACTAGCAGGAAAGGATTAACTATCAAGGAAGTGTAAGCTGTAGAATATTTAGATCTCACAGAGTTGAGAGAATTCATGACATGAACAAGCAGTGTGCAGAAACACTGTTAAATATATACAGCACTCAGTTGAGATTCCAGAAAGGCCATAAATTTGATGTAGTGCTTACCTAGTCCTAGAGCAAAAGGCTTTTTTTACCCTTCCTCACAAAGCTGAAAAATAAACCTCAAAAAAATTAAGCTGGTCAAATTAATTAAATGCCTGCCAAACAAAACTCAATACTCTTTTTAAAAGAAAACAAAATCCAGATACTCAACAATATTTTCAATGCCCAGTGTGCAAATTTCTAGACTTGTGATAAGACAGGAACTTGTATCCCATAACAAGAAGGGAAAATTACTCAACAGAATCAAAACTCATAAATGACAAAAATTATGAAATAAGAAATTATAGACTTTAAATACAGAAACTGATATATGTTACATATTAGTAAATATTATACATATGATTTGAAGAATATATGAACATAAAAAGATAGAAGTGAAGACTATAAGAAAGAGCCAAGTAGAAATTCTAGAGCTGAAAAATACAAAATAAGAGATAAAAACTTTATGGCTAAACAGCAGATTAGATGTCACAGAAAAAACTGACCAAACTAGGCCAGGTGTGATAGTTTATGCCTGTAATACCAGAACTTTGGGAGGCTGAGGTGGGAGGATCACTTGAGGCCAGGAGTTCAAGACCAGACTGGGCAACACAGTGAGACGCCATCTCTAAAAAAATTAACCAAGCATGCTGTCCATGTGCCTGTAGTCCCATCTACTTGGGAGGCTGTGGCAGGAGGATCACTTGAGCCCAAGAGTTTGAGGTTGTAGTGAGCTATGATCATGCCACTGCACTCCAGCATGGGTAACAAAGCAAGACTCTATCGCTAAAAATACAAAAAGCAAACAAACAAAAAATCAATCAAACTAGTGAACTTGAATAAAGGGCAACAGAAACTATCTAAATTAAAATATAGATAGCAAAAATGCTAAAAAAACAAAAAAAAAACCCTCAATTGTGGGACAGTATGAAATAATTCATCATTGAGAATATGACAATAATATTACAAAGGACAGGAGGAAGGCAAATGGAAGCATATTTTTATGTAGTACATAAATTATGCATAAAGGAGGATAATATATCATACATAAAATAGAACAATATTATTTGAAGTTAGAATATTATAACTTAAAGACATATGTTGTAAATTCTAGAGAATTTTATTTGAAATAAAATAAAATTGTGAATTAAATCAATAGAAGAAATAAAATGAAATACTAAAAAATTCTTGTATAATAAAATATGGCAGGAAAAAGTAAAGAAATAACACCGAGCACTGGGGACTAAAATAAAACAAATAGCATTAATGATACACTTAAACCCAATCATATTGCTAAATATAAGTAGTCTAAATAGTCCAATTAAAAGGGAGAGATTGTCAGATGGGATTAAAAAAACAACATTATGATGAATATTCTGTTTACTAGAAACCAATAATAAAAATAAAGACATATAGGTGAAAGTAAAATAATGGAAAATGATATAGCATGTAAAGAATAATACTAAAAAACAAAGAGTGGATGTATCAATATCAAATAAAATAAGCATCCTCCTCCTGGAATAAAAATAAACATATTCAAAGTAAACACAGAGTTTTTAATATGCAACCTTAACTTCCAAATAACATTTGAATTGTACCTCCCTGTATATTCAACAGCCAACATTTGTCACTCCTAAAATATTCCCATATAGAAATTTTGAATTATCACTGCCTCAGTAATATTTTCACAGTTCTTGAGTTAATATAAGACCTTCATTGCTCACTCTTGCCCACTTTTTCAGCCTTGTCTTTCATTACTTTCTTCACAGGGACCTTAACAACACTTGTACTGAGTGATTTGCAGTTGCCCAAATGCAAATACAACATCCGTTAATCAAACATCTGAGTATTTTTACACATTGGTTTTTCTGGAATGTACATTCTCACTCCTACACAGGGGTATTTCTTAATGAATCCTTAAGTATTCAGCCCAAGTATTATCTCTTATAGAAGGCTTTCCATTCTACCTTTAACTTGGGTTGAGTTCTTTCATGAGCTTCCACAGTGACCTCTCAGTGCATGTCACCCTCAAAGAACTCCTTGAGGAAAGGAATACCCTTATTTTGCTTTCTGGCTTTTTTTTTTTTTTTTTTTTTTTTTTTTTTTTTTTTTTTTGTCTCCATAGTCTTAGCATCAAACTCAATGATTAGTATGGATAGATGACAGTTTTACAAATTGTATTGAAACTATTGATTCCAACTTTTGATTTGAACACAGGTACATTATTTTGCAAAATAGAAAATAAACTCTTAAAATTGGAGCTTTTTTCACAATTACTAAGTAACGTTTAAAGCAGACAGCCTAACTTCATTTCTACACTTCTCCATCCTATTTAATGACAATTTTGACTTTCATGAACTTTCAGCAATTTCCAAGTGAGTTCCAGCTAAAAATATAAAAAGATGGGGAGAAATAGAGCATTCTCATATTTCAAGAATAGGGAAATTTACATTTAAAATTACTGTTGAGACATGTCATCCATTTTTTTCCATGTGAGACTTGGTATCATTGGAAGTAAAATGAGAAATTAAAAATCTAAATGATTTTAAGTCAAGTAACTTGGTCATCAAGTTTATTTTTTCCATCTTATTGATAATAATAGATTTCTAAGTAGCAAATTCATTCAGTATTTATTGAGAGGTCACCACGTGGCAGGTGCTATACTGGATGTTGAATGTTAGCAGTGAACATAGACAAGAAGAAAAGACAAACATGAAATAAAGTATTATACAAAATTAATAAATTATGTATATGATATGTGTTTAAAACAAAACACACTGGATGCTACTTGCAATTTCTTTAGGATTACATTGTTGATTAACAAAAAAAAGGGAAAGACAAAAAGCTTGGCTCTAGTTAGAAAAAACATTTGAAATTTGATGTTGGATTTTATAATGTCTTTGTCTTCTGAGCTCCAGGTCATGTCCTTAATGTTCATTGAAAAGGAAACCTGTTTTTCACTCAGTGATTGCTCAGCTATAATAAACTGCTAACATTTTTTAATTTGATATTTTGCCTACTCTTTACACATAAGACACAGCAGAAGGTTTTACTTTTCCATAGGAACAATTTTCTCTAGAATATGAATATCTCAACACAGTTCCTTAATTTTTAGGATCACTTTGCCTTATCTCTGTTCAAGAAAAAAAATCCAAAGAAAAACTTTATAAAATTTACTACTATTTATATAAACCTGTGGCAACAACTTATAGCAAGGATGAGAGAGAATTTAGAAACTTTGATCTTGTCTTCGGTAGGGAGGAAACTGGGTGAATGAACTAAGGGAATTATCGTAACATGTTTGACTACAATCCTAATTTTCTCACTATTGAGTAGGTAGATCTTTTCATAGTTATCATATGTTATTCACGAGAATCCTTTCTGGTTATAACCCTGACCATGAAAATGATTTCAGATAAATTCCACGATTTCATATAAAATGGGTTATGGTGTAAAATAGAATGTTACTTGGGGCAAAAGGTAGCAAGAGAAGAAATCTGTTTGAAAGTCACATCATCTCAGGAGAGTTGGTGTATGTCTGTGTTCTTGCACGGTAATTCTACTTTTGTGTATCTTACTTTTCATAGGGACTCTATAGGAATGTGATCTTTTCAATAATGAGCAGAGTGCTGGGTGTCTGTTTTGCAATAAGAATTACACAGGTTGCTGTGAAATGATTTTTAATTTTTATTTTGGATAAACAGCTACCCAAAGGGGTGCAGAACTCTCCCTCTCTAAATTAAATCTGCCTTGGTCAGTCATGTCTAATTTTGTTCCCCATCTCTCTACTTTATAACAAAGCTCACTTCTAATACTTGATGTATACTCTTCTTTACATTAAGCATTGTCTGAAATGAAGCTTGTCATCTGCTCTCTACAGGAGTTAAATCCCTTGTAGGCTATAGAATTTTTCCCATGGGTGTAGCTCTTCCTGCTGGGGAAAGAGAGAACCTCTGGTCCCAGATTCCTCTAGTAAACCACAAGTGATCTCCCAAGGGTATTTTTGGAGAATTTCCTCATTTCACTACTCTTAGGTATGCAATAAAAAACTAATTCATCTTGGATGTATTTAACTGTAATCATTTTGAAAAAACTGGGGAACTTTCAAAATAAGTTATCCAATGACAAATGTCCACAAATAGATACAGAGCACCCTTGATAAAGCAGAATTAATCTTTAGGACTACATTGACAAAAAGAAAATAAAGTATTTCTTTTAGAAATTTACAGTATTAGTCAATTTAATTAACAGAACATGTTGCACAAATTTATGGCTTGAACACGAAGCCATAAGTATGCTCAGCCATCTGAAATATGCCTTAAGTGGACAAATAAAATATGCTATATAGTTTCTGAATACTAATGCTAAATGTTTTTTCCTAACAAATATCTTTATGCTTAGTCGCATCTTAGAATTTATTTTAATAGATATTATTTTACTGAAGAGAAAATAAACAGTGTTATATTTTCTTAAGCTTTTCAGTCTTATACCACACTAGCAGCTAACAAAATTAACTGTCATCTCTTTTGATCCTTAAAAAAATGTGTTAAGCTTTAAACCAGGTAAGGAGCAGTGATTCTAGACCTCCAGGGAATGTGCACATACTCAGTATCTTCAGTGGAATATGTTTGCCCTTTTCCCTCCATCAAATTTCAAGTGCCTCTGAGTACTCAGGGGTAATGGGAAATGAGCTTGTCTCATTTACCCCATGGCATCTATTGCCCAGATGGTGACATCATCATTGAAACTTAAAACTCTTTATTATTATCAACAGCTTCTTAAACTCCAAACTATTTCTTTGGTAATAGGCAATTTGTCATTTAATAACCTTGAGAACTTACTTGTTTATTTTTGTCACAAAAATAAATTACACGGGTAATTTGAGTTCTCCTTACTTCAGTAATGATCTGTCATTTATGACACTTGATGACAATATGATTATTTACAAAATACTCAAGAATTTTAAATGCCAAACTTGGCATATTTTTCTTCGCTTATCTAACAAACTCCAACTATCAAAATTTTCAGTGCACACTCATGCTAACATAGTGTGCAGGTTTAAACAATAAATAAAGTGTCTCAACAACCAATTGAAGTAGGTATCATTAACCCTGATTGACACTGGTTAAATCAAAACGCAGTTGAACTAATTATGTGCACCAATTTATGTAGCTTTTTGCTGACAGAGGAAGGGTGGAAATCAGATGTCTGATTCTTGGTGAGTGACCATGATTTTGTTCAAGTAGCTCACAGACATTATAGGTACACGCAACATATGTGACCTCTTGTACCTGTGGTATTAAGATGCCAATATTCTCCATTCAGCAAAGCAGCCGCTGATTCAACTATGCTAGGCAAAATGCCATGGCAACAGCTGGCTTCTCATTCTAGCAGTGATTTTCACAATCCTGCTGGAAGGCCATCAGCTGTAGGCTTTTCCCCTTCCTTTGTTCAAGCTCTTTTCTATCACTGCAAGGGAATGTTAGATGCTCTTCAGAATATGATAAGGAGGGAGAAAGCATAGAAATACATGTGGTACTATTCTCCTATTAGCAGCAGAGAGGGAGAGGAAAAGGAAATGGCAGAGGCAACCTATAGCAAATAATAAAAGGACTCTGATGAAAAGGATAAATGTCAAGAGGCTCTAGTTATATTAAGTGAAAGAAAGTTTTATAGGAGGTGAAAATTAAATTTAATAAAGATACTAGCACTGAAAAATGCTGTCTAGACAATCTGAAAATGAAGAAGCTAAACGATTGGAAGCGAGGATAAGTGCAAAATAATTAGTAGGGAAAAGAAACAAAAGGATTGATTCTTATTCAATTCTCTCTTAGTAAAGTTACAAAAATAAATTAAAGCAGCATATGCCTTTGGAAACTAGCATGAATCAAAAGAGAAATTTATAGAAACATTGATTTGGAAGATAGCTGGAAAATTGTAAATTGTTTTAAACATATAGTATAGAAACATGAACTAGTGATAGTTTGTTATACCTGATATCATAGATTATGCACAAATTAAAATATGTAGGTTGCATTGACACAATAAACTGATGATATAGTGCATTGTTCCAAAATGTATACATTAGCATGAAAATATATACATCATAACACCTCAAAAGCTTTTAAATCTATTGTGTGAATGATCCATTTTTCAAAATTATGAGATCATCTGACAATGGTACTAAAAAATTGATTATTTATTAACAAATGGCTGGTAACGTATTGAAAGAATAGCATCAACTTTGCAAGTTTATGTAGTATTTGTTCCTTTGTGGCTTTAGAGACTTTCTAATCTTAATGTTTCAATTTAAAGATGAGTAAACACAGACTCTCACAATCAGAACTGTACTATTATTATTTAAGTGTGTCTATTATTTTTAGTGTGTATGTCTGTGTATGTATTTTGACCCCGATATATTTTAGCCTCCTTTAAACTAGGATCCATGATTTTTATTTCTTTTTCTTCTACAGTATTGTGCATAAGTTCTTGTGCCTAATAAATGCTACTGAGTTGGTCACAATTAAAATGAATTTGCCTATAGTGATATAATTTTATTTCCTAAGAACACATTAATTATTTAGGCCAATGATTGTGATGTTTCATAAGTGCATATAAATGTTGCTGTCATAAGACCACAAAACAATATTGTTCGTACCAATGACTTTTGAAACTCAGAATTTTTTTCTGAACCATGTCTTAATCAACATCAAAAAACATAATGCTAATGTTTCTATTAGAGATATGTTGATGCTAAGTATAAACTAAGGTAAGCTAATGCATTGATGGATATGTTAGGGGATAGTGTAGTCCAGGTCGTCTCCTGTGACGCTGACAGTGACATCAGTTTTTCTGCCTTTGCTGGGGGGCTGATACTTTCTAGGACCATTTTATCAAGCTACTTCCTCATTCCTAGAATAACAACTGGTTCAGCAACAACAAATATCTGATTGTCACTACGGTTCACATGACCTCCAACTAGAAAGAAGTCCCTGTTCTCTACTCCAGATATGGAAGGAATAGTGTTCTCATTATGTGAAGATTTATATCATGATTTTGTTTGCCATTTACTAAATATGTCACATTTGATACAGATTCTTACAACGAACTACTACTACTAAAATTGGCTCCATTACTGTATTAAAAAGAACCAAAATTGAACAAATAAGGACAGAAAAAAGTACATGCATAAAAATGAGCTGAAAAAAGGAAAAGAAAATATTCATATTGCTATTCTTTTCATACGTTGAATGATCTTTTTCTGATATTATTATTATTCAGGAAAAATAAATCAGGGAGTATTTTTAAAAAATATTCCTTAAATTTTGGCTATTTAAATAATGTCTGTTTCCTTGCCCAATCAATTCATACAGTTTTGTTGGATCCTTCGTAATAACCAAAGACACTATTTTCCAGTATATCATCCTAGAAATAACTGAGTTTTTAAAAGAAGCCCCTACATATTATTCTCTTCTAGCTGTGTCTCTGAAAGATGATTTAAAAATGTCTATCTTACTAAATCTTCCATCCACTTTCTTACAACTCTTTTTAAAAATTTAAACCTTTCTGATGTGATTGCCAAGATAGAATTCTAAGCCATTTGTGAATGTTATTTCTTAATCTAACCCTACTTATTCCTGCTTAAATAAGCTTGCTAGGTTCTTAATAAGTTTATAGTTTTTGATAAATATAGTCCTTGTAAAATAAAACACGTTAACCAAGATAATTGCTTCAGTCTTTCTTTAAATCATTCACTATGTGGGTATATGTGTATATTATGTGTATATATGTGTGTGTAGTTCACAATACCTAGCACATACTAGATTATATGTATATCATGCATATATGTGTATATATGTTTGTGCATGTGAGTATATATATGACTAAGATCATATATATATGATTGTATATATACATATATAGTGAAGTCTGCAACCAGACAAAGCAGGTTTATGTTGCCTTTTCACTAACAATTTATTTAATAGTTTCTCCTTTTTCTTAATTGCTTCAATTGATAAAACTAATTGTTTTATCTATTATACTCTGAGTTCCATAATATTTTTAAATTAATGTATTATAATTTTACCCTAGAAAACATATCAATAAACACAGAAAATGAGAATTTTAACACATTTATACCTATATTACAATCTATGTTTCACCAAATAAGTCAGGCTGTTTAATTTCAGCTGTTATTAAGGGCATTATTCCTTCATTCATTTATCCAACAATATTTATTGGGAAATTTCTTTAATACATCCAAATATTTTTATTGGGCATTGCTATATATTAAATATTTTTGTCCCTTCAAAATTTATATATTGAAATTCTAACTCCCAAAGTGATGATATTAGGAGGTGAGACCTTTGGAAAGTGATTTAGTCCTGAGGGCTGAGCCATCATGGATGGGATTCGTGCTCTTACAAAAGAGACACCAGAAAGCTCTCTTGCCTCTTCTTCTAAGCGAGGACACAGGAATAAGACAGCCAAACATGAACCAGGAAGTAGACCATCACCAAAAACCAAGTCTTTTGACACCTTGATCTTGGATTTTCCAGCCTCCAGAACTGTGAAAAATAAACTTTTGTTATTTTGAAGCCACTCAGTCTATGGTACTCTGTTATAACAGCCTGAATGGATTGAGGTATTGTTAAGACTTCCACAATAAATGTGTTATTATAGCCCTCTACAAAGTTTTACATTGCTTTCAGCTTCTCCTCCTATATTTAATGCTGATCTGTATTTATATCTGAATAAAAACATATAATGGTCTCTATATAAACAAGTTTATAGAGTTTTTGGCATCCATGAATGTTCAGAAAGAAAAACAGTCACATGAGAAAAAAAAACCCACAAAAAATACTGACAAAAGTTCATCTGTTCTATTTATGAAAATGAATATGCCAGGTATATTCATAGTCAATCAGGAGAGAGTGACAAGAAAATACATTTTCAAAGTAAGTGAAATTGGAGATAATTATTACTATCTCTATTCCTGTGGGTAGAGAAAGAAAAGTCATAAACTCAGAAAATTATTTTAAATGATACCTGAGTGATTCTCAGAGCCCTATAATCTTCATTTACCATAGACATGATGTAGCTACCTGCCTAGTCATTTCCAAGAATTTTGTCTAGATTCCTTCAGTCTTTGTTTCTGTGATATTACAGAATGAATAAATAATTTA
This sequence comes from Cheirogaleus medius, assembly GCA_008086735.1. Classification (NCBI taxonomy): domain Eukaryota; kingdom Metazoa; phylum Chordata; class Mammalia; order Primates; family Cheirogaleidae; genus Cheirogaleus; species Cheirogaleus medius. Next base: position 54,428,898 of record VBSM01003176.1, read on the forward strand.
ATTCAGGGTACAGTACCACTACTTGAAGAGACAAAAAAAAAAGTTTCTTCTGGGTTTTCTTATTGTGTTTATTGAAATTTAATTCAAACAAAGCTTCTATATATCCATAAGTTTTATTTAACATTAAAATTAGCCTTGAGACTATACTTTTTTCACAATAAAGAGAATCAAAGATCCTCTTTATATTAATAATAATTTAAAGAGATTTGAAGAGTAAATGCTCATGTTTATTCACGTATATTAGAATACCATTTGTGTATATACAGGTATAAATGATAGCTTGGTTAATCAAAACTATATTACTATACATCAACTTTTTTCAAAATAGACTGTGATTCCATGCCTTGACAATCAAATGCGTGAGACAAGTAGAAAAATTTCTGTTACAAAAATCTTGGGGACTAAGTTGGGAGTGGTGGTTCAAAAACAGTAAGAAACAATAAAAAAATAATGCTTCCTCGGTCCAGTTTATAAGCATTTGCAATTTCTGCCTATTAATACAGGTGCATCCCAATACACAAATATAATTGTGTAGGCAGACCAACTAAACTTAAAACCTAATTGACTTAGAAAATGAATGATTTTTTTTATATTATCCTTCTCAAAATGAAAAATACGATTAAAAATCAAGGGCAGAATTTCTTTCCTTTCTCAATTCTGTGGCTATTCTGCTATTTTTTAACCTTCTTTCTTTTAAGAGACTGAATTATGTTTCACTGGCTCATTGCCCTTTTTGTGAGGTAATTTCTCAATGTACATTTTGAGGTCTCCTTGACTCATTCTTTGAAGATTAATTTTATTACATGAGATTACTATGTGCATTATCTGCATAGAAACCTTGTACTTTCAAAATTCATTTTGACAACTCAAAGATACATCATAAACTTTTCTTCCTTCCCTCCCTCCCTCCCTCCCTTTCTCCCTATCTCCCTCTCTCCTTCCCTTCCTCCTCCCTTTCTCTTTTTTTTCCCTTTCTTTCTCTTTCTTTCTGATGCATTCTTGTTATGATATATATGTATCATTATATATAATAAATGTCTCTAGTTTCATATTAATATAATTATTCCAGAAATTAACTTTAGAATGTTGCCTCCCAAAGGAGTCCCAATTTTTAGTAAAGATTTATTACTTTTCTCAGTGACAATTAACATAATCAGGGACTGCTGTATCCTTGTCTTTATAAACTATGGAAACTTGTACACTATTCTTACTTGAGTCATAGAAGAGGAAGGCCTAAGAGTCAGCATGAAATTTAGTTTATTATCACACACGGCATAGGTACCTGTATATTATTATCTGTAAATGTTATTAGTTAATAATATACATGATGAAGAAATACCAGAGATCGGCTGACATAGTCTTTCAATTTAATAGGAATCTGAGACTTAGAAGTGTGCAAATTCACACAACTGGAGAGTTTGCAGATCTTAATTAGAACCCAGGTAACCACTCGTTCAATACCAAGTTCTTTTTATTACAAATAAATCTACTGATAAATTTATATTTTTGTTTGGCCTACATCATTAGCAGTAACAGTCATCAATATCTGACTAATAGACTAGCTGACAGAGAATAGTCAGTTAATGTCTTTTGAATTGAACAATGGAAATATTTCCATATCTCATACTATTTTATTATCACATAAATTTGTGATAGAGGTATAATTAATTGAATTTTACATATTGGGAAATTGAGGCTTAGTATGTAAATTAATTATCCAAGATTAATCAACTGGTAAATGGGAAAAATGGGCAATTCTAATTTTGATTCAGGGCTTTTCTGATTCTCCTATATGTTTATACATATTTAACATTCAAACATAATTTGATAACCTCTCATTTATTTTTGTCATGAATTAAAATGGAATAAAAATGGGTTTTATACTTTAAATTTAAATTTTATAGTAGCCTATTTACTATATTGAATCTGCTCTGGGATTATAATATGTGTAATACAGAGGAATTTATTATAAGATATTCTTTAGAATGGCTATCAGTTTTTCCATTCTTCTTAGTACTGTCATCACAGAAAGGCATAAAAGCAGTTTTTAAAACACTACCCAGACGAAATAATAGAAATTAATGAGACAATGTGATCTATTTTATGACTTACTTATTGAAGTCACATTTTGCAAAAGATGAATAATTTTAAATTAAGTTATAATCAATTGGAACTGAATTCTAGACATCAATGTTCAATATCAATATGAGAAATAACATATTAATCATCTACATATTTCTTGCTCAGTCCCATACTAAGTAATTTACAGCATATGTTAAAGGGAAGAAATGACTCAAATTTGCAAATTTAATCTGCAATAAACACATGAACTTAAATATAACATGTGGCCCTTTTCATCCTCGCCTTAGTAGGCAGTACTCACTGAAGTAGCTAATTTTTATGATAATAAGTATTTTTTTATGTATTATCCAAATTCTTTTCTCAAATTTTCTTTGTGACCAATGATATTTTACACACACACACACACACACACAGAGTAAAATAAATGATGACACATTATAAATTGAAAATATGGTGTTTTTGCTCAAAAAATGAGTAACCTATAACAACTAATAATAGAATGATCTGCAAAGCATATTATTTAAAAGAAACAAGCAATGCAGATAAGCACTAGAGTACCACAGATGTTAAAATGAAAGGGTAGGACATACACATGCATTCTCTGTGCGTGAGCACTGAATATTTTGCAGTAATACTTAGGAGACTGATTACAGTGTCTGCCTTTGGGGAGGGAGGAGGCTAGGGTCAGGGTATTAAGAAGGAGACTGATTTTTACAGTGTTTGTGCTGTTTGAATTTTTTTAACCATGTACATATATTATATCAGAAAAATAACATGTACAATGTCAGTATTTGTAATCCTCATGTCTTCTAAGGTTTGTGTTTGTGATCAGTGTTTGTGATCTTCTAGTACATCTTTGATCTGTGCAATAACAGGGTTTATCAAAGTTTCCAATTGCTTTCTGATATTATAAGTCAACTGAAAGTGTTATGAGATTAGATCATCCAAAACATTTTCATCTTATAAGCTACATTTCTATAATATTGTTATTTAAAAAGCTTATAACTTGTCAGCCTCTTTTACATATCATATTATTATAGTAATATAAATATAATTTAAAAAACCATATCTTCTAGCCAGGCATGGTGGCTCACGCCTGTAATCCTAGCACTCTGGGAGGCCGAGGCGGGAGGATCGCTAGAGGTCAGGAGTTCAAGACCAGCCTGAGCAAGAGTGAGACCCCCGTCTCTACTATAAATAGAAAGAAATTAATTGGCCAACTAAAAATATATAGAAAAAATTAACCGGGCATGGTGACACGTGCCTGTAGTCCCAGCTACTCGGGAGGCTGAGGCAGAAGAATTGCCTGAGCCCAGGAGTTTGAGGTTGCTGTAAGCTAGGCTGACGCCACAGCACTCTACTCCGGGCAAAGAGTGAGACTCTGTTTCCAAAAAAAAAAAGCATATCTTCTAGAAAGAATTTTGATTTTGCCAAAATTCTTTGTTAGTCCTTATTTTTTTTTCTCTTAAATTTTAGGGCAGATACCACTTAGGATTCAATATAAGTAATTTAGTTGCCAGTTCTTATTGTGGGCATATATCAAAAAGAAGGGAGTTTATCAAGGAAAAAATGAAAAGGTAATAAAGAATTAGAAAACTTAATTTGACTTTATTATTATAATGTTTTCATTATGTTCATTACCACTATTATCACTATTTGATTCTTGAGGAACAGTGACATGTTCAAAGAGGTAAATAAATAACATATCTTTCAATTATTTATTTACTAAAGAAAGAAGGCAAGTAATTACTATTTTCTAACTCACATCACCTTACCTGTTACAAGTACTTTCCCAAATGCTGGTTTTTAAGGAATGAAGAATTGCATTAACTGAATTTGAGATTACTCCTCAGAGAAACTCCCAATCTCTATGGGTGAATCATATTAGCTCTCCTAAGCCCTATTTAAATAGTTGTATCAATTTTCAACTACTACTATCACAAATTACCACAAAATTAATGGCTTAAACAACACGAATTTACTTTCCTATAGTTCTGGAGGTGAGAAGTCTAAAATAGTCTAACAGGGTGAAAGTCAAAGCTTCAACATGACGGGTTCTTTCTGAAGGCTCTAAGGGGAGAATTATTTTTCTTGCCTTTTTTCAACTTTGGCAAGTCCTTGTCCCCTTTCTTTCATCAATTCAACCTCTCGCTTCTGTCCTCACATTACCTATTCTCTCTGACTCCTTCTGACTTCCTCTTACAAGAACTCTTGTGATTACATTGGGCCCACTAGGATAATCCAGAATAATCTCCCCCATTTTAAGACCATTAATGTCATCACATCTGCAAATTTCTTTTTGATGTACAAGATAACACTCACGGGGTGCAGGGATTAGGAAGTGGACAGTTTTATGGTACCATTGGTCAGCCTACGACAATAGGCTACACACACACGGGTCTTAGAAAATGTCTCAACATAGTTAGGCACTTACTTTCTTCTCTTTTTGGATAGGAGACATGAGTGACTACATCCCCCAAATTATATTTTCAAATCGAAGTTAATTCTGCTTTTAGCTCTTTATGCAATTCTGGCTTTCATCCTTTCAGCTTTGAGGATTTGTATTTTGTGAAGGCAGTAATAGGTAGTAAGCTGCCTTATTGCCTTCTTAAGTCACAACCACCATTTCTATGGTAATTTAAAATCTCATAATCTATTCCTTTATAAATTCCTTTGAGTTTGTAACAAGGCCCAAGTTTAAAGCTTCCTATAGCCACCAATTATATTAAATAAAGAACCTTGAAATAATGCAGGCATGTGGTCTTCTGAGATCAGGATGCCATCAAGTAACTGCTCATCATGAGCAAGAATTTATTATCATTCATTCTATATTATAAGAAAGTTCAGAATTAGAAGGAAGAGTTCAGGTTATTTATTATTATTTTCCATACATAAAGTAGATTTTTCTGTATTGTAAGCTCATATCTTTCTAAAATGTTACAATATATTAAAAAGCAATAACAATTTCTTACCCTGCAATATTTAAAGATAACTCAAGAACTTTCATTTTAATATATTATTATTTCAAAGACATCTGAAAAATAGAAGAGATTTCCTCATGTGTGTCTGTTACAAATATGTGTTTGGATGTTGATACAGGGCTAATTTGAAAATATGTCTCTCTTTTAATGAATGAATTTTTTTCAAATGTATGCATACTATTGAAACAAATGTGTTGAAAACTTGTATCATGTTTTATAAATTCTGATTTTAATGATGGCTTGATATTTCTCTTGTTCTGTATTTTTTGTTATATGGTTTCTGTGTGTCCTATTTCATTATCTTTTGTTTGTTTTATCTTGTTTTAAATTTGGATTGTTACTGTTTTTCTTCTTCATATCAATATATGTATGCATGATATGTAGTTTATTATTGTTTCTATTAGTGTTACTGGTAGCAATACTTATAATATTAAAAGATATGTTTAAAGTAAACATATCTCCAGTTTTAATTAGAACTTTTAATGTGTATGTATATATATATACAAATATATCTGTATCCATATGTATATATTTATTAAATTAAATTATTGTTGAAACCAAAGGACACAAGTTTTATCAAAACCAGAACACTTTGAAAGAAATTTTGCTTTAAGAAATACAAAGCACTGTTGGCACTTAACTTTTTAAAATATAGTGAAGAGATAAGGAAGAAAGCTAACAAGTATTTACATAACTGTTTCCCTAAAATGGAAAAGAATATAACTTATTCTATATTTTATCTTTGATATAAAGAACTTTCCTATAATTATGAAGTTCGATTTTAATAACTCCAAGGACTCTTTGCTTGTAATCTTAAGAATATGGATGTTTTTAAGAAGAAACTGCATGTGTTAGAATGCTTGTTGAGAAAACCATTTCTTCTTCACTTAAATGGGTAACTATGCTTGTCATTAACCTTCAGACTGTAGCTACACTGATTAAGTTCTGAAAACTGAGTGCAGATAATTATAGAAAGAAATATATCTGAAATCATTACTTTGCAAAATCTATTTTGCCATTAAAATTAACGTTAGAACACAATGCAAAACTATCCGTTAATACCAATTTGCCGGTGAGTACATGTGGTGCTTGTTTTTCCATTCTTGAGATACTTCACTTAGTAGAATGGGTTCCAGCTGTATCCAGGAGTATACAAGAGGTGCTATATCACCATTGTTTCTTAAAGCTGAATAGTACTCCATGGTATACATATACCACATTTTGTTGATCCACTCATGTATTGTTGGGCACCTGGGTTGTTTCCACAACTTTGCAATTGTGAACTGTGCTGCTATAAACTATCATTCTTCCACACTAATGTAATGATAATGAAGAAATTCTCACACTTATTTTTGTTCATTCCTTAGGCCACATTTCCCATACCATCTACCACTCCATTTATATGAGTATGATTGTGAATATTAGCTTTCTACTGCTACTGTAACAAATTGCCAAAAACTTGATTGCATAAAGCAAAGCAAATTTATTATTATTCATTTCTGTAGGCCAAATACCTGATAAGGGTTTCACCGGTATAAAATACAGATGTCTTAAGGGTTGTGTTTCTTTCTGGAGGCTCTAGGAAAGACTTTGTTTTTTACCTTTTCTAGCTTTGAGAGGCCATCCATATTCATTGGCTCCTGGGCTCTCTTATTCTATCTTCAAAGCCAGTATCATTGCATCTCTCTGACTCTTCCTCTTTCTCGGACCACAGCAAGGACAGTTTCTGCTTTTAAGGGCTCATGTGATTGGATTGGATCTACTTGGATAATCCAGGATAATTGCCCATCCAAAGTTCCTCAACTTAATCACACCAGCAGAGTTTCTTTTTCTTGAGTACTTAAAATCTATCTGCAATTAATACATTCATTTATTAACAAAAAGCCTGGTATGGGAAGTTTCTTATCAGCAAAATCACTAGACTTTTACCAGGAAGCACACCTGTATAACACATCAGTAGATTTTGATAACTGGTGCCTCAATACCTAAAGGATAAATTCTGTTAATGTGTATGGCAGAAAAGATCTCTCAATCTAACTACCTCACTAATGTCACCTTATGCTTGTCCCTGTACCTTATGCTCCAAGCGTATGGAGCTAAGCACAATCCCTCAAACATGTCACACATTTGTGGCTGAAGGTAAAGGATATGTTGGTTATGGTACTAACCCAACCAATTTGTCCTTCTAATTTAACCTGGTATACCCAGAGCACCAGGCTGTTCTTTATATCAAATGGCTACTGTATAAAGGTCCACAGATGTTTACCTGTTGCAAGAACACATGAGGTAGCCTCATGTGAAAGGATTTAACCTTAGGAGCAATTATAATGAGAAAGCCAACTAGCTGGTTCCTTCTGAAATCAGGCTTAGAGAATGTCATGATAATTTGCTACTTAGTTGCAAAGGTATTGTAGCAGGTTGTCAGTGTAACTGTGAGAACTATAAGATAAACCCTGAGAGACAGAGATAATTGTCAGTCTCCAGATAGTTGCCTCATTTGCTCACAAATATTATTGTTAATATTATTATCCTTATTTTAATTCCTGATCATTTGTGTACACTAGTATGATTTGGTGCTACTGCTTTGATTCATAATAAAGCACCAGTAATTTTACCTATTGTTAACTTTACACCATCTTCACAAATGGCAACACAGTGAAAAAAACAAATGATGTTTTGGTGTTATTATAAAAATAGTTTTAACACATGCCCCCCTGCGAAAGGATCTAAAAGCTACCCAGGAGACTATGAGAAACACTCTGACATACAATTTTTTTTTAATCTAAAAAGTATCTGGTCTATGTAAGGTAAATGGTCTAACATATTACTTGAATGATGTTTCCTTAGCTGGAAAGCTTTCTCCAGCTACCTTCTGAAAAAATTTTTTGGTCAATTCATTGAGAACCTAAGTCAAGTGGCTTCTGTACTCTGTAAACTTTTTCTTTTTCTACAAATAGAATTAACTTTAGGAGTTTACATTTTGCAAATCTGAATAGGGATTTAGAATTTTCTTTTTAACAAATGATTAGGCAGTGTTTTTAAAAATCACGGCATAGAAAAGACTAATCTGTGGCTCATTTGAAATCTGCCACTGCCGAAGGGATATCATCGTGCACAACCTGGTTAGCATGCTTACAAGCAGGCTGTGAGGTTGTTGTGACAGACACCACTTCAGAGATTCAAGTAAAAGCTACATTATGTTTTCTCCTTTGAGCCTGGCATTAAATTACACAGACTACCACTTTAAAGAAGAAAGTTTCATATCACTGCATGCTTTATCAAGGGTACAGCTGGATGGCAAGGTTCAGACATCCATTTTAGCTGAAGAAATTATACAGCAGCATAATCCTTTTGAATGAAACATCCATGTATATCCTGAGAAATTATTTTTATATGTAGTGCTCAAATACCCAATCCTTTAGAAAATATTTCTAAGAAGACTTTATTGTACTATAGAGCATGAAAACTAATGCATCATCTTCAGCCAGTATTATTTTTTCTTCTATGAATTTCTTTTCAAACTTCTGATATGGATAATGTAGATAACTTTTTAGGCTTCGTTTCATTGTCAAGAAATAGGAAGAGTTCACTTTTAAGTGGAATTATTCAACTCAGTTCAATAACTTTTTGTTGCCCTCCGTCTATTGTCAAGAGAATAGATTCCATAGTTGGAATGAATGTTTAGCACTATGTCACATGCATCTGAACAATATAATATTTGAAAAATTTAAAAATTTAAATTCTGTGATTTAAAGGAATATAAATTATTTTTGATATTATAATAAAATTAATATTTTATTTATAGAATTCCTAATGACTCTTTAGGGAAAAAAATTAGAAAATTTTGGCTTTTATTTGCAAAATTCTGAATGCATAGCGTAAACAACATCCTTTGACAATTCAAATGTATGCCTCTTTATGCTGTAGAGATGTGGGGGTTTTTTTTAAGAATAAATTTGGAATTGACTTATATGCTTCATATATACAGTGTCTATATCTAAAATTGTGCTTGATTTGGTAATATTCATTAAACCAATTAACTTTAAATTTCTTTGCTTCCAGAACTGTCAAACTGTTAGATGTTTGCTCAATAACAATATGTTGAACACCTACTATATTTAAGACACTGTGCTAGGTAATCTCAATTTCTTCACCTAGGCAAGAAACATAAAAGAAATAGCGTCATATATTACATCACACTCTTACACATTGTGCAATAATTAAGAGGTCTTAGATTGTTCTGTCATGGTATCTATAAGTGGGCCTGATTTGTCTAGGAATCAGAGTAAATTTAATTCTCTTGCCATGATAATTGCTTTAAGGAACCCAGGTCCAAGTCCATCTATAAATTGCATGCCTATGGATATCAGGCTGGTTCAACACAGGTGTAACTCAGGATACAGTTTGATGGTAAGGGAAAAGAACATCCTCCTCCCTGTATTATGAAGAAGAAGGCACTTGTGGTCGATTGATGCTTGTGGCTATTTTAGAAGGCAGCACAAGATCAAAGCTGACAGTCATGGAAGGCGAGCCTCTAAAATCATAAAGAACTGGAGCCAAAGGATCAAAAAATATTTGAGCCCATTATCCTATTGGACTTTCAGAAATTTAAGTCAACACATTCTTATTTTTAAGTTAGCTTTTTTTCTTTTTTAAATTGCACTTGAAAACATCTTAACTGATAAATCATCAAAAAATAAAGGTACTTGAGAAAGATGAATTCAGACAGAAGAAATGAAGTGGAAAAGAGAGCAAATGAGAGTATTTATTGGCTAAGTCATGGTTGCAAATTCAAACGCTCCAGCTTGAGAGACCTATATTAATGAAGCAAATCGGGCATAAGATAAATTAGCAAATATTGCCCAAGATATCATTGACATGTGTGAATGTAAATTGAATGTTATGAGATCTTTCTATTTTCAAGAATTTTTTAGAGGTTAAATAAGATATGGTGTGGAAGATGCTTGGCACAGTGTCTTACAGACATGAAACAATAAATAAGTGACAACTATTATTGTTTGTAAGAATGATGACAAGGTGTGTGGACAGTCAATAAATTTTAGCTCACTTCTCTTAGTCTCAGTTGAACAGAGGATATGTGACAAGAGAACTGGAGGATATAGGAGGAGAAAACAGGTGGCTACAGGTAAGTAAAGGTTACTTTAGGAGATTAAAGGATGGGGGGTATCAAAATTGGAGTGACTAATATGGACATTTGAATACAAAGGATAGTAGAAGGATACAAGGAATAGTGAAGTTAACAACAAAATAAAGGGAAAAATGCTGAGGCACAAACATGGAATATTTCATTGACCATATATAGTAGCAATTCAATATTTTCAAATTCAGACAGTTTAAATCAAAGATCTATCATACAACACATGGGCAACCTTAGCTAAGTTAATTAACCAGAGTTTCAAATTTTTCATCTGCAATATGTAAATATTAACAGCAACTCTCTCATAGGGTTCATATGAAATTAAAGCAATAATGAATATAAAACATTTCAGTGCCTGGAAGAAAGTAGGTGCTCAATAAACACTACTGAATTTACTGTTATTATTTAGTGGAGTGTAAAGAAGAATCAGTAAATAAGAATGAGAAGAAAGAAAGGAAGCTGAGTTTAGCAAATAATAATACAAAAAAGAATGCAAAGAACAAGTCATTGTGCTTGATAAGTCATCAGAAAGTTATAGGACATTTTCATTGATGGTCTAGTTCTTAGTTTGGAGGTAGAAGAAGAAGCTACATTGTAAGGAATTAAGGAGTGAGGTGGTAGTAGTGTGTAGATCCATAGAATGTAGATGATTGATTGAGATTAGTACCAAAATCAAGAGTAAAACATATGGTACAAGCCTGGTAAAGGTTTTTGGTTTTGCTTTTTTATTTTAATGTAAAGTAGACCTAGACATAATAGAATGCAGATAGAAGAGGTCTCAATAGAGTTTCTGGAAAGAGAATAGAAATGATGAGGATATGTAATGGAAGAAAAAGAAATATAGAAGTTACCCTTCATTAAGAATGAGAAAAGCACCTCTTCTTTTAAAATAGGAGATAAGAAGAGAAGGAAAACATTTTTTTAAAAACGAAATAGTTTGCTGTCAGCTGTACACTGAAACCACCGAGCTCATACTTATAATACTGGGCTTTTCAGTAATTTAGAATGTTTCACCAATTTTTGAGCATAAAGAATACGGTGTGTTTAAAGAATACAGAAAAGTCTTAGAAGAATTATTTATTGATGTACTTTATTATTCCAGAGAAGATTTTAAAAGTTCATAAAGGACAAAAAATCCACCAAAATAACTATTTAGAAATATGTATTATAAAGATATCACCAGGGTAGAGGTATAAATAAATCCAGAAATGATGCTAGAACACAAAAAGTTCAGTCATAGCTTGACTCTAACCTTATACCTTATAGTAGAAAAGCAGAAGAGAAAATAAGATAAACATATGATTCATAATGATGGTAAAGAGCAAGCTAGTTTTTTCCAACTTCCTTCCAAAAAGGATACTGCGACCTAATAGACAAAATTCTCATCCACATCTCATGGTAAACATGGATTAGAATTGCATAGTGCTATTTCTTATGATATGGGGCTAATGGAATTATACTAAATCACAGTTTAGTAAAACTAGTCCTATCAGGAACCAGTACAATAGTCCTCAACTCTACAGATATCTTATGAGCTAAATAAAGTGATAGATATCATAGTATCTAGAGAAATAGACTACATAATCTTCAGACAATCTTTCCTAAATATTATTTTCTCTTAACCCAACTTTTGATACTGGGTGGTAGCGAGTTTAATATTATGTGTCCTGACAAAAATGCTGGAGTATGGGTCATTTATACTGGCTAAATATGATATGGTAAGGTTATCAGTGAGCCAAAATTGGTATATTGTCAAACCCAAGGAGGCCAATATAGGCATATTCAGTAGATAAAGCCACTACAATACTCTGAGGGTGAAGTGGAGGAAGCACCTGTTGGCAGGTCATGATTTTCCTTAGTTATTAATTTTGGGTCAGCATAGTTCTCAGGTAGATGATAAATGACTTTACAAAATATTCATTGCCTATGTCAGTTGTTTATACAAATTTAAGAATGTGACTGTGACACTTTAGATCATTTGAACATTAGTTCATAAAATTTTTAAAAAGTATATTTCTCATTCCCTTGATTTTACCAAGTGATTTTTTTTCCTTTCTCTTATGTCGTTTTCTTCATCCTCATTATCCTCCATTTCTTTTTTCCTTTTGATCAAAGGGCATTTATTAAATATCCATGTCTATATGGCTCCTGGCTAAGCTCTATAGAAACAGTCATTGCCTTTTAGAGCTTGCATTGTGAGACAGATGATGACAATGTCAATAGACACATGTAAGGCATACAGACAAAAGATGAAAATGGTAAACACTACTATGCTTTTAAAGTACAACCAGGTGGTCCTTTCTTTGGAACTGCTCTTTGTGAAATCCACAACTTTTCTTCTTTTCATATTTCTGATATTTTCCTTTCCCATTCAGTCTTCCCAAATCTCCATAGCATGTGCTTTACATTATAATGTTGTCTGTGCATTTGGAAAAATATGAGCATCAAATTCCCAAGTATTTACTGAGGTGGGAGTTGTGGATGTAAGGAAGAATATATATAGTGTCCCTGACATGAAAAATTAAAAGCAAATCAACAGATTTTTTTCATATTAACAGCCTAAATTTCATAATTTTTATAAAATCATGTGTTTGGTAGCGAAGTGTGAATTTATAAGGAAACTTTGAATTGACCATTTATTAGGTATCTGAGTATTAATGGCTGGAAGTATACTATGAAGATACTTCTCTTCCAGTTTAGCTAATGGAAGAATTAACGTATATGTCAAAATGCAAGCAAAGGTTGTTTAAGCTTTATTTCAGTTAAAACATCATGAATATAAATTAAAGTTTATTATTTTTTACATTATCATTTTGCTCTTTTCCCAAGGAAGAGTCACATTACATTGAAATAAGAACTATACTGTAAAATATTCACTATTGCATAATATATAGTCATATTATCATTATAATTTAATCAGTTTTTTTACCTATCTATCATCTACCTATTTATCTGGACAGTATAGCTTCTGGGGCCATATCCTCACCCCAAACCTTCTGTACTATGAGTGGAATCAGAGCTGCTGCCAAAAAAATGGGTATACGGTTGCTGGGATACAAATAAGTGTTCATTGTATTGATGAAATTTAAGCAACAGACTAAATTACTAGCATCTCCACTAGTTTGCTACAGGGTAAGGCAAAGCATAATAGTAACTATATGTTTAAAACAATGTAGATCTGTGCTCATTGGTTAACACATATTTATTCTTACTGTCTCTAATCCCAGAAGGGAATTGCATTTCAGAAGTATCTTCAAATATCTAGAGAATTGCTGTATTTGACTCTAATTAAAATTTAACCTTTTTAGATAAGTTCTATTAAAACATAAAATTTATTCTCTAATCCCTAGAGACGCAGCATGTACAGTATATTATTAATATGACTAAAAAAGATTTATAGAAAATGTCTGAATAACCAGCCAAGACTTTCACATAAATGTATGCAAATTTTCCAAACATTGATGTAAAATCCTGAGAAGTATCCTCAGGAATTTTTCTTTTTATTATGTTAATGGTCAAGATCAATTGAAACATGAAATGTATGGAAATTTATGGAATTTTATTTAATGTAAGTGCTGTCAATTTTGCAAGGCAAAATACATTTAAAAAACCATAAGGATTCGAAATTAATATGTAAGTTGGGAAAAATTTGGTTAGACTGTTTTTCAAGGGAGGGGCTTATTAATAAATATTATAATCTCTATATTGAGTTAGAGAAGATTTCAGGCGTTCCTTTCAGTTAAGGTGACCATATTCCAGTTTGCCCTGGATGGTCCTAGTTTATATTCATTGTCCTGGCATCCTGTTCTGTCCTGTTTAATATTGTTTCAGAGTTTGGGTTTGTTTTTTTTTTGGTAATTAAATTTTATTAATAGCTGCATTAAACTAAGCATAAGATCAGATTGTTTGATCTCCCCCCTACACCCTGTGGGAGTTGCACGTGCAATTAACAGCAGTCTCTGGTATAAAATCTGAATGAAACACAACCAGTGGTAATCTGTATTTCTTTTTCCAGCCCTATTCAGATAAAACATGATTAACATTTCCCTGTAAAAAAAAGTTTACAAAGTGTTCTCTATTAAAAGGAAGTGTTCTCCATCACAGAAGGGTAGAAGAGCTTACTTCTTCCAATCTTCCATTTTTCTGTCCCTGGTGGCCACCTGGTGCAATAGCTTGTTGTACCTTGGCGGTTATGGTAGCCTGCTAGGTACAAGAAGCCTCCAGGTTTCCATTGACAGCACGGGTGCAAAACAGTGGAAATATGTGGAAACACATGGCATGGGAAATAAAGGCTGAGCCGTCTTGCCGCAAGAATATACAGTGTAGTATAAATGTTCTTGCTAAAGTGAATTTTAAAATGTAGTGTGTGCATCTAAGCCTATTTACTTATTTTATTTTTTTACAGTATACTTATTTGGCAGAAATGGGCTCACAGAAACAAAGTATATGTTCAATAAAAAATTCATTCCTGTCCTACTTTCTATCTCATTCTCAAAAGAAATATGATGCAAAATGTGTAACTTGCACAAAATGTTTGTCAACAATTTCTATATACTACAGGGGCCCAGACTACATGAAAACCAGGAAACATAAATCTACTGTATAAGGGTCGACTTCTACCTCAGAAGTTAGTAGCTATTTTCAAAAAGCTGTGGATGGATGATGATTTACTACATCAAGCCGCAAAAGGTATCTTGACATATTTTGAAGGATGACTTTTCATTTGGATTAAGTAATTATTCTAAATTAATTACACTTATTTTTTAAATTAGGGTATTTTTTATGTACAATAAAATTCATTCTGAATGAAACTTCAAGCTTCATTTTTGATCCCAATTTTTTTATGCACATAGAAAAAGTGAAGCAAATGATAATGATAGCTATTAATGTGTTGGCTACATGAATGGGCAAAAACCTTCATTAACAGTTAGGTAATGTTCAGTTTTATATGTGTCATCAGAAGCTTCAAAGAGCAAAATAAATTATTTCTAGTTATAGTTCATTTTCCCCCCATTCAATTCACAGACAAAATTATAAAATTTTTGGATATTTCTTTCATTGAAGGTGATACATCTGACATTACTCTAAATGCTTTTTAAAATTCATTTAAAAAGTTCATCATTGAAAATAAAAATATTTATGTGATGAAAATATAAACACCAAATTCAGTAGAATATAGCATAGGGGTATAAATTGTCTATGCTAATTCAACAAACCTATGAAACATAAATGTACTTGGAATTTTCCTTGGTGCAAGCATCTAAACAGACTGTGACATTCCACCAATCAAATACACTCTGTAGTTGCCAAAATTTACCAATATTTTTACATTTTACTTGAATTTTGTTAAAAATATTTTATATAACTTGTATGTCTAATCTCTACCAATTAATGTACTTGTAGAAGCATCTTTAATGGGGTCTTCATTGCTTCTTATGAGACATAAAGGACTATTCTCCCATAGGGAGGGGTTTTTTTGGTCTTGTATTTTCCAGCTTACCTGTTTAGAGTTTGAGGCAGGAGAATCTAAGACCAAGCCACAGCAATTCTCTCCTTAATCCACTCCATTTGCTTTCTCTCCCAGGTATACTTCCACAATGCTTAATACATTTCCAAGGAACCAAAATAAATAAATTTCTGGTGAGTTGTTTAAAAAATAAAAATCAACCAATCTATAAAAATATTTTTATCAAAATTTTCAACAAGTGGAGCACTAAAAACTTCGATTTGGGAACTTTAGTGAATCTCGGTTTTTAAAAGAAGTCTTGCAAACCAGAAGACACTGAAATTTACTCCTGTAAAAGTAAAGTAGAAAAAATGAAATAAATTATACTAGGGCAAACGGAGTATAAACCTTAATTCTGCCAGGCACAATGGTTCATGCCTGTAATCCCAGCATTTTGGGAGGCTGAGACAGTCGGATCACTTGAGGCCAAGAGTTTGAGATCAGCCTGGGCAATACAGCGAGACCCTGTCTCTCTCCACAAAAAGTAAAAAAAAAAAAAAAAAAATTAGCTAGGCATGGTGTTGCATGCCTGTAGTCTCAGCTCCTCAGGAAGCTGAAACAGGAGGATCCCTTGAGCCCAGGAGTTCTAAGTCACAGTGAGCTATGATGGTGCCACTGCACTCTACCTTAGGTGACAAAATGAGACTTGCCTCAAAAAAAATTAATTAATTATGGAAGTTTATAATATTATTTGAAATATCTTTACTTGTGGGAGAAATCTTTTGATAGAGCTTTTATATATACTTTTCCCTTTTAAAATTGAGACTTCCATTTAAACATTGTTTTTTAAACTTCTATTATTTGTGTAGTGTTTCACAGCTTTTGCTATATTTGCTCATAACCATACCATTATTCATGCAATATTTTCAATGAACTGTTTTTAACTTAAGTTTATTTTAAAATAAAAATTTATTTCATCACCCTAAGTGGAACCCTATAATTTTTGCCATAATGAATTACAAATAGCCTGTAACTATTTCAAAACAGATTATATCCATCTATCTCTAAAACTCTTCAAGTTAAGGATGGAGTTTATATTGTTAATGAAATAAATTTATATTATTTGCTAAAATGGGACAAAATTGGTGAAGTCTATGATTTTGCATCATTTAAATTTAAGAAAACATAAAGTCATCATTAGAAACAACTTATGTGTATTTTCTTGTAAAATATTTATCAAAAAAAAGCTATTTTGAAAAGAGACCAAAGTTAATCTTTTGAAAAAATCTTTGGACCGATATATTTATATATTTAAATATGAAAACTATAAATATACGAGAATATCATCCATTTGTCAGAATTTAATTTGGTCTTACCAGGTACCCTTTTAGAGATAATATTTTCTCTATTAACATATTATGATCTAGATGAGTCATTTGAAGAGTCATTTGAAGGTGGGGCAATTTCAAACTTGTTAAGCATAAAATGCAGAAATTTATGGACATCTTTGTAAAAATAAGGATGCTCCACTTACATTCAGAGGGCAGAGCAGATACATGGAATCTTTTTTCTTCTTCTTTAATCAATAAGATTGTATGAGGATAGTTAAAATATCCAGATTATGAAGCATGAGAACCTGAGTTTAATTTAAGGAAATCCCTATAATTTGCATGCACCTAATTTAGTGGTTGTCCCCCAAGTGATTTCTGACCCATTGCTATGTGTAAAAATGTGGAAATCACCCAGCCTGATTTTTAAAGCTAGGAATCAGGTCGAGCACTCATTTTCAAAATGTCATGGTTGAGCTAGATTCCCACTCCATTGCAGTTAAAATTCTGCCTGTATATATCTCCCTTTCGGGTGTTAGAACTTTATAGGCATGAGAGATACGTTTAAAGAGGAAGGAGTTATGGTGATGCCGAAGCATTAATACCAGTCTCTGAAATATATTAGCATTTATTTCTGATTCTTAAGCAGGCTGAATAATTTTAAAAAGAACTATTTTTCAGAGTTAACCTGATATTCATCCATACATTCAATAAATATTTCCTGAACTCTTTTTTGTGTGTGTTAAAAAGTGTTCATATCTCTGGTCATGTGAATAGACCTATTGATAGTTATCTCTTTTTGTTCACATTTTTTCTATCATAATATTAAGAATGGGGTAGCTCCTCATGAGTTCCCCACCTTTACAATAATAATTATAAAATGAATCTAACTAAGGTGACAAACACTTTAGTTCGAGCTACTGATTTAATATTAATGTTTTGCACAATTTCCTTTTTTATTTTAATTTTTATTGTAGTAAAATATATAAAACATAAAATTTACCATTTTAAAACGATGAAAAGTTTTGGAAATGAATAGTGGTGATGATTGAATGGTTTCTTTAGAAAATTCTGGCAAAGTGATTTGTGTTCTGAAAATAGATACAGTTTGGGAGCAGAATGTGACCATTGAGTAGAAGAAGATAGAATACAAATGATGTGATTTGAGTAACATAAGGATTCCACCATTAGAAACCCCTGCCTTTGATATCTAAAGCACTAAAGATATTTTTCTATGATGCCAATAAATCTGCAAAAGGACAAGAGACTGCAAAGACCCAGGAGGCTGCAGGTGGGCTGATGTTTTCCTCTTTTTATTCTTTTGTCAGTTTAGCAATGATCACTGCAAGATGGGAGGCCTTTTTTTAAAAAAGATAATGCTGAACCTGAAAATTATCCTCTTCTTGTTGAAATCATCGTGAACTCGTACTGGAACTGTAAATGGCAGAGAAAGTCCATTTCCTGATAATCGTCAGGAGTAATAAGTGTTTGGTAGAGTATACTTTAGCAGAGAGTATCATTCTTAAAATGGAGTATTTTGTAGTATATCACAGAGAAAAAATACCTTATGATTCTAAAAACAATGTCCACACTAATCATAAAGCATAAGCATAAGCAATCATGAAAAAACTGAAAGTTTTCAAATGTTACTTAATGGGAACTATGAGAAAATCAGTGAATTATGTGGAAATAAAAGAATGCAATAAGGGATAGCACCATATAAGATCAAAATCAAGGTAGAGATATTTCTGAATGGAGACACTTTTCTTTAGTCTCATCTTGCATAGTAAGAAGGATAATACTAGAATAATATTTTATTTGATCTGTCCTCTGATATGTATGTTTGTACTTATCATCGATCTATTGATCTATCAATCTTTTTATCAACCTGAAATATAATTTCTGTTGCCACTTAAAGGGTACAACTTGAAGAGTTTTGACAGATGCATACATATTCAACATCATTGCTGTAATGAAACTACAAAAAATGTTTGTCACCCTCAAGATGTCCTCAAACCATGGCCTCAGGCAATTGCTGATTTGCTTATAGATTAATTTGCACTTTTAGAACTATATATTTTTATATATATTGACTTTTGGCTGTCTATCCATATATAGATAGAATCATGTGGTATGTTTTCTTTGGCTATGGCTTCTTTCACTCTGCACAATGATATTACGATGTGTTCCTTTTGCTTCATGTGCTGTGTCTAGTATTCATTATGTAGCTATATCTTATATAGTACATATCCATTCACCTATCTTTGGACATTTGGGTTTATTTACCATTTTTTGACCATTATAAATATAAAAACTATGAACATTCATGTACAAGTCTTTGTGTGAACATATTAAAACAATCCAATAAAAAGGGGTAAGAGATTTGAACAGGTACTTCACAGAAGAAAATATATGAACGTCCAAAAAGCACAGAAAAAGACACTCCATATGATTTCTCACTAGGGGAATGCAAGTAAAAACCTCAGTAAGACACCAATACACAACTACGTGAAAGTTGTCAATATCAAGATGGAGTCACTTGTGTTATACTCAAACAAAATTATTAAGCAGAAAAATCTGAGCCAAGTGGTTCTGACTGAGGGAAACAGGAGGTTAGGAAGGGAGGGCCCTCATGCACAAATTGCCTGTAAAAATAATTACAAAGACTCTGAAGGCTCTTAAGGATATATGCCTATAACAAAAACTTTGCCAAGAACTTTCCAAACCTCAGCTTGCCATATGTATAAGAACACTTGCCTGATACAGTATCCCCACTAATGAACTGATGTCAACTTTGGTAAGCCCCTGTAGCCAATGTTTACTTTGTGTCAAAATAACTTGTATGTATTCCTCCTTTTTCCTTTAAAAGCTTCCCTTTGCCTCAGCCTCCTCAAATGTGCCCACAGTTGCCATGGCACACATATTCTGCTGTGCATTACTTTTGCTCATTTCCGAATAAACTCACTATCTTTGGAGAATCTCTCTCTGTTTGTTATTTATGTTGACGCCTACTAGACTAGAGTGGCTACAGTTTTACATGACTGAAAATATCAAGTTATGGCAAAATGTGGTGGTGCTGGGACACTCATAAACTGCTGGTGAGAGGATGAAATTATACAACCACTTGGAAAATTGTTCTAGAGTTTCTAAAATAATTGAACATACATCTGTTGTATGACTGAGCCATACTTCACCTAGGTATGTACTCGAGAGAAACAAAAGCTTATTTTAAAAACAGCATATTAAACAGAAATATGAGCTATGCTACTTTGCATAGCTTTGGGTTGGTTAATTAGCTGTTCTGATCTCAATTTCCCCATTGTTAAAAATTGGGAATAAATAAGATATATTCATAGAGAGCCTTGCTTAGCCCCTAGAATATACCAATACTCAGGAAATGTGAGTTACTTTTCTCCGTATGTTAGCTGCTCATTTGGCTCTGAAACATTCAACCCACAGTGTAGATCTATTCATTTTAAATTATTTTACCCAATTATTTAAAGCATAAACCTCTAGAAAATTATTAAGCAGAAAAATCTGAGCCAAAAAGAGCTTACCAAAGGAAATAGACAAGATTCTGTAGGATCAGGTAAGATGTTCATCACGCAGAATGGAGTTTGGCCACTCTCCTATGGAAACAAGGCACAGGGTAGGCCCAGGGAGACGCCAGGGACACCTGCAGGCCAGGAGAGGGACACCTACCTCATGATTCTTCCTGATTGATCAATGCTCATGGCCTTCGTTAAGTACAAATTTGGAGATCATTGGAATGCATTCTCCACTTTATTTATATTATCCATATCTCAAAAGTTCATATAACTCTATTCAGACTTAGTGGTTGCTATGGTTGAAATATTTGTGTCTCTCCAAAATTCATATGTTGAAATCTAGTCTCCAACATGATGGTGTTGGGAGGTGAAGTCTTTGGGAAGTGCTTGGGGTCATGAAGGTAGAGCCCTTAGGAATGAAATTAGTGCCCTTATAAGAGAGGCCCAGAAAGCTGCCTTGCCCCACTTCTATCATGTGAGGACACAGCAAGAAAGCATCATCTATGTACCAAACAGGGGGTCCTCACCTGACACTGAATCTTATGGCATCTTGACCTCAGACTTTCCATCCTCCAAAACTTGTGAGAGATAAATTTCTGTTGTTCACAAACACTCAGTTATGATATTTTGTTATGGCAGCCCAAATGGACTAAGACAGTGGTTTATATCAGTGATCATTTCCTTAACCACTGGATGGTTACTGAGTAACAAGGGTGTACTTGGAAGCAGGTATTAGGCATGTAAAACACATTATCCACTATAAAAGCAGGGTGTTCTAGAAATTTGGAGTGAATAGTAATCACATTTTTCTAGAATATTTGGGGAAGATATCAATGAAAAGGATGGGTAAGAAGCAGCAGATAGGCACATCATATGTGTGTTTGAGAGTGGCTTTATGAGAAAGGAGGGGGAGGCTGTAATGTTTAAGTCAAGCTGAGACAACATAGCACAGCCTGGCTGAAGTGGTTACTTTCCATGGTTGAGGAGTGTGGAAGAAACGTGGCAAGACGAACAGTGTCTACAGGATAAAGGGGAATAGCATTTGTCCTTCAGTTATAAGGAGCTGTGGAACATTTTATGTGTGGCTGCTGCATGATCAAAGATGTGTTTAAGAAATAATAAATCTGTAGGCAGGCCAAGATAGATTGAGCATCTGGAGGTAGCACAGACACTAGGAGAATATTGAGGTGACTTTTGTGATAATCTAGGATCAATGTTAATCGTTCAGCTCAGTGGCTTTTCATTCTGTTCCTCTACTGTGGCCTTTCCTAGCCCTAGATTTGGAATAATCCTTATTCCCCTGACTTTGCAATGAACTTGGCCTACTGTGCAAAAGCTGAATTATTAGGAATGTGAGTTCAGACCAGTTAACCTTAGAGGAACATCGCAAAATTAAGGAGACGTTGTGCTTTTTAGAAGGGAGGAAATGCGCAAATATAGAGAATTATCAGCAGCTGTCATTTTAGAAGAAAGATCTTTCTCTTTGTTGTGTTGTGTCCCCTGAGGAACAATTGAAGGTCACGTTATTAAAAGTGCTAGTATATTATAATGTTTGTGTCAACTAATTAAATCTGTCATATCAAACATCTTCTATTTTGCCTGACACTTTCTCTTAATTCCCTCTGTTTCTATTCAGTAAATAAATGGTTGGGGATTGGGTTTTTTTTAGGGGGGAGACAACCTCCACTATCAGAGTCAAATTCACGAAAATGCTACTAAATAAATAACCCTTTGTGTGCTTCATTGGATATGTAATGTCTTCCTTATAGATTTGCTTTATCAACCTAGATTATTCCTGAGAATCACCTGATTTTTCAAGCACAGCATATAAATATTAAAGAAAATAACAGTGATGAGAGACTTCCAAATGTTTAAAAACTGCTACAGAGAAAAAAAGCTAGCTTTTTGAAACAGTTATCTGATTTTTTGTGCTCATAATTTATTCTTGAGTAATTTAGAATTTCCCAAACAATTACCTGAGAATAAACTCTAGGAGATACTGGCCTGCCTGGGAAGGTCACACGTAAAGTCACACAAATGATAGACTCATTCTCAGGTTGTGAAGAACACGTCTGCAAAGTCTGATTCAGCACCATGTTGATGTTAGCCTTCTGCTTTACCAATTTATCTCAAAGAAAGTTTTACTACCACCACTATCAAAACAGTGTCTTAGAAAATAAACTCGTAAACTACGTGCTCCCTCTCCATCCGAGCCTTTGCTGATAAATTTTGCAGTGTTCTTCCCCAATGGAGAGGTTTTCCGTATAACTTACGCTATTTTCTGTATCTTGGGAATTTTCTTATACACAGTGTTTTGGGTTTTCAGTGCTTCTCACTGATTTCAAAGTCAGCTTTGATTTTATTTTTTGAATACTTAAATTCTGAATAATCAAAACATCACATGTACCCTATTAAGATATACAACTATTATGTACCCATAATAATTCAAAATTAAACAAAAAAAACTAAATACATTGAAATGAAAATCCTTATATAGGGCAAAACCTTCAGGGATGTCTATATCAATATACTCTCTCAATTCTTTTTCCTGATCCTTTTCTTCTACTGGAGGGACACGGACACGGCAGAGCACACAAGACAGCTGTGGGGAGGACAAGAGGGGACTCCTCTGTCCTGCTCCCTAACTCTGGGCTATAATCCATCCAGGTCCTGCTGGCAAAACAGCTCTTCTGTGTTTGGTGACGGCTATGACATTAACTTTTGACTAATACTATTTCTCAAGAGCACCTGAGTGTCATTCAGGAAATAAAGCAGGAATTTAAGTAAAAGTTTGAAGAATCCTGGATTTAAATGTAAGTTTCTGACTTAACACTTGCCCATCTCCAATTACCCTACAAAATTGAACTATCTGTTTACTGATATTAGTCAAGACCACACTTTCATCACATCTCACTTAAGCTAGTGGAAGCTGATAATGTTTAAATTTACATATATTTAACACACACACACATGCACACATATAGTCTATGTTAAGCTAAATATTGATAAATCACTTACTAAAAGTATAAAATTTGGTTCACAATTCTTTTTATTATAGAAGATTATTATACAATCCTCTCATAGCATAAGAAATCATTCTTTTTAAAATCACTTGTTAAATTAAACTAAACATAACATATAAGCGCCATATTCTGAGAATATTACTCATGTTAGGTTGCATTCCCAAAATTCCTTGTTCTTTGTTTGAACTCGTGTTTTTAATTCCATCAATATAATTCCAATTGCCCAAAAGGAAGAGCATAAATGCTTTACAATAGAATTTACAGTCATTAGATGGGATGTTTTAAAAATATTTTAATAAAATGAGAAAATAACCATGATTTAACAAATAGACATCTTTAAAACAGCACAATCCTATACATATGTTAAACATATCTATAGGAAAAACCCATACATACATACACTATACATCAAAATATTAAAAATGGTTACTTCTGGGCTGGGAAAGAAGATTAGTTAACTTAGTTTTCTGTTTTGTGAATTTTTACATTGCCAATTTTTTTACAGTAAACAATTACTAATTTTCTGTAAAGAAAATAATATCTTAATTTTCAATATAACCATAAATATGATATGCATAGCACCTTCATGCATAGTAGGTATTCAATAAATATCAAATCCCTTTCCCATACAGCATTAAAGAAATGAGTAAAGATGCATTTCTGTTGTAAATAAAATCTTACTCAACTTGTCTAGAAAGCAACTGTACTAGAATATCTTACAGCCTTGGCTAAGAAGAACAGCATAAAACTTAGAGACAGGGGTTAGCCCTGGGCAGGAAGAGTCTTCGCAGAAGAAAGTTAAAATGACTCATTGATGCACTGGGGTCTAATTAAGCAAGTGAAGCATGAGGGTGATATCATCAAAAATTGTTCTAACAGTAGGGAAGCGATTATGGAAACTATTGCAATGGTCAAGTTCACTCATAATGAACACATGAATAAGAAACTTGCATTAGCCACTGAAAGCAAAGTTTTATCTGAAACATATATTTTTTCAACGATAACAAGCAAAGTCAACGCTTACTCCAATATGCTTTTTGGAGTAAAGGTGAAAGGTCAAGGTGTTAAATGACCATAAAACTTGAAATAAAATTTTCTGTCACACAAATACCATGGTCAGGGCCATATAGACAGCTTAATTCTTTTTTTTAATCACTCAAGTAATAATTTTGGCTTCATCTGGACCATATAGTTAAACATAATACAATTCAAGGAATAGAATAACTATGTATTTGGCTTCAACTCTCATACCTCTCTTCCCACAGCTCTGCCATTTTGGTCTTTCCTATTCTGTTTACTTGTGGCCCATCTCACTAAAAAAACAACAAAATGGAATAATCAGAGGTAATACTTTTAGCAGAACATCACTTCATTTATTCATGCATTTTTACTCATTTATTTATTTTATATGTATTTATTAAGTTTTCTTCCAAAAATATTTTTGGAGGGACCACTAAGTGCTGGCCAGTATTCTAACTTGCTGAAGATTTAAGGCAAATACACTAGAAAAATTTCTACATTTCTAAAATTGATATTCTATTAATAAAATATAGGAGGCAGACAATAAATAACACAGCTGGGCCAAGGTATGCTGCTGCACATTTAACTACACTTTAAGAAAGATGCCCGAGGAAAATCTGGTGCAGCTCTTGCACCAGATTGCACTTCTTCTGCTGGCTTGCATGCTGTTGTTGGGGTTTGGTTTGGTTTGTTCCTTTGAGTTTAGGCAAGGCTTCTGGTATTGAGTCATCTCTCAGCTGAGTTACATAAATTTTCCTGAATATTTCTGCTGAGCCTGGTACATTGTCCTAAAATGCTCATACAATTTTCTTACCTGCTATTTGAGCCTTCTCTCTCTCTTTTTTTTTTTTTTCTTGATCACTGTCCTTTGAGTGTAGGCAAGGCTTCCGGTATTGAGTCGTCTCTCAGCTGCCTTAGTCTTTCCACACTGGCTGTGTACCCCACACCAATCTCGCCTCTTCTTTGTCAGCTCAAGGACCCATCCCAGTTTCTGCTGTAGACTGATCTCGTTCTTCCATGTTGAGCCCCCACCAGACTGCTAATGGGGTGGTGACTTTTTATACAGGTGCTGAGAGTGACACAATCAGGCTAAACTGCAGGGCCTCCCTAATCAGGCTAGATAGTCAAGTTTATTTTGCTATGTCTTGGACGTGGATATCGAGGAAGACTGTCTGGAGAAACTTAGTTATGTTATTTGCATATTTTTGCATGCTATTTGAAAAGCAGGAAGCTTAACATAAGAAGGCTGAAACTTTTTCTAAGATAATCAATACACTGAAATAAAAATAAGAGACCTTCACACTACAAAATATGAATTTAAAGTTCATATGGTTAAATAAGCAAGTAAGAGTATCCCTAAAAATTCTGAAAATAATAATGTTGAAAGACTAGCTCTACTACATTATAACATATACCATGAAGTTATAATACTTTTTAAACTCTGTGATGCTGATGCATAAGTTAATAGATCATTATAAGAGAAGAAAAAAATGTATAAGAGAATATATAAATTTAGTGAAAGATAAAGTTTAATTTTTGTAATAAATGCTATTTCAACAACTGTGTAGATCCATGGGAAATAAATTAATTTGAATTGTGTCTCACGCTTTTACTGCAGGGAGAATTCCATTTGGAGCAAATATTTAATTATAAAAATAAAACCAAAAAAATCTTAGAAGAAACCATGAAACAATATATCTTTTTAAAAATTTTAGAATGGAGAGGTTTTTTCCTCCACATGGCACAAAACTTAGAATCCATAAAAGAAAAAAGAATGTTTTTATATTCTTTTATATTCTATAGCAAAATCAACATAAGCATAGTCAAAAGACAAACATTAATTAGAAAAACTATTTGTACCTCATATCATAAAGAATAATATTCTAACATATGAAAAGCTTCTCCAACTAATAAAGAAGAAATACTTGGCAAATTAATAGCAAATAAGGAACAAAGGATATGGACAGACATCTTCATAGAAAATTGATTATAAAATTTCATCCTATAAGAGATGTACAAAATCACCAAAAAAATCATATGCATGTTAATACTACAGAAATGTATTTTATCTATTACTTTTCACTACTTGTGTTGGTAAAAAGTAAAACATATTGGTCAGACTATGGGGACTTAGGAGCTGTCATATATTGCACATAACCAATTCATTAAAAATTGTCATCTATTGCACTTAGTCAATTGAGTTACATAAATTTTCCTGAATATTTCTGCTGAGCCTGGTACATTGTCCTAAAATGCCCATACAATTTTCTTACCTGCTATTTGAGTCTTCTCTCTCTTTTTTTTTCCCCTGACCACTATCCTTCATATCAAATCTCTCCTCGTGAGCTCTTTTTGAAGATTTCATACTATAGTCTATTTTTAATTATATATAAAATTGTCAAACTATACTATAAGCATCATAAAGTCTGAGCCTTATTTTATTTATTTTTAAGAATAAACATGTACCCTAACTTAACTTGTTATTTGCTAATAGTAAAAATGTCTTTAATAGTATTGGACTTCACAGTTTTCACAAACTTCAAATGATTTCTCATTTGAGTCCACAATAACCACCAGGGCTGGGTATCATTATTTACTTATTCTATTGATGAGCAAATTGCTTCAGGTTATGATCACATGTCGACCAGATACCAGAGAAGCCATATATAGATCTTGGCTCTTCCAGTTATTGGTCATGTTAGGTTTAGTCATTTATCTAACTTATTTAAACTAGTTTCCTTATCTATAAAATAAATTACAATTATATTTGCCTCAGAGTTTCTGGAAAGAGTAAAAAAGAAAATGAAAATAAAGCATGTGGCACATGATCAGCTACATAAAAAGTGCTCACCTATTACTGAGCACTATTATTATTTTTCAACAACACAGCTTTTGTTGCCTATAGATTTATATCTCTTTACAGTGTGTTCTTCTGACTCAGGACCCTTATGGGGGTCTTAAAATGATGGCAGTCAGTCGTTTTTGGTGATGGATTGATGGTGAATTCAATAATAGGAATGTGTTTAGTGCTTTACCAACATACTTTTCTCATATATAATTCAATCAAAGAACCAGTAATAATCAGGTAAAATGGGAGTTGGCATCAAACAGCTTTATCTCTCATTATTACTCTAACAACAGCCCTTCACATCTGTTCTTGCTTGCATTGTGTATAGTGCATAAATGATATTCAGTTTGATTGGTGTCTATTCTTTTTTCTAAGACTTCATCAAAACATTTGTCTCATATCAATATGAGTTTCTCTCTGGCTCTTTCTCTTTTTTATACAGAATTTAATCTTGCCCATCCACACAGTTTAATTCTCTGAATTACTAGATGTCTTTTTACTTTTTTTGTCAAAAGCTTCAAACCCAACAAAATAATAGATCATCAATTCCTATTGTGAGAAGACTGGATATATGAAGTAGCTTTAATTTAGAAGTCATTTTCTGTTGGTGTGAAAAAGAAAGTTCCTTTATTTTTTTTTTAGCTACTGAATTATGGTCAACATATACATAAAGGCTGGCAAGAGCAATATGATGAAGTAGAAAGGACCCAGGATGGCTCCTCTTGCAGATCTAAAATGGAGTCAGTCTTGCTCCAACTAATAGTAAAAGGTCCCGACCATGTAGGAAAGTTCCCAGAGGAGGGAGGAGGAAGTCGAGGGGGCTTGTTCTCAAAAAGAATAGAGAAGTCCTGTTCCAGGAAAGTCCCCCGCCCCTTAGTCCACCTTTCCATTATTCGCTTAAGTAATGGCTAACCGCAACGTTCTGCTTCTGTGATCGCTTGCTTGCATAACTGCCAACCCCCATGGTATAAAAAACTGCAAAGGCTTTGTTCGGGGCTGCTTCTCCCTCCTTGCATGGAGTGGGGACAGCCCCTGCGCAGGTATCAATAAACTGATTTGGCTGATTGAATTCTGGTGTCCGAGTCCCCTTGATCCGCTGGTTTACAACAATGAAATGTGGAAATTTGGAGGCAAGAAATTATTTTACTTTACTAATATTTTCCTTTTTTTCTTATGATTAATGCAAAGTATAATTTTGCTATGAAAAACAATGAGTTTTAGTGATAATTTTGTGATACTTTACTATATAATCATAGTAAAAATTCTTTCTCTCTACATGATTTTCTTATCTGGAAGTGAAATGTGATCATTTCATGTTCACAATAGCTTTTGAATAAGGTAACTATAGACTCCAACAACAGAAGAAAAGATAAAAATAAAATAATTTCTTTTTTTCACACAATATATTGACAATTATGAGATGAGTTTTTGCAACTTCCATTATGGGTTAAACAATTGAAATGCAATCAGATCAGCTGTAGTGAAAATATCTAAAGAAAGAATACAAATTAAAATATATCTCTATGCAAACTACTTTTCTAGGCCCAAAGGCAAAGTTCTGAGGCAAGATGGTAGAACATGGCTCTAAGTTGCTTTCATAGTCCAGTAAGTCAAACACTTATATTGAATTATCTGAGTATATTCGTTCCTTCAACGAATAGGTTTTGAATATTTGCTGTGCTCCCAATCACTTCCCTGGGAGTAAAATATACTGTGGTAAAGATAGGTGAAGTCTAGTTTGGTTGAAAACATTTATTTAGATAAAAAAAAAAGATTGCCACAATATCCTTTCATTTAAATTTTATAGCTCATCTTCTTAGAAATACTAGGTAAACTATATTGAGTACTTAACATAATTCAGGCACTAAATTGAGTATATTACTTATATTAATACTCATCACAGCCTTTAGATGGGCAGTATTGCTTTACTAATTTAAGGTGAGAAATTGAGGTTTGGAGAGATTAAATAACATAGTCTATTTTTTTCCGAGCTAATCAAAGGAAATACTTGAAATTTGAATCAAGTCTAGCTTGATTTAAAGCTTGTGTTCTTTCCATGTGAAATTATTTTAGTCCCTCCATTTGTGGCAGTTAGTAAATAGATGAAAAAAGGCAAATATTATTTGTTTGTTGTTTTCTGATGAGATGTGGACCACGAATGTGAGAGGCTCTGTGCTCTACTACACTATTTAAATTTCTGTAAGAGTTGAGTCTCCCCAAGAAGGAGGTAGCTGATTTGAACCCCTCTTGTCCTGTTACAACCCTTACTTTGCCTCTCTTTTTGTTTAGTGTCTTTAGCTCCACCTACCCCAACTTTTTAATCTAAATAAATTGCCTAGAAGGATGTAATTTCAATCCTTAAAAGATTCTTAAGCAAGTAATATAACCTGTATCTAGGTTACTGCCTTCTCTGTCCTGTGGAACTAGCACTGCCTTAGAGCATGCCAGTGAAATGTGAATTTTAGGTAGTCAACCAATGCGTTACACTAAAAAATGGCATCTGATTTTCAACTTAACTGGGTATCCTACATTTTGTCTGTGAACCCTATTCCTGTGGAATATATACATATACGGGATGGAACAAACATATTGGTTAAGTTGTCCATTGGGGGTGGTTATTAGGCGGTCAGCTTGTAGAAGGTTATTTTTTGTCATCAAAATGTGCTTCCTGAAGTTACAGCCAATGCCCCTTCTGATGACCACTGGAGAACTGCCCTGGAGTTGTTGTACATATTCCCATGCAGAATACCTCTTATTAAACCAAACATCTTACACAATTGTATCTTAAGTGTGTGTGAAAGTTTTACTAAAAAGAGAACCAGTAAGAAGACTAAAATGTGAGATATTTCAACAAAGCTTTGTGGGAAAAGAATTTAAAAATCCATGAAGTAAATTGTTTGCATACGATCATGAGGATAGGTTCAGACTACTGGTTTATACTGCAGGATAGAAAACTACCTTTATCTTAAGTTCTGTGGCTTAACCTAGGTCTGACAACTTGGAACCACTGCCTGAGGATGCCATGTGTGAACCATGAATCAGAGATCATAAACAATGAACCTGTGGCTCTTAATCAGATGTGGTAAGCAGCAAATAATGAACAAGGCCTCTTTGGCTGTTGACCACACATACTGAGCAAGAAAATTTCATTCTCTAACAGTGTCAGGGGGTAGAGCCTCCAGGTACAAATTTCTTTCTTCCCTTTTTCCTTTCAAGTGGCTATCAGAAAATTCCTAAACATAATAAAATTCAATAAATTTCTTACTCTTGCCTGTTTCTCATGTTTGGAAAAGGAGCTTTAATTTTTATTAGTAAGCAGTAATAAAATTTTAAACATTTATTTCTCTAAGCACCCTGGAATTGTATCAAAATTAAATGCAGTTAATGGAAGGCAAGTAAACTAATTAGGCCTTCCTCTTTCTTATTTGAGTATACCCATAGTCAGCAAGGACTTGGAGGTTCAGAATGAGACCCACAAGTGCCCCCTCACATTAATCTTCCCTTATTCCCTCTCTTAAAACAATCCCTTCCCTTTAAGGACCTGCCTATCTAGTATTCTTGCTACCAATCCCAAGCATCATTTCCTACAGAGTCTCAAAACCCTTAGTCCCCCTTTTTTTCCTAGCATATTTTACAAATTTTACAATGTTTTTCTTTCTGAATAATTTTTGTGACTGTTTATGATGGAGATAACTGAGCTCCATTTCTGTGGATAGTATCAGAGAGAAATGCTGGGGGAAAAAGTACCACTACTGTCTTTAATAATATCAACAAATGTGTGATTCACTTTTTTTAAAAAACATGAATTGCTTTTTATACTCTAGGTTTCATCTCCAAATAATAGAAATTTTGCTAACCAAACACATCATTTAATGATCAAATACATATGCCAAAGACTTTTTGAGAGATGCAAATCCTAAAGATTATTATTCTACATGTCACTAGCAGACAAGGAGAGACAAAGAACTCTATTGATTTCTTTCAAAGTGTCACCTTCTTAAAATTATATTTTAGCCTTAATCATTTCCTTTTGTTGTAATTGCAAAATGTTTTACTCTCTTTTTTTTTACAAGGAAAATGTGTAATAAATTATTTCATTCAAATTATATATTAATGTTAGGTAGATATTTAGGATTTCCGGCTCTTCTCTGGAACAGGGTTCCCTGCTGTGGTGCTGTCTCAAGCAATTGCTCCACCTGGGAAGGAGGAGAACTGCAGGTGCTCCATTTTGGTGTTGCCCTACCCTTAATCCTATCCTAAGCAACTGCTATACCTGAGGAAGGAGGGAATGCTTTATCAATCTGGGAATTCCTCAGCCCAGGCATGATAAGATTTAGAAGGTAACCTAGAGTAACCTAAGGGTAATTATTATGGCATTAGCTTGAATATGTATTGTGGCTCTTCCCCTAGGTGAGCTTTCCAAAAGGGAGCTTGTATATGCAAGTGGAAATGAGGACACCTGTTGATCACTTGATCACATCTCACATTTCTAGAGAGTCTACCCCCATACTGGGTTAATAAAAGGAAACAATCCGAGAGGTCAAAGAGAGACTGGGACAGTCAGTCAGTCAGTTAGTTAGTCAGTCTGTTTGTCTCCACTCCCAAAAGAAGAGTAGCAGCATTTGCCTCAGAAATATTTGTTTTTTTCAGTGAAGTCTTCAGGAGTTAATATAAAATTTAGCTACCAAGTGAAGCCTAGTCTTACTTTTCCTTCTAGCGTTTATCATAAAACATGGGTTTTTTTGCAGCTAATGACATTGGGTGTCTAAGAATATCTATTTTTAATGGTTTTAGGAACGTCAAATTGGACTGTGCCACAGCAACAATAGGTTTTGTCCTTTAGTTTGTTTTAGAAATAGGAGTTTTGAATACTAATGAATTTTCCAGCAGCTTCTCTGCAATCTGCCAGGTTGTCATGGCAGCTTCAAGCCTCCACCCCAACCTCCTTCTAGGCAGATGAATTTTGAGGACATCTGTTGATCATTTGATAATATGCCACACCTCCCGAGAGTCCTCCACCAGACTGGGCTAATAAAAGGAAACAGTCCAAGAAGTCAGAGAGACAGTGAGTCTGTTGGCCTCTCTCCACTCGTGGAGACAGACCTGTTTTATTCTACGGTAAAGAGCTGCTCGTGTGAAACTGCTTTCTGCCTGGGGTTACTCCATATTGTTGGCCCTGCTGGTGATTTTTTCCAAGATAATAGTCTGAACTTGACACTGGTGCGTTTGGTCATTCTTTGGCCAAGAGTATACCAAGAACGGAGAACAGACTGTCACTCTGATATTTATGGTACTGTGACTTGAATTTCTCCGTCTAGGTCAACCAGCTCATCTTTTTCCACAAAAACGCTCTGACTCAGATAACTCTGTCTAGGAGGCGCCTTCTTTATTGCAGCTGGCCACCCAATTGCAGGTGCTAATACTCTTACAAATGACTGGGTTGTTAGACCAACAGATATAATTGTCTTTGTGCTCAAAAGAAAAAAGAAACCAAGAGGCTCTTAAGTGTAAGGGGCTGTGCACAACCCTTCTTCCTATGTATCAGAACTTCAGCCAAATGGCCCAGATAGTTACCTGGACACGCCTACCTCTAACAGACCATAGCTGGCAAGGTCTTTCCTTCCCCGCCTCCTTTTCCCCTTCTTTCTAGATGGGTGCACAGGGATCAAAAATCCCTTTTAATGCCCCTTTGGGGTGCATTCTTTCAAGTTGGGTTAAGTTTTTCCCAGACACTCTGAAGAAAAAAATGTTTAATCTTCTTCTGTCTAACCCCATGGCCACAGTACAAGCTGGATGATGGAGAACAGTGGCTGCCACACAGGATTCTCACCCCACTGTCTTATAATTGGACCATTTTTTTTTTTTTTGCAAAAGGGAAGAAAAATAGGCTGAAATACCATACGTACAGGCTTTCTTTCATTTACAGGAAAATCCTCAGTGGTGCAAAGGATGAAGGGATGTTCCGAGTTAACTAAGATTATGGTATTAGATCTTCCTCTG
Organism: Cheirogaleus medius; assembly: GCA_008086735.1. Lineage (NCBI taxonomy): Eukaryota > Metazoa > Chordata > Mammalia > Primates > Cheirogaleidae > Cheirogaleus > Cheirogaleus medius. The sequence continues at coordinate 54,462,332 of VBSM01003176.1, forward strand.
GTTTCCACCTGTTCCTAGCTGCCCCCATGCTGGGGAGACCTGAGGGGGGCCCTACAAATGGGGAGGTGATGTCATCTCTACCTCCAACAGGCAGAAAGGCAGCTCAGATTCTACTCTTGGTGAAAGTAGGCGGGGAGTCCTGGCCAACCCTGATCCATAAGCCCTTTAATTTAGTAGAGTTAAACAAATAAAACAGGATCTGGGGAGCTACACTGATCACCCCGATAAGTATGTAGAGACATTCCAGCATTTGTGTCTAGCCTATGATTTGAGTTGGAAAGATGTCCATGTTATTTTAGCTTTTAATAACTTTGAGAAATCCAGAGTGTTAACAGAGGCACCAAGGTTTGCCACCGGATTACACCTTTCAGATCCTAGATATCTAGTGGGGGAAACAAAGGTGCCCATGACTGACCATGGTGGAAAAATAGTTTCTCAGAAGAGAGGTGAGAGAGACAATATGTTTTATTATGTGTCCAGGCTGGCCTTAAGGCTGGCAGGCAAAAAGTGGTCAATTATTCTAAGGTATCTGCCATAACCAAAGGGCCCAAGGAAAATCCTATAGCCTTCCTGGATTGGCTCCAGGAGTCCATAAAGAAGTATATTGCTCTCAATCTTAGGTCATATGAGGGACAGGTGATACTAAAAGACAAGTTCTTGACCCAAGCAGCAGCAGATGTTAGGAGAAAGCTCCAGAAACTTGTCCAGGACCCTGTGGCCTCTCTGGATGACATAGTGGCTGTTACTAATAATGTTTTTTATAACAGAACCTCTGAGCTCAAGTCTCAGTCTTGGGAGAAGGAGCAGAGGAAGGAGGCTAGGCATGCCCAGTTAATGGCAGAATTGGTGCCCACATTTGGACCAATGGCCAAAGCCTCCACCAAAAAAAGGGACCTCCACTGCCTCATCTGCTGAAGGAAAGAACATCAGGCTAAGAGCTGTTCCAATAAAGATAGGCCACCCAAGGCCCCTTGTCATCGGTGCCATCACACAGGTCACTGGGCTGCACTCTGTCCTATGGGATCATCCGAGGAGGGAAGGCAGTTCCCAGACCAGATCATGGTACAACAATGAAGGAGCCCATTCCTGTCAGCTCCCTGGCAGATGACAATCGCTGGACTGGAGCCAAGGATAACCTGCCTGGTGGCAGGTAGGCCAGTAAATTTTCTTCTTGATACTTGGACTTCCTACTCTGCCCTCCTCACCTACTCTGGAAAACTGAGTACTCAATCCTGTGTGGTCACCAGAGTCTCTGGGGTCCCTACCAAACAATTTTTTATTCTCCCTTTGTGTTTTTTGTGGGAGGATGTGATCACTGAACATTCATTTCTAGTAATTCCTACTTGTCCTGTCAACCTGCTAGGGCACAAATTGGTTTTTAAATTGTGAGTGTGGGTTTCTTTCTACCCTCAGGAGGAACCCAGTCTTAGAGATCTCTTAACATAATCAGGCCTCAGGCCAAAGTCAACAAGACTTTAGGGAAGATAGTTCTTCAGTAATCTGGGATGTTGGTTCCCTGTGCCATGCAAAAACAGTCCAGCTGGTTATGGTTCATCTCATGAAGTCCTCGTGTTAAACAGTATGTTTTGTGACCTGAGACCCGATAGATCTCGAGACCCTTATAAGAAAATTCCTACATTTAGGTGTTTTTATCTGACTTGCCATCCTTGTAACACCCTACTTTAACTGTCTGGGAAAAGGACTATATTGATGCAAGACTTAAGAGCAGTCAATGAGATGCTGGTACCTTTGCACTCTGGTGGCAAATCTTTATATGTTACTTGAGTAATATCCCCCCAGAGACCACTCATTACAGTGTATTGAACCTAAAGGATGCTTTTTTGCATTCCTCTCTACCCTGACTGTCAAAATTTATTTGCTTTTGCATTGACATCTCTACATGGCACACCCCACCAATTAACCTGGATGGTGTTGTCACAAGGGTTCCAGGACAGTCCTCATCTTTGGCCAGGCTTTGGTGAAAGATCTAGATGACCTCTAACTCTACCAGGATGTGGTGCTTCATTATGTCGATGACCTATTGATCTGCTCCCCGAGCTTACAGGAGACTTGGGAACATGCCATTTGAGTCCTGCAATTCCTGGCTGACAAGGGGATATGGGATGTCCCGTCCCACAGCCCAACTGACTCAATCTAAGATGATCTACCTGGATCTTGTTCTTACTCCAGGACAATGAGAACTGTCCCTGGAGCGTGTCTGGGCCATAGTTTGTTCTACCTGAACCTACCACTTGGCCCCTTTTGTGCTCTTCTTGGATTTATGGGTTCTGCTGAATTGAATACCCTATGGGATTCTGTTAAGAACCTTTATAAAAGCCTAAAAGGAAACACTGATGATGAACTTCTAATAAGGGAACCTGAACAAAAATGGGCTGTTCTGGCATTAAAAGGGGCTTTACTCTAAGCCCCAGCCCTGGGCCTCCTGCACCCTCACAGAATCTTCTTTTAATGCACTCATGAGAGACATGGAATATCTCTGGGGGTGTTAACACAGCTTTTGGGGCCACAGTTACAGCAAGTAGCATATTTTTCAAAGAAATTGGATCCTATGGCTGCAGGATGGCTTGCCTGTTTGAGGGCAATAGCAGCCATACCTTTACTCTTACCAGAGGCCACTAAATTCACAATGGGAGCTTTCCTTACTATTAGAACTTCTCACCTGGTCTCTGAGCTCCTCGAGGGAAGGGCAACAAAATGGATCTTGGATAGCCACCTATTAAAGGTTGTGCTTATGGAAACTTCTGACCTAAAAATCGAGGCTTTCTCTGGACTCAATCCTGCCACTCTTCTTCCAGAAGGGACCATAAGGGAAACAAGCAGGCTATTGCATAATTGTGAAGAGATTACTCCACCACTATCTTACCCAGGTAGATCTAGTCTTGATCACCATCCCTCAAACCCATCAATAGTTTACTGATGGCAGCAGTTTTGTTAAGGATGGGGAATGGTATGCAGGTTATGCAATAGTGAGGGAGAGTCTAGAAGTAGAGGCCTGGGCTTTACCAGCAAACACATCTGCCAGATTAGCTGAATTTATAGCCCTAATCTCAGCTCTCCAGTTAGCCAAAGATAAGAAAGTAACCATTTCTACAGTTTCTAAATATGCTTATGTAGGGTGACATGCTCATGTATCTATTTTGAAAGAGCAAAGATTCTTTACCTTCAAAGAATGCCAATTAAGTATGGGCAACAGATTCTCTTTTAGAGGCTGTTCTGGAAGTAGCTGAGTTGGTGGTCCTTCGTTGTGAGGGACAGCAAAAGGGATCTGCTCTAATAGCTCAAGGAAACCAGGCTGCAGACACAGCTGCCAAAAGGGCCACCCTGGGTTAAGTGTTTCCTAACCTAGTTGGAGCCCTAGTCCCTTCTAATCCCACTCTCCCTATTCCAGTTTATTCCACCTCAGAAATATCTGATGGGTTGACTCAAGGATACCACTTGAGCCCCTCTGTATGGTTAAAGGAAACCTTTCTCTTTTACTGGCTGAAGAAGTCAAAAACTTGGCAGAAGCTGTTCATAATATTACCCACTTTGGCCCAAAGCCACTTAGACATCTCCTGGAACAACATTTTTCTCCTTTATTAGCCTCCACAATTAAACAAGTCCCCTCACTATGTACTATTTGCCAAACCAGAATTCCTCAAGGGGCTTTAAGGACAAAACCTGCCTCTGTAGCCCATTGAAAGGGGACCTAACCTGGTGAGGACTGGCAGGTAGATTTTGCCCAAATGCCTCCTTATAGAGGATTCAAGTACTTAGTGTTTGTCGACATTTTTACTTGTTGGGTTCAAGCTTTCCCTTGCAGGACTGAAAAGGCCACTGAAGTTTCCCAAAGACTTCTGGAGGACATCATACCTCAATTTGGCCTTCCCCAGTCCTTATAGAATCTGGACCTGTGTAACAGGCCTGCCTTTATTACACAGGTAGTGCAGGGGGTCTCTAGGGCCCTGCAAATCTCTTACTATCTGCATTGTGCCTGGAAGCCTCATTCTTCAGGCCAGGTGGAGTGAGTTAACCAGAGATGTAAGCTCATCCTCTGCAAGATGACCCAGGAGACTGAACTTAGTTGGTTAAAACTTCTTCTAGTCACTCTTTTGCATATATGCATTGCAGCTAAAGCCCCCTTCTCTTTGAGTGCTTTTAAATGCTCTATGGCCTTTTTCTCTGATCATTTGTATTTTGATTTCTTCAATAAATTTTGTTGAAAAAAACAGATAACCATATATAGAAGAATGAAATTGGAAACTTATTTCATACCATATATAAAAATCAATTCAAATTAAAGTCTTAAACATATGACCTGAAACTGCAACACTACTAGAAGAAAACATAGAGGAAATGCTTCATGACATTGTTCTGGGCCAATATTTCATGGATGAAGCCTGCAAAGAACAGGCAACAAAAGCAGAAATAAACAAACGGGACTGCATCAAAATAGAGAGCTTTTGTATAGCAAAAGGAATGAGTGATAAGACAACCCACAGACTGGGAGAAAGTATTTGCAAAACCATACATCTGATAAGGGCCAATATTTAAGAGTATAAGGAATTCAATAGCAATGAAACAAAGAACCCAATCAAAAAATGAGCTAAGGACCTAAATAGATATTTCCCCCACAAAGTCATATAAATAGATAACAGATACATTGAAAAATGCTGATCATCACTAATTATTATGGAAATTTTTAATTTGCAAATTAAAATCATGAGATACCACCTCACACTTGTTAGAATGGTTATCATGGAAAAAATGATAGATAACGTTAGTGAGGGTGTGGAGAAAATGGAACACTTGTCATTGTCTGTGGTAGTGTAAATTAATATAACCATTAGGGAAAACAGTATGGATGAAGGTTCCTCATAAAACTAAAAATGAAATTATCATGATCCATCAATCCCACTTCTGTGAATAGATCCAAGGTAATTGAAATCAATTTGCCAAAGATATAGCTTTGAAGCATTATTCACAATAGCTAAGATGTAAAAGCAACCTAGATGTCCATTATTGGATGAATGAAAAAAGAAAATGTGGTATTTATATACAATGGAATACTATTTAGCCTCATATAGGAAGTAAATTCTGTCATTTGCAGCTACATGGATGAACCATCTCACTTATATGTAGAATCCACTAAAGTTGAACTTAGAGAAGTAGTGAGTCGAATGGTATCTACCAGAGACTAGGAGATGAGGTGGATGGGAAAAGGAAAGACATTGATCGAAGGGTACAAAATTTCAGTTAGGAGGAATAAGTTTTAGTAATCTATTGCACAGAATAATTAAAATAAGGAATACATCACATATTTCAAAATTGTTCAAAGTAGATTTTAAACATTTTCACCACAAAATAATTATGTGAGGTGACCAATTAAGTAGTTTGATTCAATCATATCACAATATCAAACATCAGAATATCACCTTATAAATATATAATTGTCAATTAAAAATAAAAATAATACAAAGAGTTCTTACAAGTTAATAGAAAAAGATGAACAACCCAAGAGAAAAA
>VBSM01003176.1:54468003-54489426 GCA_008086735.1 Cheirogaleus medius
AAAAATAAAAATAATAAAAATTCAAACTGTATATTCATGATGATACCTTTATTGATATACAAGGTTTATAGTTCTCAGATCTCACAAAAAAATTAAATTTTTACAATGTGACTTAAAATGCTATCTTATTTTAAAGTAATTAATATGACAATATTATATACTTTAATTTGTGGTTTATACTAAATAATTTATTGCTTCAATAAATTCAACTGAATGTTTACTGTGAAAACGCAAGTAAGTGCTTTGATTATATGCTCTGAAAAAATAAGAATATTAGATTTATTGTAGAGTTCATAATGTCTACATTAACTTATCACCAAATCACAAATCCTTCGGTGGCCTCTTCTCACAGTAGCCTTTGCTTAAAGCAGAGGATTAGATCAGACTTTTCAAATAACATCATAAAAAACAAGAAGCAGTGGAATTTAGCAATTACAAATTTGGATTCTGCTGTTAGAAGGATTAAGGTTGAAATACCTGCTCCGTCATTACGTAGTTGCACAATCTTCCATATGTTATTTAACTTTTTCAGCCTTGTTTCTACATATGAAAAATGAAAATAATAGTAATATTGTGCATTGAATTAGTACTGTATCATAGAATTTCAGGTGAGGGTTAAATAAAACAATGTAAGTATTTCTATAATATCCCAGATGCAATAAACATTGACTAGATATGAAATAATTTTACTACTATAGGTCTTTTGTTCAATTGTCATGTGCAACTAGTGTTTACCATTTTGGATGACACAGTGACAACTGGTCCGCCTGTCTCCAACTTCTCTACAACCAATTCCATTCCACAGAATAGTCCTGGTTTAATATTAATAATGAACAATTTCTATCACACTATTCTCATGTTCAAAACCTCTTTTGTCAAAAGCATACTCTTAAAAATATATAATTACATGGAAAAATGTTCACATACTGCAAGGGTTATAAAATATTTATGAAATAACAGTCTAACTTTCAAAATTTGTGGTCAATATTTTGTTTATATATTTGTACATCTGTAAAAATGCTCATACTATTAAGAATTTTTATCTATATGTTTAAATAAAAAATGATTTACACTTCATTTTCAACATTTTATGCCTTTCTAAATCTTCAAATATTTGAAAAGAATCTTTATTTTTTTCTATTTGTCATATCATCTTCATATTATTTGTTTCTAGTGTTTCTTAGCAGTTGGTGCAGTTGCCTCAAGCCCCACTGAGGAAAATGTCTTTTTAAATGGTGGTATCTAGTGTCTAGTAATGATCATAGTCCCACAGACATGAGCGGGGAAAAAACAAAAATAAAATTATTTTAATCAGTTTTGTTTTATTTAGCTGATTATGACATCAAACACTTTATTGAAATTTTGAATAGGATCAGATGGGGAGAAGTTGGTAATAAATATATAAAGATAATTATCATGGATTATCAATTGATATTCTAAGATTTTGCCTTCCAATTAATATTTTCCCATTTTTTCCCCCTAAGGATATCAATGAAAGAACTTTACTGAGCACAAACATGGCTTACTGAAATCAACAAAGTTTGTCTACAAAATTCACCTAATTTGCCAGTCTAGCAACTCTATCAAAAAAGAAGTTATTCTTTGTGAGCCCATGCTGGCTCCTAATGATCATTGCTTTCTCTTCCAAATGCTCTCAAAACATCTGTTTAATAACTTCTAGAATTTCACTAAGTTCTTTCAAGCCACGCCAAGTTTGGATTTCATCCTATGTACTAGGGAAGAAGGATCTATGTTTTTGTAGTTACTTTTATGTTTCTATTTCTTTCATTAAAATGTACGTTTCTTGAAATTAGGAATTGTGCTTATTATATGTTAATCTAAGTATAAATGCATGAATCACAGAACTCCATACATACTAGATAAATGAATGAAAAAATAATGCGACAATATTTAAAATAATTGAACAGGTAAATGAAATAATTAAGCATTTATTTAAGAAATTTTATTTTGAATACAGAATTGAAAAGAGATGAGGATAAGCAGAAGTGAGATGATATTCTGGGAGACTTACTAATAATTCATTGAAAACATTAAGAAAAATGGGAACCTGAGTTAAACAATGGTGGTAATCTGTAGGGGAAAAATGGGATGAAAAGTTGATTAATAGACAAATAAATAGCTGCATGTGTATGATTGTGCATGCACATACATGAACCTATATATGTAAATATGCTGATTAGATCAGATACATGCAGAGATCCATAATGACAGTCTATTTCTTAGGGTATTCAAATTAATTAAGTCCTCCAATTGATTATGGCTTTAAGTACAATGGAATGTTATTCTTTGCTCATTAAATGGAATTGTGGGGGGCAGATCTGTTGAACACCCATTTAGGTCCCTAAACTGACAGAGAATTTCAACTTTTCAATTTATAACAACTAACCCTATCTCAAGGTTCCTGCCAGCTAAAAAAAAAAAAATTAAAATGAAGGAACATACACAGGGGACGTCTGGGACCATGTGTGGAAATAGAACACATCACTTTCTTTCACATTGCATCAGTTGAAATTCAGTCATATGGATACACCTAAGAGCAAGAGAGGCTGAGACATACATTTTAACTGTCTACCAATGTGTAGGGGAATATAAATTTAGGTGAGCACTTGTCATTAACATGACCCCATGAATGGAAGATGGTGGAAGAATAGATATTATGGAGCATGAGCTCGAGGTACCACTTACATATCATATAGAGATATCCACTGAGGGAACAGAAATAGAGTTCCTGAGTCCTAGTGGAAAGTTTGCTTGGAGTTGCAGATTTAAAAATCACTGGATTATATTTTAGGTCATTAAATATGAAATGTCTGATTTTGAATCAAAGCTTAGTTTATGATATCTCAAGAAGCAGTACGATTAAAGTATGTGCCTAAACTATCGACACAGTTTTGTCATCATTTAAAAAAATGTTTAATTCAGAATATTACAGGGGTACAAATGTTTAGGTTACATATATTGCCTTTGCCCTGCTCGAGTCAGAGCTATAAGTGTGTCCATCCCCCAGACAGTGCACATCGCACCTATTAGGTATGAATATACCTCCTCCCCCCCACCTGCCATCTTAAAGGTAGCTTGTTTATGCCAGCAGCGAAGAAACCTGGAGAGCAAGTGGCGATGAAATCATGAAAGGCGTTTTCCATAGCTTGTTGAGAGTTTAATACTTTTCCTTGCAAGAAGTGGTCCAAAGCCTGGAAGAAGTGGTAGTCAGTTGGTGCAAGTTCTGGTGAATACAGTGGATGACAGAGAGTTTCCAAGTCCAGCCTATGTAATTTGAGCAGCATTGTTTGTGTGACATGTGGTTGAGTGTTGTCTTGCAAGAGGATTGGCTTGTCTCTATTGACCAGTCTCAGCTGCTTAATCTCAAGTATTATCATCATTTTGTCCAACTGGATGCAGTAGACATACACTGTAATTGATTGACCAGGTTTCATGAAGCTGGAGTGGAAAGACAGACACCATTAGCTTTTTTTGATGAATATTCAGTTTGGGGTGGTGTTTTGGCACTTCATCTTTATCCAACCATTGTGCCAAACTCTTGAGACTGTCAAAAAGAATCCATTTTTCATCACATGTGGCAATACTGTGTAGAAATGGTTAGCCTTTATGCCATGACAGCAAAGAAAGTCAAGCTTTGAGATGATTTCTCTTCTGAGGCTCATTTAATTCATGCAGTGTCCATCTATCCAGCTTCTTTACCTTGACGATTTATTTTAAATGGTCCAATATTGTTGGAATAATAGTGTCAAACGTTGTTGCTAATTCACGTATAGGTTGAGTTAGATTCTCTTCCACTACAGCTTTCAGTTTATTATTACCTACCTTGGTCTCAGTTCGCCCACGTTGCTCATTTTCAAGATTAAAATCACCAGAATGGAACTTATCGAACCATCAACGTACTGTGCATTCATTAGTCACATCCTTCCCAAACACTTCTTTGATATTTTGTGCTGTCTGCAGCATTGGTTTCATGATGGAACTCATATTCGAAAATAACAAATTTTTTACTTAGCCATGGTTTCACAAAAATTGCTCTAAAAGAAATTTGAAAGATATTCACAAGCCAAACCATGTGCTACAAAAAATGAGGATGTACCTTCACAATAAAATTGAAATAAGAAGTGTCAAAATGAAATGTCAGAGATATCAACTATCAAAATTAGTACTTAAGGAAATCAGACATTTCAAATTTAATAACATAATAGATGATTAAAGTCATGAATGAAAGGAATTCTTTTAATAAGAGTGTAAAATTAAAGTAGAACAAGTGAGAAGAATACAGAGGAAAGAAGAAAAAGCTAATGGATAAATCATAGAGGAAAAAAGCTAGCTCCATATAGTCAGAGAAGAATTCTGAAAAAAGAAGGTAAATCCAAGGAAAAAGATTCCATGATAGCTGAAAGACACAGGTGATAGATAATCGTGTGAAAAATGAGAGTGGGCTTCAATTTCAAGTACCATCGAGAGATTAGGTCTGATTAGGATTGAAATATATCCCTTACTTTTGGCAATAATAAGATGCATATGCACTTTAATAAATCAGTTTCAATGGTGTTATGAAGGAAAAGTCAGATTAGAAACATAATAGACAAGAGAAATAGATTTTTGTCAGAAGGATGAAGGAAGGTGAAACACTTTTGGTTTTGATATTGCAGTTAAAAGGAAGCATCCCCCGAACAATTTTACGCATTGAACAAAAAGAAATTATTGGGGATGGTAATAATTTAGACACAGGTCTGAAGGTATGGAATCTGAAGTAGTGAGTAGAAGGATTACCCTTGTACAGGAAAAGGGGCCTCTCTTAGTCTAAACAGTAGGAAAAATGAGAATCACCATCTCTTAGAACTCTGAGACATAACTTGGGTATTTAAACTTGGATTTACTTAAAATAGCTTGCATTATATTTAAAAAATAGTTAGAATTTGATTTTACCATTATACCAGTTATCTATTTCACTTATTCTATTTGTCAATATTTTCAATCAATAGTCATGTATCGAATGCTTACGTGTTAATGATGAATTAGGTTTTTCAAAAAGCGTCAAAAGAAATAAAAAACACTGAAAATATCTCAATGAGCATTATATAGAATTACAGCTATAAAAGATATATATTAAACAATGATGTAGGTATTAAGTTACAGAAATTTTGATCAAAATGTGGGTTTGATTATTATATTTACCTTGATATTTTTTGTTATTTTTAACAAAGTGAAATATTTATAATGCTTACATTGGGTTCACATTATTGAATTTTTTCAGCCACCACATAAAGAGATTGCTCTTATATTTATCCTGTTCATTCAAATCCAATTATACTCACAGTGGTAAAGAATAGAAAAGGAGCTAATTGTTGGTGTGAAACTTAGAAGTTTCTATTTTTTTATAGTTACCTAGGATAAACAACATAATGAGCTTGATTCTCTCCACCACAGGGTGCATGGACTTCAACTTAGGAAGAAGAAATAATTTTTATAATCATAATAGGTTAGATATCTTCATGGTCATCAAGTTTAGTCATATTTCCCAAAAGTTTTGTGTTTTGTAAAAGAGTTTGGGAAAAAAAATAATAACACAGTTTCACTCTGATTCTTGATTTTACATCAAGAATGCCGAGGCAACATGGTTTCTTGGGCACAGAGGGACTTCGGAAATGGTACTTTCGCTATGCTTCCTGCTAGAATCTTACTGAAAGAGAACTGGGCTCCTGATGAAGCCAGGCTCCACAACTCCTTTCTTAAACTGAAACGATGGTAAACCGGCATGGTGTGATGATCATTATTAAATTATATAGTCTCTGCTCGTAGCTTCCTATATTTTTTCTATTTTCCATACATACACTGACCTCTCTTTTTCTTCACACACATTAAAAAAGCATCGCAGTTACATGGACTCTTAGACCTTGGAGCTCCTATAAGTCAACATCTCACCCGAATGGAAATCAAATCTACAATATTTTTATAGTGAATGGCCATTCAGATTTGACAATTGCCCACATTTTTCTGCATGTCCACAGAAATACCATTGCAAAGAATTATACTTGTTGTCAGGAAATATCTCTAAGTCAGCAAAGAAAATCTAACTTCCCAACAATTGTTTTAAAACAGCCCCTAATGGAGCAAAATACTTCTAGGGATTAACTATCCACCTAAGAGTTATCATTGGCAAAGAAATCTAGAGTCCTAGTCTTCCAGTTAGTTTGCTGCCCAAGTAAATTTTTATTTCAGAATTGATGGATATCTAATATGCTAATCATTAAAATGGTTCAAACTTGCAATTTCAATTTAACAAATTAGGCAACAAGAGTTTGCAGCTCTGAACTAAAATTTAATGACGGGTAAACCAACAGAAATACAATATGCACCCTAGGCAAATACAACACAGTTCTTCCCTGTAACAATAACAAAATAACCATGACAACACGATGTATATTTTAATTATGCTTAAGTGCTTCTAAATCTCTAGCTAAAAACTTGTTACACAGCTTTCAGAATTCACAAAAATATTAATTTATAATTTTACTGAGAAATTTTTTTACTAAAATGGAGCTCAACTTTATACACTATCAATATTTTAACTGACTGCTAAATATTAATATTATATTTTCTTTTTAAAAATAAAACAGCCTGTGAGCAAACTGAGAAAACGTTAGCTTAATATGTATTCAGCAGTCATGACTGGTGGTAAACTAAGAAGAAACATAAAATATACAAGCAAAACTATGCATATGGTCTCATCATATGCTTAGATATTTTATTTATAATCCATTGATTTATATTCATAGATAAATTATAACACACATAAAATATTTACTTATAGATATAGTTATATATTTATGGGATGAAATAAAAATAAGTTTCCAGTGTTTACCAAAATATCTTCTCTAATGATTTTAGAACACACTACAATGGAATATCTAAGGCAAAACTTATAACACGAAGGATAAAACTTTTTATCCCCATGTTTACTTGCATGATAAAAGGGAGCAATTTAGTAGTAATAGGAAAGTGATGAAAACATATTTCATTTATTAGAAGTTAACATTGCAAGGGAATAAAACCATATGTATTTTAAACATGACTTTCAAAACTGGGACAATTTAAAGGGGAAGATAATTCTTCATTAATAAAGATCAATGTGTCAAGATATTCACTAGATGGATATTTAGAATTTATGTGTATATATATATCTTTGATGTATATATGCACATATATCTTGTAGCTTTATTTGAATTTCCATATCTTGCCCTTCTACCTGACTTTTATAAGATCCATATTCTAGAAAGCTTCTGCTTTACTCACTCCTAACTTCATTCTCCCCCCTCCTATTACTTTCTCCCACCCTCACCGCTAAAAACTGAGCCTTTTGAGGGATCAGTGCTACATTGGCCATCCTAAAGAATCAGACAATTCTCTCCACCCATAACGCTGCATTCATAATTTAGTTTCAAAATATGATACTCTGTGTGCTTATGGAAATCGAGTACCAGAATTCACAATTACAAAACTATAAGATAATAAAAGGTCCTGCAGGGAAATTATAAAGAGGAGCATATAGCCAACATAGAATATGAGACAGAACAGTGCTACAGAAAATGTACTAAGATGGTGAAAATTTCAAGGCATAAAGTTTTGCAAGGCAGACTAAAAAATAATAATAAATTTAAGGGCCTTTTAAATTGTAACCAAGAAAAGAAGGGAGGGATAGGTATGCTTCCTGAAGCTAATGATTGAATGTTGATAAGTGACAAAGAGAAGGCAAAGCCACTCAACTCTATTTTACTTGTCTTTTCTGTCATTGTGAGTGATCTATGAACTTAAAAGGACAAAATGAATGTTGTTGAAAGGGATTTAAGTTCAAAGTGGGTGAAAAGATTGTAATAGTTTCTCTGGATAAGTTCAGCAATTCTGGCTCAGATGAAATACATCCCAAAGAAGTGAAGGAGTTTGCCCATGAGACAGGCCACTGTAACTAATATCTGGAATTTTAAAGAGCACAAAAGAAGTTAAAATATTACAGAATGCTTCTCAAACCAACAATAACAATAATAATAACAATAATTTATAACATAAAAAGAGGAGAGGAAGAGAAATAAGTTTCCTCATAATGATTGTTCAGCGAGCTTAATGTTGATCTCAAACCAAATTCAGGACCAATTTTACAGAATGACTTACGGAAAGTAACAACTATTCAAAATCAGTATGGTGTCACTGAGAATGAAATATTACAAATGAGTTTCGAGATCTCCTTTCAGGGCAATGAATGTGTCTTGATTGGGTACACTTGGTAAAAATAAGTTTTTTTCTCTTTAATTTTTCCCTTTGGCAGACTAGCAAGGCTAAAGATCAGGATAAATCTGTGAATATAGTGTATCTAAATTTCAGAAAAAGTATTTTTATCAACTTGCATAATGTCCTAGAATAAGGAATAAACAGTAGTTATGGTATGATGTGAGTAATGAGTCAATCTAGTTAACGGGCAATAAAATGGGATTCAGACAATGCCACAAGTAAACAAGCCATGCTGTGGTTAGTCTTAAGCCCTTCTGAATAGATACACCTTATCTGCTGTAAGATGGAAGGGAGCAAGACACAACCGCCGACACAAACCAGTGGGACAGAGTCTATAAAAGTGGACATATCAAGGTCCCCACACTGAAGCTGGGAGTCAGTCACCCACACCGAGGTCACCTTATCAGAGTGAGCACTCATAGAGCTGGTGGAGAGAGGATAACTTAGCATAGGTACAGAATATGGTGCCTCTAAAGCTTATATTGAAAATGCCAGATCCCAGATCTAGAGGAGTATCTTTTTTTTCCCTTTCCAATCCTTATCTCTTTCATATTTTTTTCTTTGTAAAATATTATTATTTTTTATTTCAAAATACTAAGGGAATACAAATGTTTCTGTTACATGGATGCCTTTTATAATGCTTAAGTCCAGGCTTTTAGTGCGCCCATTACCTGAATAGTGTTCATTGTACCTGATAGGAAGGTTTTTACCCCTCCTCTCCTCCCCTTAACTCCTTTCTTGATTTCCTATGACCTTTATATCTCTTTGTGCCCATGTGTGCCCATGATTAGCTCCCAATTATTAGAGAGTACATGCGGTGTCTGTTTTTCTATTCCTGAGATACTTCACTTAGGAAAATGATCTCCAATTCCATCCAAGTTGGGGCAAAAGATGTTATTTCATTTGTTTTTATGGCTGAGTAGTACTACATAGGGTATATATACCACATTTTCTTAAGCTACTCATGAACTGATGGACATTTAGGTTGATGCCACGTCTTTGTGGTTGTGAATTGTGCTGCAATAAACATTCAAGTGCAGGTGTCTTTTTGATAAAATGACTTCTATTCCTTTGGATATCCAGATACCCAGTAGTTGGATTACTGGGTCAACGGTTAAGTCTGTATTTATTTCTTTGAGGAATCTCCATACTGTTTTCCATAGAGTTGTACTAATTTGCAGTCCCACCAACAGTGTATAAGCATTCCTTTCTCTCTGCCTCCACACCAGCATCTATTGTTTATTGACTTTTTAATAATAGCCATTCTGACAAGGGTAAGGTGGTATCTCATTGTGATTTTAATTTGCATGTCCCTAACGATTAGTGATGTTGAGCATTTTTTCATATGTTTGTTGGCCAGTTGTCTATCTTCTTTTGAAAAATTTCTGTTCATGTCATTTGCCCATTTTCTAACACTAGGGGAGTATCTTAAAGGTCTAGTTTTCTAAGGACACAGGACTTCACAGAAAACCCAGGTAGTCAGGAAGCAAGTCACAGAGTCCAAGGATTATAGCAACTTGTCATAATGCAAGAAACTGTCAATGTTCTTTTAGACAGTGAAGCTTTCAGAGCGGATACTGAGGGTTACAAATGATGGTAGATATTTGGGATTAAGAAGATAGCAAAATATCATTTAATTTGCATAGAATTGTAGCCATTTCTTTGGAAATATTCTTTTCTTCTGGAAAGGGATCCTGGCAAGAACCAATAGGATGTTGCTATTATTAAATAAATAATAGTAGTACAAAACATAGAAGTAGAAATAGTGATAGCAGCAGCTTAATAGTATGACTGCTAACAACAACCTGGGTTTCCAGTCAGGACTTTGTATTCAAGGAAGAGTATTTGGAGTGCTAATCAAAGTAACTCTTAATACTAAAGACATGATTCTGGCCAGAAACCTAGTCCTTTGCACTGGACCAGTATGAAGATGGAGTTCAATAGCATGTATTCATTTATTAATTTGGGACCATCCAGGAATCTCCCTCTTATCCTTATATGCTAGCTCTAAAGCCAGGGAGCAGGCATAAAGAGGTAATATGGATCAAGCATCTAAGAACTGGATTATCCTCCCTGGGCTTGTAGTTTTCCTTGATTTTATCTTCAGTTAGGTCAGAAGGAACTAGGAAAAGGACATAGTTATATACATTATTTCTATTAGTCTGTTTCAGCCAGTAAGGGCTTGAAACTTCAGGTGAAGAGCATCAGTAATTGTAATGCAATGAACCTTGGAAGGCTCAGGAAAGTGCAGAAAGGATGGATTCTAGGTCTACCACTTATGAACTGCATGACTTTGGGCAAGTTGGAACTATTTTCGATTGTACATCTTTATATGTAAAACAGAAATAACAGTACTTATTTCACTTTAACAATAAAATACAGTCATATGTACAAACACTTAGCCCAGGGCTATCATTCCCTCAGATAGAAAGCTACAAGGCCACAAACATCACATGCATTTTTTTTCAGTGTTTCACAGTGCCTAGCACATTATAGAATATTTGTTAAATTAAGGAGCTCTATTATTGTCAACATTTTTGAACAAATATTTCCATGAAATTTGGGAATACATATTTGAATGGGAAGATGAGAAATGTTTGGCCAAGACACTAAAGCTTTGGAGTAACAGCATTACATGTAAGAAAAAATATGGTCTGAAGTGAAAAGAAACAAAGAGAAAATTGATGCTACTGCTTGGTTCCACCACCGGCTCTGTGACCCTGGACATCTTGCTAGAACACTTGGAATATTAAAAGTGATTTTCAAATCTGAGATTTTATTATTCTAATTTTATATTTTTACCTATGTTTGAAGAAAATGAAATTACTGATTTTAATGAAATGGATTCTCTAAAGAAGAGATTTTTTTCCTCGGTTATAGGACATGGCTTATATGTATATGAAATGATATATATTATTAGTTATGTACATGTTTATGCATATTTATCAGGCAAGTGTTGAAAATTTTCCTGGGAGATATAACCTTACTGCATCCATTTTTTAATTTTCCCCTTAGGAGATATTTAAGAACCTTATAAAACATTCAAATGTGAATCTATTTGTATATGTTAATATAACTGAGAAAAAAAAGAAATACAGTATATACTGTCTTGTAAAAAGAAACTGAAAATATAATGTTGATTCATAGCAATCATGATAAATTTAACCCTTCTATATTTTACCACCTATGATGTGGTTTAGTTGTTTTCAGAATTTTTATCTATATTATAGTATCAGTATGACTCCATATCTTATCTTGAGAAACTGATGTAAATTCTTCCATTAATATACCATGATTTGTTTCTGGCAAAACAAGCATCTATGTTTATATACAGCTAAATGTATTATGTCAAAGTCATCTCAGAAACACTGAGAAGATTCTTATAATTGAGGAGCACACTTTTTTCTTAATCAAGTGACTCTAAAATATTGATTAGAAAATGCTTCACATGCAAGAAGGTTTTGTTAAGCCCATACATCGACTATATTAAATAATAATAATAATAAACAACATTAAAACTACATTAAGGACATGGCTTAAACTGACAAGGCTAAGAAATTTTAAACTGACATGGAAATTTATCATTTATAGCAGTTCCTAACCACATAGAATTCCCTTTGAAATCATGGTGACATTTTCTGCTGTAAGCACTATAGAACCGAGACATTCAGCCAGTCCAGGCACTGCACAGAATCTACAAAGAGGGCAGGTGTTTTATGTGTCTGACCACAGTGGATTAGTTGAAAGATGATGTTTCATTGTGAATTCAGAATTCTTCAAGCATTTCTACTTTCACACAGTATTGTTGACATTTTATTAGAGAGAAATCCACGTTTAAACGTGAAGTCCTTTACAAACTACCTGCCTTCAATCTCTGCCTTCTAGTCTGTCCCAACTGCCACAGTGAACATATCACTTCTCTGCCTCAGCCACTTTATAGACCTTGATAAATACAGAGTCAAAGCTACAGTTACTCTTCATCAACTTGTCTTAATTTTTAACATCTGATCACAAAAATAGTAATAATCAATATTGATAATTACTCCTAAAAAGAAATATATTCTATAATCATTAATCTTGGTAGGCACCTTTATTATAAACATCAATAGCTAACTTTTAATCAGTGATTGTTTTGTGCCAAGCACTATGGTGACTTACAATCTTTCACTCATTGTATAAGAGATCCCATGTCAAATTTATATCATTAAAACTGACCTAGAAACTTCATTTTGTAGCATGCTAAATTAATTAATATACATTTTTCAAATGCATGCAAGAATGGTTAAATAATCAGATGTTTAGTAAGCACCTATTATAGGTTAAAATATTTACTAGATATAAATGAGTTTACAATTCAATTGGTAAGACAAGATAATGAGATAATTTTTAAAAACAGAACTTATATAGAAATGTAATTGATGGTGTTTCTTTATTGAATGCAAAAAATGTTTGGTCATGTGTCTGTCTAAGACCTTAGAGGTAGAAACCTGAGGTGTGATTGATAAGTTGAAAATAGTCAACATTATCCTCTGGTTCTGGTTCATGTCTGAAACAAGCAATTTGATTGGGAGAAACTTGATGTATCTCTGTTGCCTTTGGAGACCTGGGTTAAAAAATATATAAACCCAAACTGAAAGTCTTAGGATGACCTGTGGAGTACTGACAGTGAAAACCTTGCAAAAGAATAAGGACATGGAAGCTGGCCATTTTATTTATATTTAAAAACACCAATCTTCAAACACTCTAGTTATGATGACAAAGCAATGATTTCCCAGTAAGAGTTGGTTAGAACTCATGAAGACTAGGGAAACAGATTCATTGGAAGATTGGTCAATACAATTAAAAAGATTTAAACTTGTATATATGTGGGAAAAGTATTATTTGAAATTTGATTCTCTCCTAGTATGTTGCACCAGCAAAAATAGGTATCTATAGGCACACATAGAGAAAGATCTTATTGGAGGAGTAACCAATAATTCCTAGAAGAAAATAAGACATAAGAGGACTTCAAGCTATATTAGGACTTAAGGTTTCTATATAGCATTTGGAAGTTTATGTAACAAATCGAGTAAGCTTTAAATTTTAATACAGTAGGCATTCGTATGTGTCTACCATATTCCCATTACCAATTCTGTCTCAGTTCATTTATGCTGCTATAACAAAATTCCTGAAACTGGGTAATTTATAAAGAAAAGAAATGTATTCCTCACAGTTCCAGAGGCTGGAAGTTCAAAATCAAGGTGTGTCAGGTTCTACATCTGGTGAGAGCCCCATCTGTGCTTCCACGAGGGTGTCTTGTTGCTGCATCCTCACATGGTAGAAGGTAGAAGAGCAAAAATAGCTTAGCTGGTTTCTCCAATCCCTTTTATAAGGGTCATAGTCCCATTCATGAGGGCAGAGCTCTACTTCTCAATACTATCTCATTGGATCTTAGGTTCCAACTTATGAATTTGGGGGAAGACACAAACATTCAAACCATAGCAATAGATATTAACAGACCAATGTGAAAGGAGATATGGATGTCGTATGGATTGTTTGTATTCCCCCAAAATTCAACCCTAATTCCCAATGTGATAGTATTTGGAAATGAGGCCTTTGGGAGATAATTTGGTTTAAAGGGGGTCATGAGGATGGAGCCCTTATGATGGGATTTCTGTCCTTATAATAAGTTATATCAGCAAGTTTGCTCTTCTTCCATCCTCCATGTCGGGACACAGCAAAAAGGTGGCAGTCTACAAACCAAGAAGAGAGCTCCGGTCAGAACCCAACCATGCTGGCATCCTGATGTTAGATTTCCAGCCTCCAGAACTATGAGAAAATAAATTTCTGTTCTTGTTTAAGGCATCCAGCCTATGGTCTTTTGTTATGGCAGTCCAAGCTGACTAACATATATGCCTATACCTTATTTAAAAGAAAGAAAAAAGCAGAGGAGGAACATATTGAGAACATTTATAATTTTATGCTTTATTTTTGCTTGCCTGATTTATAATGTAGAAAGTCTATAAGTAGAGGTACAAATAAGAAAAATAGACTTAATATTATTGTGTTTTAATTCTCTGCCAAAATCTAGCTATTAAGAATTACAATATAAACACAAAATAAATGTTTGAGGCAGAGTATGGTAGCTCACACCTGTAGTCCCAGCACTTTGTGAGAACAAGGTGGAAAAATTGCTTGGGCCCAGGAGTTTGAGACCAGCCTGAGCAACATAGTGAGACCCCATACTTACAAAAAATAAAAATAAAAAAAATTACACAGGCATGTTGGCACACACCAGCTACTTGGGAGGCTGAAGTAGAACAACTGCTTGAGTCTAGGAGTTTAAGGTTGGAGTGAGCTATAATGAATCTACTGCACTCTAGCCTGGGCAACAGAGAGAGACCCTATCTCAAAAATAATAATAATAATATTAATAAATGAATATGTTTGAAAGAATGACTCTAATATATATTCAAATAAAATAATGATCTTGGGTAAAAATTTATAAGAGATTTACAAGTTAACACAAAACCATCTGTATGGAAATAATGGAGGATTTAAATTCTGTACAGCTGTTTGAAATCTAATTCTGCTAAAAGGATAGCATCTAATAAATTTATTATTTACCTTGCTGACAATTTTTTCTTGCATGAGGAAGCAAATGAGCAATTGCTGGATTTCATTCAGATGGGGGAAGAAAATTGGCTGAGGATGTAAGAGTGATGGAAACCTTTCAATTAAAGTGGTTGCGTCGCTTGGAATTTGGAATTGAGAAGGACGGGATTGCACAGCAGATTGAAAGGCATACTCTTGACTATAAGAAAGCTGACAAAGGTAAATGTGATCCCATGATTTCATTTGTAAACTCTGAAGTGTTTGTGTGTCAAGAGCATTGAAATGTTCTGAAATAAATTCTGATGATTCATTTCTGCATAACTGCAATGCTTAAGAACAGTAGGAGACAGCAAGTGGATCCTATATGACAGTTTGGGAAAGTCTGCAATAGGTTCGAATCTAAAGGGATTTCTGAAGATGAAAGGTAGGGCACGCAACCAGGGAAATGCAAAAGGAAACCAAGAATTTTAAGAATATAATGAAGTTAAATCCAGAAATACGTTAATAAGAAAAGTGCTAGAGTCTGTTGTTAGAACAAAAGTATAAGTTAACAAGTTAATTATCATCTTTTAAAGAGAGAGGTGCAATATTTATGGATGAAAGAATGAATGCTAAATGTTCAATTTCTGAATAGTTTTGTTTAGTTCAGTAAGAGGACTGATCTTCACCAATTATCTCCTAATAATCTTTTTTCACACACCAGTAATTCAGGATATAAGTTATGAGTTGTTTTATATTAGAGTTTCCAGAAGCAAACACTGAGATGGGGATTTGTGTAAAATGATTTGTCAGGAAACGTTCCCAGTGGAGTGGGAGTTGGAAAAGGAATGTGGTACATAAAAGGGAGTGTAGTAGTTTCCTAAGGCTGCTGAAATAAAGTGCCACAAACTGGGTGGCTTAACGAACAGAAATGTATTGTCTCCCTTTAGGATGCTAGATGTCTAAGATCAGATGTTGGCAGAGTTGGTTGTATCTGTGTGCTGAGAAGGAGAATCTATGCCATGTTTTTCTCCTAGCTTCTGGTTCTTTGCTGACCATCTTTGACTTCCCTGGACTTGTAGATACATGGCCCCATCTCTGCCTTCATCTTCACATAACATTCCCCCAGTATGTGTGTTTGTGTCCAAGTTCCTCTTTTTTTCTAAGGATACCAGTCATACTGGATTAGAGTCCACCCTAATGACCCCATTTTAACTTGCTTATCACTGTAAAGACCTCATTTCAAAGTAAAGTCACCTTCTAAAACACTGGAGATTAGGACTTGAACATATCAGATGAATTATATTACATGATGCTTAAAAATATATTGTAATTTTAACCATGCAATCACTGTAAATAATCTTCGAGACATACAGGAAAAACAAAATATTTTTTAAAATTGGTGAGGAACACATATTCTATTTTCCACAAGGGAAAATTCTGGTAAGTTGGACATATGACTTGAGAGTATTTAGAAATAAAATCATTTGTCACTACTAGTTAACAAGAATTCATCATAAACAATAAAAAGAAATAACATAATTTTTTTTCAAATAGTTCTGTAGAATACATTTCAGAGGAATATTTAGAGGGTTGTCTGATTGAAGAAGTTCATGAGTGTCACTCAGATTGTGTTCCCAGGAACTATGTAGTGCACAATTTATTTGATCATTTATAGGGGCCCTGTATATGTGAATATGGTAATAATTTAGCTTAACTTTAAGAGAACATTTAATAGAGCTTCTAATTAATAATCTTATAAACACAATAAATAGCTGTATTTATAGCCAACTGGACTCTGTGTCAATTAATAGAGCTGTGTAAAACTATGAAGTCCTAAATAGCATACAAATGAATCACTTTTAAAATTTTTCCAAAATGTAACCAATTACTTGGATAAAGATATATTTTATCAAATTTTATTTATTCAATCATTCATTAAAAAATAATCTGTTGAACACCTGCAATATATCATAGGATATCAATGAAGCTGAGAAACAAAGTTGAAAGGGCATCGTCCCTTTCCAAAGGTGCTTACAGCATGGCTTGGAATATATCTTAATAATAACAATAATACTAGCTAAAATGTGTCAGTTTCTATATGTAAGTCACTAAGTAATAGACCTTGTAATCAGCTATGGCTGCTAAGAAGAGTTCATAATTTCTCTCTTCTCTCCATTTATACTTTTTTTTTTTTTGAGACAGGGTCCCACTCTGTCATCTAGGCTAGATTGTAGTGGTGTCATCATAGCTCATTCATTGCAACCTCAAACTCCTAGCCTCAAGCAATCCTCCCATGTTGGCCTCCCAAAGGTCTAGGTTCATTTTTACTTTCCCAAGGAAAAGTGGTGTTAATTTTTATGGTAAAGTACAAAGACATTTATTGAATGGGCTAGATTTCTAGAGGACTATACATTAATAGCAGGGTAATAGGTCTTATCTGATCAAATGCCTTGTCTGTCTTTTTTTTCAATCAATATTTTATTCTGTACACTTGGGACTAATCTGGAGCTTCTAAGGGCTGTATTGTTCTTTTTACAAAAGGATTTAACTTATTCTATTAAGTACTATATAAACTTGACCGTTTAAGAACTCACGTCACAACAGATTGGTGGCAATCATAATCCCAAAAGACACAATCTCAAATGCCATAATCCAGAATGTTAAAATCCTGAAAGATAAAAATCCCTAAAGATCAAATCCCTAATGTCTAAAATCCCTAATGTTTAAAATCCTGAAAATTGTAATCGCAAAAGATTAAAATCCCAAATATCGAAATCCTAAATCCTGAAAGCCAAATTCTGTGGAAGGAATTAGTGTGTGTTTTGGGTTGTATGCAGGAAAGTTGTATCATGTTAGTTGCATCATATTAGGCAAAATTACTGTCTTTTCATTGTCTTTATTTGGAAATTAAGTATGGTTTAAGGAGATGTGTATGGGTGCCAAGTTGACAAGGGGTGGATTTGTGGACTAAATTTTAGGTTATCGACTTCACTGATTAAGGAATCTGCACTTGAATGTTTATTGCAGCACGATTCACAATTTCAAAGATGTGAAATCAACCTAAATAGCCATCAATTTGTGAGTGGATTAACAAAATCTGGTATATGTATACCATGGAATACTATTCAGCCACAAAGAAGGATGAGTTAATGCAGCAATTTGGATGGAACTGGAGACTATTATCCTAAGTGAAGTATCTAAAGAATGGAAAAACAAACAACACCTCTACTCACTATTAAGCTGGAAGTTACTGATGAACACACATGTGCATAGAGGAAAGTAAATCTCAATGGAAATCAAGCAGGGGGTGGGAGGGGATGAGAGAAAACCTACCTAATGGGTTCAAGGACACCATATGGGTGATGGGAACACTTATAACCCTGACTCAGGCACTACAAAAGAGATCCATGTAACCAAAAACATTTATATCTCTGTAATACTTTGAAATAATAATAATAAAAAGGAATAGCTAAACCTGGTAAAGCATTATTTTGAGTATGTCTGTGAGGGTGTTTCCAGAAGAGGTTAGTAAGTGTGTCTGAGAGGACTAGGTGGAGAAAATCTGCCCTCAATGTTGGCAGACACCATCCAAGTAGCCTGTGGCCTGGAGATAAAATGTACAGAAAGTGAATTCATCTCTCTCCGAGAGCTGAAACAACTTTCCTTTTGCTGCTTTTGACATTAGAACTACAGGCTCATTGACCTTTGAACTCCAGGACTTACACAGTGGTGTAAGTGGTCCTGAGGCTTTTGGCCTTGAACTAAGAGTTATACCATCAGCTTCCCTGTTTCTGAGGCCTCTTTGACTTAGCCACACTACCAGAAGGCATCTCAGGGTCTCCAGCTTGCAGATGAACTGTCATAGGACTTCTCAGCCACCATAAACACAGGAGCCAATTCCCCTCAAAAATCCCCTCACTTGTATCTATAGATACATATCTTATTGTGTCTGTCTCTCTGGGAAACTCTGACTAACATGGATTTGGTATTGGGAAACTGAATATCATTTCTTCTTATTGTATTCCTTACAACACAATGAAAGAGATCTGTGAAATTGTTCCCTCACAAAAAGTCCATGATAAGTTAAGCGTGTGAGTCTACTTAATGGTGAAAGATAAAAGTTTAAAAGCTAATTATTATTGGTGCTGTGAAAGCAGAAAATCGCTTAATTGCAATGGTCGAGCAATAGCCAGACTTTCAAATGGATAGCATATAATTATGAAATTTGTAGACCACAACCACTCTCCAAATACAAGTGCAGCAAGTGTTTCAAAGATCATAGAAGTGAAAACACAGGTGAAAAACACAAGAAATATCTCCTGCTAAATGATTCACTTGTGTTTGACTTCTGCCTTTCACACATAGCGTCAATTTGCTATGCTATGTATTTTAACTTTGCATCATTTCCAATACTGGAGGTATAAATTATTGTGTTGAAACTTTTAGAAACTTTTAATTCATTTTATGCATATTTTTACAAATTTGACTCCACAAAAATGTATTGTCACAACATTGAGTTTGCATATAACCATTGAGTGTATATATAAAAACATTAGAATGTCCTCAATAAATGAATAGCAGTCCTTTTGTATATATACATTTCTGAAAGATAAAATTTTTCAAGATCTTGGCTCGTTGGATGACTGCGTATGCCATACTGGCCCATCTTGATTTTTGATTGATTTTGTCAAGACACTTAGTTTATTCATCATGGTATTCAAATGACCAAAATTATAAAGCTGAGTGCATGTAATTACCAAGCATAGGGGCATATGTTTATACATTTTGCTTTTTGACTTATTTCTTTATGAATACAATTTATTTGTCCATAATAGTTATACTGTGCAAGTATCATTAGTATACCTGAGTGTTTATGCTTGCAAAAATATGTGTTATTATCACATATTTTATTGTGTTAAGTAACCTATGTTCTGTCATGTTTTTGTATGTTTCTCAAAGAAATCCCCTTTTAAACATGTAAATAAATTTTTAAAATATTTTTTCCAGAATTATATTTTGAGATTTTGATCTTTTGGGATTGTGATTATGGGGATTTTAGACTTCGAGGATTTTGATCTTTTGGGATTTTAACACTCAGGATTATGGCCCATACCCCAAAAGGTAAATATATAAATATATATGTATACATTTGTGTTTATGTGTATCTTGAATGTGCTTTTTGAGCTTTTTCTTACATTTGGGGCATAAAGGTAATTTGACAGTTTTTTCTACAATGTTTCTTTATGCTTTCTGAATTATTTCTGTTCTTACTTGTTAAATTCAACAAATCTCTCCTATTTTCTCTTGAAAAATATTTAATTATTAAACCTACTATTTTTTGAAGGTATGTAACTGAATTTGTTTACAAACATTTAGCATTCCTAATTGTGTGACATTATTTTCTATATCAATTTGTTGATTGACCTGGTCTGAGAGAATAGGTTGTGATTAGATGTTGATATCTCATTAGTATGTATGACTCTTTCTCTTTTTTCCTCAATTTTGTCTATACATATGAAGATAAACTTGTGTCATGTTTCAATTTTTCTTCTTGTTTTCTAATTGTTAGATACAATTGATCTTCCATCCTGTTTGATTACATCCTGTGGGCTACCATACACGCTTTAGAATATATTTGAAGAAAGTTTGAATAAAACATTCTATGGTATTTTTAAGGTGATAAATGAGTTAAAATATCTGAACAAGCAAACTCAGGACAGAAAGCCTTCTTAAAGTTTATCAAGACTAATTTGCATATTCAAATTATACAACACTTAAAAATATGTATGCATACACACATATATACATTTTCCATTTCATGTTCAATAGATTGAAATACTCAATGGATTGATGATACAAAATAGTATGTATATCTTTTCTATGGGTTTTTAAGAGCACTAAGCAATATGTGAAATAATTATGCTAATATATGCACTAATATATTTAGAGTAATTAAGTGCTGTAGAAAAGAAAAGAGACCTTCTGGTGTATGTTAATTCATTAGGTTTGCATTAATAGATGATTAAAGTCTAGTTTCTTTATTTCTTTCAACACTAATATATTGCACGTGGCTTATATACATTTGAGGAAAGTATTTTAAAACAGAATTTGAATATTTAAAGTTTGTAGAATGCTTTTGTGCAAAACTAAGGTAAGCTATTAAGCAGTTTATCCTAAGATTTTGGTTCAGTTGATGTCTATAAGAGAGATGTTATTTGGTATATGATGTTTACACTTTATAACTATTTATTTGGTTTATTGTCAAATCTACAATGAATTTCATAAAATTTTCATTTATCCAAAGATCACAGTAGCATCAATAAAAGATTATTATTTTGTATCATGGTATACTGCATAGGGTTCCAGAGTCAGACACACCTAGAATCCAGCTCCATCTCTTCTCCAAATATTATACTAACAACTTGACAGAAAACTACTACTTAACCATTTTGAGGGCCAGTTTCTACATTTGGAGAAGAGGGATAGATAATAGAATTGTTGGGAGAATTGAGGGTGATTAGCTGTCATAGCCTGTTT
>VBSM01003176.1:54489526-54521554 GCA_008086735.1 Cheirogaleus medius
TCTCCTAAGATTAATTCTTAAGCTGCACAATTATATGGCAAGCCCTCAACAATTAGCAATATAACATATGTAAGCACAATGTCTTGCCTATAGTAGGCTACAGTAAGCACTAACTACCATTCCTTCCATGAGAAAGAAATGATGAACAGACTGATACAAAATTCTTACTACAAATGCCTAAAAATTTCTAGAGTTATATACAATTTATGTTTGCATTCACAATGATTAGCCTGAAACTCTAGAATATAGGAAAGTATTGTTTGAATCACCTGTCAGATTAATTTATATTCATTAAAACGTATTGTCCTCATATACTTTTCTAAGTCATAATTTTCAGTAAATATGTACCAAATTATTACTATCAATGGCACACATACCAGAGTGACTGATATGATTTTGTCAAAAAACAACTAAACCAACTATGCTCAGCGAATGACTAAATGTCTCCATTTTCTTTTCTGAAAAATAAAGAAAATAATACATGTTGTATTAGGCTTCATTTCAGTTGCCAATAATAATCCCAACTCAAAGCAGTTTAAACAAAGTGATCTAGTAAAGATTTTAAAGGAGTGGACTGAATCAGTGGGAAAAACTATTAGAACCGGTGGTTATTTAACACCCCAGAGGAATGAGACCAAAGACACAGGTCACTTAAACTGTCTCTACTTATTTGTTTCATTTTTGCTTCTCTCTCCTTTGGTATCTGCGGATTCTCCCGAAGAAAGAGAGGATGACAAGCAACCTAAGGATTGCATGATTGACTCTGAATAATCTCTCACTTCTCCCTCTCAGGTGAGAATAACATACCTAGGGAGTATAACAGCCTGATTTGAGTTACATGCTCCTGCTGGGTGCAATGCTGCCTTTACAAAGTGTTCGTAATGGCATGTAGGTGCACCCAATATGATCTACAGAGATTATAGTCATATTACCATTGTCAAACCCCACAGAAGCTCTGTGCCATGAGACATGGGATCTGGTATCCCCAGCAGATGCTCCAAGGGGACAAGTAGCCCAGAAGTATTGTAAGTGGGATTTAACCACCCCAACTATACTCACAACCCTCTTGGGGGAACTTTCTCTGACAAAAGATAGAAAATAGTAAGGGAGCTGAAGATAGGCAGGTATTTTCACTTTGTTCCTATCTCTGAATGACTGCTTCTATGTTCCTTTAATTCCTCACCAGAGCTGTCTTTCCTAGACAGATGACCATGACTGTGAGGCGGTGGCTAGCTGGGTAGCACATCACTGTGTATTTATTCCCTTCCTCTCCCAACACACTCAACTTTTTCCTCACTCTTTCTGCCCAAGATTTCTCACTGAAGAATTAGCAATAACTCTTTGACTCAGACTGTTTTCTAGGTATGCCAAGCTAAGACAAATACACACAAATATATCACTTATTATTTTGTTTATTGATTATAATATAAGCTCTGCCAGAGCAGTGTTGCTTTCTTTAGGTTAGTGTGGCCTTTACTTGTGTATCTCCCTGGCCTAAAATTTTCTGACATATGCCAGCTCCCGAAAGAGTAATTATTGAATTCAAAATTAATGGAAACCACTTAGGTTACATGACCTCAGGACAACTATTAAAAAAAAGAAGTGCAAAAGAGAACTTTTCTGGGACTGAAGCATGATAATGACAGGTATGAAATGGGTGCTAAATAATTCTTCAATGGTACTGGAAAAATAAAATTGATTCCACAATGAATCCTACCCATTTACTGAGTGTGTACTATGTGCCATGTAATGCAAGTTGCTCAAAGTGTAGTGATAACAGGACAGTATTCTTGCTTTCAAAAAATATATAGTTCAGTATGGGAATGCATACCTTCAAAGGTACCTTAATGTTTTTCTAGAAAAATGGAAATATAATCATCTCATTTTGCATAAGAAGAAACAAATATTCTTTATGTAGGTGATATCCATCCTACTGCCACTTCCATTTCCAAGTTAGAGATGGTTACCAGGGATGGAAAGTCTACTCCCAAACAAACCACTTCACTTAGTTCACTGGAGCACTTTGCATGTTGAAATCTTGCAGGAAGAGAAGATGGAGTAGAAACACAACTCAGCAGGTTTCTTTTCTGTTCTAGTATTTATTTCTCCTTTTCCATCTGGCAACAAGGGAAAATAAACAAAGGCAGCAGCATCTGTTGCTTCTGCTGCTTTGAATTAAGCTGACTTAGTTTAATCAGTTTGCCCCCATTAAATCCATTGCTGCACCTTCCCAGGTATTAGTCTGACCTTTAGTTTGACACTCCTTTTTGTTGGGTTTACCAGATTTTTTTTTTAAAAAGACATAAAACCCAGAGAGATTGCAATTAAAAAGCCAAAGATGTTTAATAGCCTTTGCTTCAGTTGTATGTGTGCATATAAACATAAGGTTTTTAAAATCTAAATTTCCATATTAGTGTCTATATTTAAAGCACAAGTAATAAGCCTCTGATATTAAAAACAAGGGATTGCCTAGAGATTTGTTTTAAATGATAGGCTTTTCAAGCTTTAGAAATGGTTGTGGGGTGGTTCTCCTTGATAAGGAGATGGGATATAAGAGAGATTACTAAATGATTTCGAGTTTCAGAAATGCACTGGTTTTTATGCAGGTCTTGATATGCTTGAGCACACAAATACATTCCATAAATCTAAGTTCCCCAGAACTCAAGGGTAATGCATTTCCTCTTGAATTCCTGTCCTGATCAGCAAAACACACACACACACACACACACACACCCCTTAAAAATCAGCCCCAGCACAGAGAAAGGTGTAATTCCTGACACATTAATCGAAAGAAGAGAGAATCAGAGCTATTTCTTCTCATAAAATTGTCTCTGGATATTTGAAATCTGTTTGCATGATTGCAAAGCAGCATTATAGCTGTAAAATGTTTAGAAAGTTTGTTCTTTCTTTTGAACTACTTAATTAGACGTGAGCTTGGTATGAAAGGTGTTATGCAATTAAACTTGCTGACCATATTAACATTTAAATGAGAGCAAGCAACATCAAGATACTCAGAATAAGAAGTTCAGGAGAATATTCTATCAAGGCTCTGACAAAGAAAGAGCATTTAGGATCTATACTTATAAGGTTCACATGTTAATTATCAGTTTCACTGACAAAAACATAGTTAGTAAACACTGCCCCCCAAAAATGTTCTCAATCTTAACCCTCAGTTCCAACAACTTCAAATTCAAAC
This sequence comes from Cheirogaleus medius, assembly GCA_008086735.1. Taxonomy (NCBI): domain Eukaryota; kingdom Metazoa; phylum Chordata; class Mammalia; order Primates; family Cheirogaleidae; genus Cheirogaleus; species Cheirogaleus medius. Next base: position 54,492,723 of record VBSM01003176.1, read on the forward strand.
AGTATGTTTTGATCGTTAATGAACATAAAGTTTACCAAGTTAAAGGTTAAAACATAGTACTGTTACATCTACTCATTTTTAGTAAATAGGCAGTATTTTTTTTAAACCAACATTCTGTTACTTGCTACTGTTTTTTTATAGCAATGAACAGTTGTGTTTTGCTTAAACAACAGTTGTGAAATGTCTTGTGCTGGTACTTCGTAAAAATGGAAATATCAACATCGTTTATGTAGGGTTTTCAAACCATAAATCAGTCAAAGGTACGTTCTGTTCTGCAGTCTACCTATTAAGTATGAACAGGCTTTTCTGATTGGTGTGACATTTTACTTGACAGTGTCAAATAACAGACAATAATACCCATTTTAAAGTAAAACAGAATGAAATGTTCATCATTTTTGTCAAACACAGAACAAACGATCCTTGTAAGAATAAAGCACTTTGCTACTCTTCAAATCGCCCAACATTCAAGAGTGCATTTACCACCAATCATTAAAGTAATTTTGTTGTGAGTGATTTTTGTGTACTACTGATTTCTTTAGACTTTTTAGGAATGTTAAGTATTTTATTCTTCAAACTGAAACTTGGTGGTAAATCAACATCACTGCATGTTTTTAAAAATTTAACTTGCCTTCAGAATTCTTTCCTTAATTCTGAATTTCTGCCCTTCTATAGACTCATGGAATAGTAGACAACTAAAATTTCTTGAGTGCCTACTATGTGGCAGGCATTTCATACACGTTGTCTAATGTGATTCTTATAATAACCCTGCTATATTATTAATATAGCAGGAATAGGTGAGGAAATGGAGCCTAAGTGAGACAAAGGAACTTGTGAATGCTAGATGTGTCCTGCCTACTGCCTTATTCCAGGCGTGTAGGGAACAGAGCCTGTATATTATTTATTGTTGTCTTGTCAGGGACAAGCATTAATTCTGCTGCCCAGGAAGGAGGGCCTGATGTGGCTGAAAACTCAGACTCATACAGATCTGTGATGGAAGAGTGTTTCCCGATAGTGTGTGTTTGAGACCGTGTGTGTTTGCTTCTGTGTATGTTTTATCCAATCACCCAACCACCTTCAGCCAGTATAAAATGGGAATAATAAGTCCACCTGACATTGTTGTGAGGTGAGCATGTTGTACACGTCTGTCACAAATTAAATCCTTCACAAACAGTATTCATTTTTCTTACAGTATTCCATATTTATTTGTTGAACTCTACTGAGGAGGATATAAAGACACTTGATTTTCACACAAAATGAAACAAAGGGAAAGAGTTTTGAATGATAAAGAACAATATCCTAACTGCTAGGATAGTGAAGCCTTGTGTCAAAAAACTGCAGATTTTTATGAAACTGGAAAAAAAAGCCTTGAAAATAGCCTATTTTCCTCACTTTGGGGATATTTATTTCTACTTAAGAGTACAGTATCAAATGAGGTTTTGATAGGGGAAAATATAAAAACAGAAATGAGCACATTCTTTCATTTTTATAATTCTATGTATTAAAAATTTTTTCCAGAATCTTTAAATAGGAACATTTAAATTGGTGTATTTTAGTACATATGAATAATTTACCAGAAATGAGGACAAATCTGACAAAAATAGGATTTTCTTAAGTGTGTACACAAGAAAGATGTATTTGTAAGAAATCATTTCTATGGCTTCTGAGTCTGAGTGTTAATTAGTAGATTTTTACTTTTTAGACTAGGAAGCATACTTTCGTCTAATTTCCTACTGAATATGATAATTAATTACATCTGCTTTTTGCTTCATTAATCCCAGAAAACAAATCACAGTTTTTGTGTCTTTTGTGCATCTCAATTGTATAGTTTCACTTTCTTGACAAGTAAATAGATCATCTTTTGGAGAATTATTTCTAGTTTAGAAATTTTTTTTAATAAAATTATAAATTCTACTTAATATTTCTTCATGTATTAGAAAGATATATAAAACAACTTGTAGAACATATAAGATAGAAATGTGTACAGTAATTTAATATATATTAACACATTTAATCAAAGATAATGATAAGGATGCTGGAAGTAACTCTATTTAATAAACAATATGATGAAATATTTTGAACAGTAGAATTCCTTTTACAAATTCCATTTTAGAATCTTCCTGCCTTCTACTTTTACTTGGAAGTAAAAGACTAGTAAGTAGGCAAAATAATTGTCAGAGATTTTATTTGAAAATGGAACATAACATTTATATCATAATTATTGTACATTTAGTTTCAATATCTTCTATGTCAATAAAAACATACACTGAGAATTGATGTGACTGGGAAGTCTAAGGTAATATAAGGGACATGCTTAAGGGTATTTTTGTTGTTCACATTTTTTAAAATTGGTTATGGCTTGTATGGAAATCTCAAAATATCTAATTCATCTTTATGTCCTATTTCACAAACCATTTTGAATGAATAAACAGAAATTTGATACACTCTCAATGTTTTTGTGTGTTTCCTCTTCCTTCCTCTTGGAAGAATGAGGCAATTTCCATAAACTGTGCTAGTCAAATTCCTATAAAGCTACATCAATACTCATTTAAAATATAAAAAAAACTGCTTAAGCAGCTTTTGGATAAATACCAGATTTGGTTTATTCCAGTGATCTGAAGAGCAGGGAAAGTGACAACGAAAAAGAACAAGTATCAATTAAAAGTAGAATAGTGGGGAGGAGCAAAAACCTACCTAAAGGGTATAATGAAGATTATTTGGGTTATGGGCACACTTATGGCCATGACTCAAGCATTACAAAAGTGATCCATATAACCAAAAACATTAGTACTCCCTTAATATTTTGAAACAAAAAAATAGAAATGAAAAAAAAAGAGTTGAATAGTAGCAAATGCAGTTTAATTGACAAGAAGCAGGAAGAATATTTTTTAGAGATTTTGATTTTGTAATTTTAAATTATTGATTATAAAAAATGTCAAACATACATAAGAGTGTAATGAACCCCTGGATCCATCACCTAGATGAAATGACTTTTACAGATTTTGTGACCTTACCCTTGCCTCATTTATTCCTTTTTGATATAGTTGTTCAAGTATTCTAAAGCAAATCCAAGGCCACAGATCATTTCACCCATGCATCTTAGGGTGTATATATCTCCAAAAACTGTGGATATGTTTTTACATACAAACAAGGCCAATTTTTATAATGAACAAAATTTATGATACTTCATTACTATCATCTAATATCTAGCCATATTTAAAAATGCTTATGCCAATCAGAATCCAAAACAAGTCTTTAAAATTGCATTTTGTTTTTCTGCTTCTTGTCTTTTTTCCTTATAGTCCTTCCTTTTTCATGTCATTAACTTGTTGAAGAATTTGCATCAAAGGCACTGCAGAATGTCCTCCCCTGCAGGGGCAGGGAATCTGCAGCCTCAGGGCCACATGTGGTCTTCCATATCCTTGAGTGGGGCCTTTTGACTGAATCCAAATTTTAAAGAACAAATCCTTTTAATAAAGGGATTTTTTTGGTGCAGTTTGGATTCAGTTGAGGGGCCGCACTTGGGGATCTGGAAGGCCACACATGGCCTTGAGGCTGCAGGTTCCCCACATTATACTACAGCAGGCAGCATATACCAATCTCATGGGTCCACTTTTAGTGATGCTAAGATTGAATAGTAGGTCAGACTATTACATTCTGAACCCTCATTGTGAAGTTTCCCATTGATAATTTACCTAATCATTTTATTCAAAACAGTGATTTCACATGGAATAGCTGAAAATTTTCCATCCATAAATAATAGCTTTATACTTAGATTATCTATTTAGTTATTCTGAAATATAGTTTGCAAAGAAAATGTAGGATAAGTGCTGACTTCTTTTCTTTATCCTTATTTCTGCACTTTCTCCTTTTTGAGTATCATTTTGAAATCAAAGGTTTCTATATTTTAGTATGGGTCAATCCATTATAGCTATTATTCTTTCCAATGACCACATTGTTCTATATCTGGCCACTGGAAGCTTGTTCTTGTGGGCTCTTTTTCATTTTTATTTTATTATTTTTTCAGTTTTACTGAGGTATAGTTAACATTTAGCAAACCACACATTGGAAATGTATAATTGGCTAAGTTTTAACATATCTATATACCTACAATCACCACCACAATCAAGAGAATGAACATAATCATCATCCACTAAAATTTCCTTGTGCCCATGTAATCTTTCCCTCCTGACTCTTGCCACTAAATCTGTCCCTACCTTATTCCCCTAGGCAACTGCTGATCGGTTTTCTAACTTTACAGTTTTGCCATTTAGAGAATTTTATGTAAGTGGAGTACACAGTACATAGTCTTTTGTGTTTGACCTCCTGCCATTACTTGGCATGATGATTTTGAGATGGATTCATGTTATTATGAGTACTAATATTTCTTACTGCTAAGTAAGTATTCCATAAGAAGGATATATCACATTTCTTTCCATTCACCAGCAGATGGATATTTGAATTGTTTTCAGTATATGGCTACTGCAAATAAAGCTGCAAAAAACATTTGTGAACAGAATTTTGTATGGACATATGCTCTCATTATTCTTGGGCAAATACCTAGGCGTAGAATTGCTAGATTATATGGTAGGTATATGTTTAATTTTTTCAGAAACTGCCAAAGTGTTTTACAAAGTGATTGTACTATTTGAAATTCCCACCAGCAGCATAGAAGAATTATGGTTCCTCAACTTTCAGATATTTGAATAGGTATGTGCTTGACTATTGCTTTTGATCTTTTTTCATGTATGCTATTGTATATCTTTTGAAGAAGTGTCTGTTCAAATCCTTAGCCAATTTTTTAATTGTCTTATTGGTTTGCTTATTATTGTGTTTTGAGAATTCTTTATATTTTAGATATAAGAACTTTATCCAATATATACACTGCAAATATTTTCTCCTAATCTGTGGCTAGTCTTTTCTTTCTCCTAGAAGTTTCTTTCTAGGAGAAAAGGATTTTTATTTATCATTTTGATGAATTCCAGTTTATTAATCTGTTCTCTTATAGATCATGTTTTTGAAAATGTATTAAATAAATATTTCATAACTCAAAATGACAGAGGTTTTCTCCTATGTTTTCTTTTAGGAGTTTTATGATTTTTAAGTTTTACATTTAAGTATATTATCCAGTTTAAATTAATATTTTGTGTATGATGTATATGGATTAAAGTTCTGTGGTTTTTTTTTTTTTTTGCATGTGGATATCTATTGTCTAGTATCATTTGTCTTGTTGAAAATCAGTTATCAACATATGTGTAGACCTCTTTCTGGACTCTGTTTTGTTCTAATTTCCTACCTGTCTATTGTTATAGCAGTACAACACTATCTTGATTACAGTAACTTTATTATAAGTTTTGAAAACAGGAAGTGTTTATTTTTCAAATTTTTTCTTCTGTTTCAATATTGTTTTGGCTATTGTAGATCCTTTGGATTTTTATATACATTGTAAAATCAGTCTGTCACTCTTTATTTTTAAAAGATCCTGCTGGGATTTTGATTGGGATTGCATCAGATCTATAGATCAATTTGGGTTAAATTGACATCTTAATGATATTGTCTTCTTAATCATGAACATGGTATGTTTTTTCATTTATTTAGATTTTGTTTACATTCTATCAGCAATGTTTTGTATCTATCAATGTACAGGATTTTTCATATCTTTTGTTAGACCTTTATTTCATATTTTTGCTACTATTGTAAATGGTATTTTTTAATTTAAATTTCTGATTGTTGTTAGTATAAGAATAAAATTTGTTTTAGTATATTGATTTTCTATCCTGCAAAATTGCTTAACATACTTATTAGTATGTTGTTTTTATAGAACACATAAGCCTTTCTACATTATCTAAAAGATGATCTTATTGTTTATGAATAATAATACTTTTACTTTCCATTCTGGATGTTTTTTTTCTTTATTGAACTGCCTGGAACCTCTAGTACAAGGCTGAATCAAAAGTTGTGACAACAACCTTGTTCCTGGTCTGTTGGAGAGAGTATTCAGTCTTTCACCATTAGTTATTATATGATGTTAGCACTAAATTTTTTATAGATATGTTTTATCAGGTTTAGGAAGTTCCCTTGTATTACTAGTTTGCTGAGAGAATTTTTGTTGTTGTTTTTGTTTTCTTAATCAGGAATGTATGTTAGACTGCTATATGCCTTTTATTCAAATATTAATGCAGTGCATATTTTTGCAAATAAAACCAATGTGTATATTTATAAATATATTTCTTTGCATACTAATCTGTATCTTGCTTTTTTTCACTTAACCATATGTTCATAGAAAGAAATTTCATGGCTTTTTAAAACTGCATGTTGTTTAATATATGATTATACTTATAACTTATTCAAATTCTTATGGATGAATTTATGTGTTGTTTATAATTTTTGTTATTACTAATAACGTCACTATGAGAACATTTTGCATAATCATTTTACATTGCCGGAGTAGAAGAATACATTTTCCCCCCCATGCGCAGAAGGGTATGCTATGAAAGCTTGGAGTTTTGCCAATGTAATAGGTTAGATATAAAATCTGATTTTAGTTTTAATTTATATATAATCTATGTCTTATTTTGAGTGACATATCTTTTTATGCATTTAAAGAAATTTTACAAATTTATGTAAAATTCTTTGAATTATTTTCTCAGATCTATAGTTCATTAAGATTTTCATTTTCAAGCTGTAGAATCTCTTTAAAATCGGAATACTATCATTTTTGTCTGTGATATAAATTGTAAATATGTTTCCCAGTTTGCTATTATTTTTATTTCTTTTTTACTTTATTTATGATATTTTTTGCCCTATAAATGATTTTATCTTTTTTTCCCCTTTCATTGCCTCTATATTCCAAATGACATTTAATAGGAGTATTTTCCTTGATCTAGATAAAAAGAATGCATTTTTTTCTTTATAAGTCCTTGTATTATTATTATTATTGCTATCACTATTATTATTTTTATACTTATGCCTTTTATTCCTTTGAAATTTGTCCTTGTGTATGTATGATATATCTTTAGCTGCTGCTTTTGTTGCTCACCTGAGAATTAAAAGCAGACTCCTAAAGATTTGTATTTGTTGCAGCCTATATACAACCCCAAAGAAATGACCAGCCTCTACTCTGAATTTACATTTCTATCCTATTATAATTCTCGTAAATAAAAAATATAGTTCTTGTGAAAGAATCTTCAAAATATTATAAACAAAAGAAAACCAAAAAAACTCTTTCTCAATTTCATTTGACGTTTCAATTTTGTGGGTAAAATACACTTGAGGTCCTTTGGTAGGTATACAGTACCCATAGAAGGTCATGGCGAATGTTTCCCCCACTAGATCTAATAGCCATTCAAGAAATCTAAAGGAAGCCTCCAGTTCCTTTAAGATTTACAATAAATCTTGCCAATGTAATACAAGGTACAGTTATGACTGCTTTATGTTGTTTTGAACTCCTCATTATACTGAGTATTTTGAATCGTTTGTGGACACATTAAAAAATTCTGTAATTGTGGTTCCTCTGATAACCAAGGAAAATAAAATGTGAATTTCTTTAGGCTAGCACCATAGTACAAGATTTTAAAAACAAAATATTAAGCTCTCTACTTTGCTTTATCTCTCTGTAAAAGCATTTCTGGCCTACTCTGTGATGTCAATTGTCAATAGACTAATTAAAATATATTCTATTTCCCAGTGTTTAGATTATAAGGGTCGACACAATGGCACAAAAACTTTAACTTCAAAATTTATTTTTATATTGCTGAGAAATAATGATACCATACTCTCCTTTCTATCCAAGCAATTTAGCAATTTTCTAAGCAGCACTCAAGCTGGGGGGAGGGAGGTGATAATTTTTCTGGGAAGTCTTTCTTTTCTGTTTCAAATTCAAGTGAATTAACCCCTATTGAACTTTTTTGAAAAGAGAAATTAAGAAAAAAAAATAATAGCACTAGAATGGATGTGTCCATTTGACTTTTTGCCTCTTTCAAAATAAAATGGCTCTGTGGAAATGATATTACTGGCATGTTGTTTGATAGAATAAATAAATAAAAGATGAAGTAAAATAAAATCTGAAAAAACAAAAGGGGCCAAGTTATGCACAAAAGAGATAAATTTGATGTTAGTTTAGCTTATCTGAGCCCTGTTGTTGGTGCCTTTAGAGAAACTATGCACTAATATTTTCATGAAGTTATATTTAGTTTGTTTGTGTGGATTGTTAATGATCAAAAAACAAGTAGAAGCTGCAGAATACATGCATATCATTTAAGTATAAATAGTTAGTGCAAAATTTTTAAATTATCTTAAGGTAATATTTTAAACATAGATTTGTATATCATTTTCAATATGTCCAAAACTAGATTTAATTCACAATCTGCTTTTCTCTAACTATAACTATCGTAACAACCTATCATTCACATAATTTATTGTAAGAAATGTTAAAGAAATACTTGACATTTTACTCTCTCTGATACCCACCATCTAATCAATACCTAGGCCTTCCTAAATATCACTTGATTCAGTCTCTGGACAGCCTTACTTTAAGCAATTATAATGTCTTGCTCAAACCCTTGAGAAAACTACCTACCTATATTCATATCTGGATATCCAGACAACTCTTGTATAATCCATCATCCACTAAAAGACCATCACATTTATCCTGTTAAAACACACACACACACACACACACACACAGATTTCATAACATTTTATCACATTTTTCAGATCACACATCTTCAATCATACCCATATTCTGGACACCCCCTCCCCCGATTAAAATTCTGAAACCCTTAACCTGGATTTATTTACTCATCTATTTTTAAAGTGTTATTATCTTCCATTTGCCTCTTTCCATGCATTTGGACTGACTATCTCATTCATTTTTTTCCAATAAGAGTCAGAGTATCAGTGAAATTTGGTAATTTGCCTCGTGGTTCACACCACTGCTACTTTAGTGAATGAATTTCCTAGTTCTACAGGGCTTCTACACACAGGGAAATAAAGTAATAAACCTACATTTTCTTAAACATAGTCTAAATTTTACCTAGTAATAATTAACAGAGGTCTATCCTTTGGTAATCTGAAATTCTTAAGGCTTTATTAATTATGTTCTGCAGGGGCAAAAGATATGGGTAGTCTTAGAGTTTTGCTGTTGCCTCTGTATCTTTCTAGAATCCTTTTGTCTGTGACTGCCTGTCACTCAGTTTTAAAACATGGCTGAATCTTCACCTAGCTGTATGTTTTTCTTTATTTTCACAGGAAGGTTACCTTTGTGACATTGCTTCATCAATTATCCATTTCTTTTTGTGTATCCACTTAAATGGCTTCAAGTCAGGCTTCAGTACAAGTTAAATCTGCTCAATAGAGAAAGGAAGATAGTAAGAAAGAAAGAGAGAAAGAAAACATAAAGAATAAAAAAGAGAAAAAGGTAAATTGTCCTTTGGTCTTTTTTACAGTATTACTCTATTTTCCACCTCAAACACAACTATACTTCTAAAACATGTTATATACACATATGTATTGAATTTTTAACTATATGGCAATTAAGTTTAGCTGATCTTGTCAATGGAAAAGAAGACAAACTCTGTAAAATAATTTAAAGAGGTTTATTCTAAGCCAAATTTGTAGACCATGGTCTGGAGCCACGCCCAAGAAGCCTTGAGTAAGTGGACTTGCTGTGACTGGGTTATAGTTTGGTTTTATATATTTCAGGGAGATGGGAATTACAGGTAAAGTCATAAATCAATAGATAGAAGGCATATATTGGTTTGGCCTGAAAAGGTGGAACATCTCAAAGCAGAGGGCTTATAGAATATAGGTGGGTTTAAAGACTCTTTGACTTGTAATTGGTTAAAGAAAGGAAGCTTTGTCTAAAGGCTTGGAATGACTTAAATTAAGATAAGGAAGTCTGTTAATCAGAGACAAGCTACTGGCCATATATTTGTTGTGTAAATTAAGGACTTGCAGGTTTGTCTTGTATTGCCTTAGGCCTGTTAATGAGTTACCAAGGATATCTACAAGAAGGGAAGGGGGTATGATGAGGCATGTCTGACCTCCCTTCTCATGGCCAGCAATTCAGTTTTAGGGTATCCCCTTAGCCAAGTGGGGCCCATTCAGTCAACTGATGGGGGGAGCCCTAAGATTTTATTTTTGTTCAGAATATAATGTGGGAGCTAAGGGAAAATTTCCTTTTCATTGTCTGAAGGTTTACTAAAAATCAGTTGACAAAAGGCAAATTAATAGGAGGAAAGGCACAGAAAATTTACTAATGTGCACATGTGTGCACAGGAGTCATACAATGAAAGGGCCAGAGGCTTGAGGCTTTTATACCATCTTAAGGGTACGGAAAGAATAGGGGCTTGGAGCATGACAAGACAGGTTATGGGGAGGAGAGAGAAAGACAAGGCAAAGGCAGTTTTTACATAGATGAAACATCACAGGTAGTGGCTTTCAGAAAGTATAGATGGTAATCTACATCGAAAGTTTCTCTGTCAGACTTTCAAAAAGTGCCTGACTCTCAGTTAATCTTTCCCAGATCCAGACAAAGTGAATGGGGTCCTCAGGGAAAGTCTGGATGTTTATTTCTCCAATGTAGATTTTCTCTACAGATGCAATTCTCCTTCACAAAAGGCAGATTTACAGAGCTATTCCTGTCCGTAGGTCCTCTGAATAGCCATCTGGAAAGATACCAAACAAATATATCTTGACGTGAACTATTTTTGGTTTCTTTTAGCCCCCTATTTGAAATTTTATTTTTAGAAAACTTCACATATTAAACTAGGATTGGTGGCTATCGAAACTGGTTAGAGGTTTTTGATAAGAGGTAGGAAGAGGGGAGAAAAACAGATTGGGATAAGCAGAAAAGAACAAATTTAAGTATTGCATCCCATATCTTCTTGAATCAACCTCTTAGTCCTGAAAATAGATCACTTCAGTTAAACAACTATGTCTCATTCCAGGAGGTGGCATTACAGATGGGCTCTCAGACATTTAATGCCTCTGTATATGATGCTTGCAAACAGATCTTTAACAAGAGGCATGTCTATGAAAACAGAAGAAAAACAAAGGTTAATGTCTGCAGTAGTCTATAAACAAGTTTTCCCAGAGTCTGGAGGGCAGTCACTTGCAAATATTAGTGGCAATCTGACAGAATTTTTCTGGTTTACAGTTTGTGTATATAAAGTTTGTCCAAATATAAGCTACTGCAATGATTTTTCTTCAAGGTCAAGTTGACTAGCTTCAGCTTGGAGGGCCTTAGGAAAAAAGGCAGTTTTAACTTCTGATGATTCTAAGTCAGAGAGGTAGGAGAAAAATTGTAAACATTAGTCTGGAGAGTTTCAGCTGCATAATGAAGGAAACCAAAAATTCAGGATTCAGTCCAGAAAATAAAAAACTCAAAAACAAATGGACAGTGCTAGAATCCAATAACAGGTACACTATAGTTTTCTTCTGAAACATAATTTTTCTCTCGCTAGTCCTCCCCATTTTTACCAAAGATAATTTATGTTAAGACTAATTTATTTGTAAAGTAAGTTTAGTTTCATTAACTTGGCCTGATGATTTCCATAAAGTGCTCATTATATAGGTTCTTTTAAAGTTGGCTTTGTTGGAATTTTTTCATAAGGAATTTCTGATTATATTTTAAAAATCTTTCAAGGCTTAGGAGCCAAGCCAAAAACTGTGTCTGTAATACCTGCACAACTTGGGTGGATGTCTTTTTTGTCAAGGTCCCCCAAATATCCTGAAATTACTGGGCCTGTCAGAAAGTGACATTATTTATTTACAACAAGATCGGAGACCTTGTAAAAGAAACATGCATGCAAGGTACCAGACCAGTCTTTCTTCAAGTCTATTGGCTTTGTAAAGTCAACTTCAATCCTTAGCAATCTGGTCACTTTGAAAGTATAACATTCTAGTCCAACTAAGCTAAAATAACCAATGTCTCCAATTGTATCCAGTTATAAAAAACAAAAACAAATTCGTATTGTACTTATGTGAATGTTATATTGCCAAAAAATAAGAATACTCAAAAGTAGTTTCTGAATTCTGAAGGAAATGGGTAGAGAAAAAGATAAATGTTCAATTTTGTTTACCAAAAGTTGGTATTAAAAAATTGCTATAAAGCTACAGATAGCTTAAAAGAAAGGAAAGTTTTCTCGAATCTGGAAAATAAAACTTAAAAAGAATCTACAATGTTTTAAACAAAAAAGTCATAAAATATCATTTTAGTTCTTTATCAGTTCAGTCCCATGTAATTAATCCTTGTTCTGCTTGATATTAGATTAGCAGTTATATGAATCCTTTTTTAAATTAGAATTCTGGAAATTTTTACCCAGTCCAATGACACAAATCTTTGTCAGGAACCTGTATTTGTCAGAGTCTTTTCCATCCTTTCCATGAACCTCACTTAAGACATAACACTTTAGCATTTGAAAAGAGCTTTTAGAAAAAAATTAGAATAAAGCAATTTACTGTGGACAAGACTTAAAATGACCATTGTTAAAGATCTGAAAAGAGTTAATAATGATGCAATTGACAATGAAATTTGTTTATTTTCTGTGGCCTACAACAATTTTACATCATAGCCATAATCATAACTGATAATATAAATGAGACATATCATTTTTAGGAATCCCATACAATTTGGAAAACATCTTAATAGCATAACCATATGAACAAATCTAATAAAGGCAGCTTGAAACACACATAATCTGGTTTTCTCACTTTTTTTGCAATTTACTCAAAAAGTGAACAATATTTTTTATCTCTTATTAATGCTACACAAAATGTTTAAAAGAGAAAACCAAATTTTACTTTTGTATTAGTGTATTATTAATACTAAAGCTAATTTTAATAAAACCTTATGTACAGATCCCTTTAATCTCAATAAGCTTTGACCATATAAGCTAAAATTTCCATAAGCTTTTTATAAACTCTTACAAACTATTTTCTTTTTGTTTCCCTCACTTTTATATCCATTTAGTTTTATCAGTATCATTCTTTTTTCTGTTTCTTCAATCTGAAAGAACCTTTAACTTCTAAACAAGACAAAATAATTGTTTCTTTAGCAAAATCACATCTTTATGTCTTCTTTATAACATTTCTTACTGAAAACACATCCCACCTTCTTTATATACTCTGGATATATAATTATTTCTCCTTTATCTTATAGTTTTAATCACATATATTAATTACAATTTTAACTCTTAGACACCCTAATTTCCAGTGAAAAACCTAGGAAGTAAACCATTTTAATTATTATGTATCAGGTGCAGAACACAGGAGAGAGGACAGAGCTGTGAAGAAGACTAGAGAATCCAAGTCCTTCTAGTATGGCCAGGAAGCAGAGCTGGATTGGGGAGAATGGGGCCATATTGGGTTTGACTTTGACCTACACTTGGTGGCCAAGTCTCTGTGTACACACATATGTACACAGGCCTCACCATGGCCACTTCTCTAGACCTCAGAACACAAAGGCTCAAAACCAAAGACATAAGCTCACAAACAAATCAAGAAAGTATCAAAAATATCACAGAAGTAATAGTTTTATGACTTTCAAACATCTCATAGAGACAGTATAAATTTTTCTGACCAGTAGACCCAGGCAAAAATGTCTAAAATTCTGCAGACATTTTCATTTTATGAACAATTTTAAAATTAATTTTCTTTCCAAAATATATTACTTATTACTATAGTTACATGAACTTGGAAAGCATTTGGACTAGTTATTTAATTTATGTGTGTTCATTTATAAGTCAATTTGGTACCATGTTGATAATATACAAATACAGACAAGTACACATGTATACATAAAATTACAGACAGACATAAAGATTTTATAGCTTTGATTTTTAAATTTTAGCCACAAGATAGGTGAAACTCACAAATTTAAAAGGACAATTGGATTAAACTATGCCTCAATATATGGTACAATTTACTTTATCTCTCCTACATAGCCAAAGCCCTTACCAAGTTTTAGGAAAAATAGGATAGTAAATTTACATCTCAAAGCACAGAGAGTGAATTTAGACTTTTTAAAAGAAGGTTAGATATGTTAGAGGAAGATTAGAAATGGGTGCCAAGGTAACACAAAATCATAAGAATTCAGCACAGGATTATATAAAGAGACCAATTGTAGTTAGATAGGTAGTTTTCAGTTTAGTCTCTGTTTCCCAATTGGACCACTGAACTCAGAGCAGAATTCATCAATGAACAATACCAAAAAACACTGGTGGCTTTCATGACCTAATACTTACATATATGAAAAGCAAGTGTAGCTGGAAGACAGAGTATGTAGATCCCCAAAATCAAAGATCACATTTTTACACTAAATCCTGAGTCCTCTAGAGCTGAGGAAAAAGCCCAATAGGGAGGGCTGTGCATGCTCCCACAATGCACCTCACTGCAAGGACATTCCCATGAGGCTGGTGGTCAACCCAACACCCACCGGCCCACTTTGTGGCCAACCCATTCCCCACAGGAGTCTTATCCCTTACTGTGGCAAGTGTTCCCACAGCCTCCAAGTGTCTAAACCACACTTTTCTTATCTAAATGCATAAGTAAATGAGTAGCCTCCTGTAGTATTCACTATTGACTGCAACCATTGTTAGCCACTTCCCAAACTGCAGCCCTCACCATGACTTGCCAGCCATCACACTCCCAAAGGTCAAGTACTCTTCCCTAATACAAAACAATGTCTGGTACTCCCAAAAGCCAGTCAATCAGGGACCTCACTGCAAAAGAGAACAGAACTTTAGACCTGAGAGAAACCTGCCCACAACTCTTGGGGCTTCATGAGGCATACAGAAGACCCTGAAAAGGAGGTATGTGGCACCTTTTTCTGTGTTTCTCAAGGGATCTCAGGGCTGCTAGAAGTCCCCTGTAGATCACTCTTCATGTGGTATCGAAGGTGGCAAAAAGGAAGGAGATGTAGAAATAATGGGAGAACAAGTCTTAGAATAGTCAATCTGGGGATATTCTAAGCTTCTATAAAAGGCCAGTGAACTCTTACATTTTTCTCAAAGTCATGCCAATAAGAACGAAACTGAACAGTGGGACAAATCATATAACTCTTTTTTAAAAAGAGGTTTTAGTGGACTGAAAAAAAAAAATCACAGGGGAGAAACAGTATCCAAAAGAAAAAAAGCAGAAAGGCCCTTCAAAAAAAAAAAATATATATATATATTAATAGCCTGAATATCAGCTTTTAATTAAACCAACTTTTGATCATAGAGCAGTTTAAAAACTCTTTTAAATATACAGGCAACAAGCTTTCTGTCCTGAGAGCAGTCAGCCTTTCACTGGAGCTTAGAGAATGGTGTTTATGGAGAAGTCTTTCCCCACTGCCAACTGGGAAGGGCCTAGCTCCTCTACTCACTGGTTCAAATTCCATCAGTAGTGGGAGATATGTCTCTCCAGCCCATTACAGGGAGGGAAACAAATGGAAAAAAGTTGCTATTACACTCTAAATGCAAATCAGTTTTAAATCAAAGGTACATCTAAGAAAATGACTCAAAAGAAAAGCAAATATGTACACATGAGACCAAAATCAAGAATCCCTTCAGGGCTTTAACCAAGGACTCTAAAGAGGGAATAAAAGCTGCAGCCCTCTCAAGAGCCACACCACTCCCAACGATAGCTCAAAGAAAGGAAAGTTTTACTGGCCGCAAATGGGGTGCATTGCACATTTCTGTCCTGCCATGTTCTCTAAGGTCTCAGTTTCTCAAAAGACTATCTGCACACAAAGGCTAGACAACTCATGTGCTCCATAGACGGAAGATTAAAAGATAGTCGGTATGATAGGAAATTAAAAGCTGCCCATACGGGTAGAAAGGATTATAAAATGAATTGGTACCCCAAAGGTTAAAAGTCATATAAGTATCAAACTAATTTTTCAGCAGCGTTTCTTTTTCCTTCAAATTTAAAGAACTTATATTTCCCAGGGACTGGTACCCTAGTGGGAAATTGAACCCAAGCCACAGGAATGCAGGCATGGATCCTCAGCCACTAGACTGTGGGCCTTTTTATGGATTCTTCAGAAGATCCAAAGCAGGCAGTTGGAACATACAAAGGATTTACTTTTGTTTTAAATCTGATTTCTGATTTTTTTTTTATATCTTGCCAAAGGAGTTTCTAAGGTGATATTCTCCTTTTGTATCTTTTAATAGGTACCAATAAGATAGCTATTTAAGATGAGAACTGTTTTAAAAGATTTCTTTTAAATTTAGCCAATTTATTTATTTCATAAGTGACTCAAACCAGTAAGGTTTTCTCATGGAAAGTCCCAGAGATAACTGTCCAGGTTTAAATTAACCTAGACATAAGTGGTATTTTTAAAAACAGGCCTAGAAGATGAAGCCGCCCCGTGATTTCCCCAAAAATTAATTCCCAGAAATAGGCTAAGATAGCTAAAGACTTGTTTCCACAGAAGTTTAAGGATGTTGTCTGTGCATGTGAATTCCTGTATCCCACAAGTTTGTGGACGGCCACCAGTCACTGACTTGTTAATCTGTGGCACTGGGTACACTCTCCTGGAGTTGAACTTTCCCAGGACTAACCAGGCAACAAGGATTGAGACCACTAAATCCCCTTATGGATGGGACTTCTAATCAACACAAACTCCCCTGACAGGTTGGCAGATTTGGAACAAAGAGTATGCTGCTTAATATCTCCCATGTCTCAGGGTTTCCAATCTTTTCAGACTGGCCACCAGATGTGACCCGAATCACTCCCCCAAATGGTGAAGACCAAGAGAGAATGTTTCTACTTTGTCACAAGTCAAGCTCTCAAGGACAAAACAAGAGCTGAACCTCATCCAGATTTTATTTCGGGGCCTATAGTAGCCCTCTTCATGATAGAATTACAAGGGAAGACAGAGACAAAGGAAAAAAATAAAGAGCATTTCTGGGAGGAAAAGTATCAGATGATATGATGTTCTTACCAAAATGTATACCAGAGTTGCTACACTTAAGACTAGTCTGTTGAAATGTTTTTCTTCCACCAATCTTAAATTTGGAGGGAAAAAAAGAGACAAAGAGTACTTTTTACCATTTGCTTGACTGGATTCCACAGAGAGAGACCAGGATTATGATTGGTAAAAATGTCTTACCCTTCTGCCAGAGTCTCAGGTCCTAGGTTCCTGACTGTGGCTTCCAGAAGCGCAGAGAGGTTTTGGTATCCTGATCACCAGTACCAAAACTGTGGGGGCCGAGGGAAAACTTCCCTTTTGCCCCCTGATGTTTCATTAAAAATCAACTGACAAAAGGAAGATCAATAGGAGAAAAGGCATACAAAATTTACTAACATGCACATGTGTGTATGGGGCCCATACAAAATATGAAAACTCAAATAAAAGGCCAGATGGTTGACATTTTTATACCACCTGGAGTTTACAGAGAGAGTGGGGGAGCTTGGAGCAGGACAAGACAGGCCATATATGGAAGAGAGAAAGAAGGAAAGGCCAGGAACAGAGACAATCTTTTTATGTAGATGGAAATTAACAGGTAGCAACTCACAGAAAGAATTAGATGGCAATCTGTGGTAGAAGTTTCTCTGTCAGATTTTAAAGGTATCAGACTTTCTTAGATCTGGACAAATGGGATAAGGACTTCAGGGAAAGATTGGCTATTTATTTTACCAATGCAGATTTTCTCTATAGATGCAAATCTCCTCCATAAATGGCAGCTTTTCAGGACTATTCCTGTCTGCAGGCTGTCTGAATAGCCATCTCGAGAGATGTCCAAGAATTATATTATAATATATATTATAATGATATATTGTAATGTTTTGGGGGTGAACTGTGTTTGGCTTTTATCAACTGTCACACACACAAAATCCTGCATGCCAAAATAAAACTATTTCTCTAAAACTGAACTGGGAACCCTCATAGAAGAGATTTTTCTCTCAAGTACCCTAAATTCATTCAAAGTTTCTATTCAAACTTTTAGTGACCCATTGGTTTCTAAATAGGACTTCTGTCCCATTAGATTATCTTTTTCCTAAAGCCAAGTCTCTGTTTGTCCCCATAGTTTCTTCTGTTTTTGTTTGGGAAAAAGCTCATAATTTTATTACACATTGTTTTTGACAATAAGGCTGGTGAATCCTTTGGATTTTTAACTTTGATATTTGCAATCAAGCATTTTAGCATTCACAAAATCCTCTTCTTTCTCAAGTCTCTTGTTCTGAAAATTGGGAAACATGGCTTTCAAATTGCACTTTGCTACAGATTTATAAATGTCTATTGTAATATTGGCTCTCCATTGAATTTATCTCATTAATACAAGCAATGACCTGCAGGTTGCCAAATCCTATGCATATATTTAGTTCTATTTTACTTGACCTTTTTGGCCTTTGGTGGAGTTAATGACTCAGTGCTTCAAATTTACTCCTCCCAGAATATCTGGAAGAATGCTCATTCATTTTTGATTGTCCTTCTATCTTTATAGACCACTTATTCCAGCTTTTTGTTTTTCTGATATGCACATTCAATATTGGTGTCCAAATGAAACTGCATGTACCTTACTCTTCTAATTTAGATATCCTGCCCATGATTTCAACTGCCATTTGGTATGGAAAAATATTGCTGTCTAGATTTCCAGCAAAGACTCCCTGGAGTTCCTGTATGGAAGCACAATATATGGTTATTACTTCTTTGCTTGCTTGTCTCACCCAGACATTAACAGTACTGTGTTTGATGTGATCTAGGTATGCTACCTGTCCAGCCTCATATTTTTTTTCCTTCTGCATATTATGATTCAACAACAGCAAACTACTTTAGTTCCCTGGAAACGCCATACTTTCTTTAGCTCTTTTAAGACTTTACTCATATTGCTTCCTCTCTTTAGAATGCCTTTTCCACCACCATTTACCACCAGGCATACAACTATTAATCTTGTAATGCTTAATTCTAATGTCCCCTCCTCCATGAAAGCTTCTCAGACTTCCTAAGTCGAGTATTCCTTTCTATAAGCTCCTTTTCTGTACCTTGCATGTAATCTTTGATATGTCAATCATTAGATTGTGTTATAAATTTTTGTTGTCATATTTGTTTTTGTAAGAAATTGGGAGGAATTTTAAGGCAGTCACAATGCCTACTTTATTTTGATATTTTAAAAATTGAGCACAGTGATCTAAATAGGATAATCAATAGATAATGGTGGAGTGAAAAATGGTACTTGATCCAACCTTGTTTTATTTATTTATTTATTTATTTATGGCTCATAGAAGATGCTTTATTCACATTTGGCCCCTTCTCCACTGACCGCATTTTGAGAAATATTTTATAAAAGATAGACAAGCCCTATTACCATCAGACACATTCAGTTGAGCTACCGTTCTTCGTGAAGTTATCAGTAATTGATCCATTTTTTCTATATCTATCCCATTCTTTCTTTCTTTTCTTCTTTTCAGATTTTTTTTATTTCAGGATATAATGGGGGTACAAACATTTTGGTTATATGTTATGACTTTGCCACACCCAAACCATGATTTGAGGCATTCCCTTACCTCCCTACAATGCTCACCACATCCATTAGTTGTGAGTTTACTCACCCCTAACCCCCAAAGAATATGTGAGCACCTTAGTGTTGATTAGTTAGTGCCAATTTGATGGTGAGTACATGTGGTGCTTATTCTTTCATTCTTGTGATACCTCACTTTGGAGGATGGGCTCAAGCTCTATCCAAGAAAATATAAGAAGTGCTAGATCACCATTGTTTTTTATAATTTAGTAGTATTCCATTGTATGTATATACAATATTTTATTAATCCACTCACAGATTGATGGGCACGTGGATTGTTTCCACATCCTTACAATAGTGAATTGTCCTGCCATAAACATTCAAGTGCAGATGTCTTTTTTATAGAATGTCTTTTGTTCCTTTGGGTAGATGCCTAATAGTGCTACTGCTGGATCAAATGGTATTTCTATTTTTAGCTCTTTGAGGTATCTTCAAATTCTTTTCCAGAGAGGTTGTACTAATTTGCAGTTCCACCAGCAGTGTAAGAGACTTCCTATCTCTCCACATCCTTGACAGCATTTGATGTTTTGGAATTTTTTTGATAAAGGCCAATCTCACTAGGATTAAGTAACACCTCATTGTGGTTTTGATTTCCATTTCCCTAAAGATTAGAGATGTTGAGTATTTTTTTATATGTTTACTGGTCATTATTCTGTCTTCTTTTGAAAAGTTTCTGTTCACGTCCTTCGCCTATTTATTGATGGGGTTGTCTGATTTTTTTCTTGTTGATTTTTTGAATTCTAGATAGATTCTTGTTATCAGCTTTTTATCAGATTTGTAGAGAACAAATATTTTCTCCCATTCTGTAGGCTGTCTATTCACTCTAATGATAGTTTCCTTGGCTGTGCAAAAGCTTTTTAATTTGATCAGGTCCCATTTATTTATTTTTGTTGCTGCTGTGATTGCTTTGGGGATCTTCTTCATAAATTCTTCACCTAGGCCATTGTCTGAAAGGGTCTTCCCTACATTTTCTTCTAGGATTCTTAAGGTTTCGTGCTTTAGGTTCAAGTCTGTTATCCATCTTGAATGGATTTTTGTGAGAGGTTAGGATCCAGTTTCAACATTCTGCATGTAGTTATCCAGTATTCCCAGCACCATTTATTGAAAAGAGATTCTTTTTCCTAGCGCATATTTTTGTCTGCTCTGTCAAAGATTAGATGACAATATGCAGATGGTTTCATCTCTGGATTTTCAGTCCTGTTCCAAAGGTCTATATCTCTGTTCTCATGCCATTACTATGCTGCTTTAGTTACTATATCCTTGTAATACAGCTTGAAGTCTGGTAGACTGATACATCCCAGTTTGTTCTTTTTGCTTAAGATTGCTTTGACTACACAAGGTCTTCTCTGGTTTCATACAAAGCATAGAATTATTTTTTCTAGATCTGTAAGGAATGATGATGGTACTTTGATATGGATAGCATTAATTCTGTAGATCACTTTGGGTAGTATGAACATTTTAACAATGTTGATTCTGCCAATCCATGAGCAAGGTACATTTTTCCATTTGTTACATCTTCTACAATTTATTTTCTTAGTGTTTCGTAGTTCTCTCTGTATATGTCTCTCACCTTTTTTGTTAAATATTACTAGATATTTAATTTTCTTTGAAGCTATTATAAAAGATACTGCTTTTTTAATTTGATTTTCAGCTTGACTGTTATTGGCCTGTATGAATGCCTCTGATTTGTGTGTATTGATTTTGTATCCTGAGACTTTACTGAATTCATTTATGAATTCCAGGAGTCTCTTGGTTGAATCCTTGAGGTTTTCTAAATATGATATCATACCATTAGCAAAGAGTGAGTGTTTGGTCTCTTGCTCTAGCAAGGATTTCCAGCACTATGTTGAATAGAAGTGGAGATAGTGGGCAACCTTGCCTGGTTCCAGTTCTAAGTGGGAATGGTTTCAATTTTTCCCCATTTAGTATGATATTGGCTGTGGGTTTATTGCATATGGCCTTGATAATTTTAAGGTATGTCCTGTCTATGCCTATTTTGTTAAGAGTTTTTCTTATAAAGGTGTGCTGGACTTTGTCAAATGCTTTTTCTGCATCTATTGAGAGAATCATATGGTCTTTTTTTCTTGCTTTTATTTATGAGGTGAATTGCCTTTATAGATTTGCATATGTTGGACCAGCCTTGCATCTCTGGTATAAAGACCACCTGGCCATGGTGAATTATTTTTTTAATATGCTGTTGGATTTGATTTGCTAAAATTTTATTGAGGATTTTTGCATCTATATTCATGAGAGATATTGGTCTGTACTTTTCTTTCTTCGTTGTGTCCTTTCCTGGCTTTGGTATCAAGAGATATTGGCTTCATAGAATGAGTTAGGGAGGATACCATCTTTCTTAATGTTGTGGAATAATTTCTGTATTATAGGTATGAGTTCTTCTTTGTATGTTTGGTAAAACTATGAGGTGTAGCCATCTGGTCTGGGAATTTTCCTTTTTGGAAGGTTTTTAATTGCCGTTCCACTTCCGTGCTTGATATTGGTCTGTTTAGGAATTCTATTTCCTCCTGGGTGAACTTAGGGAGGTTGTATGTTTCCAAAAATTTGTCCATTTTCTCCACATTATGTAGTTTGAGGGCATATAGGTTTTTATATTCAAAGATAATGTTTTGTATTTCCATGGTGTCTGTTGTGACTGCTCCTTTTTCATTTCTAATTGAGTTTATCAGAGTCCTTTCCCTTCAAGTTCTTGTCAATTTAGCAAGAGAGCTGTCAATTTTGTTTGTCTGTTCAAAAAAAAACAGCTTTTGGATTTGTTGATCTTCTGTATAGTTCTTTTGTTCTCAATTTCATTTAGTTATGCTCTGATCTTAGTTATTTCTTTTCTTATGCTAGGTTTGGAATTGATTTGCTCTTCCTTTTCCAATTCCTCAAGACTGTTTATTAGTTTGTTGATTTTTGAGCTTTCTGTTTTTTGAATGTGAGTATTTAATGCTATCAGTTTTCCTCTCAGGAATGTTTTTGCTGTATCCCACACATTTTGATAACTTGTATCCCTGTTATCATTTAGTTCAAAGAATCTTTTGATTTCCCTCTGTATTTCCTCCTTGACTCAATAGTTATTCAATAATAGATTGTTTAATTTCTATGACTTTATCAAGTGGTGAATATTTCTGTTGGAATCAAACTCTAATTATATACCACTATGATCTGAGAAGATAAATGGTATAATTTCTATTTTTTTGAATTTTTTGAGGTCCGATTTGTGACCAATGATATGATAAATTTTGGAGAATGTTCCATGAGCTGATGAGAAAAATGTATATTCGGCTTTATTTGGGTGAAATGTTCTGTAGAGGTCTGTCAGACTCTTTTGTTCTAGAGCTCTGTTTAAGTCCATTATTTCTTTGTTTATTTTCTGTTTGGAAGATCTGTCTAGTTCATTGAATGGGGTGTTGGGTAAGGGCAATAGGTATCTGTGAGCCTGAGAGTAACCATATACTTATATGATTGATTGATCTTCTGCTAGGGAAGAGCTACTAATATATTATTCAGGGCTTTATCACCACATTTGCAAGGCAGCTCCAGGTGGTGAGCGGGGTGTCGATTGGTGCAATTGCTAAGGACTCCAGCCAGGATTTTCCTTCCCAGGCCACAAGCCCCAAAGCTGGCAGCCGCCTGAGTGCCAAGGGCAAGTCCTAGTGTGTGTTATGTTCTTATCAGATGATCAAAACCAAGCTTCTGGACCAAAATCAACAGTCTGCCTCCTTTTGCTTAGTTCCAAGATCCCACAGATTCATACCAGTCACACAGAGAAAGTGACTTTTCTCCTTTCTCCCTGCCTCCAAGGGTGAAGTCTGCCCTGCAAGACTGAGGGTGGGGCATTGCCTGAGATCATTGCCTGGGCTTGCCCTGCTGGGCTGGAGAAGGGGTGGTGCCCAAATCTACAATGCACCACAGCATTTTTAGGTTATGGACTCCAAAATTGGCCGCTGCCCACCCACAGAGAGCCAGCAATGAAGAGGGCTGCTGGGGGAGCAGCAGGTGATGGGTTTGGCAGCCTGTCTCAGTGAGCCACTGGCTGTCCCTACTGCTTCCCTGACACACTGTCTCACATCAGTCCAGTAGGAGGTCCTGCACTCTCTGGTCCACCCTGCATCAGCCGAATCTTAGGCGGTTTCCAGCGGCAGAGCCTCCCTTTCGGCATTCCCCTTACGGCGACTGCCAGAGGTGAGGTGGCTATCTCCAAACACCCTCCTGTGGACCCGGGAAGTGTCCACTCAAACCAGTCCCTCCCGCCCAGTGCAGACCTAGCACAGAACACTGGAGAGTTCAAAATGTTTTCTACTATTGTCTCTTCTCCACCTAGCCTGTCAGCCCATGCCACAACTTCCCCTGAGTGGATGTGGAGGTTGGTGGAGGAAGAGTAGTCCTCCTGTGTGTCAGATCATACTGCCCTGGCCAGCCGATGGACGCAGCCATCCCACACTCTATTCCCTATTGTATATCTCACACTCTCCAGGTTTTGTGGTAGACTCTCCAATTCACCTTTTTTTCTCCAGCGCTGCTTGTCCTGTGATGCTTTCCTGCAGATTCACAATGCTGTTCTTGTGGGAGAGCGATCCACTGGTGTATAGCTGTCTATGTTCTTCATCTTCTACTCTGGGAGCAGAGAGCCAGGAGGGCACCACGAATCTGCTATTTTCCTGAAAGCCTCCCAACCTTGTTTTAGATATCACACTAAATGCACCTTGGCACCTTCTGATGTGTTGTGTTTGGCTATATATGCCATCGTTTCATGTAAGTATAGAATTTATTTTTTCTATTAGTTTGAAGACCCACCTGGGTATGCTAATATCTCCAGTCAGCCATTTATCATGGTTAGATGATAAGTAATTTATTAAAAGATTTTTGGTAACAGGTATCTTTGGCATTACTTCTTATCAGGGCTGTAATCTGCCAACTCTCAACAAGGGCATAATTAAATGCTTGCACATACAGCCTTGGTTGACTTGCTCCTAATCTGATCTATGCACATGTTAGCAAAATTGAGATTTAAAAGAGCACAAAGGAGATATAGTGACAATTTTAATTCTTACAGCTCTCATTATCATTTTTAATTTTATAAATTATTTATCTTGATGAGTGAGACTTTACTATTTAAGAATTTGCCTTCTGTTATATAAGAAGATATACATCTCTTCTAAGATAACTCAGAAAAATTAGGCATAGCTTAACATATTGAAAATAACTGGTTCTGGAACAATACAGTTTAAAGTTATATTAGTGTGGCTGTGTGTATACATGTATATACCTTTATATATATACATAGTTTTCTTAATATATATATTTATATGAGTTATTTATAACTCTATAACTAAATGTACATTATCCAATAAATATTTTATAAGTATGAATATAGAAATAGATGCATGCCGGTAGAAATGGAGAATTTTTCTGAAGGACTCAGTTCAAAACCCCTAAAATGCTAGTTTTCTGGTTAGCACAGTTTTTATTTGATTGTTTCTGTTTGTGGTTTATGTAAAAGAAATGATAATTTTTAAAAAGGTCATCGTTGTTTTACAGTAGTTCTGCTGAAATATTCTTATCTTTACGTTTAATCTTACCTCAGTTTTTATCCCTATAACAAATACTAATGAAACTTTTAAAAGATTTCATGAATATTATTAAAACATAGACTTACATATATAGTAACTAGTATACCCATTAAGTAAATAAATCAAATCAGAAATTAAAAAGTTATAGCTTAAAATAAAAAAGTAAAGTTTATTAACAGTAGTTATGAATTTGCATTGACTATGAATTTTAATAATTTGTTGCTAAAATTTAGGGTACTCAGGAAACTAATTTATCTGTCCAGGATTGTAGAGAACTCACACTATGGAAGAGATGTGTGGAAAAACCAGGGTGGGTCTTACAAGCAGAGTGAATATGCCGTGAGGATGTAAATTAAGGAAATTTGTTACTAGTTCATGGGGAAAGCCCAGAGACAAATGAAAACATATTTTATCCAAGAACTTTGGCACTGGGGAACCTTTGGAATTTTAAAGAAAATAGTATGTGAGGTGAATTTGTCTTTGCAGTGTAGACATACCCCCCAAATTGTCTCCTCATTAATGTGTTCTCAGTAAACTTCCTCTTGGTTTTTAAAACTTCTATTTTGGTTTGGTTTTGTCAATGTTGATAGACAAATTATTTTTATTTAAGTTTTCAAACCATAACATACCATGTGTGGAAGAAAATTGCTACCAAAAAAACTTGGTAAGATATCAGAATTGTGTTTAGATGCTTAGAAAAACAGAATGAATGTCCAAAGAAGGATGTACAATGTAGTTATGAACTTTATTCTTTCATTTTAACCTGAAACTGGCTGGATCTCCCTAACATATCTCATTAAAAATAGATGAAATTAAACAGTATAATTTTTTTACCCTAAAGTATCAATCACGTCCCATAAATATGTATTACTTCCTTCCTATTCAAGAATGTCTAGAATTTTGCTGGGTGCGGTGGCTCACACCTATAATCCTAGCACTCTGGGAGGCCGAGAGCACTGCTTGAGGTTAGAGTTTCAAGACCAGTCTGAGCAAGAGCAAGACTCCATCTCTACTAAAAATAGAAAAATTAGAAAAATTCTATTTTTCTAAAAATAGAAAAATTACAGGTGGCACATGCCTGTAATACCAGCCACTTGAGAGGCTGAGGCAGAAGAATCACTTGAGCCCAGGAGTTTGAGGTTGCTGTGAGCTAGGCTGACGCCACAGCACTCTACCCCAGGTGACAGAGCGAGACTCCATCTCAAAAAAAAAAAAAGAGTGTCTATAACAACCCTAAAACAATGGGGAAATCTCTGATAGTGCCTCTGAATCTCATAGCTGGCCTGCGATTGCCCCTCCTGTGACCCAGATCTTCTGAAACTTTATCTTTTGCAATAAGAAACTAAAACTGTTGTAATCCTTTTTGCCTTCCCTTTTCTCAACTTTCTTCAAGCTTTACTTTCTACCCCATTTAGAAAATAAGAAAGAGGTCATTTTTGGAAATTGTCTTATTTTTAATATAAATTTTTATTTGTATTTTTTATTCAATTTGTTTACTGCTGAGTGTTGTTTTTTGCTATACTATTTATCAAAAATATATTGTTGGTGCCATACAAACTGAACATGCTACTGCATAGAGAGAAACTGCTTTTTAAAAATAGGTTGGCAATTAGAAAATGGTGTTCTAAGGAGTTAATATCTTAATGTGATAGTATTACTGAAAACTCAGTACTTGTCCCCAAGGCCAAATTGGTGAGAATGAAGAATGAGGACAAGTAGTTTGAGGAAGAGGAAAGAGAAGTTTATTAATTTTCTGGCAAATGAGGAGGGCAGTGGACTACTATCTCCAAAGACCACCATCCTGTCTTTAGACAGAAAAACAGGGCTTTTTAAAAGGAGAGTTTTCAGGGGTTGGGCTCGGCTCGATGTGATCAGTGTCACATGTCATTCCTTCTGGGCTATTGCTGTTTAACTATAATTGGTGGTTTCAGTCTACCTTATCTCTGGTGATGATGATGTTGTGACCCTTGGACAATTCTGCTGAGCCATCCTGTGAACCAGAAAACAAAAAGCAAAGGACATTTTTCTGCCCTTTTTAGTACTGGCCTTAAGAAGGAATGCAGATTTTAATTCTCCAAAAGGGTAGGGGGGTTTTAAAAAGACAAGTAAAATATTTTGCTGCCCTTTTCAGACTTTTACCTCTGTTACAACAGTTTGTTATATGCGTACAAACATTTTACTGTCTTTTAGTTACATTTTAGGGAATGGGTCACAAGTTTTTGATTGATATATAATAATGTATTTTTTTCTATTAAAAAACCTCAGGAAATAGCCTTCAGGTTAGCACTTTAAGGCAGATCATTTGATTTTAAAGGATGGGGTCAGGAATGGAGTAATGATGTTAAACAGGAGATGCTTAGTCTCTATTTTTTCTTACATTTATTTTTCTGTTAGAAACAGTGGGCTTGCAAGTTAGGAGATGACAACACACTGAAGAGGTATATGCACAGATTTTTCACATTTTAGGGTGGAAGGTGAATGGAGACAAATGCGACACAAGTGTATCCCAAATTGAGCTCTGCATCTCTGAAGCAAGGTTGAGAAAAACTTGAGTAACAGTTCAGTAATTTTTTTTCTAATGACACATGGCCAGAAGAGCCCACTAGAGGCAAGATTTTTGCAACCCCTTGACTCCAGTAAGAATGATCCTAAATAATTTCAAACAGATAGTTATTTCCGCTTCTAAAATATACCAGGGAAATGAGAATCTACCCTTTGGTAACTAGTTCCACTATCTCACAGTCATTATGCCAACATGCACTGTTATGAGGCCTAAATGCACACATTACTGACACAATGGGCTATAATTGTGCCTTTGAAACTGCTACACAATATCCCATCTATGATTATTTAGGGAGTTTACATCCACCCATTATTGATGCAACAGCTCTTAATAGCACCTTTGTTGTAAGAGGTTGCTGTGTTGCTTAATATTCCCAGCACTGTTTGAAACAAATTGGTAGAATACCACAAACAGTGGGAAGATTCAGATATTTATGTGCAAGACTGCACTTAAAATTGAATTTATTGAATTTATATATTATATAGCTAGATTAAGACTTTAATCTTTTTGAACATTTTTGGACACCATTCCAAATTAGTAGAAAGATTCAAATTAACGAGAGTATGAAATGAACAAGTTATCAAGGCCACAATATAATGAGCACTGGTTAGAATGTTTTTAAACATTACATAGCAAACATTTTTAAAAATAAAACAAAGAAAACTCCATTTAATTTTGTATAATTCTCTAGCTCTTTAGGTAGTGATACTTGGCTAGAGAAAAAATCTTGTGTTAATTCTTCACTCTATTTCAGTAAGGTTTCGTAGAGTAGAGGATAAAGGGTGAAAAGTCAGGGAAAACTTTGCTACCATATATTATTTTCCATGAGGAACATTAACAGGTTCATAAAGCAAAGAGAGCTGATAGCAGACATTTTAGAACCCAGGTTGTTAAGAATTTTTTTCCTTAATGTGATATTTAATTCATAGATTTAAAAAATTTTTCTCCTCTGAAAACATCTTTTCTGAACAGGAAGTAGTACTCAGTAATATTTTTTATTGTGAGATTAAAAAATAACCAGAAGATAGTCCTAAATGATGTGTAGTGATAAAGGATGTAAAGTCAGAAGAGAAGAGGACAGAGGGGAGGGAAGGAGAGGGAGAAAGAAAAGAAAGAAAGAAAAAAAGAAGAGAGAAGACAGAGGAGAAGGGGGAGGGAGAGAAGAAGGAGGAAGATGAGGAAGGAAGGAAG
>VBSM01003176.1:54521654-54538924 GCA_008086735.1 Cheirogaleus medius
CCCTTTAAAGAGTATTTTAAAGGTGAATTGTAATGTTGGGCGCGGTGGCTCACACTTTTAATCCCAGTTACATGGGAGGCTTAGGTGGGATGATCAATTGAGGTCAGAAGGTTAAGATCAGCCTGGGCAACATAGCAAGACCCTATTTCAAAAAATAAAAATAAAAAAACAAGGTGGATGCTAGACATACTTTTCTATATTATGTTACTCCTACTGAATATATCTAAAAACTCAATTTTTATATGTGAAAACAAAGAAACAAACAAAATAAGACTCTGAAAGGTGAGGAGAAGAAAGGAGACCGCCTAGGAAACTGTAAATCCAAAGAATGACATGGTGGTAAATTTCCTGGGTTTAATATTTCCCAGACTCCACATGAAAAAGCTAGCAATGCAGAAATGCCAGAAAATGAAGAAGAAGAAGAAGGAGGAGGAGGAGGAGGAGGAGGAGGAGGAGAAGAAAAGAAGTCCTATAGTAGGCAAATCACCAGGAAAAGTCAGTTTATCAAGATGGAAAACCTTTGGACAATAACTTTTCTACTGCATCCAAACACCACAAAAAAAGCTCTGGTTCCTCACCTACCCATGACAGCAGGCGAAAGGCCAGATGGGGAGCACAGACTTCCACACTTTCCAGGCTGTAACAAGGCATCCAGAGTTTCACACTGGGGTCATGTCAGAGAAGGTCCAGTAAGGAGCTGGAACTTTCATTCCTACCAACAGCATAAGTCTCCATTCCATCTTCCTACCCCCTCCTCCAATGATATCAGTGGAGATGATTAAGTAGGTTGGGCTTTTATTCCCATCTGGAAGTAATAAATTGCCATCCTTATCCCCAATGGAGTGGTATCAGAGAAGACTTATTGGAGAGTCAGAATTTTTACTACCTGCCTCTGGTGTTCCCCACATAGAATCAGTGGAGGCCATGTAGTGAGCAGCAATGAGGCACTGCTATCTTTCCCGTCCAACCAGGGTGGTGTCAGTGGAGGATCCAAGTGCACTGGATATGAGAAAAACCCACACCTTGAGTGTCATAGAGGCTAAGAGGGGCACCTGGACTCCTAGCCTCCTCAGTAACAAGGCAACATCTTTCCTATTTCCTTTGCCTGAATAGTGTCAGAGGAATCCAGCTGAAAGTGAAAGTTTAAATAAGATCCAAAGTTTCATAATATAATACACCAAATATCCAGGTTTCAATTGAAAATCACTTGTCATACCAAGAACCAAGGAGATCTAAAGCTAAATGAAAAAAGAAAATCAATAGACACCAACACCAAGATAATAGAAAAGTTAGAATTATCTGACAAAGATTTTTAATGGATATCAAAAGAAAAGTTTGAATGAGCAATTACAAACACAACTGAAACAAATTAAAAAATTAGAAAGACTCAGAAAAGAAATGGAAGACTCAGCAATGAAATAAGAGAGATAAAGTAGAACCAAATAAAATTTTTAGAACTGAAAAATACAATAAGTAAAATAAAATTTCAAAGGTTGGGCTCAATAGCATAATGGAGGGGACAGAATAAAGGATTCTCTGAACTGAGAGATAGGAATATAAAAATTACCCAACTCAAGCAATATAGAGAAAACAGACTAATAAGAATGAATAGAGATTAATTTTATGTGTTAACTGGCCTAGGAATGCCCAGATAGCTGGTAAAACATTTTGGGGTGTGTCTTTGAGCGTGTTTTGGAAGAGAATAGAATTTGAATCAGCAGACTGAGTGAAGAAAATTTCTCTCACCAATGTTGGTTGGTGGATATGATCCAATCCATTGAAGCCTAAATAGGACAGAAAGGTGGAAGGAGGGCAAATTTTTTCTCTCTTCTTGAGCTGAGACATCCATCCATCTTCTCTTGCCCTCAGATATTGGTGCTCCTGGTTCTCATACCTTCAAACTCAGACAGGGACTTACAGCATTGGCTCCCCTGGTCCTCAGATGTTCATACACACAATAGTACTGCAATGTCAGCCTTTCTGGTCCCCCAGCTTGCAGAGAGCAGATCATGGGACTTATTAGCCTCCATAGTTGTGTGAGCCAATCTTTCATAATAAATCTCTTTCTGTATATCTATATCTATCTACTTATCTAGCTTCTATTGGTTCTATTTCTCTATTTCACTAATACAAGTGTATTCTCTAACAACCATGAAATCAAACTAGAAATCAATGATTGAAACATGAGAGGAAAATCAATGAACACTTGGAAACTAAACAGTACTCTTCTAAATAATTTGTTGATCAAAGAGTGAATCACAAGGAATTTAAAAAATACATTGACCTAAATGAATGACTATGCAACATATCTAATTTGTGGATAACTAAGGCATTAATGAATGAGGATTTTTATAGCACTAACTGCATGCATAAGAAAAGAGGGAAAGTTTCAAGTAGATGATCTAAGCTCTCACTTCAAGAAACTAAAAAAAGAATAGCAAAAATAAACCCAAAATAAGCAGAAAAAAGACAATGATAAGGATTAGTAGGCAAATCAACATAATTGAAAACAGAAAAACAATAGAGAAAATCAATGAAATAAAGAGCTTGTTCTTTGAAAAGATCATTAAAATGGGCAAACTTCTAGCAAGATTACAAAGAATAAAAAAAGATAAAAGATACAAATTACCAATAACAGCAATTAAATAGGGGATATCATTACATACTTTGAAGGCACAAAAAGATAATAAGGGAATACTGCAAACAAATCTATGCATAAATTTGATGACTTAAATGAGATAAAACAATATTTTAAAAATCACAAATTGCCTCAATTCACCCAATATGAAATAGATAATTTGAATAGCCCTAGTATGAAATTGAAGTTGTCATTTGAAAACTGCCAAATGAGAAATCTTCAAATCAAGATGGTTTCACTGGAGCATTTGCCAAACATTTAAATAAGTATTAATGCCAATTCTAAGTAATTCCTTCTTGAAAATAGAAGAGGCAACAACAGTTGCCAATTCATTTTATAAAGTTATCATTATCCTGACACCAAAACTTGACAAAGACAGAATAACAACAGCAACAAAACTATAGGCAAATGTCACTCATAAATATAAATATAATTATTCTTAATAAAATATTAGCAAATAGAATTCAGTAACATATGAGAAAAATTATGCACCATCATCAAGTTAGGTCTATTCTTGGAATGCCAAATTGATTTGATATTTGAAAATCAATCAATATAATTCCTCAAGCTAAAGAAGAAAAATCACATGGTTACATCAATTGATACAGAAAAAGCATTGGACAAAATTTGAAGTACATTTCTGATTAAATTGAGAATAGAGGAGAATTTCCTCAACTTAATAAAGAGCATCTACAATAAGAAATCCACCATAAACATTGTGCTCAATGGTAAAACTAAATGATTTACCCCTAAGATCAGAAATAATGCAAGGATATTTGCTCTCACCAGCCTTATTTGACATGATTTGGGAAATTTTTGCCAGTGCAATAAGGCAAAACAATAGCAACAACCAAAAAACACACAAAAACTAACCAACCAAAAAAATAAATAAATAAAAACCCCACAAAATACAGATCCAAAGGAAGAAATAAAACTGTCCCTTTTTATGAATAACACAGAAAATCTACATTAAAAAAACTGAAGGAATCTAAAAAAAAGCCCTAAACACCAAAAAAACCCTCTTAGAAGAAATAAGTGACTTCAACAAGTTCACAGGATGCAAGATAACACATAAAAATGAATTGGATTTCTATATACTAATGGTGAATACATGAATACCAAAATTAAATATTTCATAACATTTTTAATTTATCAATTAAAATGAAATATATAGATATAAATTTAAAACTTGTATTCTGAAGACTACACAATGTTATTTAAAAAATCAGAGAAGATTTTAATAAATGGAGAGCCACATGATGTTCATAAATTGGAAGAATTAAATAGTAAAGATGTGAGTGTCACCAAATTGTATATATAATACAAATTTATATGCAGGTTTAATTCGAAGTCCCAGAAAGATTTATATGTGTGTATAGAGATAGATAAGATTATTCTAAAATATAGAAAGGTAGAAGAACTGGAATAACTAAAACAAATCTGAAAAAGAAGAGTGAAATAGGAAGAATCAATCTATCTTATTTTGAGACTTATTAGCTACAGTAAACAAGACTGCATAGTATTAATGAATGGATACATAGATCAGTGGAACAGAATACAGAACCCAGAAATAGACTCACATAATATTTCCAACATAATTTTGACAAAATTTCAAAAGTAACTCAATAAAGAAAGTATTTTTAACAAATGGTGCTGACACATTTGGACATCTGCAGGCAAAAAGTTAACCTTGTCTCACACTTTATACAAAAATTAACTCCAAATCCATCAGGTACTTAAATGTAATAATTAAAACTATAAAACCTTTAGGGAAATAAATAATAAAAAGTATCACTAAGTCCAATATATATCATGGACCTTTTCATGCTCTCCATCCATGTCATGGTTATGGGCAGTGGTGAATTGCTTGGCTGATTGGTCAGGGGTACAGAAGAGAAAGATGGGAAGATTTGGGGATATAGAAGTCTGGGGAAAAGATAACTAGGTGGATCTGTGGGAAAGGTAAGGCCTTTGTAGCACATGTTAACATCCCCCAAAAGGCATCCACCAGTCGTGTTGCAAATTACTTGCACCCTCTATCCCTGCTCATGTCCAATTCAAGATAAACCACTTCCCTCTTAGCAATAGATTGCTTTGGGCTATTTTGATGTTATAACTTAGTGGTTCTGATGGAACTCAGTTCATTATGGGCAGTTTTAGAGCCATGGTGAATTGAGGCTCCAGAGTTAGGTGCCCCATCTGTACCAAAGCCCAGTAACCCGCCAACAGCTATTTTGCTAATGGTGTGTACCATGTTTCCATGAAAATAAGACAGGGTCTTATATTTATTTTTCCTCAAGAAGACACCCTAGGGCTTATTTTCAGGGGATGTGTTATTTTCTCCTCAAAGCCTCAGCTTGCAGCATGCACAAGATGGCCGGGACCCGACAGGGGGAGCTGACCTTGTTTGTGGGGCTGCCTGCACCTTTTCAGTCACCTCTGGGATAGTAGCTGTCATGATGGGGCAGATGAGAAGGGCTGCTTGTCTTCTTTAGTGCTCTGCGACGAAATGCATGGGTTGTGCAGATACACTGCATAGTCACACCCATCACTAAGTCTTATTTTGGGGGTAGGGCTTATATTGCGCAAATGCTTAGAAATCCTGTTAGGGCTTATTTTATGGGTAGGTCTTATTTTCGGGGAAACACGGTACTTCTCTACTGTAGGTGGCATGGCCTTGCTCTAAAGTTCCACAAAGCCTATGTTGTGATTTTTCTACTTGTGACTCACCCTGAACTTTATACCAAGATGCCTTTAATACCATAGGATCAGCATGTTGCATGGCCCAAATGGCAATAATTAACTCCTGTCTGAACCAATATAAAAACCCTTTCTTTATCTGGGCTCTGCAAAGATGGCAGCCATCAGAGTTGCTCAGTAAATGAATGGATCAGTTTTCCCAAGTTGGAAAGTGCCTCGCAGTCCTCTCCAGAGCCCAAAGAGAAATATTAGGCAGTTGTTCATTGTCCGTAGAGGTTAGAGTTTCAAGAAAAAAATATTTTTTGAGCTTGACGGCATGTTCTAGCATGTTTCAGACCATCGGATCCCTAAAAACTTCTTTTATATAGTTATATCTGAAACTTTGCAGAGTTCATCTCCTACTCCTTAACATATTTGTCTTTCTTGCACTTGACAAGTCTTACTTTTCACTCTGATTAACTTGATGTCATAAATATAGTGGACCAATGTGATTTTCTACAGAATGCCCAGATAGTTCAAGCTTCTCCATACATGACAAAAGAAAAGATCTAACTATAAACTCGGGTTCTTCCCACTTTCGTCCAAACTGTTTCTGTTCTCTTTCCCTATAAGAATGGAAATAAATACACACTTTTAAACCATGGCTGCAATACCAAGCATCTGAAAGAAAGTTGTTCTGTTCTTGCAGAGGTACTATATGTGGTATATCTGCCAATGGAGGTTTTTTAGTTGAATTTACAACAATTTACTATCATCCTTCAGGGGCCATCATGTTTCTGGAATTACAGTAAATAGAAATATAAAGAGGACCACCATATCTTGCATCCTTTATATATATATATATATATATATATATATATATATATATATATTTTGGCTTTATCCCTAAATGCAATGCTCTTTACAACTGCATGCTGGTGTGAGGGACATTTCAGAAGCTTCTATAATGCTTGGCTTTCTCTATGATTATAGCTATTACCTCACAGTCTAAGGAACAAATATGGGATCCAGCCAACTCCTAAGTATGTCTATCCCAATTGTGCATTATGTAGAAACAGTGGAATCACTGTGCATCAGACTTGGGCCAAGAGTCAATTTATTATATTGGCTCCATATGCTTCTTATCTAATATCAGGTCCATGATAAAGTGTTGCATCTCTTTTTCCAATGTATGCATTTAAGGCTATAATTTTCTTTTAAGTATTTGTGCAAGTTTGCATCTTACATGCTTTTATATGTGGCATTTTCATTATAATGAATTAAAAATATTTTATGTTGTCCATTATAATTTTATCTTTGACTTGATGGTTATTAAGAAAAGAGTTTTTAATTTCCAAACATTTGGAGTTTGTAAAACACTTATTATTCTTTTTATTAATTTCTAACTAATGGCATTTTGGTCAATGGATATAGTTTCTGCAAATTATAACCTTGAAATTTTGTTGAGATTTATTTTATGACCCAGGATATCATCGGTTTTTAGGAATGTTTCATGTATGCCTCAAATAAAGGATACATTCTACAGTTTTGAGTAAATGTTCTGTAATATGTCCAGAAGGTCAAGTTTGCTCATATTTTCAAAATTTTTGTGCCCATATGTATTTTTCTAGGGTTACCATAACAATTTACCACTGACTGGGTGGCTTAAACAACAGAAATTTATTTTCTTACAGTTCTGGAGGCTAGAAGTTCAAGAAAGATATCAGCAAGGTTGTTTTTTCTGAGTCCTCTCTTATTGACTTATAGATAGCTGTCTTCTTGTGTCATTGCATGGTCTTCCGTTTCCATATGGTCTTCCGTATGTCTATGTCCTAATTTCCTATTCTTATATGGATTCCAGTTATATTAAATTAGGGTCCTCCCTAGTAACCTAATTTTAACTTATTTACCTCGTTAAAGATCTTATATTCAAAAATAGTCATATTCTGAGATACTGAGAGTTAGGTTTTCAATATATGAATTTGGAATGGATACAACTCAGTCCATAATGCCTTCTTTATTTTAATTTGTTTTTTTCTAAAACATCCCACTACAGCATACACACTCTCATTCATTGATCACAGGAGGAAAAATGGTGCATCCCCTATGAAAAAGAATTGGCAATGTCTAATGAAACTACTTGTGCATTTACCCTATGGTGGAACGATTCTACTTATTCAAATTTCTCTTAATGATATACCTCTAACACCTCGAAAATACATATGCACAATATTTCCAGCACCATTTATTGAATAGAATGTCCATTCCCCAGTGTATCTTTCTGTTTGCTTTGTTGAAAATCAATTGGTTGTGGCTATATGGTTTTATTTCTGGATTCTCTATTCTGTTCTATTGATCTATGTGTTTGCTATTTCACCAGTACAAGCTGTTTTGGTTACTATGGCCTTGTAGTATAATTTAAAGTCAGGTAATGCAATGCCTCTAGATTTGTTCTCTTTATTTGGGATTGTTTTGTGTATTAAAACCCCTTTTTAAAATTCCATATGAAATTTAGAGGTTTTTTTTTAATTCTGTGAAAAATGTCATCAGTATCTTGATAGGAATTGCAATGAGTCTATAGATCACTTTGGGCAGTATGGATATTTTCACAATATTGATTCTCCAAATCCATGAGCATGGGTTATTTTTCCACTTGTTTGTGTCATTTATGATATCTTTCATCAGTGTTTTGTAGTTCTTCTTGTAAAGATATTTCTCCTCCTTTGTTAAGATATATTCATAGCTAGTTTATTTCCTTTGGGGCTCTTGTAAATGGTATTGAGTTCTTGATTTGACTCTCAGCTTGACTGATATTAATATATAGAAATGCTACTGATTTGTGTGTATTAACTTTGCAACCTAAGACTTTACTGAATGCTTTTGAAACTTTACTGAATGTTTTTTTTTTATCAATTTCATAAGTCTTTTGGAAGAGTCTTTAAGTGTTTTTAGATATAAGATCATAGCATGGGCAAACAGGAATAATTTGATATCCTCTTTTGGAGGTCCTTAATTTCATCCTTTGTCTGATTGCTCTGCTAGGACTTCCATTGTTATGTTGAATACAAGTGATGACAGTGTCATCCTTGTCTTATTCTAGTTCTGAAGGGGAAGTCTTTCAACATTTCCCTATTCAATATGACATTGATTGTTTGGTATTTTTGGGGGGAGGTATATATGGCTTTATTATTTTGAATTATGTTCCTTGTATGCCCAGTTTGTTGAGGATTTTTATCATGAAGGGGTACTGGATTTTATCAAATGCTTTTCCTGCATCTATTTACAATGATCATATTGTTTTTGTTATAATTCTGTTTTTGTGGTGACTCTCATTAATTCACTTGCATATGTTGAACCAGTCTTGCATCCCTGGGATGAAACCCACTGATCACAGTGAATAATATTTTTGATGTGCTGTTGGATTCTGTTTGCTGGTATTTTGTTGAGGATTTTTGCATCTATGTTTATGAGGGATATTGGTCTCTAATTTTCTTTTTTGTTTCATCCTTTCCTGGGTTTGTAATCAGGATGATACTAGCTTTGTAGAATGTTCAGGAGAATTTGCCCTTTCTCCATGTTATGGAATACTTTTAATAGGGTAGGTGTCAATTGTTCTTTGTAGGTCTGGTAGAATTTGGCTCTGAATCCATCTGATCCTTTGCTTTATTTGTTAGGAAATTTTTTTATTACTGTTTTAATCTCAGTACTCATTCTTGGTCTATTCCAGATTTCTGTTTATTACTGATTCAGGCTTGGGAGGTTGTGTGTTCCCATGAATTTATCCAATTCCTATAGGTTTTCTAATTTGTTTGAATAGAGGTTTTCTTATTATTCATGGATGATATTTTGCATTTGTGTAGTACCAGTACCAATACCTTTTCATTTTTAATTGATTTTATTTCAGCCTTTTCTTTTCTGCTTCTAGTGAATCCAGTCAGTAATCTGTTGATTTTGTTTATCTTTTCAAAGAATCAACTCTTCATCAATCCTTTGTATTATTTTTTTTGCCTTCAATTTGTTTAATTCTGCTCTGATCTTTGTTAATTTTATTCTTCTCATACCTTTGAATTTGGCTTGTTCTCCTTTTTCTAGTTCCTTGAAGTGTGACATTAGTTTGTTAATTTATAATCTTTCTGTCTTGTAATGTAGGCATGCAATGCTATCAATTTCCCTCTTAGCACTGCTTTTCCTGTATCCCAGAGATTTTGGAAACTTCTGTTGCCTTTGTCACTCAATTCAAAAAGTTTTTTTTATTTTCATCTTGATTTTGTCATTGACCCAAAGATTTTTCACCAGCAGGTTGTTTAATTTCCATGTGTTTGTGTAGTTTTGAGAGTTCCTCTTGGAGTTGATTTAGATGCTATATGGTAAGATTTTGATTTTTCTAAATTTGCTTAGACTTGTTTTGTGGCCTTACATATAACCTATCCTAGAATTTGTCCCATGTGCTGATGAGGGTAATGTATTTTCTACAGTTCTCATCATCATGTTGATTGTTACCTAGTTGCTTCATCTTCTTCCTTGCATTACTGTTTTATAAGAGCTATGAATTTTAATTTCTAGGTATTTTTACATTGGGTATTGGTTGTACTGTTCCACATATAAAGTACTTTTAAGCATTTCTTATAGGGCAGGTCTAGAGGTTGCAAATTCCCTTAGTATTTGCTTGTCTAGGACAGACTTTATTTCTGCTTCATTTTTTATTACAGGGCACCAAATTGTTGGCTGGTAGTTATTCTATTTAAGAAGACTAAAAATGGGACCTCAATCCCTTCTGATTTTAAGGTTTCTGCTGAGAAATCTGCCATTATTCTGATGGAGTTTTCTTTGTAAGTTATTTGATGCTTTCATCTTGCAGCTTATAGGATTTTCTCTTTCACTTTGACTTTGGCTGAACTGCTGACTATGTGCCTTGGTGATATCCTATTTTTCAAGAATTCTCCAGGTGTTTGATGACCTTATTTCCTCCGGGTGCCTAAATCTCTAGCTATACCAGGGAAATTTTTCTCCATTATTCCTTCAAACAGGTATTCCATGCTTTTTGCTTTTACTCCTTCTCCCTCAGGAATACCTATGGTTCTTATATTTGTTTTCTTTACATAATCCCATATTTCTTAGAGAGATTATTCATTCTTTTTATTTCTCTTTTCTTCATTTTTGACTGACTGGGTTAATTTGAAAGCCTTATCTTCAAGGCTTATCTCTGAAATCCTTTCTTCTGTTGGTCTAGTGTGTTGTTAAAACTTTCCACTGTATTTTTTTTTTTTTTTTTTTTTTTTTTTTTTTTTTTTTTAGAGACGGGGTCTCGCTCTTGGTCAGGCTGGTTTCGAACTCCTGACCTTGAGCTATCCACCCGCCTCGGCCTCCCAGAGTGCTAGGATTACAGGCGTGAGCCACCGCGCCCGGCCTTCCACTGTATTTTGAAATTCCCTAATGACTCTTTCATTTCCAGAAGTTCTACTATGCTTTATCTATTTTTTTAGGGAATTTTTCATTCATGTCCAGCACTATTTTTTTGGTGTCTTTGTATTGGTTTTCAATTTTGTCATTAATCCTCTTGGTCTTATTTGTGATCTATATTTTGAATTCTACATATGTCTTTTCAATATTTTCCTTTTGGTCAATCTCCATTCCTGGAGATTTAAAACAGCCTGTTTTTGCATGTTGTCAGAATTCTTATCCTTTTCATGTTGCCAGAGTTCAGAGATCCTTATCATTTGAAATCTCTTCCTTCAAGACCAAACAGGTGTCTTTGAGGTATACCTGTTCTCCTTTGCTGTGAAGAAGAGAGGGGGAGGTGAACTACCCTTTTGCTCATGCTAGTGGGTACCTGCTGTGGTGCTGCTGTCAATCTGAGTCATTTGGAACTCAGAACCTTGGAAGAGTGTTCAGGTGCTAGTGATGGTGGACTAGGTTATGTAATTCCCAGTTCCCAGGCCCCAGATGGTGTGCTTGGGTTCTGCTGCAGAAGACTGAGTAGGCAGGAAAGGAGTGGATACACTGTGGTGAACCTGTAATTCTACTGCTCCTCTGTTTCTCCCCATTCCTGTGTGGTTGTCACAGTCCAACCATTTGATGGAAGATGTTCATGTGAAGGTGTGGGCTGGTTCCTGGGCTGCTGCTGACAGCCTCAGTGGGAATGGGGCTAGCCCCTCTCTGTGATGGCAGCAGAAGTGGGCATCCCTGGGGCTTTGCTCCTGCCCAGGTCCCTTAGTGGTAGCTGTGGCAGTAGCAGCTGGGCAGGGCTCCCTAGGCAGTATCAGCAGAAGCAGGTGGTAGTTAGTGTGTGGTTTGTCCAGGTGCCCCAGCCGCGATGGAGGGAGCGGTGGCAGTTGCTTAGTAGGAGTCAACCTAGGCAGCAACAGCAGGTGTGGGCATCCATGGACACTTGCTCTGCCCCGGTCCCTTGGTGGTGGAGGAGGCAGTAGGAAGTTTGCCACCAGGTTGACATAGCACTCTTGGGCTAAGCCCTCCAAACGGAGCCAGTTGCAGTGCCCAGGGGTTGCCAGCCAGGGGGACCCTGCGGTGACTTCTCTCCAAGGCAGAGCAGCTACACAGTCTCTAGGTAGCTCCCTTCACCAATCCAGGAACCCATAAGGGTCAAGAGGCTCTACTGCAGCTTGGATTACAATTCCCTGGAGTCTCTCTCATCTGCCTCCCTCTCCACATGAGGGTGACTCCCTTGGGTACCTTCTATCCAGCTGATTGGATCACCCTACTCCCCTCTCCTTTGCTTTTGGTGCCTCTCACTGCTTCTCTGTTAATTCCAAGTGCTCTTTCCCAGACTATCCTTCCAAAGGTGAATGTCTTTGCTTGCTGCTTCCAGTCCACCATCTCAGCCCCTCCCTTTTTAATTAATAAGCATCTTGTGATGAGGTACATTGAAACATTAAAAATATCTTTCTTTTTCATATTTTTGCTCACTACTTTTGGTATTTATAGATGGTTCTTGCCTAGAACAATTGTTACTGTATTCTTCACCAAACACTCATTTTCCTTTTCTGTTATTCCTTCTACATTTACTAATTGAAAATTCTGCTCTAAGAAGGAGCTGTATATTTTCTCCATTCATTCATTTTTTTTTATTTATTCAATTATATATTTACATCCATTTGGATTCATGGATCTTTATATCATCCTATGGGTTATATTCCTTCACTTATTTATTTATTTTGATGCTCAAGTAGTTCTAGGTCTGACAATGACCATGGTATTTTCTTCAAGGTGACTACTTCCAGACCAATAGAGTTTATTGAATAAACATAATAATTTTCTATGTATTAGAAAAGTCTTAAACAAGACTTTCAATAAAATGAATAACTGATGAAGAAATTATTCAAGAAAAATGAAAACATCATTAAAAACTTTAATATATGAGTGTTCCTACAACTTAAATGATAATAGGAACCAATAAAATATGAAAAGCATCCAAAATCAAGTATTCAAAAATTAACAGATAATATAAACTATCATTTTTATAATAAAGAAAATGCACATTTAAACAAAAATGTATAGTAATATAATTTTTTAACATTTCTTCTGGAAAATATTTTCAGCAAGATAATTATTTGTGTTTTCATATTTACTTATATTTACATTCCAGTAAATATAAGCATATATTTTTAAACATTAGTCTTCTATTGGTAAGACTAGTGATGTATCTGCATGTAATCAGAACAGCCTTGTGTGATTGTGTGATGAGTGAGTCATACAACAGAGCTATGCACCAATTTAAAAACCTTTTGCTGTTGAGTTGGCAAAAATCTACATACAAAATCTCTGGCTATTAATTGTGTTGAAGACTAGCACAGTGAGAAATGATTCACTTGTTTCAGAAGCCCACTTTCTAATAACAATAAATGTCTGAAGCAGGCATTTGACTGACAGGTGGCAAAGTCATTAAAATGAGCTTCTATTCTCCTATGATTTCTGATGACTTTTCCGGTGTCCAGGCTCTCAATTCCCTCTCTTATCCTTATGCTACAAATGTTATCTGTAATCAGGAGTGAAGGGAAGGACGCACACCACAGACTGTCACCTGAGTGATTGCAGCATTTAGACAGGATCATAATCTTAGAAGTAGTCAGTATGAAAGAAATGTCCTAAAATATTTTTCTTCCAAAATACATATATAATATACAAAATCATTAATGCATGAATTTTTCTTTACATTCAGTCAAAATGTCCATTTCTGAGGTCATCTAAGGTGAGCTATTTAATTCAGCCAATCTTTCAACCTTCTATCTCTAGTAGACCATTTGGCGATGTAATTCTCAAGACTGTCATGTTCAGCAATTGGACTGGACAGAGCCTTATTAGAGAAGGGCTTTTCCCTGATTAATCACAATCAGCTCCCATGTTCTGAAGAGCACTGAAAATTTGTGGAACTAGTTTTCAGAGATACTCGAGCCAGATGTTTTTATCAGAAGTGGTTCTTTTTATACCCACAGAATTAGAACCTGAAATTCATTGTATTATTGTTCCACAAAACTAAGCTCTTGTGCTATCAATTTAAACATCCATAAATTTTACATATGTATCCTTTTTTTCTATTTGCATACTAAGTAAAATACTCTGTACACCTAATTTCAGAGTTTATGTTTTTGTAGTTTATACACTAGTGAGCTACATTTTCTAAACAAAACAATTACTTTCTTTGCTAATAAAACTATAAGTTTTAAGATAAAGTATTTTAATGAAACTGAATATAATTTAGATTTATTTTAAAAATGACAACAGCATTGGATTTTTAGCAGTAGGCTTCTTAAATTTTATCTTGGAATGAATCTATAATATAAATTTGATATAATGTTAGTCCAATTATTATAATGACCATTCAATTTCATTCCAAAATACCACTCAATGTCAGCTGCAATATTAGCTTCTAGAATTTATAATGAATTGGGAAATTTTTAATCACACTGATTTCTATAACATAATTGTAGATAAAGCTTGAAGTAATGTTTATGGTATCTATACATGAAAGACAGAAAATATTTAAAATGTTAATATCACTATCTCCGACTAGCAAAATTAAAAAAAATACTTGAGAAAAAGAGGTGTTTTTATTTGCTGCTTTTTAAATTTCTGTATTTTTAAATTTATTGTTTTATTAGATTGTATAAATTATACAGACATATGATTTTAATATCTGAAATTATTATATAAATAAGTATATAAGTGAGAATTCTTTTTTCCACTCTTGTCCCTACATATGTTGTTACTTGCCTTTCCCAAATTTAACCACTATCGTTCATTTACTAGAGATTCTTTGAGAATTCCTATGTAAGCAAATATATCTGAAAATATTTTTGCTTCTTTTACTCAATAATGAAGGACTTCAAACATCCTTCTACATCTTCTGTTCTTTTCTTTGTTAATTAAATAATATATCTTGGATATTTTTCCACACATAAAAAGATTCCTCAATTTTTATGGCTGTATAATATTCTATTATATTGATAGGCTAAATATATATGTTATAATTTATATATTATATGTGTATACATACATATAATTAGAGTTTCTTTAAGAATTTCTAGGTTGTTTTAATTTTTTGCTTTAACAAACACTGCTACTATGAATAAAATTGTACACACATGATTTCACTTGTATAAGTGTATATCTATAGGATTTACCTAGAAATGAAATTGCTGGTTCAGAGTGTACATATATTTGACATTTTGGTAGGTATTGGCAACATTGCAGTAGAGTTGGCTCCAATGTACACTGTCACAAAGAGTATATGAGAGATTTTGCTATATAGGAATATATGGAAGATATCTGAGGTTCCTTGGTTAAACGTGATTCTGGATCTTTTTTTCAAAACTCAGTTTATCTTGCTGCCAGTGAGGTGCATCTCTGAGGCTATATGACTTAAACTATGCAGAAAAAGCAAATCCAAATGTACTTGTAGAGGCTCAAGATTCAGTGCTCTGAAAGAAAATATTTCTTCTAGCACTGCTCTTACTTTTCTCTCCCCTAAGTTATCCAGGGATACGGCAGTCTCCATCAGTAATAGCAGTCTCCTAATGTAAATATTCTT
This sequence comes from Cheirogaleus medius, assembly GCA_008086735.1. Taxonomy (NCBI): domain Eukaryota; kingdom Metazoa; phylum Chordata; class Mammalia; order Primates; family Cheirogaleidae; genus Cheirogaleus; species Cheirogaleus medius. The sequence goes on from VBSM01003176.1 coordinate 54,537,017, forward strand.
AAGTATAGGAAGAAAAAACATAATCCTCTAGGGATTACTTCAGAATTTTAGTGGAAGAAGGAGACAAAGTGTGCAATTAGAATTCTCTCCGAGAATTCACACACCCTCCCTTATCCTGTGAACAAATGTTACTAGCTGCATATGACTATCACCATCAATGAAACTAATTCTTTTAAAGGTTAGTCATTTATTCACATAAGCCTTGAAAACAGGCTGGTCAGTGTGAGCAATAATATGTTTGAGAATCTGACAAAAATGTGGTAGTGAAGTACTAACGCTGTGAACATCAATCATTATAAGAGAAAAAAGTGAGTTTCATGAATATGGGATTTTCTTCACTGAATCAGCTTCATTGATTAGAATTGTGCCTGCCACATGGAAGTTGCTGTATAACAATATTATTTTAAAATGGCTTATTGATAATGACATAGTGGAGTAGAAAACACAGCAGATTTTTTTCTGTTTAATGATACTGATCTGGGTTCTAATCCAGAGCTGGTCTTTTGCTAGGTGTCCCTGAATAAGATACTTAAACCCTCAGGGTCTCAGATACTCATCTCTAAGATGAAAGCATGGATAGCTATATTATAGCATATTCATAATAATACTAGAAATAAAATTTCATTCTTTAGTTTTTTGAAGTTCCATGTTGAAGAAGCAAAGTAAGTACCTAACATGGCAACTTCCAGACCAAGCAAATTTGCCAGGGTCACTCTGTAAACATCACAACACAACTGTCACCTGACCGACAAGACTATTCAAATTGAGGATATACAGACTTTGCCTGTCCTTCTGGTGCACCAAAAAGCTCCACGCACAGCCACATTAATAAAATCAGGTAAAGAATTAACAATATCAACACTTTTTTGTTTGTAAAATAACTTATTGGATATACTATTCTCCTGGAAGGCTGTGTGGCATAGGCATCACTTTTTTGGTAACACAGCCTTAACTAGCCTAGATCAAGTTTCCCAAAAGTTTCCTCTAAGTTTAACCTTCTAATGTCTTCTTAACTGTTTTCACACCTTGTAAATAAGTCTCTGGTACTGACTCAGATTTATTTTGAGAAGGAATCCTGATTTTCCTAGAAGTACTAAAATGGCTTTACAAAACCTTGTCTTATCTTGTAAGTAAATACCATGCATTTTTAGCCTTATTTCCAATCTCTAAGGCTAAAGAAATTAAATATCAAAATTATATTTAACTGACATTAAGGCTTCAATACATATAAACACATGCTGGCAGATTTGTTTAACTGACTTAGCTTTTGCTCATTTCTTAAAATCACACTTAAGGGTATAAACCTAAAATGTAGCATTAGGATTTTTTTCCCCTCTAAACTTTTTCTTTTTAATGTTTTTTTAAAATTTTTTTCTTCTTTTTTTGTTGTTTTTTTTTCTTCTTCTTTTTTTGTTGTTTTTTTTGTTGTTGTTTTGTTTCTTTTTTTAATTTCAGCATATTATGAGGGGAACAAATTTTAAGGTTGCATATAATGCCCTTGTCCCCCTTCCCCCACAAGTCTGAGCTTCTACCGTGACCATCCCCCAGACGGTGCACATCTCACTCATTATGTATATATACACCCGCCCCTTCCTCCCCCCTCCCACCTGCCCTATACCCAATAAATGTAATTTCTGTGTGTCCATTTAGGTGCTGATCAGTTAATACCAATTTGCTGGTGAGTATATGTGGTGCTTGTGTTTTCCATTCTTGGGATAATTGACTTAGTAATATGGGTTCCATCTCTATCTAGGAAAATACAAGATGTGCTATATCACCATTGTTTCTTAGAGTTAAATAGTACATCATGGTATACATATACCACATTTTATTAATCCACTCATGTATTCATGAGCACTTGGGTTGTTTCCACAGCTTTGCAATTGTGAATTGTGCTTCTATAAACAT
>VBSM01003176.1:54539024-54551200 GCA_008086735.1 Cheirogaleus medius
AATAATCCATCACAACCAAGTGGGCTTCATCCCAGGTATGCAGGGATGGTTCAATATATGCAAATCTATAAACATAATACATCATATAAACAGAAGCAAAAACAAAGACCATAAGATCCTCTCAATAGATGCAGAAAAAGCATTTGACAAAATTCAACACCCTTTTATGATAAGAATGCTCAAAATATAGGCATGGATGGGGCTTACCTATTCTGTCTTCTTTAGAAAAGTTTCTGTTCATGTCCTTTGTCCACTTTTTGATAGGGTTGTTTGATTTTTTTTCTTGCTGATTTTCGTGAGTTCTAAGTAGATTCTAGTTATCAGCCCCTTATCAGATGTGTAGGATGTGAAAATTTTCTCCCATTCTGTAGGTTGTCTGTTTGCTTTCATGACTGTTTCTTTGGCTGTGCAGAAGCTTTGTAGTTTGATCAGGTCCATTTATTTATTTTTTTTTTGCTGCTGTGATTGCCTTTGGGGTCTTCTTCATAAATTCTTTGCCTAGGCCAATGTCTAGGAGAATGTTTCCAACATTTTCCTCTAGAATTCTAATCATTTCATGCCCTACATTTAAGTCTGTTACACAGTGTGAGTTGATTTTTGTGAGAGGTGAATGGTGTGGATCCTGCTTCAGCCTTCTACAAGTGGCTATCCAGTTTTCCCAGCACCGTTTATTGAATAAGGATTCTTTTACCCAGTGCATGTTTTTGTCTGCTTTGTCAAAGATTAAATGGCTATATGAGGATGGTTTTATATCAGGGTTCTCAGTTCTGTTCCACTGGTCAATATTTCTATTTTTGTGCCAATAGAAAACTGATTTAATTACTATAGCTTTGTAGTATAGTTTGAAATTTGGCATATTGATACCTCCCATTTTGTTTTCATTGCCTAGAATTGCTTTTGATATATGGGGTCTTCTCTGGTTCCAAACAAAGCATAAAATTATTTTTTCTATATCTGTGAAAAATGATGTTGGGATTTTAATAGGGATTCCATTGAATCTGTAGATCAATAGCAACAAAGAAAATAAAGTATCTAGGAATATACTTAACTAAGGAAGTAAAAGACCTCTACAGGGAGAACTATGAAAGATTGAGGAAGGAAATAGCAGAGGACGTAAACAGATTGAAATCCATAGCAGTGGGTCGGCAGTCTCTTCTTCTTTTTTTAACTCTGCCCTGTAGGGATGCAAAGGAATTCCCACTATGTACTTTCTATGTACATCTTGTATTTTTCTCTGTATAATAATATATCAGGTGTTCAATGAAGTTGTATAGAAATTGTTGAGAAGACATTGAGAATAATATAAAAAGGTGGCTCAGAAAATAGAATATATCTGCAGTAAAATCAAGTACCTATGATAAATAGTTTTATATATCTGAAAACCCCAATCTGAAAAGAGCAGAATAATTAGAGATGTTTTCATATTTAGGATTATTTTTAATTCAAGATGACTTCTGCTTTGAGCTAACAAGACAAAGATAATGTATTTATCAATATGCTCGTATTGAAATAATCTCAGATATTTAAAAGAATATAGGCAAAATTTTGTATGACTTAATGTTTTGTGTGCATTTCTTTGGTGTACAGAAAAGCAGAATTTTCATTAAAACCTTTTTGAAATGAGAATTTTCTGGATACATAAATGTTAAAAATGCACTGGTGTTTCCATGCTCCAGATTCCCTATTTGAGATGTTTGGTGCCTTCAGAGCCCAGCTCTAATTTTGAGTCAATTATATGTTTCACTAGTGGCTCAATCAATTAAAAAAGTTTCTGCGGCTCTGTTCCTGGCTGCCTGCCTATCTAAAACCCTTTTCTTCTTCTTCTTGTTTTTTTTTTTTTTTTTTTTGATTCCCTCTTGGTGTGCACTTAATCAAATTAACTCCAAATAGAAAAAGTGTTATAGAGATCAAAGGAAAATGTTTAACTATAAATTACCCACCGTCTCTTGGGAAAGGATTATTTCCCTTTAGATTAAGTGTGAAAGTGTTTCTTTACCTTATACCCATTTTGAATCCCCCTGGTGTAATTTTCAGAGTAAATAGAAAAGATAATATGAAATAATACAGTCAGAAGGCTGTCTTCTGGTTACTGATTTTCTCCAGGCATTAGTCATCAAGATGCATGAGATAGTTTGGGAAATGGTAAAAAGACATACAATGCCTTTATTATAGATTCAACCATAGCTTTACAGAATACCATGTGATTATACCTTACTTTCATTTTGATGAAATTAATTGATGTAGTTTGAAATTTTTGGAAACTGGGGGATATTATGAGATTACATTTTAGGGTAAATTTCTTAATGACAAATTTGTGTTGCTCCCACTTTCATAAAAATGCGTTAATGATGTTGGTACATTTTTCCTGTTTAAGTGCCCACATTCCCAAACTACCTCTACGATTGACACTAATTGGCAAGTCTTTTGGCAGTCACAGCAAGGAGACAAATGACCATTGTACCTGAAAACTAAACAAGGTATTACCTGCACATTGAGGTTAAAGGGCACCGAGTCAGAATCCATGCTGTCATTACATTTGCTTCCACTAGAGGTCAAAAAGTGAGATTCTAGACTTTCCAGGTTGTCGATTTAAAATTGTTCATAGATATTATTCTAAATACAAATTTATCAAATGATGTTCTGGTTTATCTGGTTGTTCTCTAATGTAACAACCAGAACTAACAATGTCAGTAAGAAAATCATACAACTTTTTCACTATGATAAACATTGTATGGAGTTTGAAATCCTTCCTAGCATACAATTAAGTGCCATTTTTATTAATTTACACAAAATATGCTAAGAGCATCATCCCTGCTCTCCTAGATACAAATTCCCCTGTGAGCATAACAGGTTGGTAAAAACTGCCACTGTTGTTGGCAGGTTCAGGAAGAACCACATAGGTCACTGATCTCCTCAGACTTTGACTTTACTCTCTAGGAGATTTTATTTTAAACTGGAATATTGCAAATGGTGAAAGAAGGATTTCCCTCATCTTGCTCTCTATCTATAAGACACATTAAAGAACTTCAAGTTTAAAGTGAGGATACAAGAATGACACAATTATACCAATAGTGGGAAACAGATATTTTTGGTGGCATAAATAAGGTGTTTGAGTTTCTTTTTTTTCATTTGTAGCTACAAATCTTTCTTCATTTCAGGAATTTGTTTAGAATATTATGTAGAAGGTTCTCATGAAGGAATAGAAATAATAGTAAGTGTGGGTGACAAAGAAAAAGGAAACTTGGTATATCTTTAGGGTTGGCTCTTGAGATTTCTACTTTCTGTGGCTTTCTCACTAGAGTCAAAAATACTAATAACATAGGAACTCAGTCCTGCAATCCCACTACCAGGTATATGTCCAAGAAATAAAATTATTATGTTGAAAAGGTATCTGCATTTCCATGTTCATTGTAACACTCTTTATGATAGTTAAGATATGGAAGTGACTTAAGTGTCCATCATCAGATGGATGAATAAAGAAAATGTGATATATATACAAGATGGAATACTACATAGTCTGATATAAGAAGGAAACCCTGTCTTTTGCAGCAACACACATGAACCTGGAGGACATTTTTTTAAGTGAAATAAGCCAGTCACATAAAGACAAATACTGTATGATTTCACCTACATATGGATGTTTAAAAAGTTGATCTCTTAGTAGCAGAGAGTAGAATGGTGGTTACCAGGGGCTGGGGTGGTTTGATGGGGTTGGGGAGGGGGTTAGGGAGATTTTGAACAAAGGATACAAAATTTGAGTTAGATAGGAAGAATAAGTTCAAGAGATCTATTATACATCATGGTGACTACAATTAACAATATACTGTATTCTTGAAAAATGCTGTGAATGAATGAATTCTCACCAAAAAAATTATAACTATTAGAGATAATGCATATGTTAATTAGCTAGATTTAGTCATCTCACAATATACTTTAAAACATGATGTTGTATATAATTACATCCAATTTTATGTTAATTTATATAATTGTTAAATAAAAAATTGGAACTCAGGACAAGGTCCTAGTTAATTGATCGTGGCAGTTGGAAACCTAGACAGAACTAGATATGATTTTGAAATATGTCCTCACCACTTTAAAACTGTCTGAGCTAGGGCAAGTAATTTAACTCCTTCAAAGCCTTAGTTTCCTAACCTGTACAATGGAGATAATATCACCTTATTATTTTGTTATGAAGAAGAAAAGAAATACCATATGCAAAGAATAATATATATCACATTGGAAATGGTCATGTATTATAACCAACATTATTTGTTATTAAAAAAAAAGAAAGAATATATCTGGCATGACATTCTTTTCCATTCATAGCTCATAATACTTAAGTGTGATGGCTTTCAAGTTGTTGGTTGAAGAAATCTAGCAGTATACAAGCAGTCTCATTCCCCAGCTCTCGTAAGAAATAGAGAATTGTTAATAGCAAAACCTTAGGAATGTGTAATTTGTTCATCTCCATAATTTTAAAACTAAAAGTTATATTAATTATGAACCTTAATCTGATAAAGTATTATTAGATTCGTATACTCTATATCATTTTTATTAAATCATCTCCACTCAAGTATAACAATTTTAACTCAAAAATCATTAAAAGTTGAGGTTTCCTTACTGTCTGCCTGATAAATATTATATCTAATTGATTCTCTCTGTCTCTTTCTCACTCTTTGTGTGTATATACACATATATGTATATACCTAGTTAAGCTTAAAATATGACGATACTATTTTTTCTTATTTAAGAGCTCATGATTTCTGCAAATACAAGATTAGACTTAAGAAAATTCAATTAAAGGATTGAAAATTTACATTGTAATTACAATGTAATTTATAGTTTTTAAGCTTTATGGTATTTAAGCTTCTTTATATATAAGGCAAAAATTTCAACAAGCAAATATTATATTCTTCAACCCACCTGTTAATCAACCCCAGCTGCCGTACGCAGTATTACTTGAATAAATTGTTGAGAGAGAGTGTGTTACAAAAAGAACTAGTAATGAAGCAAGTTTTATATGGAAAATTTCCTGCAATGTTTTAGAATACACGTAGATGAAAAATGTTGATAGGACTGATTTTTTCAATGTTATAGGACCATGTCCTTTACCCATGTATCTACACAATTTTTCATCATTCATGTTTTTCATTAAAAATAAACTACATTCCCAAAGCATTTCTATGTATTTATTAATAAATTGTATGTACATGCACTACTACTGTATCAACATATTATATATGTTATATAGTAGATAATATATATTAACATATATATTATATATGTTAAAATTATAGAAAGATAGTAACTAAAAATACATAAGAAATCAAATACAAATAGAAATTTTAATCATTTCTTCAACAACCCCAATGTATCCTAGGAGTATAAACATTCCAACTTGGATACCAATCATTTGGTAATAAAGTGTTGTATTATTTCTTCACTTTTTGTATACATTTCCCTAAGTTCCAAAAATTCTAAATGTGATTAAAATTTTTAAGAAATTTATGTTTTTATGCATCTTTTATATATAAATATATATGTGATCATTCAATGAATTTACACACAAAAGATGATAAAATGATAATTAGGCAAGTTGTTTTAAAGATTTTTTATATGCAGATTTTGATGGATTTAAATGTGTTTAAAAATCAATCTTAAAACACAATTTAAAAATCTAATGTTTAAAAATCAATCTCAAAATATAGTCTTTATATATATATTCCCTAAATGACTTTAAATATATAATAACCTATATAATTTGATGATGATTACAATTGATAAATTGACATAACCATAATACCCTACAATTGTCAATGGATTTCAGCAGCATTTTTCATTAATTATACTTTTATTGATGACTTCTGGTAAAAGAAAGTATTAGATAAGTACAAACTGGGCAAAAATTACTGGATCATTGAAATAAAGATGCACAAAAAAGGAATGGAAAAAATTAGATGAGTTTTTAATTCCAGTAGATAATCTGTGATTTAATGGTAATAGACCTAACACATTTTCAAAATAGCTTGGCCTTTAACTCATGATTCCTATATATTTCAGATGTCAGCAATCAAGAACTGATGAAGATTAGGGCAGCCCCCTCAAGGAATTTGATTGACAAAGATGTACTCTCAAAAAGAGTGATATTGATTTAATTATAAATAGCTGACAAATTGTTTAATATCATTCAAGTCTTGGTAGCTTAACTTCCACAGGCTGCTGCTGCAGTGTATTTATAGCATATCCCAAATTACCTCAAGTTTATTAGAAAATCTTTTTTGTTTCAAAAATGAAAGTTTATCTTGGCAAAACACAAGATAAAATACTTAAATGTGTTCCTCATATGTTATTGTTTGTAAATGCATTCTATTAGAGTGAAGAACAGCCCTCTAAACTACAAAACCAGTGTTGTCTGTTTTAATCTGAGTATGTGGCAGTGCTTACTTTACATGCTATTTTTCTTTACATCATTTGGTTTATTACCAGATAAAATAATATTATTGTATGATAAAAGAACAAGAAGGAAAAATGAATCTTTCAATGTGTTGGAGTTTTTAATTGTTGGGAAGAGCAGTTGAGAACAACCTTTTTTGAGGTAAGCTTTGTCATAGTGGCCATGCTTAAGTGACATACCAAGTTCAATTCTTTTCTTCCATGAATAACACTCCAATAATATCAGTGGAAAATATCAGGTTAACCACAGGTCTGTATCCTATTTTCTCCCCTTTCAGTGACACTTGGAAAAGAAAGAAAGGGGCCAGGTGTGATGGTTCACTCCTATAATCCTAGCACTTTGGGATACCGAGATGGGAGGCTCACTTGAATCCACGAGCTTGAGACCAGCCTGAGCAGCACAGTGAGACCCCACATCTACAAATAATGGAAAAATTGGGTGTGATGGTGCTCTGTTGTCCTATTTATTTAGGAGGCTGAGGCAGGAGGATCCCTCAAGCCCAAGAGTTTAAGGTTGCAATGAGCTGTGATGACACTACTGTACTTTAGCCTAGGCAACAGAGGGAGATGCTGTCCTTTTGAAAAAAAAAAAAAAAAGAAAGAAAAGAAAGGAAAAAAAAGAAACAAAGAAAAGGGAAAAGAAAAAGAAAGGGCCTGGACAAATATTTTTGTATGTATAACCTCCTGGGAAAATGCACATGTAATATTAACCAGCAGAAATATAATGGCAAGTCCATACTGTTTAAATGCTTTTTATCAGGATATATCTGGTATCTCTATGATGTAAAGAAGCTTAGAGTTTATGCATTTGGGTAGTATGGCTCACTGACAAATATCTCTTAAGTTATATAGTTAATGGGATATTCAAAAAATAGATATTCCAAAACTGAATGCATTCCCCTCTTCAAACTATGATCCACATGCATTGCTTATATGTCACATACAAAATCTGTACCAGAACATTTCCTAATGTGGGAGAGAAATTATATTTGGAAAAATATATTGACAATAATGGGAAATTATTCTAGGCCTTTGCTTTTGAATTATTAGTAAAGTTGATAATGTGTAAGATTTATCATTCGTGTTAAGGGTGATGGGATATAATGGTCTTTTTTATTATTTACCAGCCAATATTCACTTTCCTTTTCCTAAAAAACAATCACAAAACTTATTTTGTGTTCATATATTCCACTTTTATTTTTATTGATCTGTTCTAATTTATAGGCGAATTTATATTGTTTTCTTGTTGGTGAACATGTAAGCTTTTCTTCCCCACCTATACTGGTACCTTTTTAACCTGAAAGTAAGTTTATATTAGATGCTCAAATATAACATAGGGAATTAATTAAATTTTAAGATGGTGTATAAGATCCCCTTTCAGAAGTGAGAATCTCTTTAAGAAATGAATTAAATGTCATAAATGTGCATGGGTACACTGTAGTTAGAAAGGTGAGAAGTTAGATAGCTAAAGGAAAAGCTGATAAATGCTGATCAACAAAAGACCCTCTTTTTTATAATAAGGATAAAAGTCAGCTCTGCAATTAAACTGGGTAGTATGATTTCCTCTTCCAATCATTAGTTTTTCTGTGAGCAACAAAATGGAAGCATTGTTCAGAGTTTGCAAAAAAAAAAAAAAAACAACCAATGAAACCAAAAGTTACAATGAATTGACAGAAGGAAGCAAATGAACAAACAATAACTAAGGGAATCCACCTGGTGTCATTAAATATAGGTATAAACAGTTCTAAACCTTTTTACACTCTTTGAGGATATAATTTCATTATAGGAAATTTAAATTTGAAATTGTAATCCTGTGCAATAAAGCAAAGTTTAAATTTTTCCTAGTAAATATCAAGAGGTAGCTTTTATAAAATTAAACTAAAAAAATAAAGGCCAGTATTTTAGGGGAAAAAAAGGCATCAAAGCACAGCAATTTTATCAATTACCTCACTCCATGGCAAATCTTAATTTGCATAATTTTCTTTCTTACACTACCAGCTTTTTGAACAACATCTTTTCAGTTATTTATCCTTTGGATAGCAAGGAACTCCTTTTTCACAGTGATCATGCAATAAATATTTTAAAAATAAGTAGATGAAGGCAATTAATTTATGTGGTAGAGTTCATGTTATAATAATGCATGATAAATGAGTCATCATTATAGAACCATGTGGCATGTGTAAGTTAGAAACTGGAAAATGTAAAATTGATTGATAGGTTTGCATCACTGTTTTCAAAAGCTTAGTTTATGAATTATTTGATATTAATTGTGAAAACAATTTTGTACACAAGTTTGAAAATTTTGAATATATATTGTTACTGCAACATTTTCAGAACCTGTAACATGCTAATTATTGAGAATAATGGAGGAATGTAATATTAATTTACAACTTTATTTATTTGTAGGAAATTCTTAGAAATTTTGTTCTAAGATACAATTTAGGAAATCCTAGCTCAGCAAATTGGTTTATTAAAAAAAGATTTGTAATAGTTCCTTTTCTGAACTCCATGCAGAATTAGTATTTCTTGCTCTTTGCAATAGTGTTTTTAAATGGTGGAGGTTCTTAGGGTGGGTGAGAGGAAGTGCTGAAATCCAAGATTTTACTATGTCAATGGAAAAGCATTTACAGTAGAAACCAAATTAAACTGATAGCCATAAACACAATTTATTTTAAGAAATCTCATTTCTTTTGGATCCCCGAGGGTCTTTTGACTACCATGTAATTATCAATAATCTAAAAATTTATGGAATTTTAACTTTTAGGGATAATGCTTGTTGCTAATCCAGTCTAGGAGGTTACTATCAAATTACTACTGTTCATTTTATATAATTTTTAATTTTCTTCATAAAACTTGAGCTTTCGATTTTTGTTCAGGTCCTGTTATTAATATTTATTGTAATCCATAATGTAGTTTTTGAAATTGAGTATCAGTGATTTCATATTTTTTTAAAACATGTCAGAAAAGGGGGAATCATATCTAGATATTCTTTCATGAGATTCAAATTAATGGGTGACTTGAGAGAATAATAAATTTGTAGAGTAGAACTACAGGCAAGAAATAATAATAATTTCTTTATTTTATGCATTTTTCTTACGCTACTTTCCTTCCTGCTTCAAGCCAAATTTAAATGGACAGTAGATTTTTAATGTGATCTAGCATAATATTTTCCAACTTCTTAGAGTGTAGTGAAAATGGTGAAAATTTTATAATGAAAAATTGTACCTTATAGGCAATGCTGCTGAGTTTCAGAAATGAAGAAACACCTTAGACATTGCCAATTTTTATAATTCTTTTGTACTTTATTACAACAATAATATTTATTGAGAACTAAGATTGCAGGCACCATCTAAAAGATGAGATGAAAAAATTCTGTACAATGTGAGGACACAGTTTAAATTATACAGCAAATTGTTGGATCTAAAAATATTTAAAAATATATGATGGATAGAAGATGGTTATTAATTTTAAAAGAAAAATTTGATTTAGCATAGAACAATCTCTGAAATCTCTACTTTCCTCTCAAATTATCTTTCAGTTTGAATAAATTCTAGAAGTAATAGAATATGGTTTATCTCTGTGTGTAAATGCTTAAATCAATTACATATGATTTGTAGGTAACATGAATACTAAAATATGTGTATCATCACCTACTAATGAGCCTAGCACATAGCAGATGTTTAATAAATGAACGAAGAATCTTTGCTGCATGTTGGCTTTGTGCCTAGAGCTATCCTCCTGAAACTTAAAATCTGGTTAGCAAATTGAGACACTTATGCAAAATAATCAATAAAAATATTAAATAATACAGTACATTCTAAAAGATTTTATGATTTTAAAAAATAAATGGATTAGCATTTGAAAGGAATCATGGAAAAATTAGTTAAGAAGGTGATACTAGAATAATATCAGCAAAAGCATCAGGACAAGAAAGACAAATTTGAGACTGTTATTAGTCTTTCTGTATATCAGATTTGTTCATAACTGTATAGGTTTATCACAAAAATTGTAGCTTAAAAGCCTTGGAAAAAACTTGTCCATCGCATCAAATTTATAATCATTGATTGATGAATCCAGCTTCTGCTATTTTGTCATATAGTCAATTAAATCTTCTATGATATAAATTATACCTAACAAATGGATCAAGGTTTGTGTTGGCCAGGATGTTCTTCCAAAAGAATGGTTATTCTAGGAAATTTAATGCAATTAGAAACCAACTTGGAAAGTCATGGAAAGGACAGAGGCTTTTGGAAAAAAGCTTGTCTTTCCTAAATGAAAATTCTTACTAGGTTTCGGAGTTTTCTGGGTCCTCTATTTCTGAGTGTACTGTCTGAAACCTGCTTTGTTTCAAATCTCCAAGTTCTTCCTTCTTTCTTTTGATTGTTCCACTGGGTCCACTTTTTGTTTCAGGAGATCCTCTACTAGGCACTAATCTTTCTTTTAACATCCTTTCAGTTCCAGAAACTATCTCTGTGGGGAAAAAAATATACTCAAGGGAGACAGTTCTTGGATTAGTAACTTGCAGATGGAGCATGAGAAAGGAAGTAGGAAAAAGTAGTAAAGTTAAGAGAACAGTTTTTTAAGTACTTGATTGGAATCAACACCACATTCACTGGCTGTGGCTGCTTCTCCTTTTATTGATGTATTTGTCAAAAGCTGCTCAGAAACATAGGGCCCAAAGTTTTAGTAAATACATCTTAAAATTTCAAACTGATGATTAAACAACTTTTTGCAATTTCCATCTTATAAAGTGATTTTGTTAGTTGATAATAGGCTAACAATATCAATAATTCTTAAACTTTGTATATAATAATATCAATATTTTCATATTTATAAGACTTTACAGTTTATAAAGCACATTATAATAATTGTTCCATTTAATCTTTACAGAAATCTCTCAGAACTAATTATTTTGCAGATAAAATTTCTGCATCACAAACAGATTGTCACAAAACCTAGAGGGTTTTATAAGTAGCACTAGAAATAAGATATTTTTATTCTGAATATTGTGATTTTGTAATATATTGTTTAGTAGAACTTAAATCAAATGCTCTATAAAGCTAAAGCTGATTGACATTAAGATATCCCTTCATCTATTGTTTTTGACTTTTTAGTCAAAAAGCCATTCTGACTAGAGTAACATGGTATCTTATTGTGGTTTTAATTTCTATTTCTCTAATGGTAATGCTATTGAGCATTTTTTCAAATGGTTGTTGGGGGGAAAAAAGAAATATGTCAAAATGTTAAAAATAAATAAATAATCAAACAAAGAAAAGACATCACTTTAACCCCTGATACGGCTTAGACAATGTCCACTTCTGACTTTCAAGGTGGTTCTCTTTAGAGCACACACAATACTACCTTATTGCATGAGGAGAATTTTCCATGATGAAGCTTAGGCTAGAATTAAAATTTTACTTTTTGGTATGGGGGCAGTCTTATGAAATGCACAATGAGAAATCCTGGTCAGTTCTAAAATCCAAATTGAGTGGCAAATGGGGTAATCACTAGATTGTTGACTCTTTTACAATTGTATCCTGAACTTTTTTTTTTTTTTAATGTAGACTTGGACTACAATCCCAACTCTGCCACTAACTTGTATACAACCTTGGGAACATCATTACAATTCTCTCAGAATCAATCTCTCCAATAACCAGTGATAACCTGTGCTTTATATCTAAAAGGTTTCTTATTTTTATGAAAAACCAATTCAATTAGGCAAA
>VBSM01003176.1:54551300-54582283 GCA_008086735.1 Cheirogaleus medius
ATCTCGTGTCACCTCACTTTGGATAATGGGCTTAAGCTTTATCCAGGTGTATCCTGAATTTTTTGGATTCAAAGTGAGAGATCTACCCTACCTCCTAGAGTGAACTCGAACATAAGCCAATCAATGTATTCCACAGTGTTAACACTCTGAGGCCTAATTCAGACATATCAGACCTATTGAAATTTCAGTTCCTAACTTGGTAGTGATATTTTGTTGAAGTAGATGCTTTTATCTTTTCTGTAGTATTTGAAATTAGAAGCATATCAACCTAGAATAACTTCTTAGTTATATGATCCAACAATTTCCTTTATTGTTTTAGATATATTACATATTCTTAAAATAAGTTAATCAAAATAACCCTGGCTGATACGGCAAAAACATTTGATTGGCGTCTTTTAAAGTCAAAATAGCCTCCGAATCTTGGAATAGCAGCAGCTTCTATCATCTCTTAACAAGCTCCTAATTACATCATAATAAATCAACCAACTTAATTATTATTCATATCTTTTAATTTTTATATTGCAAACTAAAAAAAAAAGACAAGCTAATGAATTTAAATTTTGATCTTTTCTTTAAAAAAGTGATCGCTGATGAAATGGTACTCCTCAAGGAAGAAATTTTCACAGACTTTTTGATTTTACTATATCTTTTTTCAAATGAATATTTTATCAATATGCTCTCATCATTATGCAATGCACTTCCATTAAATTGCTTTTTTTCCCTTTAATTGGTGTCATCTACTAGTCAGAAAAAGGTTGGCATTTTTGTTTGAAGAGGAAGTAAAACCATTGTATTTGCCTGACATGTGTAAGTTCTCAACTTTATACTCTAACAATTAGTTCTGAAAAATTTATAGTGAATCTATCATATCTAGATTAGACCTTCTTTTATCTAATAGTGTCACGGTAATCATTTTCTAATGCTTTAGATATTTTTCCCACTAGAGTAAGCATTAGTATAAAAGTTATTTGAGGATAAAATCAACTGTTCAGATATAGGAAGCATAAGAAGGTGAAAAATATACAGTTTCTGGTGTCTGAAAAC
This sequence comes from Cheirogaleus medius, assembly GCA_008086735.1. Classification (NCBI taxonomy): domain Eukaryota; kingdom Metazoa; phylum Chordata; class Mammalia; order Primates; family Cheirogaleidae; genus Cheirogaleus; species Cheirogaleus medius. The sequence continues at coordinate 54,552,345 of VBSM01003176.1, forward strand.
CTATAGATAGAAACAGAAACTTGGATGGCAACTCCATTGGATCAATTTGAGAGTAGTCAGCTCATTTTTTTTCTTTTAACTGTGTCCTTAGACATTATACAGTTTACCTGAAGGGAGATTCTGCTTCATTTGACATTACTTTTACTCTAGGTGTATCCTGAAAGACAAATTTTAATTCATAATCTGGAAAATAAAGCCATAAAATTGAAATATCAGTGAGGATGATTATTGAGTGTTTGGATCGAGCACTGAGAAACCAGGAGTTTGTGAGGGAATTGGATAGATGATATGGAGCTATTCCAGAAGTGTTCCGAGCAGGCTATGTGGAGACACATCACAGTTGACCTGTATAATGTTTCAGAATTCTCTGAAACCTCAGCCAGCAACAAACAAAGTGATCCACGGAGACATTATTATGTGTATGGCAGCCTAAAATTCCTTCCACCTTAAAGAGTACACAATTCTGGTCTATTATCCAATTTTGGGCACCTGGGACAGTGTGTGTATGTGTGTGTGTGTGTGTGCATTTGTGTATTTGCTTATTGTATATAAAGTTATGTATTATACTTTACTTTTAGTTATATAGGATTCATTTTTGTATTTATCTTATAACGAACAAAATTCTTTTAGTGCTGGAACGGAAGTTAAGCAACGTGTCCAAGGTCATATAGGGAGGGAAAGGAGTGAGAAAAACTAACTCTTGTGCCAGTTTTACTTCTAGTTTTGTTTTTGAGCAAGTTCTAGAATGTTCCTTCTGATCATTTGTTCAAAAATAATATTGAATACCTAATATGTGAGCCAGTTACTATTCTAGGGATATATTATTGTATAAAACAATCAATCCCTGCCCCTATGGAATTTACATTCCATTGGGGGAAAACTAATAGAAATATGTACAATGTAAAAAACAAAAACAAAAAAAACCTCACTTGCTTAGCAGTACCTTAAAAGACCCTGTGAATATAATGAAATTTACTTGCCAAATTTTCTGTCCTATGGATGTGAAGAACTATTTACTTGAAGAATATTTGATTGTTAATATTTAAGCAGTTTTGAATTTTATATCATAAATAATCTCTTAAAGATAGCATGATACTACTTTTAATGCATATACACTTTTCTGCACCTTCCTATCTAGTTCCTCAGGATAAATTCCTAGAAGTGATGCCTTTGTTAAAAGGTATGATCATTTTTATAGTCCTTGATATAAATTGTCAAATAATCTCCAAAGGATTTGAACTAATGTATGCTCCTAGCAGCTCTTAGTAGATTCTTTATTATGCCTTTGGAAACACTGAGTTTTAGCTAACAAATATTTGCCTACTTGGTAGATAAAATATCTTTTTTTATCTGCATTTGTTTGATTAGGTCATCTTTTCCTGTTTCCCACCATCAAATCTTCTTTAAAGTTTTGCTCACATTCCTCTCCCCCAGCACAAGTGACTCTTCTCTATTGGGATTGGGTAACTTTGTGTTTCATTATTCTCTTTTCAGTTTAATATATAGCAGTAACTCTGTACCCTGCTCCTCTCAGATCCATTTTGGATGTAAAAACAAAAGAGAATAATGAACAACATTGACTTTTTGCTCTTTCCATTTCCACTGTAATAATCCTGGAAATAATCTATCTCTGACTCACCAGGAAAAAAAAAAGTCTCAAAGGAGAAAATGAATAAAAGAGAATCACAATAAGTTGTATTTCTGGTTACCTCATTACAACTTTATTTATTATTTATGCATTTTCTTTTGTGAAGTGTCTTTTTATCTCTCATTCCTTTTGTATTATTATTGTAGAAAAGTAACCCAGTTTTAAAGGGCTATCATTATATTTTGACTTGAATTCCTCTTGTTTTCATTTGTTTGGCCAGATCACCTATACTCCAAAGGAGAAATTTTTGCAATGAGTTCAAAAGCTCCTGTTGCTTAGAACTTTCCCAGAGACTCTTATTCATTATTACTGTTATCAGTCAAGACCAGATCATACACAGCATCCCTCTAGAGATCTTGACAGTATCATTCATTCATTCACAGTTGTTTCAAATACAAATTTAAAACATCATGGTAAATACAATGATTTTGGTCAGTACAGTGTAAAATTCCCCTCTGAATAGATCTGAAGCTTTAAATTATGTTTTACTCTATCGATCTAACCTAAAACTTGATAAAAATAGTAAATTCATTAGATTGTATTTGACATTTCCAAAATGTAAATATTTCCAAATTCTTTTAGAAGCATTTAGAAAGCATCTTAGACCCAAGACTTTTTTTCACTAAGGAGGACTTAGAGTTTTTCATCTAAAACAGGGATAGAAAATAGCTAAAGTGGAAATTATCTCTATGTCATTCAGGTAATAATTTATAAATGGAGTAGTACTATGGAATGATAATTTTTTCTCTGATGAGAAACAGAGATAAAAACTTTGTAAGTGACATCCTTAAGGTAAAAATATAGTCCTGGCACATCAGTAAATAAATCATAATAAAAATAAAACCAGATATATATCAACTTTTTGAGTTTATGACTTTAGGACCTCTCCCAATCAATGAAAATCTTAAGACACTAATGTTGCATAAAAATAGTCCCCATAGAGAAAATTGGTTGAATTTGAACTATAGTTTTAATGGATCAATAATTTCCTGGGGAAAGTTGGTAAAGTTCAAAATCAAATGATAGTTTGTTATAGTTATGAGAATTTCTCATCCAAGCTGATTATATTCTTTTTTTCCTTTGCATATACATATTTGCAATGGTATTGACAAAACCTTTGATTTTTCCTAGGAGATATGATAAGGGTCTCCACAAAGAATTCCCGGAAAATTATAAGGAAACAAATGAAATGTGTACTATGGTTTTTATTTTAACCAATGTTTTCACTCTGTTCCTATAAATCTATTTTGTGCATTATTTCATAGGTTCATGGGAAAAGAGGTCTAAGAAGATCATATTTTTGTTTTTGTGTTTTGTTTACTCTGATAGAATATAAGTTGATGAAAGACAGGAGCATACTTATTCCATATTGTATCGTAGGTTAACAGCATAATTTTAATATATAAAAGATGCTAAATAAATTTGTGTTGTTGAATAAATCACCAATGCATTATTTTGGTCAGTTAATTTAAGAAAATAAGTCAGTTGAGGTTGACTAGATTAATATTTTAATTTGATCAAATATTTGTCCAACTAACTCATGGGTACATAAATATCTAAAACTTTTCATAGACATCTTGTTGCCATTTCATAATTTTAAAAAATACTTTACTAATAGTATTGTAATTGAATTTTAATTACTTTTAGACATAGAATATTTATTTTTATCTATCAAAAAAATACTTTTCAGATATGGTAGTTCTTATAATAGGTTTTATTTTCTTTAAATATCCAAGGGCAATCTCTCCAATCCATTTCTTCACTAAAATTTGCCATGTGACATCATTTTGATAAGTTTCCCATCATTTGTCCTGTATTTTTTAATTTAATTTAATTTTATTATTTATTTATTTATTTCAGCATATTATAGGGGTACAAATATTACGGTTATGTATATTGCCCATGCCCCCCTCCCCCCTCGAGGCAGAGCCTCAAGCATGACCATCCCCCATACGTTGCACATCTCACTCATTATGTTTGTATATACCCATCCCCTCCTCCCCCCTCCCACCCGCCCAACACCCGACAAATGTTATTCCTATATGTCCACTTAGGTGTTGATCGTTAATACCAATTTGCTGGTGAGTACACGTGGTGCTTGTTTTTCCATTCTTGAGATACTTCACTTAGTAGAATGGGTTCCAGCTGTATCCAGGAATATACAAGAGGTGCTATATCACCATTGTTTCTTAAAGCCGAATAGTACTCCATGGTATACATATACCACATTTTGTTGATCCACTCATGTATTGATGGGCACCTGGGTTGTTTCCACAACTTTGCAATTGCGAACTGTGCTGCTATAAACATTCGAATGCAGGTCTCTTTTATTTTGCAAGTTTCAAGTCTTGTGCCTTGCACGTTAGCTACACTGTACTGATCACGTGATAAGAATGAACGGTACTAAGATGGCTCAGCACTCAACACCTTATGGAAATCTGAATAAGGCAAATCTTATTCTGTGTGTGCTAGACACATAGAAAAAACATGTTTCCAAGGCACACCAAGAGAGCAATTTCAAGAGTATTAATACTAATGTCAGTATTGAGGAAGCTACTACAACCCTATAATACTTTCATTTATTCTGAGCAGCTATGAAATCATGCTGACTGTGGGCCCCAACACATGGGCTGCTAATAATTGCATGCTTAGCAGGAAGCAACCACTGTTAAAATTAAAAATTATTTTCTACATTAAAAAAAACCTTAGTGCCAGTAATAATGAAATTTTAAGCCACAGCAGTAAAAGTGTGATGGATGTGGAATGTTTGCAATATAAATGAAATGATATTAGCTAAGAATTTAGGCTTTTAATTGCAATTTTAATAACATTTTCCAAACATGGATTGAGCATCTAGTGACATATGATTCAAAACATGCAAAAATGAATATACAATAGAGATATAAAACCCTATTGTATCAAATTTGTTATAGTGCATTCTATGTAGTAAATTCAGGATTCAGTGAAGAGAATGTCAAGAGAATGAGAAATCCAAATGATCGAGAAAAATGCTATTATTGTTTTACAATTAGATCTATTTTGTTTTGCTTCATTTTAATGGTGTGATCAGGTCTTGTTTGAATAATAGAAATACTGAAAGCAAAAGAATAGAGAAAAATCCTAGTGAGCCAAGACATACATTTAACAGTGAGGAATAGTGGACCAAACTTGGCAGCTTAAACTTTTTGAAAAGGAGAGAAAGAAATGGGGAGAGGAGCTGAGTAACTTCCAGCATGAGGAACGAGGCCCTCGCTGATAAGTCCTAAGTTATCTTTCCAACAGAATCGGCTAGCACATCTCATCAGTCATTTCTGACAATTCTTTTTCAGTTTTGTGTTGCAAGACATTGTTCACAACATGTCCTCATCCGGCAGTGGCCTATACTCTTCCATTAACTACCTAATTCCTTTTCTTTTCTTTTTTTTTTTTGATCTTGTCTTTATTTTTTTCTCCTTCAGAAAAATGTTTTTGTTTCTTTTTTAATTTTTATGATAATATGTTTAACTCAAAACAAAATGTAACATACCAGTTTACATATAATAATAAGCCCTTAGATCAAATGTGAAAAATAAACAACTAAATTCTAAATTGTGGGATTATTGCCCATATGCTACTAACCAGCGATTGCCTAATCCATAGGGTCAACATGGTCTATCACTAGGTTTATTGTGATTTCCTGTTTTTTATGTCATCTTATGCAGCTAAATCCCTCCTAGGTATCTTTCTTTTCCTTTTAACATCTCTTCATGATTTTTTTTATGTTCTGTCTCTATTTTTTTTTGAATATTATGGAAATATAAATGTTTTGGTTACATGGATTGCTTTTGTTCTACATGAGTCAAAGTTATAAGAGTGCCCATCACCCACATCATGTACATTATACCCATTAGGTATGATTTCACTCATCCCTTGTTCCCCCACCACCTGTATGATTTCTGTTGAGTTTTACTTCCATCTGTGCACATGAGTGATGATCAATTAGTTCCAATTTAATAATGAGTATATGTGGTGTTTGTTTTTCCATTCTTTCAATAGTTTACTTAGGAGGATGATCTTCAGTTACATACAGATCATTGCAAATACACCAACAACAGTCAAACTGAGGATCAAATTGATACCTTCCACAGTAGCTAAAATGAAAATAAAATACCTAGGACTATATTTAACCAAGGAGGTGAAAGATCTCTACAAAGAGACCTAAGAATCACTGAGGAATGAAATTGCAGATGATGTGAATAAATAGAAAAACATATCATGTTCATGGATTGGCAGAATCAACATTGTTAAAATGTCCTTACTACCCTAAGTGACTTACAGATTCAATGCAATCCCCACCAAAATATTGTCATTTTTCACAGATCTAGAAAAAGTAATTTTACTCTTCGTTTGGAACCAGAAAAGAGCCCAAATAACCAAAGAAATCTTAAGCAAAAGGAACAAATTTAGAGGCATCACTTTACTAGACTTTAAGCTCTTTAAGCTTTACTACAAGACTATAGTAACTAAAGCAGCATTGCATTGGCACAAAAATAGAGACATAAACCAATGGAATAGAACAGAGAATCCAGATATAAAACCATCCACCTATTGCCATCTGATCTGAAGACAAAAACAGTCACTGGGGAAAAGAATCCCTATTCAATAAATGGTGCTGGGAAAATTAGATGGTCACATGTAGAAGATTGAAACAGGATCCACGCCTCTCAACTCTCACAAGAATCAACTCACAATGGATAACAGACTTAAATGTAAGATGTGAAACCAAAGAAATCCTAGAAGAAAATATTGGAAAAACTCTTCTAGATATCAGCCTAGGCAAAGAATTTATGAAGAAAACCTCAAGGGCAATCATAGCAATAACAAAAATAAATAAATGGGACTTGATTAAATTAAAAAGTTTCTTCACAGCTAAGGAAAAAACCAACAGAGCAAATAGACAATCTACAGAATAACAGAAAATATTGACATGCTATACATTCAATAAATGGCTAATAACCACAATCTACAAAGAACTCAAGCAAATCTAACTCGTTAACTATGAAGGAAACTTTTTAGATGACCTTTTCTCTGGTCTCCTCAGGAAAATAAATACATCTTCCTATTACATTTTTGCAATATATTTTTTATACCTCTATTTAGGGCTTCTATAATTCCATATGGCATCTGAGTTAGCTATGCTTAGTACCCTCCATCAAATGTTAAATTTCTTGAGACATAGACAGATTTTAAGAAAAAATTTTTATTTTCACAATGACAAGAACAGTGAATTGCACAAAGTAGATATCAAAAAGTTGATTGAAATAGAAAATAATAAAAAGGAGGTAATACAGGTTGGTATAGTGAAATAATTTAAAGAGAACAGGGATGTTGATTCATAATATAATGGCATCACTCAACAAAATAAAAATGAAAAATAAAAATTTATGCAACAATGCAAATAAATTCCATAGGCATACAAATAAATGATAGAAACTAGATATATCATAGTACATATTGTATGATCTCATTTAAATGAAATATAAAATATGCAAAGGTAATCTTTGAGGTTAGAATTCATGACATTGGCACCTCTTGTGAGGTTTTGACTAAAAGGAAGTAGTAGGAGGCATGTGGTGAGCTGTACATTCTGCTTTATCTGCATACTGCTCTAAGGAAAGTGTCTACTTGTGAAATTAATTGAGCTGTAGATTTTGATTTGCCTTTTTTCCTGTATGCATGTTATACTCTGATAAAAAATTTTGCAGGCTGGGTGCAATGGCTCATGCCTGTAATTCTTCCCTTTGGGAGGCTGAGGCAGGAGGATCACTTGAGGTTAGGAGTTCGAGACCAGCCTGAGTAAGAGCGAGACCTGTCTCTAGTAAAAATAGAAAAATTAGCCAGATGAGTGGCACGTGTTTGTGCAAGTCACAGCTAGGTGGGAAGCTGAAGCAGGAGGATCACAGGAGCCCCAGAGTTTGAGTTTGCAGTAAGCTCTGATGAGCCACTGCACTCTATCCTGGGTAACAGAGCAAGGCCCTGTCTCCATTAAAAAAAAAAATTGCAACAAAGTGTAAGTTAGTCCAAAGTCTGTGGGGGAAACATTCATGAAAACAAAGATGAAAATGCCATGATGCAGGTCTGAGGAGAATCTTTGATGAAAGTCTCAACTCAGGATATAACAGGCATAAAATTGGTAAAAATTGTAGAATTGGTGATTTGTGTGTGTATGTATGTATGTGTGTGTGTGTGTGTGTGTGTGTGTATATTTTCTCTGGTGTAGGAAAGTTTTGTAATGTCATGCACAGATAGATTTCTCAGGCCTTAGAAGAGGCACCCTCCATCATATTTGGTGATCAATACAATGGAATCTCTTTGAACAACACAAAATAAAAACATCCAGGTGATGAGAACACATTGATAGATATTCTTATTGTGATTTAAAATAACCTCAAAGTTTGTTAGAATTTTGTAGATGGCAATTAACAGTAAAACCAAAAAAAGAAAAGAAAAGAAAAAAGAGTTTATTGCAAAGCACTATATTTTGTGACTGCGTGTAGACATGGACTGTGAGTCACTTGTAACATTTGTCACATTCAGTCCTTCGGATCAAATAGCATAGCACATGGGAGCTGAACACAGTATTTAAGCTTGTTTGCAATATACTAGGAATTCAATTTTATTTTCTCCATCTGTTGTTATTTTTTATTTCTGATTCACAGTTTAAAACTAAGCTGAATACCATTGTGTATGTTTTCTAAACGACCAACATAATATGTGTGTTAAAATCCCAATTTTTGGCAGAGAAAAGAATAAGTCCAATTGCCTTCATTTGAACTTTCCCTCCATTCAAATAAAAAACATTAGGTGAGCTCTAAACTCACAACTCATCCCTGACTGCTTATGCTTGAAGTAAAATTGCATTTTTGAAGAATTGAATACTTCTTTAGTTAAATCCCCAGTGCATAGTTATTCTGCTTCTATTTTCCTGAAATGAGGAACTACTATTGTGTAATGCATCTGCAGGTCATTAAAATGAAAGTTGGTAATTTCTGAGCATAGTACTGATAATAAGATTTACTTTGTTTTATGGGTAAGTTTTTATATAATTGCCCAGTTATTTCAGATGAATTTTCCAAAAACTGACTATAAATGTTGGCCTTTGCTAGCCAGCTTAATGTGTCATTTACAGAAGAGGTACACAGACATGCTCAGTTGCGTGGCATCTGTAAATGCTATAAATGATAAAAGTAGTGGTTTTTCATGCACAAAACATTCAGAGATATTATGTATTATCAAAGATTGTCTAATTTAAATTTTATTCATATTGAAACGTTTACTTCTGGACACACAGTGCTGGACTGCTTATCTGAACTTTTCATGACCTTCCAGAGATTTCTCTATCTGTATGGGAATAACTGATGATTGTGATTTTCTCATCTAAAGTCAGATCTAAAATTTGGAGAACTACTTGGCATATATCACATATTTTGGGTTAAAAAAGAATTGGGAAAGGTCATTATTCCACTTATCTGGTAATATAAAGGGTAGAAGAGCTGAAGAAGCATTTAAGAAATTGTCAACATCTAGCATCTAGTTCATGATACTATTTCAGGGGTTGGCAAACTCTTCTGTAAAAGGCCAGATATTGAATATTTTAGCCTTTGCCAGCATTGCAGTCTCTGTCACAACTACTGACTTCTGCTGTATTGGTAAAAAAAAAAAAAAAAGAAAAAAAATGTCATAGACAAGACATAAATGAATAAGCCTGGTTGTGTTTGAATAAAACTTTATTTACCAAAACAGATGGTGGGCTAGATTTCGTCCACAGGCAATAGTTTGCTGACCCCTACGCTAGACATATGACACAATCAATAAGATATGTATTGAAGTGTTCTCTGCTCCCTAGCTCAGCTGTTTATATCTGGGACCTTTATACCTTTTCTTTCTTTTCCATCCAATTTCCTAAAAAAACTTTTTATATGAAGGGCTGGTTCTTAATGGGCATGTGATATGGTTTTGATGTTTGACTCTTCCAAATCTGAGTTTTAAATTTAATCCCCAGTGTTGAGTGTGGGGCCTGATGGGAGGTGTTTGGGTGATGGGGGCAGATCCCTCATGAGTGGCTCTGTGCCCTCCCAGAGATAATAAGTTCTTGCTTTATTAGTTCATGCAAGAGCTGGTTGTTTAAAAGAACCTGGCACAACCTCCTCTCTCTTTTGCTCCTTATCTCGCCATGAGATCCGTCTGTGCCCCCTTTGCCTTCTGCCTCGATTGGAAGCCCCGTGAAGCCCTCACCAGAAGCAGATACTGATGCCATGCTTGTACAGTCTGCAGAACCATGAGCCAAATATACCTCTTTTCTTTATAAACTACCCAGCCTCAGGTATTTTCTTTATAGCAACACAAATGGACTAACACAGCATGTAACTAACACAACATGCATCACACAGGATCCCACTGTGACAAGAATACCACACTTGGGTTAATGTTCTGCTGCTCCTGTCTTGTAATTTTTAATATTTTTCTAACAAGGGACCCAGCATGTATTTTTGTACTGAGTCATGCAAATGATATAGCTGGTCCTGATATGTATCAGTTCACATATAATTTGTCATGTGGCATTAGGGTTCCTATGAAACACTTCCCTGGAAAATCAGAGCATCATCTTGCATGAAACATCATCTTCCCCATCCTCTAGGTACCATTTGACTTACTCTAAGCTTCCTTTGGAAAGCATAACTGCATTGTTTCCTAAATGAATGTCAATTAAGTAGGTCTCTGTTGTTTTTTAAAATCAATAAATCTCTTCAAAGATGGAAATATAAGTTACATGATTCATAATCTATCAGTCAGGGTTTGGTTGGGAAAAATAAAGCTGTTGTATTTTTCTACAACAGGATTTAATACAAAACACCTGGTCACACAGGTATTGGAAGACCGAAACAGTAAAATGACGATGCTAAGTTAACACAGATATTAGAAACTGCAAGAACCAGCTACCACTGCTAGGGCTTGGGGAACAAAGGGCAAGACCATAGACATTAGAACACAGAAAGTGATGTTGTGCCGCTGATGCTGGTACCTCTGACATGGAGCAGCATTAAAGCTGGTGATCCAGCCAGTTGGGGCAGATGCTGGTACCTTTGAGTGGTGCATGACAGGTGATAACAGAAATGCTGAAATGAGCTGGGGCCTGAAGCTGTATCTGGCCTCTGCTACTGAAAGGAAGCAGCAGAAAGTTGAGACACAAAAGAAACCCCTTCCCTCCTTGTCCTGCCTTTCAAATTCCCTCCAGGCATCTAGGTCAGACGCTATCAGAAAGTGAGCTGACAAGGAGTCTGGGAAATGCAGTTTATAGACTGTCAGTGTCAGTAACACAAAGCAGAATATGGAAGGTTAAGCCTGGGGTTGAAAGGCAATAAGCAAATAAACGAAGTAATAGCATAGAATAAAGTAACCTAGTTGCTTAAAAGAAAAACCAAGAAAATATGCCTTCCATATGTCTTCTGTAATGTCATGCATTACATAGTTAATAATGTCAATACAGTAAATATATTATTGCAATTTATGTTTTCTTAGAATATTCCATGATTTAGAATTGTAGCATTGGATTGAAAGCACAAATCATATGAACTCTTTCTATGGGAAGCAAAGAAAATATAGCTACCTTAATCCAGAGAGATTTTAGAGTAGGATAGTAAAGATTATAAACCATTTTTGTCAATATCTTTCTTTATAATTTGATTGACAAATATAGACTTTCTTCCAAGGAAACACAAACATATACTTACATAAGACAAAGATTTGTATTTGTTTTTAGTGGGCTAATTCATCCTCTTAAGTTTATTCTTTGACCCGATATCAAGAACCCCTAGATATAGAAGAAAAAATGGCTTATTTTAAAATATTCTTCAACAGAGCTTTAGACAGGTATTAAGGAGCTGACCATTGAAGTTTGTGTGCCCAGATCAGTGATTATACTTTGTTGCAAGAGAGGTGACAACTGCTTTTTAGAATCTGCTTTAGCTGGTGGAAAAAATCCCAAACAAAAAATCTTAAGTAAGCAAATAAATTACTCTTTAAAACTCTTTAAAGAATCAAAGTGGTGTCAGAAGTATATAATTAGAAAATCAGTATACTACCTAGAAAGAAAGCTTACATGTGACACTTTCTATCAGTGTTTTACAGGTCTAAGCAAACTTGGTGACATTTCTATGATGATGCCATACTGTGTTGAATAAATGATGGATATGGGCTATGAATGTAGAGCAGACTATTCATGTTACCACTTAGGTCTCTAATCAAAAAGAGTAACTCTTTTGATGACAAAAAATCAATAATTAGAGAAGAAAGCTTCCTTTGAGGACTTTAATGCAGTGGCTTTAAAAGTAATATTTAGCTTATGTAGACAGCCCCAGGAGTAGAAGTACCAGAGTTCATGTGCATGCACTTCAAAGGAGAATATAGATTCAGGTGAATGAAAAGCTGAATCTAGGATTGTACCCTACTCTGCAAGAGGTCAATAAACATTGGCTTACAGCTGTTAATCTTTAAAAGTTTTAGGAGTAGGTATTTTTCATATTTAAGAATTCAGCTCTTTTAAGAGAAAGAAGACATATTTTGTGACTGTTTTAGAAGCCAGGTAGGAGTTTCTACTTTTGGGATCTGTGGGCTACACTGAATCAGTTACTTTCAAACTCAGATGTACATTAGAATCACCTGTATAAACTTAAAATATGAAAATTTTGGAACCATTCCTAAAAATTCTTATTTAGTTGGTCTGGGATATGGCATGTGTACAAGTATTAGTTTCACCACATCTTCTCAGGTGGTTCTCATATGAAGCAAGGTTTGAAAATCACTGCAACTAGTTTATTCTTGAGGTCTCTGTGCAGAAAATAGGACAATCTCAAGGGCCTTCCATATTGCTTTATGCCAACATCAACTATACTTTTAGATTGCCTTCTCTCTGAATTGTCACTTTAATTCTCTAGTCTATTATATCTATTGAAAAATTTCTACCCTTTCATATTCCAATTACTATTCCCTTACACATATGGCATGTGACAAAGAATTTCAACTTTCAGTGGAGTATGTGAGATGTAGGATTATGAGAGACACATGAACTATTGTTGAGCCATTGCTCTGAAAGCTCCTTTTTTAGGGATATGGTTTCAGAAGATCACATTCTAGACAAAAAGTGCAAGTAGCTGGGTGCATTGTTACATCATCACATGGTAACTTGCACACCTGCCAGCTCTTCTATGCAGACAAGTGGTGACTTCTTCACTTAGGGAGAATTGCCAGACCACAGCTTCTCCTGCCAATTCAATTCCTATAAGCTTAGTTCTGATAGTCTTCCAGGAATACTTTGCCCCTTAATTTGTGATGTCTACATAAATGAGAATTCAAATTTCTGACCACAATCTTGATTTCAGACTTAAAATTTTAAACCTGAGATGTTTAACCATGTGCACCATTCCCTGGAAATACTTTATTGGAGGGGAAGAAAAAGAAACAAAACTTTTCTTTTGATGGTAAATGAAGCACAGATGACCCAGGAATTATTTGGTGTTATTTAATAGTCTGCAACAGAGCCAAGAATTTAAGACTCTAGATTGGTCTTGATAGTCTATTTCTAATATCTACATAAGCAAGAATTCAAATCTCTGACCACCAGCTTGACTTTAGACCTGAAATTTTAAATCTGAGATGCTTAACCATGTTCACTATTCCTTCATAATGCTTTACAGGAAGAAAAAAAAATTCTTCTGTTTTGAAGGTGAAGAAAATGAGGCACAGATGATCCAGGAATTGTTTGGTGTTATTTAATAGTCAGTGGCAGAGCCGACAACTTAAGACTCTAGGTTTTCTGGCTCCTGGTGTAATACATTATCCACCAGATCATTGCTGACTCTCTCTAGTAATAGAAACACTGAAATCAGACATCTGTTAAATATTGTATGTGACAAATGTTCATATAAGTACTCTCTGGCTTCCTAGGAACATTTTTAATACTGATATATTTCATGATACAATGTGAAAGAAATACAGTGAAATATATGTTTTTATAATATAAGTTTCAATTAATTTTTTATCATTTTCACTGAAGATAATGAATAGACAGAATATATTGCCTGTAAAGTATGAAGAATATGGCCTATCCTGGACTGAGAAAATAATACTAGATGCTAATTAGTATCTTTAAATAAACTCTTCTATGAAGTTGAGCTAATTTGCTATTTTGAGGGACAACCTTAACTACTTTGGAAAGTCAGGAGTCTGAAATTTAAAGAAAAAGACTTAGACTTCTGTTTGGTGAGAAGGATACCATCAAATTCATATCCATGGTATTGCATCCTGTTCACTTTACAGACTATATAATAAATTCCATTAAATTAGATTTCCAATGTGCATCTCATTTTGTGAGAACAACAAAGTGTTCAATATCAGCTACATACTCTGTGTGGAAAAATGATTTGAGATATACTGAATCCTTCTGCTTTCCTTCAACAATGATCATCTCAGCAAAGGTTCCAATCAGCCAAATGAATATGATTGTGTAGAACTGTCACTTGTTTTTAAGGCAAATGTATTAAACCAGGAAAAGAAAGCCAAGTCCTTGTTATATAGTTGGCTCTTCCTAACTCCATCCCAGAATACCTTAAGACCCGTTACAACAAAATTATTTTAAAAATTAAGAAAAATAAAATTATATAAGAAAGTGATTATTCTCTTGCATATGCTTATAACTCAGTCCTCTGGTGGAAGTATACACAAGAGGGAAAATATTTTATTAATGATGTAATTTCCTAAGAAAAATAGAGCCATTGGTGGAGAATATTTCTTTCTTTCTTTCTTTCTTTTTTTTTTTTAAACCTCTTGGGAAACTTTATCTTACCTTCTGGGAACAGCTATACCCAAATCCCATGGGCCTTCATGTCCCCCCATAGAACTGGAAATTTAACTCCACTGACCAAAATAAAGTAGATCAGACATGTGGCCAACAGTAGTCATGTCCATGCCATTTGCTGGAGCTCTCTGAGGGAAATATAATCTTCACCTCCGGATCCCCTCTTCCAGGCCTTTGTAAACCTGGAGTTGTCACTGGACATGTTTGCCATTTCTGGGAATGAAATAGCAGACAGAAATGAGAGTTAAGATGTGGAGAGAAAATATATCCTGATTAATGAACAATCTCCAAAACATTTCCATGAATATTATAAATGTTTTCTTGAGTCAGCATGTTGATTTTGTTATTTTCTGACTTCAGGTATAGAAAAAAATGTACAATTAAGTGGCTGAATCTCATTTTATATAGGGTTGATCTTACTAACGTGTTTGAGACATTAACTGGAATACACATAGAGAATTCTTTCTGATTTCATTTATTAGCCAACATAATAACTGGATATAATAAAATACTTCCTATGGTAGGGTGAAAACTTGATTTAGACAGAAAGATATTTAGAGAAAACTGCCCAATCTAAGATCTAGAAACAAGAACTGAGTTAAATGTTGAGATCAGTAAATACGATTTTCATTTTATAAATCATTATAAAAAACAAAAAGATAGAATATTTTATACCTATATACCGTTTCCCTTTTTGAGATAGAATAGGCTTTATCAATAGGGTGTATAGTATTAACTTATGCTGCTCTTCATATATATTTTAACTTAAAATATTCATTTTTTTCTTTTAAATAGATTGAATGGTAAATCTTGGTGAAAAAATCAGGAAACTGAGGAGATGACTAGAGACTGTTAATATGCTCATTAATTCAATAAATATTCAGTGCCTACAATTCACTAGTCACTCTGGTAGACACTAGAAGCAGAACAGAAAGAGAAAACAGACCTTTGCCTCAAGTCTAGTAAGGAAGTCAGGCATTGATCAAGTAATCATAAATGATACAGTTATAAGCTGGACTGTGTTCTTGGAGTGGATGCTATAATAGCTTATAGTGGGGGTCAGGATTTTAACTGGGAGTGGGGAAATGTCAGGAAAAGGTCTTTGATATCATTCCTGAGCATTTTTATCTTTTTGAATATGGATCTTAGTCTTCCTTGTTTTCTGTTTAACTTTGCTTATGCCATGGTGCCAAAATATGTGTGGCTATGAGTTGCTGGAAGCAGCTACCTAAAGCTGTAAGAAAAGAAAAAAAGATTGTTTATTCTATATGCATGGCTGTAAGAACAGGGTGTTAGCACACTTCTGTTTACAATACCATTCTGTTATTGTAGAGGCAAAAACACCAGACATTTATATTTTGTTTCAATAATAGCATAAAAAACTATGTGTTGATAAACTGTGTAAAAATATTGAATGAAAGAGGCAAAATTATTCAAGATGGTAAATGAAATATGCAATAACAATCAAGTGCTTTTTTTGGATATATTCAAAATGAAATTCAAAAGAGCCTACAAATTTGAGAATAATTGAACATGTTTGTGTATAAATAACAAACTGATTTTTTTCCTGAAGATTATTTAGTCCATTTCTCTTGTTCATAGGAGAGGGCTCTAAGAGTAAAAGTCATGCCTTTTACTAGAATCCAGGCATCCTAAAAAGTTTACTATATTTTCTATTAATGAATACCATCTTATAAGTTGGAGTTATACAAAATTAAGAATCCATTTGATTTATTTCAATATACTTGATTGGAGATTAAAAATGCAAGTATTAGTTTACATTTGGGGATAGTGAACATAAAAGCTGATGTGTTTTAGAAAGAGTTTCATCATTATTAGTAATTTGGTAACTATTGATACATCCAAATCTGCTTCAAAAGATTTTGATTAGGTTTATTTCCATATTTGAAATATAATTTTATACCTTAGCTTAGAAAGTAGAAATCGAGTCAATTTCAGAAATAGTAAAGATTGGGATGAAGGAGATAATTAGATAATTCTCTTTCAGCTACATTTCCTCCTATTAGTATCCATTCTAAATATTCCAGAGAACCCCCAAAAGTATAGAAGAATTGTCTTTATGAAATATTTGTTAAATTAGAAGATGACTGTCACGTTGTAAATTACATAATTAATTTCACATTTATGACATTTTCCTATAAAACATTTTCATTTGTGTGAGTATCAATAGGCTTTTCCCTTCTATTTTTCATTTTGGCTCTGTGTTTTAAGTCTTTTGCCAGAGTTATTCTACTTTTGTTTTTTTTAATTATCTCTATTATTATTAAAACCAAATAGAAAAAAAATAATCTTTTTCTTGAGCAAATGTGTTAGTTGCCATTTGTATCGGGTTTATGAATCAATTATCGTCTCTTGAGAAATAGGTTTTAATATTTTGTTTAAGAGGTGCAAGAGAAGCAGTTTGGCTTTGAGGGTCACTGGCCTTGTGTACTGGCCTTGTGTCCTGAGCATACCCCATCTTGCCTGATTGCCACGGAGCCATTGCCCTTACATGAAATTTCCTAGCATGGTGACAGACAAGTGCTCAGTAAAGCAGGCTTTGTTAAACATTGATATTCATCACATCTGGACATCTCAGAACATCTCTATGAGCTTTTATGTTGTCAAGATGTTTACTGTACAAAAGGGTGAGGATTTCTTTGAAAATATTACAAAAAGAACCTCCAGTTATATAGGCTTTATCATCCTCTAGCTTGGAATTTGACAATAGGTTTTAAATCCTGCATTAAAAATACCTTTATAATTGCTCTCTATTAAAGATCTTGTTTAGTTAATAAGAGAATAATCAAATAGTTTTGATCACAAGAAAAACACAACAACTACTCATATATAACTTAGACTATTAATGTTACTTCTGCTGGTCTGCATATTTATATATTTTAATACCTGTGACCTCTTAAAAATGTACTCCCCCATCCATAGGATGAGACAAAGTAATATGGGACCATTCTGATGATTTTTACAGCTGCTGAAAAACTTATTTCTAGAAAAAAATGTTTTAATTTACTTAAAAAGCATTTTTGCATCTTACCTTAAAGATTTCATAACACATTATAAATAGCTCTGTTTACATATCACACACGGGTCTAGGATTTTCTCCATGGATCAAAAGAAATTAAGCAGGTGTATTAACTCTTTGTGAACAACATATGCTCTACTGCTCTGAAAAGGTGAATGGAACTTTGAGTTCCTGCCAGGAAGTAAATTAAGCACTTGGAGACTCTTCATTTAATGATCTCATGAATCCTCATAATATTACTTATGAAGTAGATGACAAGTTGTATTAGCCCCATTTGTATTACAAGAAAAATGAGGCCTGAAGTTGTTACAAAATTTCAGTACATAGATGGAGAAATGTGTTTCTACCACAGTCTGGCCCATGGCATTATATCATGAAATATGTGTTATAATTACCCTATGCATGTAAAATTAATGTTGAGGCCCTTTCAAATTGAATTTATATCCTTTTGCTTTGTGTTTTATATCTTTTTATATATCAATAAGCAGCATGTCCCCAAAGCCTTTTCCAAGACTCATATTTTGCATTTGTGTGAGGACAGAGCTTTTCCCATTTGTAGAAATAGCTGTGTTAAAACCTCCCAGGAGACAGCCTAACCTCACAGAGGACCAAATATTTCAGTCCTGTGCAGTACTCAGCCCTCCTTGAAAACATCAATTTTGCAAGGAGTTTGGAACCAACATTTAAGTAGTTCTGTAAGTAGTAGTTCTATCATTTACAAACTGTTGTGAGAAGACATTTCTTTAGTTGTCCAACAACAGGGAAGATAAAGAGTCTTAGCTATGGAAAATTTGCTTATATAGTTCTATTTAGCAAAACTCTGAAAAACAAAGAAAGAATGCTGCGATCAAACGGGAAAAATATTAAAAAGAAACAATTTTATTTTGAACTTCCATGCCATTTGCTTTCAGATAATCATACAGTCCCCATGGCCTTTTTATGCTTCTCTCTGAAAATAAATGTTCTAGTGAAACCTTTTTTTTAGATCATGGTAAGGTAATATAAAATATTAGACCGTACTAGATTTTTATTTATAGTCTCTTCTTTGCCATGTTTGAGCAAGTAGTTGGGATAAACAATTTCATGTAAGCTTGATTTGTACATTTGACATTATGTATTGTGGTGGATTATAAAGTGGAATTTGGTACGACTTTCATGTTCTATGCATTCATACATTTTTAAGAAGAGGTGAGCAAAATATTGACAATTTTGGAATGGAGAGTATGACTGAAGTACACATAATTTACTTTGTTCAGATGGATGATTAGTTGTCTCCTCTTCTCCATTAAAACCATCATTACTTTGAAGAATGCTGCAAGTATAACATTACCTAGTGTGACATAATCTTGCTTCTTTTGTTACTCCTACAGAGAGCTCTTTGGTTTCTGTAAGAGATATTCCCTTCAAATGCTAAGGCAATAGAGTAACCATGAGAAAAATTAACAATGAACCTAGTGTCAAACACAGTGAGGCCTTCAGAAAAATGAAATAGATATATTTGTATCATATATATATAAAGTAATTAAGTTGATAAGAAGTGTTGCATACTGATTACCTATGGGAAATAATGCAGGAGGCACAAAGTGATTGTTAAGGAGACCATTAACTTATTTGCTAATATATATTAATAATTTACTTAAAATAAAACTGAAAGTAAATAAGGCCGGGCGTGGTGGCTCATGCCTGTAATCCTAGCACTCTGGGAGGCCGAGGCGGGTGGATCGCTCAAGCTCAGGAGTTGGAATCCAGCAAGAGCAAGAGCAAGACCCCGTCTCTACTAAAAATAGAAAGAAATTAATTGGCCAACTAAAATTATATAGAAAAAATTAGCCGGGCACGGTGGTACGTGCCTGTAGTCCCAGCTACTCGGGAGGCTGAGGCAGGAGGATCGCTTGAGCCCAGGAGTTTGAGGTTGCTGTGAGCTAGGCTGACGCCATGGCACTCTAGCCCAGGCAAGAGAGTGAGACTCTGTCTCAAAAAAAAAAAAAAAAAACTAAAAATAAATAAAAATAGTAGTGGTTAATATCTAAGTGTGGGGAATTTATAACTAGACCTGTCACTTTGCAAACTCTCATGAAATTATTTGTACTGTTAAAAACAGATGTAGAATTTTTTTACAAAATTAGAAATTATCTATGTTCTGATCAATGATCTTATTATAATATATATTTCTATGAATACAGATGCCTAATAATTCTTAGGTACTAGTCTTAAATTCAATGCACTATTTCTATAGTATGTGAATACTTGTTCTTGCATGAACATGTACTATAAATTAGGGATAATTTGAGGATGAATATGCAAAGACTAGAAAAAAATTCTTAGTAAGAAAAAATGATTAATTTGGATCTTAAAGCATTTACAGAGAAGACACACATGTACGTTCAGATAGAGTTAGAAGGTTAATACATGGGAAAAAAATGACAAAGTATGGAGAAAAGACCTCAGCATTATTTGATATTTGTGGTCATGTACTCTAAATAATTACTGTTCAAATTGGATTGGAAAGTTTGGAATTTATTTTTTTTTCCCTCTAATTGTTTCTATTCACTTTGTTATGTGATTTTTATTACTTTTTGGTTTTCATTATTTATTCTTTAGGGGCTTGTGTCCACTTTTTCCTATTATAAATTTCTAGCGAAAAGAGATAAGTGGTATAGTATTAGACTCAAAACAATTTCTTTCTTCCATTTATTTTTATTTATATTTTCAAAGTATCTGAAATAGAAAGTAAGTTTATTTTTCCTGTTATAAGACACACTGAGTTGGTGCTCAGTAAATAATAAATCATCATAATAAATGAGTTGACTAGATTTCTTGCAGAGTTGCTGCATTCTGGTTTCAATATTGTTAGAGGATGTGTGTATCTTGTTCCATGTGTTACTTCAGCTAATTTAAAGAGGCTACAAGTATCTTTTACAAGAAAAAAAGGTGATTTATAATAAATGTGTGGATTCTAAGGAATAGATCGTAAATTGTGCTCTACTTTCATTATTTATTTTTATATCCTTATAAGTATAGCCTCAACATACTCCATCTTTTTCTCCTTCTTTGGGAAATTTCTTTTGTCTTATTTGTTTGTTTCTATCTTTAAAGTCATCAATTTTGTACTCAGGTCTTGTTCTTATTCTTTTCCCTCAATCCTATTGTTAGTAGGAATGGTCTCTGTTCCACTTCTGTAATGGTGCCATTTTACAGCCCTTAAATTCTTTCCAATCCATGTCACTTCTTGGTCGTTTTAAAGTTTCCTTCTGCAATAAGATCACTACAATATATTACAGCTGCATATAAAATGAAAGCAGGACTAAGACTGTATGCAACATTGTTCTTACAACATCAAAAAGCAATATCAACCATGTCTCAAATTACCCTACTCCTTCAGCTTGCTATTTTAAAAATTGTGAATAAGAAATGTGTTGATATGTTATTATTTCAGAATGTTTCTCTATGTCTTTTTCATCCTTATTAGAACCCAAAACCTTTTAATAACAAATAGAAAGTGAGCTAAGCAATTCTCTGCAACAAAAATAATAGATAATAAAATCTACCTATGCATGTACTTTTATAAAATCAATACAATAAGTAAAACTAAATGTAAAATTAAATAATACAGATGTGAATATGCAAATATACCGATATGACTTCAATAGAAAAGAGTCACTTTCTTGTACCGTATTTCTGATAGCCACATATGCAGATCCATAGGGATGAATTCTTAATTACTCAAATACACAAGTGGCATTGCTATTCGGGATGTGATTTTTTAAAAATCATGAACAGCTTTGGAAAAATTTCATACCCAATATGTATCATCTTTTCTGGACTTGCACAGTTTTTGCATTCTAGGAAAAGTCAGCGTGTAGAAAGTTTATAAAACAAATATTTAGTGTTTATATGTAAAATGGGGTTAAGTTCCAGTTTTAGATAATTATCAAAAGAATATTTTGTTTTGTTTTGCACTTGAAAGAAAGTTTATGCTCACACAAGGGACTGACTCTTGGCTGGCTTGCACAAGCTAAAGAGAGCGAGTTGGGCATTTACAGTGACCAAGAAATCGGACTGGGGGCAAGAGTTCATGCAGGGGAGGTTTAAATTTTTGTCAGTGCCAAATGGGGAGATACACAGATGGAAGGGCATTTTT
Organism: Cheirogaleus medius; assembly: GCA_008086735.1. Taxonomy (NCBI): domain Eukaryota; kingdom Metazoa; phylum Chordata; class Mammalia; order Primates; family Cheirogaleidae; genus Cheirogaleus; species Cheirogaleus medius. Next base: position 54,574,066 of record VBSM01003176.1, read on the forward strand.
ATCAGTCTGTTCAAATGTGGTGCCAAAGCAGAAAGCAAAGGTAAGGGTTTGAAGGAAGTCAGTGGCCAAACTCCAGAAGTGGAGACAGACTCTTTATCACAGCATTTCATGTCTAAGATAATGTAACTATATTAATATTACTACTACTGTTTACTAGTGCTTATATTAATAGTAATCATTATTATTATATAATCATATTTATATATAAAAATAGTGTAATAGTAATAACAGTGCTATGGTATGGAAACAATTATATTAGTAGTAGTAATGATATTCACTGACAATATTTGTTTTATCTAGAGCCTTTTATGTATCAGGCAAGATAGTAAATATTTAAATACATTATCCTTTAATATTCACAGTTCTAACACAAAACTAATATTATTATTCCCACATTTGTGAAAGACAAAGATCAGAAAGTTTATGTAGACATAAAAAAATTTTCTCAAAATTCTTAATGCTCACCATATACTAATAATCACATATTTTACTTTGTAAAATGTTTCTCTTTCTCAATTGAGAGACATACAAATTTTATAACTCTGTATTTCAATTGCTTAATATCTTTCTTGTATAAACAGGGTTTAAACCTAAATACATACTCTGTATGACATGAGAACTTTCTATGGAATATAGGAAAGTTCTTTACTGTATAGGGCTGTCTCATCCAGACCGTTCTCTCCTTCTGTGTATCAGTAATGTCTTCCAATCATTGTGAAAACAAATACTCTACACAAATCACCACAACACACCCTAGAACCCAATAAGAAACAATTCTTAAGGAAAAACATATGCTAAAGAATGATCAATGTTAAAATATTTCTGATAGATACATAAGAAAACATGTATGTTTTCCATGATATCTTTAGAGTGCTATCAGGAAGATATAATTGCATTAATTTCTTTTTTCTCACATTTTTTTAAATCAACTCACCATAATTTACTTATGTGATAGAGTGTATGCTGTACAAACTAAGAAAGACAACAGTAATAATACCACTCTAGTGAAGTTTACTTAAGGACTTTTAGGAAACTGATTTTTTTTTAATAGCATAAAATATGCCTGTTGAAATTTCAACTGTCTACCCTTTAAAATATATATATAATTTCTTCAATCCTAGGAGCACTACTTTTCTATACCTGTGCCTTTTGTGGCTTTTATAAGGAGCACCTTTTATAGTATGTACCTTTCCTGGGTTGCACAAAGATAAAAATATCCTCATATTCACCATCATGATCCACACAGTGTAATTTGCTCTGTTCTCCACTATCATTGCAACTATAGGTGTTTAAATCAATTTGTGTTTCAGCCAAGAGGGGGTTTATGAATACTCACAGAAAGATGATTATATAGTGGCATAGTCAAGAGAGGAAGTGTGGGTTTGACGGTATTCCTGAGGGTCATTTCAGTAAACCAACGAAAATGACAGTCATGCTACAGACAGTTAAGAAGAGAATGGATGGTGAAGAAGTGGAGGTGATGTTAGGTCTTACTAATAGTGAGAGGAAAATCTGAAAGTAAAAGGAAGATAATAGCTTGCCTAGTAAAAGTTGTGTTTCCTATAATTTTTTTGCTGAAAACTACTCAATTTTATAGGTTAGCATTCTCTAGAGATGTTAAAAATTGCAGTAGACTTAGATTGGCTAATGGAAAAAGAAGGAAACAAGATACACAATGAACAATATTGTAAATTATATTTATCTTTCTCTTTTATGTATGTAAATATTTTATCTCTGGAAAGATCAAAATTAAAAATATAACATTGACTATTATTTTAACATTGTGGATAAAGTATTTTATTCAGTCTTCAAAAGAGCAATGAAAACATCAAAAGTTTTCTTTCTACTAGCAGTTTTTTAAAAAATATATCTAGTTTGGACAAAAATAATTTCTCAGACAGCATAATTCATCTTATCTCCTCATACCTATGCACAGAGGCAGAACCTTAATATATTCAGACCCTTTGATTGGAGACTTAACATTTACACTGGCATAAAACATTAATACTATCATCCAAGCATGAAAATTCCAAATTAACAGAAACCAATACCGCTATTCAGGCAAAGTAGGAGTTAGTGTGAGAAATGGAAGCACTTCTATAAAACACGGTTTAGCAGGATATTAGAACTGTAGGTTTAAGCTTTATTCTTCATATATGGCAGGACAAGGCATTAATCTACTTACCATCTCTGCTTTGAATTATATGGCTCCTTTCTATGAATTTAATATTAATACCTGATGATAATTCCAGGCTCTACATTCAGTTTGCTTGGCTTTAAATCTGGCTCTGCCAATTAATATTAGGCAATTTCCCCAAAATTGCTGTGCCTTAGTTTCCCCATTTTAAAATGAAATAATAATGGTACTGATGTTCTAGTGATGATACACCTGGTACATGAGAGAGACTCAGTAAATGCAAAAAATTTCTATTGTTTCTTTTGATTAAATGATTTAGTTGAAAAGCCAGAAGTGATTAATGATAATTTATAGAAATAAATAAAAATACCAATAATATTAATTAATTAAAATATTACTATTTAATTAATAAATAAATACAATTAACAATTTAATTTTCTTCAAAATTGATAGACATTATCATTTGCTATATTTAAGCACTTTTTAAAAATATATCAACATCAACAAATTTAGTCAGCAGCTATTTAAACACAAATTTTTTATGAAAGTCATGCATCCTTAGGTATCATATGCATTATTTATATTCAATACACATATTTGAAATCCACCCATTTGATTTTTTTTCAGCTCTTTCTATCTCTGTGAGCTCTTAAAAAGTAATGAATAACGCAAATGTCTTTCCTCCCAAAGTTTAGTTTGCAATGATGAAATCATTCCTGAGCCAGGAATCCAGTCCACAGAAAGGGAAGACACTAATGAAAATTAGCATTCCAAAAGAATCTACTGCAGCTGTCATCATAAAAAGAAACTGATTAGTGGTTTGGACAGTGCTAACTCTGTAAATTATCAAACAAAATACTGCAGAAGCATCCATTTACGTATATGAAAATTACAATTTGAACATCACACTTAGAGCACATTAATCAACTTCATTCTTTGTTTTTATGGGTAATGAGGCTTTGCAGAAAGGTAAACAGCCAGCTAAATAAAGTTGCTTTGGCAAAATGTATTAAATATATTCATACTTTTAAAAATGTGCTAAGAGGTGTTTAAATAAAGGAAGCATTCCCTTGATCATTTACTTCTATTTTTAGTTCCTATTTGGACTTTCCCCTTTTTGGCTTCTTAATCTTTTATCTTCTATTCATTTCAGTTTCTTTCATAGTCACCCTATCTATAATGTAAATGATAGGACTTTTCAAAACTGATTAATATAAGTATCCTACCAATTTTTATTTAATATCTAAAAATACAATAGTCATTAAAATGTGGTAGTTCTTAAAAGCTATTCAGTTCTTACATTATTTGTTGTAGAGCTGTGGCAATAACTATTTTCTATGGTGAAAATGGGCTTATTTACTTCTAATAAAGTTTACCATCTTCTATGTAATAATTTGTATAAAGAATGCTTCTCTTGTTATGCAAGTTGTATTTCTTGAAAATGGAACCAACATTGAATGTGACTAACTTGTAGTTTTATGGAAAAATGAATTAGGAAGACAAACAAACCAAACATCCCCTTGATGAAAGGATCATTGTTTCTCTAAATATTTATTGAGTACTTAATACTCACTAGGTACTGGAGATGTAGCAGTGAACAAGATTAAGTGATTGACAATATGACACTTACTTGTATTGGCCAAAGATGGAAAACCATTGGAGAACTCAAAATACAGCAAGTAGTAGGTATCAGGGAAAATGTTAAAAAATAGAGGATTATATTTCAAATATAAAAGCAATTTGTAATGTACTTATACCTTAAATATTTTAAGTCGTAGTCAACTTCCTTACACTGGATTACAGGACAACAATTAGGCATATTTTTCTCATTTGTATACATTCCATTATGAAGATTGTTACAGAGTCCCACTCCACTTTTTTTTTCTCAGTGTTTTCAAATTCATCTCAGGTTTTATAATTACAGCCCCTTAATTGTTACTCTTACTGAACTAAATTCTTCTAGTTCAAAGTCTATCAATTTTTCACTGTGTGATTTCATATAAAACATCTTCCTTCCAATACCAATTTACAAAAATTTAGGAAATTTAACAATTGACATACTAACTTTTCATGCAAAATAATAATAGCCTTCTAGTATTTGCCCTCATATAAGGTAGTTTTTCACCACATAAAGTATTCTGTAATGGATGCATATGGTAAAATTAAACTTAAGAATTCTACTTTATTTCAAATCTGGAGAAGTCAAATTGCATTGGATTGAATAAAGGGAAATTTTATTTGGTGTGAGAAAAATAAAATTAATTTTTAGAGAAGTAAATTGACCACTTTATAAGGCATATTATTTAAAATTGTGGGACATAAATTTCATATTATTTATGTTTGATAATTTTTGGTTTGATATATAAAAATTTAGATATTAATGATACTAAATTTATGTTTTAAACTAGCCACTATACTTGAATAAAAAAGATAGATTGGCAATGCTAATTTTAACCTTTTAACTCATAGTGTTTCTTATATGCAAAATTGTCATTCAGCCTTATCAACCAGTCTCTAGGTCATCGGGCACAGAGAAGAACAAATATGCACTTGTATTTTTTCCATATTTTTGACTAATATATTTCCTGAGAAGGTATATGCATATAGGAAACTTCTAAAACATATCATATACTCACTGGTCAATTTTTAAAGTATTTTTCTTTAAAGAGCTTCTATCTCTAAAATTATTTGAAAATGCTTTTGTGTGTCACACCATTAATAAATGGTGACTTATCCAGCAACTTACATGTTATAGACTGTATTTTAATTTCATTTTCTAAAATTATACTCTGTCAGTGCCAAAAGGGACAGATGTGTTGGTGGTGGCTCCTTCCATGATCAACATTGTACATACATTTTCACACAGCAAAAAATCTTTTTATTATATCATTTTCCTTATGTAGTTCTAAAAAAAAAAAATCTCTCCTGTTTCACTGTATAATTTTACTTAATAACTTCTTTATTCTATATAAAAGCATAGTACAAATACATGTTGTTTCTTTTATATTTCCAGTGTTAGGTGTTAATGTCAGTGCTATAATTAGAAATCAAATGACTTTAAAAGAAATAGTGTTTTTAATTTATAGATGATATTTGGATTGTGTGGTATTAGCTGTAGTATCTCCTTTTTCATTTCTATTTGAGCTTATATGAGTCCTTTCTCTTCTATTACTGGATAATCCAGCAAGAGATCTATCAATCTTGTTTACTTTTTCAAAGAACCAACTTTTTGTTTCATTGATTTTCTGTATAATTTTCTTGTTTTCAATGAAAAAACTTTATACATAAAAACTAAAAAGCATAGAGGAAATTGAAAAATTTCTGGAAACACACAACCTCCCAAGATTTAATCAGGAAGAAATAGAAGTACTGAACAGACCAATAACAAGCAAAGAGATTAAAGCAGCAATAAAAAATCATCCAACAAAAATAAAAGCCCCAGACCAGTTGGATTCATAGTCAAATTTTACCAGATATATAAAAAGAGCTGGCACCTATTCTGCAGAAATTATTACATAAGATTGAGAAGGAGGGAATCCTCTTTAACTCATATGTAGGCATTATCACTTTGATACCAAAGCCAGGAAAAAGATACAACAAAAAAAGAAAAATACAAACTAATATTTCTTATGAAAATAGATGCAAAAATCCTCGGTAAAATACTAGCCAACCAAATTCAACAGCTTATCAAAAAAATAATCCATAATGACCAGATGGGCTTCACACCAGGGATGCAAGGATGGTTCAATATATGTAAATCAATAAATGTGATTCACCACATCAACAGAAGCAAAAACAAAGATCATATGAGCATCTCAATAGATGCAAAATAAGCATTTGACAAAATTAAGCACCAATTCATGATAAATCTCTCAACAAACTAGGCATAGAAGGAACATGACTCAAAATTGTAAAAGCTGGCCAAGCGCAGTGGCTCATGCCTATAATCCTAGCACTCTGGGAGCCCAAGGTGGGTGGATTGCTTGAGCTCAGGAGTTCGAGATCAGTCTGAGCAAGAGCGAGACCCCGTCTCTACTTAAAAAAAATATAGAAAGAAATTAACTGGATAACTAAAAATATATATATAGAAAAAATTAGCCGAGCATGGTGGTGCATGCCTGTAGTCCCAGCTACTTGAGAGGCTGAGGCAGGAGGATCGCTTGAGCCCAGGAGTTTGAGGTTGTTGTGAGCTAGGCTGACACCATGGCACTCTAGTCCCGGCAACAGAGTGAGATTCTGTCTCAAAAAGAAAAAATTGTAAAGCCATATACAGCAAACCCACAGCCAGCATCATAATGAATAGGGAAAAGTTGAAAGCATTCCCACTGAGAACTGGAACAAGACAGGGATGCCCTTTGTCACCACTCCTATTCAACATACTGCTGGAAGTCCTAGCCAGAGCAATCAAGTAAGAGAAAGAAATTAAGTGTATCCAAACTAGGAAGGAGGAGGTCAAACTGTAACTTTTTGCAGATGATATGATATTATACATAGAAAGCCCCAAAGATACCACCAAGAGACTCCTGGAATTGATAAATAAATTCAGTGAAGTCTCAGGCTACAAAATCAATGTACATAATAAGTAACATTTCTATCTACCAATAACAAGCAAGGCAAGCTGAGAGTCAAATCAAAGACTCATAACATTCACAATTGCTACAAAGAAAATAAAATACCTAGGAATAATACTTAACCAAGGAGGTAAAAGATCTCTACAAAGAGAACTATGAAACACTGAGGAAAGAAATTGTAGATGATATAAACAAGTGTAAAAACATGCTCATGGATCAGTAGAATCAACATTGTTAAAGTGATTTACAGATTGTATGCAATCTCCATCAAAATACTAATATCATATTTCACAGATCTAGAAAAAATAATTCTATGCAACCAGGAAAGAGCCCAATAGCCAAAACAATCTTAAGCAAAAGGAACAAATCATGGAGTATCACATTACCAGACTTCAAACTATGCTACAAGCCTATAATAATAAAATCAGCATGATATGGACACAAAAATAGAGACACAGACCAATGGAACAGAACAAAAAACCCAGATATAAAACCATCCACATATAGACGACTGATCTTTGACAAAGCACACAATAATATACACTAGAGAAAAGAATCTCTATTCAGTAAATGGTGCTGGGTAAGTTGGATAGCCACATACAGAAGAATGAAACAGGATACATATCTCTCACCACTTACACAAATTAACTCAAGATGGATAAAGGATTCAGATATAAGGCATCAAACCATAAGAATTCTAGAAGAAATTATTGGGAAAACTCTTCTAGATATCGGCCTAGGCAAAGAATTCATGAAGATCCCAGTGGCAATCACAGCAATAACAAGAATAAATAAATGGGACTTGATTAAATTAACAAGTTTCTGCACAGCCAAGAAAATAATTGATAGAGCAAATAGACAACCTACAGAATGGAAAAAAATATTTGCAAGCTATGCATCCGATAAAGGAATAACAACCAAAACCTACAAAGAACTCAAGCAAATTAGCAAGAAAAAAAATCAAACAGCCCCATTGAAAAGTGGGCAAAAGACAAGAACAGAAATTTTTCAAAAGAGGTCAATAAATATATGAAAAAATGATGAAATTCCATAAATATCCTGGAAATGCAAATTAAAACCACAATGAAATGTCACCTTACCTCAGCCAGAATGGCCTTTATTAAAAAGTCCAAAAAAAATAGATGCTGCCATGAATGCAGAGAGAAAGGGACATTTATACACTATTGGTGGAACTGCAAATTAGTACAACCTCTATGGAAAACAGAATGGAGATTCCTCAAAGAACTAAAAGTTGACCTACCATTTGATCCAGCAATCCCACTACTGAGTATTTACTCAAAGGAAATAAGTCATTTTATATGAAAGACACCTGCAGGCAAATGTTTATCACAGCACAATTCACAATTGCAAAGATATGGAATCAACCAAACTGCCCATCAATACATGAGGGAGTAACAAAATGTGATATATGTATACAATAGAATACTACTCAGCAATGAAGAAGGATGACTTAATGCCTTTTGCAACAATTTGGATGGAACTGGAGACC
>VBSM01003176.1:54582383-54610175 GCA_008086735.1 Cheirogaleus medius
ATTTACTGTTAAATTGGAATTAACTGATGAGAACGTAGGTGCATAGAAGGAAGTAAAACTCAATAAAAATCAATCATGTGGGAGGGGAAGGAGGCGATAGCTGAAAACCTACTTAACAGCTACAGTGAGTAATATCTGGATGATAGGCACACTTTAAACCATGACTAGAGCATTATAAAAGCAATCCATGTAACCAGAAATATTTGTACCCCCTAATACTTTTAAATTAAAAAAAAGAAATAGTGTTTTATAGAATGTCAGACTGTGAGAACATAGGAGACAGTTCGTTAATGAGAAGATAGTAACATGGGTGCACTAGCCTTCACTGGCTTTGTCTTTCTTCCTGTATTATCTAAGAAGTATGAAATCACAAAAAATTTATAATTAAATTTACCTTCATATAATCACTAGATTTTCTTACAAACCAATTATGAGCCTAAATTGCAAATGTGGAGTTCTTATTATTCTGTACATGATTTTTACCTTAGTGGCAAAAAGTCATTTCTAAAGTTCTTTGAAGGGCTTTTTAACCTTTTAACCATTAAGCTCATCATTCCTCTCTCTCTCTCTCTCTATATATATATATATATATATATATATTTCAATATTCTCAATATTTGAGATATTGCAAGTTAAACTCTGGCATTTTGAGTAAAACTTATAATGTAGGAAGCACTATCTGTGGAATAACTTGAGACCGTTATGCTTTAAAATGCTTTCTTGTAGGTAGACTATTTTAGATATTTCTAGTGCTATTCTATTTTTTATTATTTACATTTAATTTTTCAAATGTTTGCCTACTTGTTTGTTTTGCTGGCTTGCTTTTTTCTTTGTTTTATCATGGAAGATAATATATTGATTAGTTTTGGTAAAGTTATGCTACAATAATGAGCAAATCTCAAATCTTAGTAATCTACAACTTCTCAATTCTATTCTATGTCCCTTGTGGGCTTGCTGTGTTTCTGTTTCACATTATCTTTATTTTGGGCTCCAAGCACAGACAGTATCTGGAACATTGTAAATCTCAAAGAAAAGAAAAACAAGGGTACGGTAAAATCATGTGATGGCTCTTAAAATTTTGGTTGAAAATGGTTCTCATCACTTCTGCTCATGCTTATTGGACGAAGCAAGTCAGTTGGTAAAGTATGATGTTAATGAGTAACATGATATTTCCAAAGTGAAGGGAAGGGAATAATTTGAAAAATAATATAATTTACCACAGCAAATTTTAAAAGAAATGATCAAAAAAATGAGAAACATTATTGCCCAAGACATACCTGAGAATGAAAACTTGCAGAATGTTTTTAGGCTTATACCAGTGTTACATGCTCCTTCTGAGGTTATTTCCTTGGAAGAAGGTGGTTCTGTGGCTTTTTAGAGTTCTCAATAGCAGTAGTATTACTGTGGTTAAGCAATTTGGATTTGTGCTTATTGATCTCAATCTCAGATTATATCTTCTCTTAGCTGGAAAGAAATACAGAAGATCTCCTTTTCTTTGGATGGTTTCAGTGAGTGTTTTGGTCATTTTTTTACAAGGTGTAAAACATCTGACATTTCTTTCACCAACAGCCTAACTCATTTATTTAATGGCCTGTGATTGATTCAAAACATAGTTGCTGCCAATTATTCAGAACTTACATCACTGGATATAAGGCTTGTTTCTGTGGCACTTGTTAAAGGTCATGTTATACCACTAAACTAACTCCAATACACAATGCTTGTCAAAAATAAAGACTTACCTTCTTGAACTAAGATTATTTTCGCTGCTCATAATTTGAAGTCAATGAAAGCAGGGTTCCTCACATCTTCCCTGCTGAAATATGTCTCTGCAGGTGGTCTCCTTTTGAGCTACAATACACCTGCTTCAAGGAACTCCTCCATGTCTACTGATATTGGCTCCAGGTTTAAGCCTGAACTTAAGATGTGTTTGTTGTCATTGCCACTTGCCTGATTTTAACTAATTAACTCAGCATGAAAGATAACTTTTTTAAGTTTAATGTCATTGCAAAGCACCTTGAGATACCAAAGCATGACAAGATGACATAAAAGTTAGTGTGTGTATGCCTTCTCAGAGTTAGGCACCCTGGTGATTTAGACAAATGCATTGGTTGTTCAAATGGAAACTTGATACTAAAAGTCATGGGGAGAAAAAAGACTGAATTCTAATTTGATGTTTCCAGTCTGTTAGAAACATAAAGAAATGGGGGAGTCATTTATAATTACTATGGATCCTTGCAATCAGATAGAAACTCCTGAGATGCGGAATAAATTCTTGGGACAAGTTCTTAATGATATTGTTATTCTTATTCCATCTTATCTATTTTTATAAAAACTGCAAGATATTATTTTTAGCTAACTTTTGTATAGTATTAATATTTTAAAACTTTTCTCACATGATTTTTAAATTTCTTGTAACTATGTTATAATATTATCTCCATGTTATAAAAATAAATAGAATTCTAAAAATTAAATAAAATTATCCTAGTATACAGAAATCAAAAAAGAAAGTAGTATTGAGACTCAAACTCAGATATCCTCTTAAGTAATGTTGCTTATGTGGGTTATTTTAGCAATTAAAATTGGTAATTGTGTACGTGGTCTTTAAAAGAACTATTACATCTATAAAAACTGCACTAGTCTACATCTTGGTTGAAATATTTACTTGTGGCTGCATAAATTAAATCAGATCAAATATGTATTATATGTTTCTATGTTTTATACAAGGAATTTTTGTAAAAATCCAAGCACTCATAGTATATATGATATACTACTAGCAAATGAAATTTGTTTTGCATCTTGATGTACTTGGGAAAGACATACAAAATATCTTTTGTACGTATAAATATACAATATGGATGTATATTTATAAGAATTTATTAAAATAAGATGTCCTGTCAGATTATGGTAGTGCTTGGGGAAAATATATTACAAATTAATATGTAACATACTCTTTAGTCCTGTGCGTTTATGAAATCAAGTGAGACAAGGCCAGCTTATTTACCTTTTTCATTTTCAGAAATGGAAATTTTAAAAAAAAATTGAGCCTCTCAAGGGCTGGTTGTGCATGAAGTACTTGATGGGGCATTGTAAGCCATGTACCTGCCAAATCATTTATTTGTTGATTTACTCAGTTAACATATTTAACATTTATTAAGCATGCCTACTACATTAAATGTATTATCCTACACTTTTTGGTACAGACAAGCCTCTTCCCTAACAGAATTCAGAATGAAAGGTGATAAATATTTAACTTTTAAACAAATGAAATTATCAATAAATACACATTACAAAGATCTGGAGAAAAAGAAACAACAACAAGCAAGCAAAAAACAAATCTGAAGGAGAATAAATGAAAAAAAAAGTTTCATAGATAATAATAAATGGTGGTTGCTCAGAGTGATCACAGATATCCTTGTCTAGAATACTTAACTTAGTTAAATACTTAGTTACTTAACTTAAACCCTGTAGCTTGAGGATAGCCATCTATATAGAGAAAAAGATGGAAGGGCATAAAAAATAGCAGCTGCAAAATGTCTAAATCATGAAAGAGGTCGGCATGTGTGAGGAAAAAAAAGCGGGATAGGGGTGTAGTGAATAAGGGAGAGATTGGCACTGATGAAGTTGTAGAGGTGAACAGGGAAACAGATGGTGTAGAGAATCATAAATCTTGGAAAGTATTTGGGGTTTGACCCGTATATTTATTGAAAAAAAACAACTGAAAGGAATTTGAGGAGTGCTTTATAAATGAATGAATGAATAAAAAATAGGCAAAACAAACAAATACCCAAGCAACTTCTGCTATATAGAATGGCTTATACCTTGCAAAGACAGAAGTGAGCCAGTTAAGAAAGAAAATAAGGAGGTCAGTTAAAAGATTCTTATAATAGTCCAGATAGATATTGTTTTGCATCATGATGTACTTGGATAAGACATAAGATTTTAAATATGGATGTATATTTATAAGAAATTTATTAAAATAAGATGTCATGTTGGATAGATACAGTCTGAATGAAGGTGGAAGTTTAAATATGCAAAAGTGAACAGATTTTATACTGGATACTTATTTCAGGAAATTCAAAATCTGAAAGAAAGCAGCAATAACCTATTTCTCTAATCCATGTAATTTAAATTTGAAAATCTGAAAAGGCTTCAGGATGTAAGACCAACCAGACACAGGAGGAATTAAGAAACTTTAGCAAAAATTCTAAGTTCAGTTTGATGTAGAACATAATGTAAAAAGTAAATAATAGGACATTAAAAATAGGTAATTGCAAGAGAATATGCATATTAATAGAAACATAAGGAATTTTGAGAAAATAGAATGGATTAGGGACTTCATAAAATAGAAATATTTTCTTAGTTTGTGGCATGAATTGTAAAAAGAACATTGTGGTGCTTTGTTTGTTTGTTGTTTTGACATAGAAAAAGAATAGTATCCAGATTACTCAAAACTCTGCGGCCAGAAAGAACATGTAGGTAAAATGTAGACAGAAGCTAAGGGAAAACCAATGTGAAAACCTTGTCTATTGTTGAAGTTCTCGATGTACTTTTTAAAAATTTTATTCATTGAGTTCTTCAGTTCCCAGATTGCTGTTTGGTTCTTTTCAATGATATCTCTTTGTTAAATTTTCATTAAGATCACAAATTGTTTCCCTGATTTCTTCATATTATCTATTTGTGTACTCTTATATCTTGCTGCATTTCCTTAAGATCATAATGAATTCCTTTCCAGGCATCTCATATACTTCCTTTTCCTTGGGATTCATTACTGAATAGTTATTGTGTTCTTTTGGAGGTGTCATGTTTCTTTGGTTTTTCATATTTCTTGTGTCCTTATGTTGATATCTGTATATCTGGTGTAAGAGCCACTTCCAATTTTATGCTTTTCTCTCATAGTAAAAGCCTTTTTTCCTGTTTATATATCTATGGTAGTTGTTAGGTAGGGTGCTTTGGGTTTGATTATGAGTGGATATGATAATGAGTGCAATAGTTTAGTCTCTATATGTTTTCGTTGGCTACAATCGATGTCAGTGGTGTTTGTAAGTTCTTCTGTGGCTTAGGCTGTGGTGAGGCTTTATGAAGGATGAGGATCACAGGCAGACAAATTATCAAGCCCTTGTTTGGCACATGTAGACACTGGTGGTGGTTGGGGGGCTGGGCGTGCCAGCCCTAGGTGGCATACGTGGGCACCAGCAGTGGGGGGAGGCTTACGGTGGGTTGATTCTTGGGCCCTATGTGGCATATACAGGTGTTGGTGGTGTCAGCAGTGAGCAGGGAAGGCTGGTCCTTTATTCCAAGGGTGACACTTATGGTACCAACCTTGGCAGTAGTGGCAGCAGCCTGGTTCTCAATATCCTGGGTGGGTACTGGCAGTGGTGGCAGCAGGCTGGGTAAGCCAATCCCCAGGCCTTCAATTGGGTGGTTGTTGGTGACAGCAGCAGCAAACTGATGGGCTAATCTTTAGGCCACTGGGAGATGTGCACAGGTACCAATAGTTGTGGCAATGGGCTGGGAGGCTGGTCCCTAGGCCCCTGGGAGGTGCATATGTATGCTGTCAGTATTGGCAATGAGTAGGGTAGGCCTGTCCTCAGGCCCCAGGACAGCACAGCAAGGGCGCTAGCAGCAGCAGGCTGACTGAGCCAGTCCTCAGACCCCTAGAATGCACACACATATGTGGTCTTGGCAGTGGCAGTAACAGCAGACATGACAGGCCCATCCTCCACCCTCCTTTTGGCATGTGCAGGTACCAGTGGCAGTGAGCTGAGAAAGCTGATCCTCGGGCCCCTGGATAACATGTGTGGGCATTGGCATTGTTGCTAGTGGGAAGGGGAGATCTATCTTCAGGACCCTGGACAGCATGTGCAGGTAGGTACCCAGAAGGCACAAGGAAGTACATGGTGGTTCTGTCATTGGAGCCTATTCTAGGCTCAGTTCCTATGAAGGCTAAGGGGCTCTCCTGTGGCTAGGATTGCAGGTGTCCATTATGGAAATATAGACCACTGGAGATCTCTCACTGACCTTTTCCCTGCAATAGGTTGTCCCTCTTGGCTCCAAGCCCATCCTGGCCAGGACAGCTATTTCACCTTCCTCTCCTTCCATGCCTCAGAGGGTTTCTTTCACTTCCCTGATTAATTCTAATATTCTTTCTTAGATGCTATATTCAACATATAGTTATCTACTTTCTTTTTTGTTCCTTCTTTGTGGAGGAAGAGAGTGCTAGGCACATCTAGTCTGCCTTCTTGATGAGGTCTGCATTTATTCCTTGAGTGTAGGTCACACTTTCCTGCTTCTTTGCATCTTACAATTTTCTGTTAAAAACTGTGTACTTTAGATAAAGGAGCATCTGTCTACTGATTTTTCCCCAATGCCTATAGTTGATACTTTTTTTGTATTATGTTTATTGGTTGGTGAATAAGGTTGATGGGTATAATGGTGATTGTTATACTTTTTTTCCAACCTATCTGTATATTTAAAATCTTCTATGTAAACTTTGAGAAAATAATTTTAACCAATTTATACTTTAATCTTAATGCTGCTGGGGTGGGCAATAGAACATAATAAATTATTGAGCGACTAATAATAATGAGCTTTATTTTTTATAGGCAAACTTGGTAATGATACTTTACTATAAAAAACTATCAATAATGATTTAAATCATTACTAGAAATTTACAATATATTAGTTAACGTATGGGAAAAATACAAATCCTACTTTTTGTTTGATTCCCTGGGGGAGGTTACATATACAGTGACAACATGACCTTTCAAACACTACTATGAAATTATTTTATTCCCTTCCCCAAAGACAGAGATGTATGCCTAAGTTATCTCCTTTTCTCATTTTGTTGCTGACAAATGCATCCTCTACTTATAGTGTGTACTTGCTAACATTTCAATTTTTATTAATCATTTTCTATATTGTAGGATTTTTGTTATTTTATTGGCTAATTTAAAAAAATGCCTTGGATTAATAGGCAAATAGAATGACTAAATTATTTATTATTAATATTTAACTACTCTACATAATTATGATCGGGATCTAAAAAACAAGCAGACAATTTGCTGTTTTTAGATGGAGATCCCTCTGCTCTTACTGAATTGTTCTGGGCAAGATTTTGGTATCAAAACTTCAAACTAACTCTTTAAGTGAGTCTCTGCAATAGTATATCATCTCTAAAATAACATCTCTAAAATAATTAATGCTAATATAGTTTCTGATTTTTCTCTTGGTATGATCCCCTCTGTAATTAATGTGCTATCATATGAAAATATTAACTAAGCTTAATTTATATACATTTGTAAAATGCAACCATATTTGACAACAGGTAAATTGTTCATGAAGAGACTCTTATCTGTCCAAAACCAATTTCGGCAAATGATAATGTGATAGCAATTATCAAAACATATATTCATTGAATTTCTTATAGATCCACATAAACACTATGGAAATGATGGTCAGATACCAGCCAATTGGGGAGCATCAGGAAATGTCATATAATAATTAGGATTACATATAAAAAACAAAGTATTTTGACATAAAGAAAATAGGAGACATTTCAAGAAGCAGAAATAGCAAACTTAACTATTCAGAACTTTGAGTGTTCAAATTAAGGATGTGTTTGAGAAAGATGAGAAAGTCATTAGTTTTCTGGAATATTCATAAGTTCTCACTTCTTTTTCATAACGTAAATATATGCATTTTTCATTATTATATGCATAAGAAAATTGAGATATATTGCTATGCCTATCTTAGAAGATTTCTTTATTCTACAAAAGATCTGAGAATAATTTTTATTTCAATATTGTTGGAATACATTTACATTCAGAGTATGTTTGACATGCAATGCATTTCACATGATTCAAGGTTGCTTTTTAACTGCATTGTATATGTAAATGGAAAAGATCCTGAAATTAAGGGTGACTTTTGGCAATTCATGGAAAGCATGCTTGACTCATTTGTCTTTATCTTCCACAGGTTGGTTAGGTGACACTGCTTACATTCCCATAATACACTATATGTATTCCATAAACTGTAAAATACTGTATATAAATTATAATATCTATCACTGTGCCTATTGCTCCCAAATGAACTTAGCCAAGGAATGTCTTAGTTATCTTTGCACCCCTCATCTTGACCTAAACCATCGAATTATATCTTGCATAAATTATCTTTTCTTATGATGTATAAAATTGTGTATTTATTCATTTATTCCAAAACCTTTATTTAGTGATTATTAATGCCAGAGACCAATTAGGAAAATGATGTAATATTGCTTTTTACTTTTACTATTTCCATATTATTTACATGCATAACAAAAACGTATCATTTCTATCCTATACTTGTTATAAAGCTTTTGGACATATGCATACAAAGGTGAAATCAAGGTTAGCATGACGTTTGCTGGGTTGTTAACATTCAGATTGAGGATTCTTTACACATTAAAATAAAAATTATATTAATTTCCATGATTTGTTAATATTTTAGCACTGACCAGAACACAACTGTTAATAGCTGAATATAAATCTGAAAAGAGAAATTTTCTTGGATTTCCAGAGACAGTTTAGAGTCAGAAGACCTGAGTTTTAATACTAACAGGCTCTAGGACCCTAGCCAATGTATTGGACATCTTTGGGTTTAGTTTCCAAGATGACTTCTGTGGTTCTGTCTGGTTGCTTTGAATGACCCTTTACATTAGAACTAGGGATTCCCTTTTCTAATAATTTCTTTCTTTCTTTCTTTCTTTCTTTCTTTCTTTCTTTCTTTCTTTCTTTCTTTCAAGTGAGATAAACAGAGGGCTCTTTTGTTCATTCTGAAGTTAATAAAACTAATCTCTGATTCAGAAATCAGAACACCCAAAGTAAAAAACCTTAAATTGCCCTTAATAGTAGTAGAAATTGGGTAATTTCCCCATCTGTAATATGAGATAATAATTCCCATCTAAAAACCTTGTGAGGACTAAACCAGTTCACATAAAGTAAATTGCGAAGTGACAATTATGTAAGTATAAGGCACAGTTATCTGGCAGACTATGTGTGCACCTTCATGATAGCCTTCAATATTAGCAAGTGTTTATGCTGAAGTAGCTGTTTAATTGCTTTGCTTTTATTTCTTTACTTAGTCTTGCAACTAACTGGTTTTGTTATTTTAAAGTTTTCAACGTCTGCTACCAGGAAAGGACAGTACCACATATATTTGTAAGAATGCTTACTTCCTAATATATACAGAATTTAAAAGCTTAATTTTATTAAGTTATTTTTAAGGATGGTGTCTTTATGAGAGCCTAAAGTAAATAGCAGCACATAGCATTTATCTTGAGTAATTTTTTCTTTAATTTAAAACTAAGATTTATGAAATATCCCATTACAGAATATGTAATGCAAAAAAATAAAAAACCTGATTGACAGGCAAAAACATGTATTTTATTCAGAGAAAAAAATCTTCCAAAATCTCTCCCTTTTTTTGTTTCATTCAGTTGTGGTTGCCTAGAAACCAGTACTAGAATCATGATTTAAGCGAGTGAAATTTTATGTCTCTTTTTTTTGCCCTAATGTGAAGAGCACTAGACTGAATATCAGTCAAAATTAACAGCATCTCATTAGAACTTTGCTATGACACTTCCCTTTGGGTGGCCACACTGGCAGGCCCACTGCTTGCTGTCTTTAAAACTAAGAAAGCGGACTCTTGTTAATTGGCCAGTAGGGGGTAGCCAATTTCCTCCTCCTTTCTAAATCTGGGATTGACTCTGTCATATCCTTCAGGCCACCCCTCTCAGATGTTTTGAGTGCTTTAGACATGGGAGTTATACATCATTTTGTAGAATCTTTCTTTACAACTGAAAACTATGTGTTGAGCTGTTTCAAATGATTTTTAGAATAGTTTCTTTACTAACAAAGAAAAATGATATAAGAATTGCTAAGGTCAATGCAGTGAAAGGTGTACATCATTTTATTTATTCTTTCCTATATACCTGACTTCTTACCAAAGAAGAACTAAGGACACACTGCTCAGAAAACTCAGAAGTCCAAATGTGCTATTTGTGAAAAGCTAAACATAATAGCGTTGATAACAATTCTATGGAGGATGTACTATCCAGATTCATGTGAAGCACACGTGATTTGTCATTTAGTTCTATTGTGTTCAAGTACTTTTTCTTCCCATTTCAGATGATACCAGAGATGAAATTTAACCAGGCTGTAGCTTTCTCCCCAAGGAAAGAACAATTTGTATTTGAAATGAACTACAGGTGATGAGGGACTGAAATGGTCCAGCCCTGATTTGCTAGTTAGGAAGGTATGTTTCAAATCAAATGGGACTTGATAAAGCCATTTGACAAAGTGGGATTAGCATTAAGTCCAAATGTAAACAGCTTGGGCTAGGAGTAAGGCAGAGTGTGGGGGCAGAAGGAAGCTGATTAGTAATTCAGATTTTATCTTGAATGAAAAGAGACTGATAGCTGGAATCCTGGCAATCTTCACCTTTTGTTGACCATCTGTACTGTGAGTTCCCCAGCAGAGAGCCAGCTCATTTGGGGACAGGAGAGCAGAAGGGCATAGCTTCTCACAGGAGAGAAAAACCAAAAGCCACGCTAAACACCATCAATTAAAATGCATTAGTCCTGTAGGAGCTGCCCATTAGAGTGTCGAGTGTGCACAGATGCCGCTGTTGCGAGCATGACACCGGTAATTAGGTATCACAAGTAGGAGGACTTCACACACTATTTAGCAAAAACATCACACTAGTTTTCATAAACTCTTGCCATAACTTTAATTGTAGTGGAATTTCACCAATATTGGTCAAAAGAAATATTGCCATTTTGCCACAGGCAGGACTGCTGCTTTCTAATTAGGTTTAAGACACATAACAAAATAGATGAGATTACAAAATATTAATAGAAGGGAGAAAAAGAGAGCACTGTGCTATTATAAGTGTGTTAGTTATGATAAATGTCTGTACTTAGTCAAGAAAAATTAAAGCCCTATTTATTCTTATACATTTTCATGTTCCCTGTCATTGCTGACTGATAGCTTGTCTTTTGAGTACGTCTGTAATGCTTTAAAATAAATAAAACGACTTGAATCTGCATCTCAATTGCTGCAGTATATTTTCATTTGCACTGTAACTTGTGTTGGAAAAATCTGTACTGTTTAAGAAACTGTCCCTCCTGTTCTCATTCTTAGTCTCTCTTTCTCCATTTCTCTTTATTCCCCTAATATAGTATTCTCTTCACAAAATTCAGACGAGAAACAATAAAATGATCCTGACTGATACAGCATCTGTGTGATATAGACTGGGCCACCCAGAATGAGATATTGTAAACAGGTCTCCGGTGGACTAGTGTCATTTTCTGAGAAGCATCATACATACAAAAAGACCCTTTTCTTTCCTGATGTATCAGGGAAAAGATAATGAAAGGGTAGAGTCCCTTTCCCTCCCAAATCTAAGGCTATGTAAACACAGAATCTGACAGTCCCAAACATCGACTATCACTGCAAACTTCTCAAGGGAATGCGGTGAGCAACATGCAGATTAATAGAAAAGGCAGATTAAATAAGTCATCTGAGCATCCCTGATGCTTCCTTCCTGCTCCCTACACATCTTCTTTGTAAGGGCTCTGTACATTACTCTCATTAGAACAACCTGTACAAGCTGCTATATCTTTCAGGAAGACTATCACGGTAAGGCAACAAGAATCAATGGCAAAATCTTCAAGAGGACAATCAGGCAGTCCCCAGGACAGTGAGGAGGCAAGGAAAACAACAGCTTGTAAAGCTTGACAAGCTCGAGTCAGATGCTGCTTCAGGACTCCGTTGCTTGGCGTCTGCCTTTTCAAATAAGGACCTTGTTCTTCAGGGAGGCCACAGACCTGCTGTCTTCATTTTGGATGCATAAAGCTGCCCAAGGTAGAGGTCCAGAGTGATTTAGAGAGTACATTTCATACAGAAATGAGAACCAGACCACTGGGAAAACTAAAAATAGAATAAAATAAAATACTTCAGAATCTACAAGCGTATGTGCCTGTACATGTGAGTGTGTATTGGGAGCCATTAATGATATGTGTGTAATCAATAATCTAGAAGCCTTGCACTGAGCTATTTAGATACTAGTCTAAAAAAAAAAAAAAAAGAAGGCACTCAAGCAATAAATATATTTTATATTTGCTATCTATTTTGTTCTTAGAAAATAATAAAAATGTATTTTTTAAAATAATATTTTCAAATTCTGTGTGTTTGAGTCTATTTTTAAAAATTAAGGTATCAAGAAACTAAGACATTAAGCTATATGACTTGTCTGATAGATATATCTCTAATCTTTAAAATCTCCAAACATATTCTAAATGTGTTCTACAAATTAGAGGTCAAATGAAAAAGATCACAAATGATACTTCACGGGTTCTTATTGCATCTATCAGTACAGAACAGAAATTGAAGTGGCAACCTAATTGCTTTGAATACAAACACCATATTATTTCATTGGATTGGTATTTGCATAAGATGATTAGTCCTCTCACCAGTTGAAAGAAGCTATCAGTACTAAAGAAACAATTAAAAGTATTTCTGATCCTATGAGGCACAGGCTAGTAAAACTCATTCCCTCTTGGGAGGAAAGTGCTTGTCCATATGAGGTAAATTATCTCTCCAAGGGAGCCAAATGATGATAATGATTTTCAGAGGCCAAGTGATAACTCAGCGACGAGTAAAATTTTTCCATGGCAAGTATGAGTTTAGAGTATTTATCGATCCCCCTGAGCCTTTCACATTAGAAATATAGCACACGGCCCAATAATTTGCTATTTCTAAATCTAAGTGTATTTAGCCAACATATAGCTGGTTATTAGGGATAATAGCAATGTTTATGACATGAGTTTGCTGGCTCTGGATGTGTGCATCACATATATGCTTGCTGACATCATTTAAAGCTTTAAAACACAATATATTAGGATATGAGCTACTCAAGATTATATACACACACAAGAATAATTGAGTAATTATACATCTGTCATACATATCTATCTATGCACTCTCAAGAGTACAGCTAAAAAGTCTACCATCAGTCAGTCAGAAATTTTGCAACTTGTCATGAAATATTCTTCCTTTGTTTTCATCATGGAGCTAACCACAGTAGATGCTGAGGTAACAATAGAGGAGTATTTCTTTCCAGTGTTTTCTCCAGTTTATTTCTTAGGGGTATTTATTATTGGATCAATCTCATTTGCAGGCCTCCTAAATAAATTTACAGGTTTCTACAGGGTTGATGGGCAAATATGCCTATGGGCAGTGAGTGGGAACTTCAAATGGTAGCAAGCAGTGAGTTTTCTCTGCTAGGATATTTAGTTTGGTACAGTCAGTGAAAAAGAAAAACATAGCTGAGTCTTCAATAAAGCTTAAGACACAGTCTTCTTTCAAAATTACACTTTGATTGAAGTGCAAAGGTTCAAAGCTAAAACAGCTAAATATATAGGAGAGAAAGTAGTCTACGTTCTCAAGTAATGAAAAATATATCAATTTATTACACACTATATATTCTTCTAGTTTGACTTCCATTCTTTATAAAAGCAGAAAAAAATCGTAGATATCTTTCAAGGCAACTTGAGAAACTACTGAACACTCATATCAAGAACTGGTCCTGTGTGTAAAATGGAAGAGAAAAAGTGGAGCTGGGTTTAAATAAGTAGTAACTGGTAAAAGTGTAATTTTTATATTAAAACTATAGAAATGACATAACATCTCTACAAATTATTACAGTCTTTCTGAAAGACTTCTAATTAATTAATTTCTAATTAATTTCTTCCTTATTATCGACTTTTGCAGATCCTTTGAATAGGGGGAGGACTGCCAGGAAAAGTTATCTTCTCTACTTGTCAGACATTTTAAATCACATAGCAGAAAACTCAAAAAATTCTATCATATTAAAATGACTATGAAACTTCTTACAAGTTTTCATCAGAATATCCTATAATACCTCCCTTGTTAGTTTCTTCATGATTTACTATGTTATGTTTCCACTAATTGGGAAATATGAGCTCACCATCATCTCCATATTATTCTCTCATTCTCTCCAAATATCATTCTCTGGTGTTTCAAAAAAGTTTCTTAAATAGGTGATTAGCTCTACTATTCTGATGCTCTCAAAATAACCTCTTTCTGGATAAAATAATGAAAAATTACCATCCAGAAGAATAATCTTGTAGGAATCAGCAGAAAAATCCTATAAGAGTATTAAATAAGGAATGACATTATCAAATATTTTAAAAAGTATTATAAAGCTATGATAATTGAAAGGCTTTGTCTTTGTACTATGTCACATGTCAATATAAAATTAATATAGGATAATTTTGGCATTTAAATTTAACAGAGACAATACTGGTAACTCAATAAATGATGTAGAGGTAGCTGGTTAACCATTTATTAATAGAAAAGCAATTAAACCAGTTTTATTACCTTATTTTGCATGAGTTTATAAAAATTCATGTAGTTCAATGACAGAGTTAAAATAAAAGCAAAAGATAACTCATAGAATCAGTAAAAAAGATTGACAGATATCTAATATATTAAGTGAAAAAAAAACAAAAGCAAGATATAGAACATATACAAGAGTATGTTTTCAATATACTGATTTATGTGCCTGTGTGTTTGTACACATATTGGATGTTTCTGAAAATCCCAAAATGAGGTGAACATGGTTGACAACAGTGGGGGCCCAAAATAAAAAGGTACAGTGAGTTTAGACAAATGACTTGCTTTTCTCAATACATAATTTGTAATTATTGAAATTCTTATCCTTAACATATAGATTTTAATAATAATTGTTTTATTTCAAGGGGGTACAAATGTTATAGATTACATGGATTGCTTTTGCAATGCTTGCGTCTGGGCTATAGTGTGCCCATCACCCAAATAATATTCACTACCAATTAGATAGGTTTTCGCCCATCCACTTCTTGCCCCTCCCCCCCTGCTTAATTTCCACTGAATTTTACTTCCCTCAGTGGACATATGTCCTCATCGGTTAGTTTTAATTTAATAGTGAGCACATGTGGTGTTTGCTTTTACATACTTGAGATACTTCATTTAAGAGAATGGTCTCCACTTCAATCCAGATTATTGGAAAGGTATTAATTCATCTTTTTGTATGGCTGAGTAGTACTCTGTGGGATATATATATATATATATATATACATATACACATCACATTTTATTAATCCAATCATGATTTGATGGGCACTTGGGTTGATTCCACATCTTTGCAATTGTGAATTGTGCTGTAATAAACATTCAAGGGCAGGTATCTTTTTGATAAAAAGTCTTCTTTTCTTTGGGTAGAAACCCAATAGTGGAAATACTAGATCGAATGGTAGATCTACTTTTAGTTCTTTGAGGAATCTTCATATTATTTTCCATATGGGTTGTACTAATTTGTACTCCCACTAACAGTGTGTAAGTGTTCCTTTCTCCTTGCATCCATGCCAGCATCTATTGGTTTTTGACTTTTTAATAAAAGCCATTCTTACTGGGGGTATGAGATATCTCATTGTGGTTTTTATTTGCATTTCCCTGTTAGTGACATTGAGCATTTTTCATTTATTTATTGGCCATTTGTTTTTCTTCTTTTTAGAAGCTTCTGTTCATGTCTTTTGCCCACTTTTCAGCTGTGCAGAAGCTTCGTGGTTTAATCTAATCCCATTTATTAATATTTGTTGTTGACACATGATTGGTGTCTTAGTCATAAATTCTTTGCCTAGGCTGATATCTAGAAGAGTTTTTTCTACATTTTCCTCTAGAATTCTTGTGGTTTCATACCTTAGATGTAGGTGTTTTATCTATCTTGAATTAATTTCTATGAGTGGTGAGAGGTAGGATTCCTGTTTCATTATTCTGCATGTGGCTATCAAGTTTTTCCAACACCATTTATTGAATAGGGCTTCTTTTCCCCAGTGTACATTGTTGTCTGTTTTGTTGAAGATCAGTTGGTTGTAGGTAGATGGTTTTATATCTGAGTTCTCTGTTCTTTTTTATTGGACTATATTTCTATTTTTGTACCAATACTATGCTGTTTGGCTTACTATAGCCTTGTAGTATAGTCTGAAGTCTGATAATGTGATGCCTTCAGATTGGTGATTGTTTTTCTATTTGTTTGTATCCTCAGTGATTTCTTTCCTCAGAGTTTTATAGTTCTCCTTGTTGAGATTTTTCACCACACTGGCATTTTATTTTCTTTGTAGCTATTGTGAATGGTATTGAGTCTTTGATTTGACTCTCAGTTTGACTGTTATGGGATATAGAAATGCTGCTGATTTATATACATGAATTTGTATCCTGAGACTTTGCTGAATTTATTTATCAATTCCAGAAGACAGAGACATTTGGTGGAACATTTGGGGCTTGCTTTTGTTTTTATGGTGAATCACATTTATTGATTTACATATGTTGAACCATCCTTCATCCCTGGGATGAAGCCCACCCAGTCCTGGTGTATTATTTGTTGTGCTGTGCTGTTGAATTCAATTTGCTGGAATTTTATGGAGGATTTTCCCATATATATCATAAAGGATATTGGTCTGTAGTTTTATTTTTTGTTGTGTACTCTCCTGGCTTTGTTATCAAGGTGATACTGGCTTCACAGAAGGGATTCCCTCCCTCTCAATATTATGGACTAATTTCTGTATTATAGGTAACAGGTCTTCTTTGTAGGTCTGATAGAAACAGGCTGTGAATCCATCTGGTCCAGGGCTTTTTTTGTCCTTGGGAGGTTTTTTTTTATCACTATTTTTATTTCACTACCTATTATTGGTCTGTTCAGGAGTTCCCTTTCTTTCATGGTGTGTTTCCAGGAACTTCCCCATTTCCTCTATGTTCTCTCATTTAAGCACATAGAGATTAATATAATATTCATGGGTGGTGTTTTGTATTTCTGTGGTATCAGTTATAATGTCACCTTTTTTATTTCAGACTGAGTTTATCTGGGTCATTTCTCTTCTGTTCTTGATTAATCTAGCAAGAGATCTGTTGATTTTGTTTATCTTTTCAAAGAACCAAATTTTTAAAATTAATGCTTTGTATATTTTGTTTTGTTCTGTTTTTCAACTTATTTAGTTATGGTCTGACTTTCGAGAATTCTTTTTTCATGCTGGCTTTTGGATTGGTTTGATCTTCCTTTTCTAGTTCCTTGATGTGTAATATTAGGTTGTTAATTTGTGATCTTTCTGTGTTTTTGATATAGGCATATAAGGTTATGAATAGTCCCCCGAGGAATGCATTTTCTGTGCCCCATAGATTTTGATAGCTTGTGTCCCCTTTTCATTCAGTTCAAAGAAAATTTTTTTATTTCCATCTTAATTTCATTCTTGACATTCAGCAACAAGTTGTTTAATTTCCATTACATTGTGTAGGTTTGAATATTTCCCTTGTGATTGATTTCTAGTTTTATTCTGCTGTGGTCTGAGAAGGTACATGGTATGATTTCAATTTGTTTGAATTTGTTAGGACCTGTTTTATGGTCTAAGATATGATCAACCTTGGGTAACATCCCATTTGCTGCTGAGAAGAATGTGTATTCAGTAGTTTGGGGGTAGAATGTTCTGTAAATGTCTGTTGGGTCCATTTGATTTAGAGTTTGGTTTAAGTCCATTGTTTATTTTTTATTTTGTGCTTTGATGATTTGTTGAGCTTTGATAATGGGGTGTTGTGGTCCCCGGCAATTAAAATGGTGCTATTTATTTATTTGCTTAGCTCTAGTAAAATTTAGTTTATGTATCTGGGAGCTCCTGGTTGGGCACATACATATTTACAATTGTTATATCTTCTTGATGAATTTCTCTCTTTACCACTATATAGCAACCCTCTCTATCTTTCTTTACCTTTGTTGGCTTAGAGTCAATTTATCTGACATGAGAATGGCTACCCCTTCTCTCTTTTGATTTCCATTGGCATGAAGTATTTATTTTTTATCCTTTCACATTGAGTCTGTGGGTATCTTGTGGTTTAGTTGTGTTTCCTCAAGATGGTGGATAATTGGGTTGTATTTTTTCATCCATTCAGCCAGCCTATGTCTTTTGAAAGGTGCATTCAGTCTGTTAACATTAACGGATAGCATTGATATGCGGGATGTTGGTCTGTTCATTCTGCTGGGCAGTCCCATATTGCTTTGTTTTACCTCTTGTTCTATTATTTTATAAGAGATGTGAGTTTGAGATTTTTAAAGGGATTTTACACTGGTGAGTATCTGTTGTGCTATTTTGTGAATAAGGCTATTCTGAGTATTCTGTGCATGGCAGGGCTGGTCATGGCAAATTCCCTCAGCATTTGCTTATCTAGAAAAGACTTAAATTCTCTGTCAATTGTGAAACTTAGTTTTGCAGCTTACAAAATTCTAGGCTGCCAGTCTTTCTGTTTAAGTTGATTGAAGATGGAGCCCCAATCCCTTCTGTCTTGTAATGTTTCCACAGAGAAGTCTGCAATTAGCTTGATATGTTTTCATTTGTAGATTATCTGATGTTTTCATTTTGCTGCTTGTAGAGCTTTCTCCTTCATTTTTACTTTGGCCAGGTTAATTACTGTGTGCCTTGGAGATAACCTATTTGCTATAAATCTTCCCAGTTTTTGATGACCATCTTGTATCTGTATGTCTGAATTTCTGGTAATATCAGGGAAATTTTCTTCAAAATTTCCTCCAATAGATTTTTTTATGCTTTTAGCTTTTTCTTCTTCTCCCTCATAGATACCTATAATTCAAATGTTAGTTTGCTTCACTTAGTCCCATATCTCTCTCAGTGATTGCTCAGACTATTTTATGCTCTTCTCTGCCTCTTTGAATGACTGAGTTATCTTAAAAGCCTTGTTTTCAAGCTCTGAGATTCTTTCTTCTCCTTGGTTTAGCCTGTTGTCAAAGCTTTCAACTGCATTTTGAAATTCCCTGAATGACTTTCATTTCTTTATGTTCTATTATGTCCTTTCTTATGTTGTCTTGCTCTCTAGTGACTTTTTCATTTTTTTTTCATCGATTTCCTGAAATTTTGGGGGGGGGCTCCTTTTTGCTGGTTTTCAATTTTCTCTTCAATTTCATTCATCTTATTTTCCATCCATATTCTGAATTCCATTTCTGTCATTTTGACAACATCCTTGCGTGTAGAATCTACTACTGTTGCTCCATTGTGTTTCCTTGGGAGTCTCAAACTATTTTGTTTTTTCATGTTGTCAGGCTTCTTTTGCTGGTTTCTTCTCATCTGGCTTCTCTTCTTTGGCTTTGGTTTAATAAGATTGCAGGACACCTGTTCTCCTTTGTTGGGGACTGCTCTGGGCTGGGGGATCCTGAGTGAAGTGTTGGACCTCGGGAGGTTCTACCTGCCCAGTGGTAGTGGTGGGGACTCAGTGGTGGAGTCTTGAGGTCCAGGCACATCTCTGGAGTTTCAGGGGTTGAATCACATGCCCAGTTGGGGCCCTGAAGATACAGGGGCATAGCCTCAGACTTAGGAACAGCGAGAGCTTTGGAGCTGGCTCTGGGGATTTTGGGTGCAGAGCCACTCATATGAGGCGATGTTCCACTAGCATAGGGACTGCTAATGACCAACTGTGCAGGCAGGAGTTTTTCTCAGCATCCCAGGGTCTGTGTACATGGGCTGGAGCTACTGGTTGGCCAAGGTTTCCTCCCCACACCTAGGATCCACTGAATTAGTCACCCCAGGCTTCCCAATTGAAGCCTGTAGTGTTTGAGGCTCCTCCTATGTTCAGCTCCCATGCTGGGCTAGAGGTGTGTTCAACTCCCAGTCACAGGGTATGACATAGGGGAGTGTCTGTTCCCTCTCCAGCCCAGTGAGAGTGATGCAAAGGCTACTGCTGGAAGGCTGGGTCCTGAGCAAACCTGGCTACATGCACCAGAGCTATCAATATGGCATTGATTATGGAAACCTGGAATTGGTAGGCACCAGATCTCTGCCACTCTGCTCTCTGACGAAATGTCTCTGCACAGACTCTGAGCAGAATAAAAATTTAACACAAGTTAATAAAATAAGAAATATAGTCTACTTCAAGATTTCCCACATGACATTATCCTTTCACATATAATTTGGTACTCATTAAACAATCATAATTATACTAATATTCTCACTGCCTTTATTTATATGTACTCTACATTACTTTTTGTTAGTAAAGTATGTTTCTTGAAAATATATAACAACCTTAGAGGAAACTATGACAAATTTTTTTAACTGACACACATTAATTGCACATGTTTATGTAGTTACAGTGTGATGTTTTGATACTATATATATTGTATAATAATCAAATCATGGTATTTAGCATATCCATCTAGCTATTTTGAAATATATGCTATAACATTATTTAATATGGTCACCTACTGTGCTATAAAACACCAGAACTTATTCCTATCTAACATTAAGTATGTATCCCTTGACCAATTTCTCCTCAACATCCTCTTTAACTTTCTTAGCCTCTGGTAATCAGTATTCTATTCTGTACTTTTATGAGATCAGAAATCCTTTCACTTGCAGAAACATGGATGAATCTGGAGGACATTTTGCTAAGGGAAATAAGCCAGGCTCAGAAAGACAAATACAACATGAGCTCACTCATTTGTGGAATCTAAAAAAAAAAAAAACTGTCATATTTTAACTAATTGAGAAGATAAACTTTGGCTTTTGGACATTTAATGTGTAGAAATTAAAATGACTCATTTTTCTTTAGATACTCAAAAATGTTTACTTTCTCAAATTTGTCATTGAAGATTTCTTTGTGTCTCCTCAAGGGCCCAAGCCATTTCACTGAATACAAGCATGTGCTTAATCTTAACCTCATTTTAAAGACCTTTCCCCTGAAAGGCTCAAAAAGGAGCCAAGAATGCTTAGTGTAAAACCATCCTTTCCCAGCTCCAGCTTTTCACTAGCAAATGTGATATGGGGTCATTAGACACTCCCTTCTTCTTTGCTGAATAACCTCAACATACTCACTTGCCATGAGACTCATTAATCTTATTTTCTAGAATTTTTAATTGTTCACCCAAGAAGCCCTAAATTATTAGTCCTTCACATACAGTTCTCCTATTCCATTCCCATATGCCTTCCTTCTTCACCTTCTTAAACCTCTCCACTGTGCCCTCTGGAAAGCAGAGTTTATTTCATATCCTCTTTATGCTCTATATCCTTAACCTCTTCTCCAGCATCCCTTTGCCTTCTCACTCCAATTAAAACCTGGCTGTTCTCTGAGGACTCTATTTCTCCTGTGCCTTTCTCATCTAGTGGAAGTTCTCTCTCCATAAGTCATACTACTAGACCTAGGACAGGGGTAGATGTGTCCTCTGCTTCTCATTCTTTCTTCTAAGCCCTCACCCTCTCTTCCCTAAAGCTCTTAAGCTTTGAATCCAATGTCTATAGACTATAATGCCAATAAGCCATCCTTATAACAAACTTCAAGTTTTTTTAAACTCATGTTTCAAGACTTCATTTCTTTGTTCCATCTCTTCAACACTGCTCCATACTTAACTTGTTGTGATTTCAATGTTTAGATAAACAGTTATATCCTTGCTATGAAAGAGATTCACAAGTAGCTGAACAGCTATCTTCCAATGACTCTGTCCTTCAGGAGGTTAGGTTGCTCCTTTCCATGGTTGTACTTAGACTAGATTATTACTAATAATTGTGACCCTTTCTTTGTTTTTTGGGGGGGGGGTTACAAAATGATGATATATATTTTTTGACCCTATTTAAAAAAGTCCAGTCTTTTTTTTTTTTTCCAGCTTACTCTCTCATCCCCAACCTCCGGCAATCATTGTCTTTTCTTGCTTTGTCATAGTCAAACTCCAGCCAGGATTAAATGCAAAATTCTGTTCAGCCCTAGCTTGTACCATGCAGCTGAATGTGGCTGAAGAAAAAATACATAATTGCATTTACTGTTCTCACTTAAAATTTAGAATCATTAATGTTAAGTGAAACTTTAGTCTTGACAGACAAAAGCAATACACACCCCTACTCTATGTAAACTCTCTCTATGCTAGAAGGCTACTTCACATCTTCTCCTCTCTTCTCCAATCTCCACCTCCCCACCACCCTTCTTATACTCAGCTAAGGAGTCTACTTATTTCACTGATAAAATATAGGAATTAGAAGCAGACTTTCACGGACTTCACCCCTTCCTAACATACAATCATCTGCAACTATTTCCACTGTGTACTCTGCCTTCTTTCTACTTTTTATAGATGAATGAATTATACTAGATCTTATTTCTTCTCACATACATAAGAACATAGTTCCTTCAAACCTCTTCTCTCATAAATCACCATTAACTATATGTTTTCAAGATAGTTCCCATAAACATAAAACAGGATAATTTTCTCCTGTATTAAACAATAAAATTAACAATGCAAAAAACCTTATTTGATGTCACAACACACTGTAACCAATGTCTTGTTCCCATACAATAAAACTTCTCAAAAAAGTTGCTTATCTCTAACCTTCTCATCACATTCTCTTATTCTTTCATAAACTCAATTTAAGAAGGATTTTCCCAATGCATTTCCCTATATATTTATTTTGTCAAGTAATTAATTATCTTTACATGATATATTCAGTCCCTCTTGACCTCTCAGCAGCCTATGACACAGTTAATCGTTTCTGCCTTTGAAACTTTTTATTCACATGGTTTTCATATTTTCCTTTTGGTCCCCTGATTCACTGGCTCATCTTCCTAATCTCTTTTGTGAATTTATCTTCAGGTTTGATCTCTTTCTGTTGGAATGTCCCAAGGCTTTGTTTTGACTTTTACTTTTCTCTATCAATACCCCTCCTTTGATTATTTTATCCAGTCTCATAGTTTTAAATAGCATCTACATATTGGTAACTCACAAATATATATATTTTTATTTTGAACTTTAACATGAATTTCTGAAACAGATTTGCCTGCTCAAATCTCTGATTTGAATGGCTAACATAAAATCTGAAACTTATTGTATGCAAAACTGAAGTCAAGATATTTCTCCCTCCATAAAACTAGCATTCTCCCCCTCAATTGATAGCAACTCCATCCTCCACTTTCTAAGGTCAAGGCCCTTGGAGTTATTCTTGACTCTTTTCAAATCACCAGTGAAACAATGGTAGTCCAAGCACAATAATTTCTTACCTGGATTATTGCCAAGACTCCGCCCTGAGCCCTATGCTTTCCTCTCTGTTCCCCTTATATTGTATTTTCAACATGGTAATTGTAATAATCCTATTAAAACATATGTCAGATTTCATTTTTGTATTTAAAGCCTCCATTGGTTCCCCAGTTCAGTTGAAATTCAAGCCAAAGTCTTTAACATAGCTTACAAAAGCCCTCACACTCTGGATGCCCCTCTGATTCCTACTCCCACTACATTTCCTGTTGCTTATTTGGCTCCACTGGCTTCCTTACTCTTGTCAGAGTTGCCCTTGCCTCAGGGACTTTTTCTTGTGCTGCTTTCCCTACCTGGAAATGTATTATCCTGTATATTCAGAAGGCTCGTTTCATCACCTCCTTTAAGTCTTTGTTCACATATCACCTTGTTTCAGTGAGGCTTTCCCTGACAAGCCTCTATAAAATGTCAACATGTTCCTCAGCTGACAGCTCTTAGCTGTTTCCCTGTTGTTGTTTCTTTCTTTCCAAATCACCTTTTCTAATATATAATAAAATTATTATTTTTTTAGTGCTAGTTTTACTTCCCATAGTATAAGGTAAGATGTATGAAAGTGGGAAGATTTTTCATCTGAGTCCCTTGTTGAGATGATGTATGTCACTTCTATAAGTATATTATTTTTGCTGCTTACTAAATGTAAAGCAAATATCTAATACTGAGGAAACAAATTTGAGAAGAGTAGGATCAGATTAGTAATACACCAAAAGCTACACTACTTTGTAAATTTAGCTACAGTTCCAGGCATGGAGGTTAGATGAGGTGTCTTAATCCTTTGTTCTCTAGAAGACATGAGCTGTCACATTGGAAGAAAATAATTATAATATTTTATACCTTGGACACTAAGCTCCTCAAGATGTAGGACTGAATCTTCATAAATTTAATTGCAAATTATCTAACATATCTATTCACTCAATTAATAATTTTTAGGCATTTCTTTTGAATATAATCATGCCCAGAGATGATAAGGTACACCTCTGAAAGTCCACCGAGTGTATTAACAAAAAGAGCTAAAGGGTTGAATATATAATATCTACTCCACCTCAGATATGCAATATGTTGTAGACGGATTTAATTTGTTTAATTATTTTAAATTATTTTTCAACATTTGATTCTTAAAAATTATATCTGCCTTTTAACCACTTACATATTATTTATTAGAATGTCTCAAATGACAACTCATTCACTGAAGTCAACTGTTCTGAGTTTATAACACATTTCATTTAATCATCTTTCTTTAATTAATTTTGGTCTTATTAATCTCTTGTTCTTTCAAATGCATGTCTGAAATTCCTTTTAAAGTAATCTCTCTAATGATAAAGTATTTGTTAAATGATCTCAAGCAATTTGTAAAATTTATATACAGATGACCCTTTTACAAATCTGTTGAAGTTTAATAATCCCATAAACATAATAGCTGTTTTTAGACAATGTGAGAAAACTGGATTTGGTTATTTTTAGCCAACACAATGATTTAATTAAATCACTCTATAGTCAATGCAATTGATTGCCTTGCTGTAGAATATAAATGGTTGAAAATAATGAACAGACAGGCTGAGGCTGAAATAAATATAAGGGGTGTGTGTATGTGTATGCATGTGCATATGTATGCATATATGTGTTTATAGCCTGTATAGACACAATTATATAAAAATTTACATGAAATGATATATATTTCTACATTGATTTATGTTGAGATTTCACTCTATGATTAGTAATGTGTTCTCTCAGTGATTCATGATGTGAGAAATGAGTGATATTTAGTCCTTCAGTTATTTTTCAGAAATATTATGCACTAATATGAAGTGGATTGTCACCTATCAGATGAGGTTTGACTATCATCTCACCTGTTCCTGGCTGAAAAACACTACTTAATATTCCACTACCAGTGATTCATTATTCGAGTTAATTCTTTTCTCCTATTAAAATAAGAATACTCCATTGTGGAAGAGAAATATATTATGCATTATTCAGCTGTTAATCAATTCCACAAAAAGTATCTTGCATTTGTGTTTAATATCTCTATTCAGCTTAGGTTACTTTATCAATATTCTGAGTTTATAGTGAGTAGTAATGAAAATCATTATTTGTATTTTTTATAAAGGCTAGAAACTCACAGAACCGGGTCACTCTCTGTGGAAAATTGATGTGGATGGGGCATGACAGTAAGAGAGTAAGAGTGCCCAGAGGCGTGTGTAAGGGGACAATGGGTCAGGGATGGTGGCAGCAGTTGGGTGTGCACGGAACACAGCTAGAGAGGTAGGTTACAAAGGTGGAAGAGAGGATGCCAAGAGTTACTGTAGCATATTTAATTATTTAATCTAGTGCTTTCCCTGCACGACTGCATACCATGACACTCATGAAAGTAATAAACATAATTATTAATATTATTTATCTTCTTCTACTCTCCCTGAGAAATTGGTAGATTTGCAAATGTCTTCTAGCAGGAAAACATAACCATTAGAAAAGCTAATTAAAATCTGGGATTTTTATTTGGCTTGAAACCTTCACAGGTGTCAATCTTTCTTAATTAAGAACGCAGTGAAAAAACATCCATATTACTCTAAGCCATTTTGTGCACTGTGAAATTACTTTTTCTTCTCAAGAAAATGTGAAGTCATTTCTTTTTCTTAACAGACACTCCAGACATTTTAAAAGGATATTTCCTTGAAGAGCCACAAAATTCAAAAGGATTTCTTTGAAGTATTTTCACTTTTATAAGCGTAAAAAAACAAAAAGGTAAATGTACAAATATATATATGTCTTTGTGTGTATGTGGGAAAAATAAATATATATTTCTATAGATATACACTTAATATAGATGTAAATGTAAATAGAAATTGAACTTATATGTATATATTTAAATATGCATATTGTGTGATTTAATTTTACTCACTGAAATATTATTGCTATGTTTTCAAGGAGCTCAGACTACTTCATGCACGTCTAATTAATCCTCAGTACTTCTTCAATGTAAGTAATAAAGCACAATTAGCTCCATTATATTCTGCTAAGGAGAAAAAGAATCAAATATATAACACCAGAAAAACCTCTTTTTTTACTCTGACTATTCATCTGTAGGATGGGTGCAATAATGTCCTTCTTATGAGGCTATTATAAAAATCACATAAAATAAAAGTGTGTAAAAAATAGTACAAAAACTGGTATATAATAAACACTAAAAAAGTAGTATATATTTCTAGCATAGTTGTGCAAGAGATTAAATAATGAAGGTCAGACCAGAACTAAATGAATTGGAAAACAAACAAGAAAAAACAATACAAAGAACCAACCAAAAGATAAACAAAATCAGCAGACCTCTTGCTAGATTAACCAATAACAGAAGAGAAAGGAACCAAATAAGCTCAATCAGATACGAAAAATGTGACCTTACAACTGATACTGCAGAAATACAAAACATCATCCATGAATACTAGAAAATCTCTATGCACATAAATGAGAGAACATAGAGGAAATGGACAAGTTCCTGGAAACACATCACTTCCCAAGAATTAACCAGGAAGAAGTAGAACTCCTGAACAGACCAATAACAAACAGTGAAATAGAAACAGTAATAAAAACTTTCCAACAAAGAAAAGCCCTGGACCAGATGGATTCACAGCCTGTTTTTATCAGGCCTACAAAGAAAACTTGGTACCTATAATACAGAAATTATTCCATAATATTGAAAAGGAGGAAATCCTCCCAATTGATTCTATGAAGCCAGTATCACCTTGATACCAAAGACAGGAAAAGACACAACCAAAAAAGAAAACTGCAGACCAATGCCCCTTATGAATACAGATGCAAAAATCCTCAATGAAATACTAGCAAACTGAACTCAACAGCACATCAGAAATAAATAAAAAATAAGTAATCCAACAGGATCAAGTGGGCTTCATCCCAGGGATGGTTCAACATATATAAATCAATAAATGTGATTCTCCACATAAACAAAAGCAAAAAAAAACAAAGACCATATGATGATGGTAGAAGCAGAAAAAGCATTTGATAAAATCTAGCACCTTTTCACAATAAAAACCCTCAACAAACTAGGCATAGAAGGAATATTCTCAGAATTACAAAAGCCATGTATGACAGACCCAACATCATATTGAAGGGGGAAAAGTTGAAAGCATTCTCTATAAGAACTGTAACAAGATAAGGAAGCCCACTATCACCACTTTTATTTAACATATTGCTGGAAGTCTTAGCCAAAACAATCAGGCAAGACAGAAAATAAAGGGTATCCAAATCAGGAAAGAGGAGGTCAAATTATCGCTCTTTGCTGACAATATTATCTTGTATCTAGAAAATCCCAAATGAACGGCCAGGTGCAGTGGCTCATCCCTGTAATCCTAGCACTCTGGGAGGCCAAGGCGGGTGGATTGCTCAAGGTCAGGAGTTCGAAACCAAATGATCCACCTAAAGGCTCCTGGAATTGATAAATAAATTCAGCAAAGTCTCAGGATATAAAATCAATGCACATAAATCAATAGCATTTCTATATCCCGATAACAGTCAAACTGAGTGCCAAATCAAAGACTCAATACTATTCACAATAGCTAAAGAAAATACAATACATAGGAATATACTTAACCAAGGAGGTGAAAAATCTCTACAAGGAGAACTGTGAAA